>CM059044.1:2012500-3212500 GCA_030279155.1 Forsythia viridissima | reverse complement strand
CGTGCCGGAAGCAACAGCGCAGACCGGCGCTGCGAACTTTTGGTTCGCGCAGCGGCGTACAAAGTTCGTCGATTTTCCGGCCAATAGAGAAACATCCGGTGGTTGTAAAACACGGAGACAACATTCCTAGGCGACGCCATGCGAGGAAGGATCGAACAGATTCACAAAACTAGCAAAAATTGATATTTGCAGCCCAAGCCCTCCACGAAATGAAGAAGATGAAGTCCGGTCCTTCTTTGTAAATTACAGCATAGGTCTTCAATTCTCGGGCAGCAGTGAAATCGGTCCTCATATTTTAATTTACAGCAATACATTAAAAAAAATTTCTAATACAATATTGCAATAAATTAAAATCAAAGGGGAAACATGGAGTCGTAATCCACCCCCTTTGTTACAAGACTCGATTAAACACAATACAATTTTTCACCAAAAAATCTAAGGCCATAAATTGTTCAAAAATACAATTAAAATCATTCAATCTAATAACAATAAATCACATAACCCTAACACCGCTCCATACTAACACATGCATTAAAAGACAATTTTATTCAATCCTAAATACACGGAATAAAATTAAAACTTGGCTCTGATACCAATTGTTGGAAACCGGGATCTGGACATCACAAAAATTAATTTTCTGTGATGATCAAACATCCCTCCACAAGATATGATTTATTTCGTGCATTCAACTGGATTAAATAAAACTGCATGAACATATAGATGTTGAAAGAATTACCCTTGTAGCGTGATTTACGAAATTCCTATCAACAGTGTTCTTTAATCTTTCAAAGCTTCAAACCCTCAAGCCTTCTCCAGTGTTCTCTAAGAGTAGCTATACCGGTGTGTGGTCACCTCTCTCGATCTAGGTTATACTAGGATTAGGGTTTTCTTTGTTAGGAGAAAATACACACTTCACACTTTAGTGTGTGTCCCGCCAATAGGTTTAGGTTGTGTAGAAAAACAGTCTTATGAGACTATTTATAATCTACTTACACTCCAAAACCCTACCAACCCTAGTACCATAACCCAGGCCCATTTCTGCATAGCCCAAAAATAGGTAATAAGCCTATTTAGCTCTATATATTGGAGTCACTGAGGAGACTTGATCGAACCCAATTAAACTAAGCTCTAATAAATTAATTTTGACTCGGTCAACTCTTGATCAGTCAAAATAATTCATTAATCAAGTTCTATTCCACTAAAAGAACAAGACTGCACTCTTAGTCTAATTGAAATTACTGAAGCAACAATCAATAATTATATCCTCTGACTTATCGATCCTACATGTTACCCCCATCGATCAACTCGAATATTCAGAATAAGTAAAATGATCAAAATGCCCTTATTCGAATATTCACATATTCTCAACTCTCATCTTCTATCTAACAGTTTGATGTGATCACATCACATCATTGAATTCAACAATCAATGTCGAACTACTGAGCTCAGATTAAACTGTACACTAGAAGAACTAGTGAGATCTTGATCATACTTTAAAGGTGACGGATTCCATATTACGAATATATGTTCTTCGTTAATTCACTCTAATTCCCAAAGTGTCGAGATATTGACCAGCAATTTAATCTCACTCATTGACACCTCAAAGAACTTCAAGCTAGTAACCGAAGTTCATTATCCGCTCAGGATTAAGGTCTCATGTACGATAATCAAGTGAAATTATATTTGTCTTGTCAATGTCACAAATTAATTTCACGTGGTCCCGTTCAATATATTCTAAATGTATTCTCAATTTTATTACCAAAGTCAAAGATAGACTTTAATAAAATCGAGACGATCTTATCAAAATAAATTAGCCATATTTATTTACTGATCGCGAACGATAATTTTAAATCGAATTACAGATTGAATCTTTCTATGTTTAACAACTTAAACACTCAATTTGTAATATCAAATCGACCTATGGATAAATGTAAACTCAAAATAACATAATAAATATATCAATCAATTTATTAATTTTATTTCAAAATGTCACGAGTACAAATAATTTACTCGACGGGCATACACAACCTAACGCAGACAGCTTGTTTATATTCTTTCTGTGTTGATCTTTCAAAATTCACTTGCATGTTACTTCACCTTTAAGCTGTGCCAATCTCATTTTAGCCTGTCGAAGTGTGGAGGAGAAGCTGACAAGCTAATTCTCTTCGCTTCCTTGGCCCTAAGCAGTAAGCCAAATGCACTAATGAGCCACATGCAGGGAAAGTTGCACGTGTTTGAGGCCAGGGACCTTCACTTGAGATACATATACTCTTATCTCACGTGGGTAGAGGTGTAAAAATGAGCCAGGTAGCACAGGCCCTCTGGCAAGAAGCCGCCTCTTCAGTTGGGTCGTGTTTAGTGTCATAAATCATGGAAGTTCCTCCATTTCTCCAAAGTCGAAGAACCCTAACTTTTGAAATTGCCCCCTAATTCGTATGTACAGTTTAAAACAAGGACATGGGATTTGTTGAGTTGGGCCAAGTAGGCAATTCTACTAGATGGAGTCAAAAGAAGTGGATGGAACATTTCTTGAAGTTTGATGACTAATTTGGAATAAATTTGAAGTCCGTGACTGAATTGAATCACGCCCAAGTTGAGTGACTAATTGGGTTTTTAATGTTATACATACGTCAATTGAAAACATTAAACAACATATTATAATTAAAATGAACAGTAAACAAATGGAGTAAGGAAACTTCAGAATAAAGAATTGAAAAAGAAAGCAAACCGAGGCCTATACAAGTACAGTTTCCTTAAAACAGATTCGTCCCCTACCGTAAGTTATGAACGTCTGTTTCCCAAGATACAACGGTAGAACTGGTTGTACCAGCAAATCGACCTACTGCCCGAACAATATCACCTAAAGAGAAATGAACTTAGAAGAAGACAATATTAGTTTTTGATGTGTTGAAATGAGGAAAATAGACTTATTTATATAGGCTATGGAATGACCTTTCAATTCCAATTCCACCATTAAAAAGAGAGTTACAAAAGTTACAAAACATGAAAGGGTTGAGAAGTTGGAAGGTTTAAAAAAAAAGAGCTTTAATTTCTATTCATTTTCCAACAATCCTCCACATGAATGGAAATTAACAGAGACACGGAAGACTTGGTGATAAAGTTCAACGTCTGAATCCTGCATAGGATAGGTAGGTGTTATCCTTTGAACCTTCCCTTATGAAAGTATATTTACTTTACTAGCTGATCAGTAGACGCGATGTCCTTGAACTGTTATGCCGTTTGTGTAAACAATGATATACCTCACACAGAATTCTTCTTGACATAGTTCAGTTCTCATTATTATGTTCATTTATGGCCGTGAACATCTGCCTGGTTCTCCAAGAGTTTTTAAGAATTGCGCCTTACACAATTCTCTTAGAAGCGGCCCCACTTATTTCTCACATAGGTGATTTCTTATTAAAAGTAGCCCGCTCTACTCCGCGCGTAAGAATCATTAAAAGCCTATTGCTTATCCTTTTCTCTACGGGTATCACTGTTTCATCATAGGAATGGATAGGAGAGAACCCCCACAGTGATCTAATTAAGTATTTACAATTAGGTTGTCCCTTTGAACTTAGATCTTGGGATCTCCAGTCAACTAGGTTGGGTTTCCATTGTATTAACTTATTCTTCCAAAGGCTTAAGTCTCATTCTTTTCGACGACTTTTCAACTAACTCTCTATTCAAACCTTTAGTTAGCGGATCCGCAATATTATCCTTTGACTTTACATAGTCAATAGAGATAACTCCAGTTGAGAGTAGTTGTCTTTTGGTATTATGTCTACGACGTATGTGTCTAGACTTACCATTATACATGTTACTATGTGCCCTACCAATTGCAGATTGGCTATCACAATGTATGCAAATTGCCGGCACAGGCTTTAACCATTTAGGAATATCCTCTAGGAAGTGACGTAACCACTCAGCCTCTTCACCACACTTGTCCAAGGCTATAAACTCAGATTCCATAATGGATCTGGCTATAACTGTCCGTTTAGAAGATTTCCATGATATAGCTGCACCTCCCAGTGTGAACACAAATCCACTTGTAGACTTTCAGTCTTTTATATCAGATATCCAATTAGCGTCAATGTATCCTTCAATAACGGTTGGATATCTGGTATAGTGCAGTCCATAATCACGAGTATATCTCAAATACCTTAGTATTCTTATTATTCCTTTTATAACAAGTCTTGCCTTATACTTTTCAATTGTTCCATCTGCTTTTATTTTCTTCTTGAAAATCCATTTGTAGCATAGTGGTTTGCATCCCGGAGGAAGATCCACTAGCTCCCATGTATGATTTTACATAATAGAATCTATCTCACTTTTAATGGCCTCTTTCCATTGAAATCCTTTTGAAGAGTTCACATCTTCTTTAAAGCTTTGAGGTTCACTTTCTAGCATATAAGTCAGAAAATCTGGACCAAACGATTTTCAGTTCTAGCTCTTTTGCTACATCTTAGTTCAACCTCATCTTCTTCTTCTAATTGTCCGTTGCTTCATGTGTCCGTTTAGAGGAGCTTGCTTCCTCTATGGATCTGTACAGAAATATATGTTCAAAAAATGAAGCATTTCTCGATTCCATTATCGTATTTTTGTATATGTCTGAAATTTTATATTCGTGCACAAGAAATCGATAAGCACTACTGTTATGTGTATAGCCAATAAAAATGCAATCAACAGTTTTTGGTCCTATTTTCACCTTCTTTGGTATAAGTACCGCCACTTTGGCAAGACACCCCCACACTCGTAAGTATTTGTAGGAAGACTTTTCTTCCTTTCAATAACTCGTAGGGGCTCTTATCTTCTTTCTTCCGGGGCACATTATTTAAAAGGTAATTAGCTGATAACACAGTTTTTTCCCACATGTTCTGAGGTAATCCAGAACTTAACAACATTGCATTCATCATTTCTTTCAATGTTCTATTTTTTCGTTCAGCAACACCATTTTGTTGAGGTGAATAAGGTGATGTATTAATTCCGTGTTGTGCACCGAATTCAGCAAATGGTGATTCATATTCACCACCTATATCACTTCTCGACACTTTGATCTTCTTGTTGAGTTGATTTTCAATTTCATTCTTAAAGAGAACAAATTTCTCTATATATTCGTCTTTACTTCTAAGCAAATACACAAAATAATATTTTGTGCTATTGTCAATAAAAGTAATAAAATATTTGTTACCTCCCCTTGTTTGCAAAGATTTTAAATCACATACATCTATGTAAATTAAATCAAGTGGTTCAGTTTTTCTTTGAACAGATTGAAATGATGACCTTGTCAATTTTGTCTCAACACAAGTTTCACACTTATGTTTATTATCAATGTAGGTATGCAATTCAAGTTAATTAATCTACGCAAAGTGATTAACATGTCCTAGTCTACCATGCCACAAATTGAAAAACTCAAGCAAGTAAACGAAAGAGTTTTTCATTTTATTTATTTTTTGCTTAATAGCCATAGCATTGAGCTTAAAGAGCCCATCACTTACATAACCCTTTCCTACAAACATTCCAAACTTAGACAAAATAACTTTGTCTGACTCAAACGTCATACGAAATCCATGCTTGCTCAACAGCAAGCCGGACACCAAATTCTTGCGAATCTCTAGCACATAGAGCACGTTGTTTAGAGTCAGCTCTTTCCCACACGTCATCTTTAGAACCACATTTCCATGGCCCTTGATTTCAGAGGTTGCTGAATTTTCCATATACAACTTTTATCCATCTGTTTCTTCAAAACCACTAAACATCTCCTTGTCGGAGCAAATATGTCAGGTGGCACCGGTGTCTATCCACCATTCTCTCGGATTTGAACCCACCAGATTCACTTCAGAAATGACTGCAGCGAGGTTCATTTCAAACACATCATGTGTGATGTCATCAACAATATTAACTTCTTTCTTATTGTTTCTTCTTGGCAATCTGCACTTTGAAGATTTATAACCTACTTTATCACAATTGTAGCATTTCCTTGGAAATTTCTTTTTGGAAACTCCCCCTTTTGGACCCAGTTTTGTCCCTTTCCCAGACTGTCCAAACTTGTTCTTGTTTGTCTTAGAGCTTTGACCATGCTCCACAACATTTGCTCTGGCCATTGAAGGATTGAACCCCTTCTTTTCAGAACTTTTGTGGTCTTCTTCAATTCAATGTCTGAAAATTAGTTCTTCAATGTTCATTTCCTTTCACTTGTGCTTCAGGTAATTCTTGAAATCTTTCCAAGCCGGAGGTAGCTTTTCAATAATAGCTGCCATTTGGAAAGTTTCACTCAAACTCATTCCCTCGGCGTGAATCTCATGCAAAATCACTTGCAATTCTTGTACTTGACTGATCACGGGTTTTGAGTCCACCATTTTATAATCCAGGAAGCGGCCAACAATAAATTTCTTAGTCCCTGCATCCTCGGTTTTATATTTTCGGTCTAGAGACTCCCATAATTCTTTCGCTGTTTTTATTGTACTATACACGTTGTATAGTGAATCTGCCAAGCTATTCATAACATAATTCCGACATAGGAAATCAGAATATTTCCAAGCTTCAACAGCGCTGACAGCTTGTATGTCTCCATCACCCTATTTGAGTTTAGGAGCATCTTCAGTCAAGAATCTCACAAGATTCAAGGTGGTCAGATAAAATAGTATTTTCTGCTACCACCTTTTGAAATTTAATCCATTGAACTTCTCCGTTTTTTCTCCATGATTAACTAGAACATTTACATGACCAGTTAGAGCCAAAGTTTGGGTCGCAGTAAAACTTGGCACTTGTGCCACAGTCTGGTTTTCAGTAGCCACAACTTCAGTAATCAGATCAGTTACCATTTTCTGAAACAAGAGAAAAATTTTAGTTCCACTTTTAAAATAAACAGAATAAACAAACCTGTTTTTCAATTTCGTTACACTTGCAATTATGAAATTAACCCATTTCTTTTCGTCTTGTTGATTTAAATAAAACGCAACTAAAAAGCTTCCAGGTGAGGAGGGGGGTCACAAGTGGACCACTTAAATCCCAAGCTCTTCTTAGACAGTTTAGGTCTTTTTGACAAAGCCTTCCAGTTTTGCGAATACACAAATCAAAAAAACTCCAACCAAACTAGTTTCACTGTTTTTCATTTTTTATGTAATATGAGTTTAACACGAATCTGTTTTAAGATTGTTATACATACGTCAATTGAAAACGTTAAACAACATATTATAATTAAAATGAACAGTAAACAAATGAAGTAAGAAAACTTTAGAATAAAGAATTGAAAAAGAAAGCAAACTGAGGCATGTATAAGTACAGTTTCCTTAAAACAAATTCGTCCCCTACCGTAGGTTATGAACATCTGTTTTCCATGATACAACTGGTTGTACCAGCAAACCGACCTACTGTCCGAACAATATCACCGAAAGAGAAATGAACTTAGAAGATGACAAGATTAGTTTTTGATGTATTAAAATGAGAAAAATTGATTTTTTTATATAGGTCATGGAATGACCTTCTAATTCCAATTCTACCATTAAAAAAAGAGTTACAAAAGTTACAAAACATGAAAGGGTTGAGAAGTTGGAAGGTTTAAAAAAAAGAGCTTTAATTTCTATTCATTTTCCAACATTTAATCCTTGTGAACGAACGAACTATCAAGATCTAATGATCGTTTCAATCATTTCAAAAACAAATTTGAGTTTGGTGGTCAAATTTAAAAACGACCATGAATCCATACTCGTCGAATTCTTAACCCATGTAATCAATATGGGTATCGGTAATTAAACGCGACATTGTAGAGAAGTCTTTGCCTAAATTGGAAATTGGGAAGTTTGTAAATTGTAATTGTTGAATTGTCTTGTTTATGACCTGTGAAATATATGATCATGGGTTGTTGTAGTTCGTTCTTGTCTATTTTTTGGATTCTTCAAATCGTATAATATTTCGAACATATGTACTTTTTTGGTAACTAATATTTGAGATTCAAGTCCAGTGAGGACATTCGTGAAACAAATATGCTTAACACGGTCTACAGCAACACCCCACTTCACACACACACCCTCCGGAAAAAAAATGTCAAAAAGGAAAATGTGGAAAGAAAATACCCAGACACATGAACTTCCACGCTCAAAGAAAAAAGATGATTGATCGAGACAAGTAACAACTTCATCCTTATTGGCATGAAAAATTATTCTACATTCCTTTTTGATAACCTATACATGTTCTTGGAGCCGGGCTAGGGGTGTAAACCTGGGTCGAGCCATCCAAAGCCATGGAGGAGCTCAGCATGGGCTAGCATGACCAGGCCACTTTATACTTGAAGAGCTCGATGCATTGCTTAAACCCATTGGTAACACCACTTGAGCTAAATATACTAGTTCATTTGTTTTGAAGATTGATTTTAAATGAATAAACATGGAACATGCTCTTCGCCTCTAACAGCATAGACAATTAAATTTAAATATGAAAAATGTGTCATTCCATCTAATAACTTGAACTTTTAGACGAAGTAATTAAATGAATGCAATGGGAATAGATCTCATTTATAGTGTGTTTGGAAAGACTTTTTTTTAAGTCCAAAAGTACTTTTTGGCTAAAGTTAAAAAGTGTTTTTGGACTAAAAAAACTGCTTAAAAGAGATGTTTTAGATAAGCTTAAATTTTGAGTTTTTCTAAAAAAAACTCTAATTGATTTTTTATTACAAACTGCAATTAATAATTAATAAAAATTAAAAATTAACAAAATTACCAAAAAGAAAAACTTACGATCTAACACAATTTATATATTTATATAGAGTGAAAAATATATGTTGGTATGTTAAATAATATAATATAAATTAGGAAAATTGGTGCAAATGGTTCCTAACCTTTCATTTTTGGTATAGTGGTCCCTAACATATTCATTTAGGTGCGCAATTGGTCCTTATTTGATAAAAATGACAAAAAAATACCCTTAATTTTAGTTTTAAAAAATTACAATTAGATTTCTAACCTTTGCAAAATGTGCAAATAAGTCCGATACATTTATTAAACAATATTTAATTTAGCATATTAAATACATCACTATAGTCGTGTCAAATAAATTTTCCATAAAAGAAAAATATAAAATTATTGCGCTTTAGGTATATGTAATTGTTATGTGATGTGAAAAGCTTGAATAAAATTTAAGTTAAATAAATAACAAAATGGCATATATAATTTTATGATATTGAATCAATCTTATTATATTTTTTTAACATAAAAATACTAACAAAATTTAATTTACACATTTTGTGTTCTTTATTTTTGAACGATAAATTAAAATATGAAGAATACAATTTAAGCTCTAATATTTGTAGTTAATAAACGGATAGAAATAATAATATTTGATTATTAAGTTTGTGACGAAGTTATTTTTTTATGTTGTAATGATAAAATTAAAGTTTAAATTTTAATGATTACTTAATAATAATAATAATAATTTTAATTAACACATTTGTTAATAATTATGAGCTTAAATTTTAGTTATTTTATAATAGTTTGTAAAATATACAAAATAATTTAGTATATTATCAATTTGTTAGTTTCTTTTAATATTTTTTTTAAAAAAATAAAAGTATCGGATACATTTGTACTTTTTACAAAGGTTAGGAATCCAATTGAAAATTTTTCTAAATAAAAATAAGGACATATTTGTCTTTTTTATCAAATAAAGATCAATTGCGCACCTAAATGAATATGTTAGTGACCATTATCACAATAAGAGTAAAGGTTAGGAACCATTTGCGCCAATTCTCTATAAATTACACATAATATGTTTGATTTAATTAAATTAATTTCAAGTAATATGATATATACTAACATAATTGTGTTATTATAATTTAATTAAGATATTAATTTTAATAGTCATTATAGAATATGAAAAATTATTATTTATTAAAAAATGAAATATATAATATTAAATTACTGTTTAGTCAAATAAATATAAAATTTATATAAAATTACTTTTATAATTAGACAACCAAACACTCAATTTAATATT
Organism: Forsythia viridissima; assembly: GCA_030279155.1. Classification (NCBI taxonomy): domain Eukaryota; kingdom Viridiplantae; phylum Streptophyta; class Magnoliopsida; order Lamiales; family Oleaceae; genus Forsythia; species Forsythia viridissima. The sequence continues at coordinate 3,202,513 of CM059044.1, read as the reverse complement.
CACAGCATTTTTTGGATTCACAACCAAACAATCACTGCTTTTTAACAAAAGTTCTACTGTCAAAAGCCTTATTAAAATAATTGTGTCAAACGAACTCTTTAATATTATCTGTAAAGATACAATTCTACGCCGAAACTCACGGTGAGTCAGTAGAAAATATTCACAATTGTTATAAATAAATTTGACATAATGTTCAACTGTACCAAATATCTCCTTAAGAATTTGGGGAGGGGGCATGTGCCTAATTAATGTACAACATGACCACAGGTTGATGGGAACAATTAAATGTCTCATAAATGATTGTATCTATTGTTTATGTTATTTAATGGTCATGTGTATATTAAAGTAGGGGTCCCAAGAAAGGAAGAAAAAACACAAACTATGAATAATTAATTAATGATTTGGTTAATTAATGTCTGAGTTTTTAAGTCAAATAGAGAGGTATCTGGCCTTAATTTCTATTGATGATAAATTTTCTATTTTTTAGTGTTTAGAACCGATTAAAACGTTTGAATTTGAATGGTTTAAGCTGCATGTATTTGATTTTTTTTTTATTTATCAAACTTTATGTTTATAAAGTGATTTATCTTGCACGTGACTTTTCTGAGACGATCTACTTATTATATAGAACATATTGAGCCAAAAGAGAAATGACTTACAAAGTATGTGTTGTCTAAATATTGATAAATACGCGATCATGATTAGAATCAAGTCTCATCGGCCGTATATTCCCCCTACACATATGAAGGCAATCGATGCTATCATTCCTCAAGACAAATGCTAGCTCACTAAACTTTTGCCAGAGTTCAAACCAAAACTCGCAACACATCGATAGAAGAATTAAGATTCTTAGCATGTTTATATATTTAAATTTAATCATTGAGAACATGCTCAATTAATTGAGAACTTTTCTAGCAAGCAATCTTGATATTCTTAAATAATAATGCTAGCTCACATAATTAACATAAATATTGTATATAAATTACTAATTGACCCACTCGAACAAGTTTTTTACTTACTTCGAATAAACTTGAACAACCAGCAAAATATACTATTAATTCGCTTGTCCAATTATTAATAGATAGATATCATCCCGATGTCAAGTTCATTCTAACAAGAAGAGATACCCGTCTAAGTACAACTAGTCTATAAAGCTATCCGAATAAATAATTAGTCTAGACGAAGAAAATTTTAATTTTCCACCCCACCCCACCCCAAGGGGTTGAACTTGAGGATTTACAGACAATCCAGATCCGTCGGATTGAATTTGTCTGAACCTTCGTTATAATGAAAACATCATTAAACAATGATTAAAATATTTAGTTTGTGGACGGGGCGTGCTAATATTTTAGTTTCATAATTAGTCAATCAGCCTTTAATATATTTATAAAAATTCTTAGTCTTGATTGTGGAAATTCTCCTGTCTAAATTTTAATATGTGATAAAACTAATTGATGCATGTGGGCAGATACTACAAAAACTTCCTTTTTTAGTTGATTGGAACGACTAGTGTTAGATGGCAAAAACAATAAAAATAAAATAAAATAAACGACTTGGCACTTTTGATCAGCTTAATGAAAATTTGTAGTGGTTTTGTACGGTAAAACAAATAAAAATAATAAATCTAGTTGAGGGTTGTATGGTGTGCAATTTATTGAATTTAGAGTAAAAACGCTAATATTGCACAAGTTCTAAAGAGAAATGGTATAATGTCGTGTCCCAAAAAATAGAAAAAAGAATGGACAAGAGAGGGCCGACACTGCTCTAGTCACATCAATCATTTGTGATCGATGGTGGATATTCGTGCCACGCAAGTGTGTTGCAAAGAATCTAATTAGTTGGAGTGGGTGGCTAGTGATGGCAAAAATATCCGATCCGCCCCGAACCCGATGGATATCTGATCCGAATGGAGCGAAAAATACCTGATCCGCGGATCGGCAGGACGGATCGGGGCAGATATCCGTGATCTGCCACGGATCTCGGGGCGGGGCGGATCGGGGCTGCCCAGATCCGCCCCGCCCCGAATTAAAAAAAAAAGGATCCAATTGTAAAAAGATCAAAAATTTGGGACTAGGACTGAAAATGCAATTTTAAACTTCCTAAACCTAATGAAATTTGAAATGAACCCAAATCTGAATCTCTCTAACTCTCTTCCCTGTAACCTGTTCCGTCATCCGTGAGATTCCAGAGTTCCAAACTTCCAATCCATATTGAAGATTTGAAAGTTCCAGAATCCAGACCCTGCTTCATCGCTCCGTGCGGCTCCGCCTGACCTGGTTTTTGTGCTATAATTTAATGTTTTTATATATATATTTCCAATTTTATCGCTTGTGACCTGGTTGTGTGCCCATATCCTTGCTTTTCTATCGATCTTGAATAGCAAATGAAATATTTCCGTCACTAGTAAGAAGTATAAATCATAGTTTAGTAGATTTGACGACGTTTTCCCAGTATGTAGTCATGGTAACAGACAACCACCTGATGTGAAACTGTACTCAACCCCGTTATATCAAAAGCGAATCTGATGACTACTTCAAGAATTGAACAATATTCTTTATCTAAAACAAAAAGAACTGCCATTGTTTACTACAAAATGAGTAATGTATATTGCACTCCTTAGTTTCTTTCATCTTGCTTTAATTTGATGTCCAAAATTAATCTTTCTTTTCATGCTGTATCAGCCACAAATGTGAGTGCAATCTGACTTGAGATTGTTAACTTTTTTGTTCTCTTAAGATGTAATAAGAATCATGCGTCACTTAGAGTACTGTGCTTGGTGGAGCACATTGAAAAACTTCTACTTAAGTTTCCTCCCAAGTCCCAACTTTTCATAAAGGAAGTCAGAAATATTGAAAGATATATCACGTTAAAAAAGATTTGAAAAAAAAAAACGGATCATTATACGGATCAGGGCTCCAATCCGCCCCGATCCGCCATATTTCGGGGCGGATCGGGGCGGATCGCGGGACGGATTTGGATCTCCTACAATTATTGCGGGGCGGATTTGGATCAGGCCGATCCACCCCGTTGCCATCACTATGGGTGGCCTACCTAGGAATATCATGGCATGAGGTTTATCTTCGACTCTAGACTGTCTTGTCAAACCATCTGGTTGGAAGGTTGGGTGATCCTTCAGACAACTTGGGAAAAGCTATCTTTCATATCATGCTTATATCGGCTCAAACCATGGTGTGGGAAAGATGCGTTTATTTCGACCTAAAAATAGAGGAACAACTTTTGGTTTTGTCCTAGACTGTTGAAGATGGCAACTATGATACAACGGCCTCGAAAGTGCCACGTCGATTATATAACTACATTGTAGCCATGAAGTGGGCCCCTACGACGCTATATGGATATCCAAGTCAGATTATTATTTTGTACCGTTCTAGATATGTAACAACTTGTATAAGAAATACAACTCTACCCATAATTTTTTCATAATCAACTTTTACATTTAAATAAAAAAGTAAGAGTAATATAGTAGGTTGACAATCCATGCAAAACTTTAATGAGTGGTGTTCTCCTACACACCAGTGGGCAAGATGTAATTGTCCACTGGTAATGTGGAGGCTGTAAGAATTAATGTCCAATGTCTAATTAATTGGGTCGGACTTAATTATTTATTAGACCAAATTAATTAATTAGATTAATTAATTGGGCCCATTTGTTGATGGGTTCTAGTTTGACTAGAACTAGGTTAGGGTTAGCCCTACCTATAAATAAAAAAGCCACGACATATTTAAAAAAAAATGTGTTGATCTTTAATTACTTGCTAGCACTTGTAAAAGACAACCAAAATACAATTACTCTAAAAAGGTTTCGCTTTCATCTGTTCTTGATCGTGGAAGTCCAGATCTGTTCTTACTGTGTGAATTACCTTTGGAGGCTGGACAATTGGACAGATGTGGTATTGAAGATCACACCTCCAGCTAATCAAAAATCAGATTTCACGATATTCATCAAAAGTAAACTTCTATCACGAATTCTGTCTAATAAAATCCTGAGTTTGCTAATGTTCCAGAGATTAGCATTGTGAATGCAACAGCCAATAAAATCCTGATTTGTGACCATGGCTTAGTTAATCAGGGAGGCTCGAAAATGTCCAACAAGAAAAAGTAAACAAAATACTTTGACTTTACTTATGAACAACTTCTGGTTTTCAAGTAATTAATTTTAAAAATAATCATGTATCCCAATGTGTAAAAAGGCATAATCGGGCAATGAGACGTTTTTCCTTAGTAAGTCACCTTAAACCGAAAAAATGTCAAAAACTATTAAAATGCTAAATAAGCACATAAGAAATTAGAAATAATCTTCGAAATTCATATAGAACAAAAGAAAAATCTATATGGTAACAAAAATACTAATACTTAGTTGGTGGGATGGTGGACTGTTCTTAAAGTGGGCCTATGAGAAATACAATAATTAATGTTTTAGTGGGCTATTCCCAAAGTGGGTCAATCAGAATTTTAGTGTTTTGTGGGGCCACACTCAAAGCAAAATAAAAAAATTAGGAAAATTAAATAGCACGCCTCACAAGCCTTGAGGCGGTGTGGTGAGGTGTGTGCCTCACTCAGTTGTGGCGTATGTCTCCAAAAACTCTCACACAATCAGCGCCTTGAGGCGTCTTTTGTTCGCCTCACATTGGGATCTTTTAAACCATGATGTTTACAGAATAAAGTACCATGATAAGACGAGGGAAGCTGTTGAGAGTTGCTTGTTAGGACAAGCTTGAACCAGTTCTTCTTTTGATGTAATGCAAATGCACCCACCCAGCAAATTAGAAATAACGTGTGCCAGACACAAGAGCACCGCCGCACCCAACCCAAGTTTGAAAGCCTGATAGCTAGGCTCTCTACATTCAAAAATCCACACCCTCAAATGTTCAACCTGTTCACAGAAGTTCGTATCGTAAATTAGAAGGAAAACGAGAAATATGCTCAAACTTTTCTATATAAAGTTAATCGAATTATATGATTAGGCAAACCTTGTTCTGAGTTATCTCTGCTTTGATACCAAGAACTCCCGCTGCAATGTCCATAACCATGATTAGAAGACATACAAGGATCCCAATGTTTTTTGCCATTTCTGCAGTTATGTGTAGTCCCGGAAGATGACTGCTTGACTGGAAGAAGCTGGAGTCATCTTATATAATTTTCGAGTCCTGCAGGAGAATCAAAATAAACTGGATTGATGCATGCAGGCTAATAACATATATATTTGATTTATGAAAGATTAGCTTTGTTCAGTTTAGAAAAAGGCTTCTTTTGTCTTGAAAGATCTCTTTACTTTGCTTTTCACTACAACAAAGAAGGTCTATAGCGGCGACATATATTGCAACGAGAAAAAGTCGCCTCTATTGATTCTACATAGTAGCGACGACCAAGAAATGTTGTCGCAATACAAACAAAACTTATCGCGATGACATATGTCGTCGCTATAAAACCTATCTCGTCGCTGTTACGTAGAGGCTATAACGACGTCTTTCCGTGTCGTCGCCACTCAGATTCGGAAAGGGCGAGAACTAATGGCGGTATTTTGATGCATAAATAGCGACGGCAAATGTCGTCGCAATTGAAATGCGGATGATGATCTAAGTCACGTGAATCATGAATTTTCTCGTAAAGTGTGATGGGGTCTATAGCGACGACATATGTCGTCGCTATATACCAACATCATTTTAGGCGGGAAATTTGGCGCCCAATTGTTATATATAGCGACGACATATGTCGTCGCTATACCTATGTTGATTAAATTTTGCAGGCGCGTGACTAATTATTTTCCTCAAAAAATGGGAATGCTCCTTTAGCGACGACATTTATCTATAGCGACGACAATGTCGTCGCTATAGACTCTTCTTTATCTTCTTCCCATGTCCGCATTTCTGTATTGCATACTACACACAATTAAAATAAATTCTTCTCCATCTCCGTTTCTTCATCTCCATTTCTTCATAATCATCTCCAATTATTATCAGTACTGTATTTGTAAGAATATAGTATTTTATAAGTATGGATATTGATAAAAGTTGGACAACAATTAGAAATCGCACAAAGTCTGCAGATTTTCGGAACGGTTTGCAAGCATTTATAAACATGATGAGGCCATACGTTAACGACAGAGGAAGAATTAAATGTCCGTGCAAAAAATGTTTAAACGGTCTCACACATCCATTGGAAATTGTCGAGGCTCACATATTTCGTAACGGTTTTGCAGAGAGTTATGTCACCTAGATATATCATGACGAGATCCATGTTCGTACTGCGAATGTGTATAGACAGAATGAGCGAGATGGTGTGGAAGATGAGATGATGGATGTAATAGACGACGTAGTTGGTGATGAGCATGCAGGTACAAGCACCGATGGTTACTATGACGAACTGTTTCAGGCTCTCCATTCAGAACTGTACCTGGGAGTTTCATCATTTTCATCCCTAAATTTTTTAGTCAAGTTGATGCATATTAAAGTTATGAACAAATGGACAAACAAGTCTGTCGATGATCTTTTGAAATTGCTGAAGTTAGCATTCCCAAATATGAACCTGGTTGACTCTCACTACGAAGCTAAGAAGCTGATGACGAAGCTTGGTTTGGGTTACAAATCCATTCATGCCTGCAAGAACGACTGTGCACTGTTTTGGGGTGAACATGCTGATAGACAAACTTGCCCGATTTGCCAGGAAAGTCGTTGGGTGCACACTTCTGGGAAAGTGAACGGGAAGAATGTTCCGCATAAGGTGTTGCGATATTTTTCCTTGGCCCCCATACTAAAACGTATGTTCGCGACGAAGGATACTGCAAAACTTATGAAGTGGCACAGTATAGGAAGGTCTAGGGACGATGATGAAATGCAGCATCCCGTTGATGGTAAGGCATGGCGGGATTTTGACATGAAACATCCAATGTTCGCAAGTGAGATCAGGAATGTCAGGTTAGGTTTGGCCGCAGACGGATTCAATCCATTCGGTGACATGAGTCTGTCGTACAGCATGTGGCCAGTAGTTGTAACAGTTTACAACTTGCCACCCTGGTTATGCATGAAGCCCGAATACCTCATGCTTACTCTGTTGATACCTGGTCCTAAAGCACCGGGTAAGGACATTGATGTATTTTTACGACCATTAGTGGATGAGTTGAAAGAATTGTGGGCCGATGGGATTGACACGGGAGACGGTGGAACCAACAGCAAGTCGGTATTCAGACTGCGTGCAGCTTTGTTGTGGACTGTTAACGATTTCTCAGCGAGAAGTAGTTTGTCCGGTTGGAGTGGTCAGGGGTACAAGGCATGTCCGACGTGCAACGAGGATACTCCTTTAGTCCGTGTGATAGGTAAGACAGCTTATGTGGGTCATCGTCGGTTCCTGCCATCCAGTCATCATTTTCGGAGCAATTTAGACTTCGATGGGAGGACATAAAGGCGACCACCTCCGCGTCGGTTAACGCCTACAGACATTTTAGCACAGTTAAGTCGTGTCAGATATAGAAGTCCAGGAAAGCACCCAAATTACGGTGGCGCTACAATTCAGAGAAGTGATGACGAGCTCAATTGGAGAAAAAAGAGCATTTTCTATGAGTTGCCGTATTGGACTTCTACAGAGCTCAAACATAACATCGATGTCATGCACGTAGAGAAGAATGTTTGTGATAGATTGTTCGGCACAATTATGGACGATCCATTCAAATCAATAGACACAGTCAATGCGAGGCGCGATCTAATGCAATTAGGGATCAAAAGGGAGTTGCACTTGTATCAGAACGGGAATAAATGGATGAAGCCTGCCGCATGTTACACCATGTCGTCTTCAAATCGTAAGAAATTTTGTCAATTTATCCGATCGATTGAGTTTCCAGATGGCTTCGCTTCTAATCTTCGGAAGAATATTACTCCAAATGACAGCCGTATTATCGGGTTGAAGTCACATGATTGCCATATTATCATGCAACGGTTATTACCAGTCGGATGTCGGGCGTTCTTGAATAAAACAATTTCCACAGTCATTATTGAACTGTGCACGTTCTTCAGAAAGCTTTGTGCAAGAACACTAAAGGTTAGCGACATGATAGCATCCCACGATCACCTTGTACTCATTCTCTGTAAGTTGGAAAGGATATTTCCGCCAGTCTTCTTCGACATCATGATTTACCTCGTAATGCATTTACCAGAAGAGGCAATCCTTGGAGGTCTGGTGCACATGAGATGAATGTATCCATTCGAGCGATACCTGAAGAAATTGAAGGGCTACGTCAGAAATCGAGCTCGGCCCGAGGGATCAATAGCTGAAGGGTATGTTATGGACGAGGTATTGACCTTTTGTTCGAGGTACTTCCAGGACATAGGGACAAGGTTCGATCGACCAGACAGAAGCGAGGATACTGCTGTTCCACAGACACAGCTTTCTGTTTTTCAGTCGCAGTGTCACCCACTTGGAAAGCAGTCACCAACGACGTTTCCTACTCAAGTTCGAAATCAAGCAATTTTTTACATCCTGAACAACTGTTATGAAGTTGAGCCATTCTTGCAGTAAGAAGGCGTTAATTCTTGATTATTATTCTTTTATCTTGAATTAACTTTATCATTTGAAACGAACTAATGAACGTTGATCTTCAATACTTTGTTCAGGGAACATAGGCAGGAACTAATGAACAGTGGCTATCCAAACATCGAACTAGTGCACAGAAGAGACTTTCACAGTTGGTTCTACAGAAAGGTAAACGAACATCGACTGAATAAAATTGCAAGTTTTCAACATAATTGCTTTCAATAACTGAGAATAATTCTTGTCATGCAGCTATATGCAATGCGCCAAAGCCACAACCATCAAGTTTCTCATGAGTTATTTGCGTTGGCCAGTGGATGTTACCAGCAGGTTATGTCATACACGGCTTGTGTTGTCAAAGGAGTTCGGTTCGTGACATATGATCGTGATATTCGAAGAAAAACTCAAAATAGTGGTGTGTCTGTCCCAAGGACTGGGGGTGAGATTTACTACGGGCAGCTGCAAGATATACTGGAGCTACAATATGGACCGAAACTTTCAGTCTATCTGTTCCGATGCAAGTGGTTTAGGTGTGATGGGAGACGGATGGTAACTGAGAATAACGTTACCAGTATTGACATCAGTGCAGAGGCGTTCAAGGATGATCAGTTCATACTTGCTAGCCAAGCACAACAAGTGTTCTACATTGAAGATCCATCTCGTGGTCCGAACTGGCGAGTAGTACAAATTGTCCATCACAGGAGCACGTGGGACACAGTGGGAGCTAACATCACAGAGATTGACCTACTCCACAATAACTACTCTTCTGGTTTATCTCTAGTCGTTGATCTTGACAACATAGAGCATGTATCCTTGCACCGCGATGATGATGAAGCTAATGAGATCGATGCATCGGTTATCAGGAGAGCCTCGTCAGATACTGCAGGAGAAACTTCGTTTATATACGACGATGATGTTGAAGACGATACAAATGCAGAATACGAGGATGAAGAAACATCGAGTGAAATCAATAAGGACGTCAGTGACGATGATGTAGATCAATCGTATCATGATAGTGAATCAGATTGAAATGTTATTGTGCGTCACTAAATTTGCAATGAAATTACTTTAAAAAAACGCATGTTCAAATTGTTGTTACTGTTTTTGGCTTGAATGTTTGTCATTCATTCATCGGTTCATTAGTATTGGTCAAAACGCGAGTTTGGATGGAGTTTCAACATTTGTGTACATAATGTAGAACAAAAAAGTTCTACATTGTACAAAAAACATGATTTCATTTTCCCATTATATCTTCAATCGTAAAACTTGAAGGACTTAAGTTGCAAATAAAATTGAAGGAAATTGAAATAAAAGAAAAATTAAGAGGATCCAAATGAAAAATGTTTAAAGTTGAATGACCCAAATAAATATGAAAACATAAAAATTAAATATTCAATATTAAATACTAAAAATTATTATTCATAATATTAAATCTCAATAAATATGAAATATTAAAAATTAAAAATTAAAAATTCAATATTAAATACTAATAATTTATAATTGATATTATTAAATATCAATAAATATGAAAACATACAAATTAAATATTCAATATTAAATACTAAAAATTATTATTCATAATATTAAATCTCAATAAATATGAAATATTAAAAATTAAAAATTAAAAATTCAATATTAAATACTAATAATTTATAATTGATATTATTAAATATCAATAAATATGAAAACATACAAATTAAATATTAAATATTAAATACTAAAAATTATTATTGATAATATTAAATCTCAATAAATATTAAATATTAAAAATTAAAAATTAAAAATTCAATATTAAATACTAATAATTTTTATTGATATTAATAAATCTCAATAAATATGAAAACGTAAAAATTAAATATTAAATATTAAATACTAAAAATTATTATTGATAATATTAAATCTCAATAAATATTAAATATTAAAAATTAAAAATTAAAAATTCAATATTAAATACTAATAATTTTTATTGATATTATTAAATCTCAATAAATATTAAATATTAAAAATTCAAAATTAAATAATAATAATTATTATTGATAATATTAAATATTAAAAATAATTGATAATATTAAATATTAAAAAAATTTCATAATATTAAAAAGCGGGAAAATTAATAATTATAAAAATTATTTCAATTAAAAAATCCCCTTCAAATGAGAAAGCAACATTTAATTTTTTGTATTGTATTGTCAATAGCGACGACATTTGTCGTCGCTATTGTCCTGAAAATTGGGCGCCACCTTTAAGGCGCGTGTTCAAAACAGCTGGAAAAATGTCGTCGCTATTAGTGATTAATAGCGATGACATATGTCGTCGCTATAGAGTCAGACCTTTTAATTCACGCGTAGCCTTCTTCTTTTCCATTTTGGCTTTGCTTGTTCTTTTTCCAGCGCCTTCGCGCCACCGCCGCCGCCGTCGTCTACCGTCTGCCATCTGCCCATTGTGACCTGAGGTGTACACTCCAATACAAAACCCGTAAGTTTTCATCCTTGTTCTTCTTCATCAGCCCATAGATTTTTTTCTTTTACATGTTCAGCCCTTTACATCCAATTAAGGGTATACCACTCCGTCTCTGTTATTTAGGACTAATGTAGCAGTGCCCATTGGTTTATTTGACATTTATAATTATGATGTTGGTTGATTACACAGAAACTTTGAATCTATCTTTTGCATTCCTGTGCATTTTCTTACAACGAGTTATATCTAGTTTTTGGCGCACTGCAGAAATTCTATCCCTTGATTGCATCATCATCATGTACTTTGATAGTTCAAAATGGCAAGGATCACTGTTGGTTCTATATAATTTTATACACGGCTTCTTTAGTTCCTATCAATTTCAAGGACTGTACTTTGGCCAATGTTGTTATTATGATATTGTGGAGAATTCGCACTCAGAAAACGTTTCATCTCCTCAATCCTTTGAATTTTTTCTTCTTATGTTGCACTTCCTTTGAATTTGATTTTGCACTCCCGAATGAAACCGAAATGCAGTGGAATGTTGTATATTTGGGAATAATTTTGCAAATTGATTTTTGTGTATGATTTTTTTAATTATGTTGTGAATGATTTTTTGCAATAATGTTGGGTGAGTTTGAACAGTTCTTGTTGTTTGATGAAATGCTAGGGAATGTTGTTTGGGGGAGAAAATTATTTTATGAATGATTTTGCATGTTTGATGAAATCGGTAATTTAGGGAAGTTGGGGATCAATGATGGACTCATTTGTAATAAACTAAGTTTAGGGACTTCTTCATTAGTAACATAATTGTTAGGGATCAATTTCACAAAAACTCAAAATTTAGGGATTCGTTTGTAATAAACTAAGTTTAGGAGCCAATTCATCATTAAAATGAAAGTTAGGGATCAATTTTATAAAAAAAATCAAAATTTAGGGACTCCTGTGTAATAAACTAATTGTAGGGGGCCGATTCATCACTAAAATAAATGTTAGGGATAGTTAAATCGTTAAATTGTTAAATTTGCATTACGGGTTTCAATTAGTATGGAAAATAAGTTTACGGACTTATTTGCAATAAAATAAGTTTAGGGACCAAAGTGAAATAAAATATAATACATTCAAATTTTCCCATAAATTTAAAGTTTAGGGAGTTATTTGCAATAAAATAAGTTTAGGGACCAACTTGAAATAAAATATAATAACTTCAAAATTTTTCCTATAAATTTAAAGTTTAGGGACTTCTTTGCAATAAAATAAGTTTAGGGACCAAATTGAAATAAAATATAATACATTCAAATTTTCCTATAAATTTAAAGTTTAGGGACTTATTTGCAATAAAATAAGTTTAGGGACCAAATTGAAAAAAAATATAATACATTCAAATTTTCCTATAAATTTAAAGTTTAGGGACTTCTTAGCAATAAAAAAAGTTTAGGGACTAAATTGAAATAAAATATAATACATTCAAATTTTCCTATAAATTTAAAGTTTAGGGACTTATTTGCAATAAAATAAGATTAGGGACCAATTTGAAATAAAATATAATAACTTCAAAATTTTTCCATAAATTCAAAGTTTAGGGACTTACTTGCAATAAAATAAGATTAGGGACCAAATTGAAATAAAATATAATACATTCAAATTTTCCTATAAATTTAAAGTTTAGGGACTTATTTGCAATAAAATAAGATTAGGGACCAATTTGAAATAAAATATAATAACTTCAAAATTTTTCCTATAAATTTAAAGTTTAGGGACTTCTTTGCAATAAAATAAGTTTAGGGACCAAATTGAAATAAAATATAATACATTCAAATTTTCCTATAAATTTAAAGTTTAGGGACTTATTTGCAATAAAATAAGATTAGGGACCAATTTGAAATAAAATATAATAACTTCAAAATTTTTCCATAAATTCAAAGTTTAGGAACTTCTTTGCAATAAAATAAGTTTAGGGACCAAAGTGAAATAAAATATAATACATTCAAATTTTCTCATAAATTTAAAGTTTAGGGACCAATTTGAAATAAAATATAAAAACGTCAAAATATTTCCATAAATTCAAAAGTTAGGGACTTCTTTGCAATAAAATAAGTTTAGGGACCAAAGTGAAATAAAATATAATACATTCAAATTTTCTCATAAATTTAAAGTTTAGGGACTTATTTGCAATAAAATGAGTTTAATTAGTGACCAATTTGAAATAAAATATAATAACTTCAAAATTTTTCCATAAATTCAAAGTTGATGGATTTCTTTGCAATAAAATAAGTTTATGGACGAATTGGAAATAAAATATAATACATTCAAATTTTCACATACATTTAAAGTTAGTATGGCTGACGTGATATTCACAATTATGTCATGTGTTAGTATGGCTGACATGATGTCGCACGGAGGTGATGGTGCAGGAGATCCTCCACAGCAGCCATCTCACCGACTCCCTTCGGCATGCGAGTCTGGTAAGACTTTTCGTTCAAATTGTAATTATTTATTATTTTATACATATCTTTGAAAATCGTATGATCAATACATTTTACATTTTCTTCATTTTCAGCACCCCCCGCCAAAGCGACGGGGTATCTCTCGAGGCATCAACCTTGAGATGGTTTGGCAGGCGAATGGGAAGATGCCACTTCCTATCGCGTTCGACATTTGTCGAACGCACAATGCAGCCGATCGAGAATAACGCGAAGTATTTCACGTGCTTGGTTGGGAACCAAGTGAGATTCACCATGCCCCCGTGCTACCCTTCATGGACAGAGGTTCCAGAGGAGCAGCGGGCACGATTACGTAGCATTATTGAGGTATGAACTTAAATTAGTTTTGTTATTAGTACACTTAATAAATACTTGTTTTACGACTTCTACAGTAACGTATTCTTTTTTCACTCTTGCAGAGCTACTTCGATCTGCAGGGCGATCGGTCGCCCGACGAGTACCGGGCAGTATGTGCCGCAGTAGATCGTCTGGCGGCCGATCGTTATCGCGATTACAAACTAAATGCGCATAATCACTTAAAAGCGCATGGACCGAGCCGACCATACGGCGAGATGTCCGCCGAGGACTGGCAGAAGTGCATTGACTTCTTCACCAGTCCTACTTTCGTGGTAAGTATTGTTTATATATTGTTTACGATATTTTATATACTCTTTTAACTAATACATTTTTTGCTAATCAATTATATGTTATACCTTCAAGACCGGTCCTCCAAAAATAAAGCCAATCCGGGTAAGGCTAAATACCCGAGCGTGCAGAGGTCAAAGAGCTTCTCTGCCACGCGTTACGATCAGGTACAACATATAAATTTTCAATATCATTATAAATATCTTCACTACATTACGTAAAAATGTATACTAAATTTCACGTTTAAATTGTCGTAGCGGGACCCCGAGACCCAGAAGTGGCCGGGGATTATTGATTCGTTCCGGACGTTTCACACCTTCCGGGATGGCAATTGGGTCAACCCGCAGGCGGCTGGTGACTATGTGAGAATTTTTAAATTATGTGAATATAATTTTATTTGACATGCATGATATTATTATTTATTATTATTTTTCCACTGAACAGGATAAACTTGTTGAGTTGAGAGAGACTCAACAAACACAAGTCGCCTCCAATAGCGCGTCATTAGACGAGCGTGCTATTGCAAAGGAGGTTCTCGGAGAACGACGAGGTCACGTCCGTGGGGTTGGTTGGGTTCCGAAGGGCACCTCTCCCTTGCTAGATTCGACTGCTGCATCGTTTGTCCCACAAGGAACTTCCCATCAGTCCTCTGCAGACCCCCAGAATAATGATGTTCGGTTTGCCATGTACGAGGAGCAGCTACGCCAAATGCAGCGTGAAATTGAGCTTCTAAAAAGTAAAATACCAGCTGCGCCTGCGGATGAGGAGGACGAGGACGAGGACGGGGACGACGGTTTAGAGGGTCTGTAGATTTTTTGAATTTTTTATATATTATTTATATTATGTGGAAAGAAAAAATAAAATTTTTAAAAATTCAAAACGTTTGTAGCGGCGACAATGTCGTTGCTATAGTTACTTGCATAATTTGTATTAGCGACGACAAAGTCGTCGCTGTAATGGATGCACGTATGGCGACGAGACAATGGTCTCTATTATTTTGTCTATAGCGACGGTTTTTGCGACGACTATGTCGTCCCTATAAGTCCGTTTTCGAAATATGGTCACGACTCTATTGCGACGATATTGTCGTCGCTATAGATACAAATTTATATAGAGACGACGTATAGTCGTCACTATAACTCTAGAGACACTAACTTGTTGCGGCGACATATTGCGACGACTTTGTCGTCTCTAAAACCTTAAAGATACGACTTATGGATATTCAGCGACGACAAATGTCGCTGCTATTGCCCTCATTTCTGGTAGTGTTTGTTTCCCTTTTGCTCTCTAGAGTTGGATTCCTTTCCTCTAGAGTTGGATTCCTTTCATATGGTAAGGAAAAGCAGTGCATTGTCACCAGTGATAAGTTGTGCAGATCAAAAGGGATACAAAATACATGTAACAGACGGCTTGTTTATATTCTTTCTGTGTTGATCTTTCAAAAGTTATATTCACTTGCATATTACTTCACCTTTAAGCTGTGCCAATCTCATTTCAGCCTGTCGAAGTGTGGAGGAGAAGCTGACGAGCTCATTCTCTTCGCTTCCTTGGCCCTAAGCAGTAAGCCAAATGCACTGATGAGCCACATGCAGGGAAAGTTGCACGTGTTTGAGGCCAGGGACCTTCACCTGAGAGACATATACTCTTATCTCACGTGGGTAGAGGTGTAAAAATGGGCCGGGTAGCACAGGCCCTTTGGCAAGAAGCCACCTCTTCAGTTGGCTCGCGTTTAGTGTCATAAATCATGGAAGTTCCTCCATTTCCCCGAAGTCGAAGAACCCTGACTTTTGAAATTGCCCCCAAATTCATATGTACAGTTTAAAACAAGGACATGGGATTTGTTGAGATGGGCCAAGTAGGCATTTCTACTAGATGGGAGTCAAAAGAAGTGGACGGAATGATTGTTTTGAAACATTTCTTGAAGTTTGTTGACTAATTTGGAATAAATTTGAAGTCCGTGACCGAATTGAATCATGCCCAAGTTGAGTGACTAATTGGGTTTTTAATCCTTGTGAATGCACGAGCTATCAGAATCGATGTAATGATCGTTTCAATCATTTCATAAACAAATTTGAGTTTGGTGGTCAAATTTAAAAACGACCATGAATCCATACTCCACGAGTTTTTATCCCATGTAATCGATACGGGTATTGGTAATTATAACGCGACATTGTAGAGAAGTCTTTGCCTAAATTATAAATTGGGAAGTTTGTAAATTTTAATTGTTGAATTGTCTCATTTATGACCTGTGAAATATATGATCATGGTTTGTTGTTGTTCGTTCTTGTCTATTTTTTGAATTCTATATCGTACAATATTTCGGACATATGTACTTTTTTCGATAACTAATAATTGAGATTCAAGTTCAGTGAGAACATTCGTGAAACAAATATGCTTAATATGGTCTATAGAAACACCCCACTTCACACCCCCACCCCACCCCACCCCCCCCCCCCCCAAAAAAAAAAAAAAAAAAAAACTAAAATGTCAAAAGGGAAAATGTGGAAGAACTACCACGCTCAAAGAAATAAGATGGTTGATCAAGAGAAATAACAACTTCATCCTTATTGGCATGAAATATTATTCTACATTCCTTTTTGATAACCTATACATGTTCTTGGAGCCCGGCTAGGGGTGTAAACCTGGGTCGAGCCATCCAAAGCCATGGAGGAGCTCAGCACGGGCTAGCTGACTAGGCCACTTTATACTTGAAGAGCTCGATGCAGTGCCTAAACTCATGGGTAACACCACTTGAGCTAAATATACTGGTTCATTTGTTTTGAAGATTAATTTTAATTGAATAAACATGGAACACGCTCTTCACTTCAAACAGCATAGACAATTAAATTTAAATACGAAAAATGTGTCATTCCATCTAATAACTTGAACTTTTAGACAAAGTAATTAAAATGAATGCAATAGGAATAAGATATCATTTATAGCGTGTTTGGAAGGGCTTTTTTAAGTTAAAAAGCGATTTTGGACTAAAAAATAGCTTAAAAAAGATGTCTTAGATAATCTTAAATTTTGAGTTTTTCTAAAAAGCTCTAATTGAATTTTTATTACAATCTGCAATTAATATTTAATAAAACTTAAAAATTAACAAAATTACCATTAAAAGAAAAACTTACGATGTAACACAATTCATATATTTATATAGATTGAAAAATAAATGTTGACATGTTAAATAATATAATATAAATTAGGAAATTTGGCGTAAATGGTCCCTAATGTATGTCAATAGTGTGCAAATGGTCCATAACCTTTCATTTTTGGTGGAATGGTCCCTAACCTATCTATTTAGGTGCGTAATTGGTCCTTATTTGATAAAAAAAGATAAAAATAGCCTTAATTTTAGTTTAAAGAATTACAATTGGATTTCTAACCTTTGCAAAATATGCAAATAAGTCAGATATATTTATTAAACAATATTTAATTGATCATATTAAATATATCACTATAGTCATGTCAAATAAATTTTTCATAAGAGAAAAATATAAAATTATTGCACTTTAGGTAAATGTGATTGTTATGTGATGTGAAAAAATGAATAAAAATTAAGTTAAATAAATAACAAAATGGCATATATAATTTTATGACATTGAATCAATCTTATTATATTTTTTTAACATAAAAATACTAACAAAATTTAATTTACATATTTTGTGTTCTTTATTTTTGAACGATAATAAAACGATAAATTAAAATATGAAGCAATTTGAGCTCTAATATTTGTAGTTAATAAATGAATAAATAATAATATTTGATTATTAAATTTGTGACAAAGTTATTTTTTTATGTTGTAATGATAAAATTAAAGTTTAAATTTTAATGATTACTTAATAATAATAAAATAATTAATTAAAACGTTTGTTAATAATTATGAGCTCAAATTTTAGTTATTTTATAATAGTTTGTAAAATATACAAAATAATTTAGTATATTATCAATTTGTTAATTTTTTTTAATTTTTTTTAAAAATAAAAGTATCGAACACATTTGTACTTTTTACAAATGTTAGAAATCCAATTGAAATTTTTTAAAATAAAAATAAGGACATATTTGTCTTTTTATCAAATAATAAAGACCAATTGTGCACCTAAATGGGTAGGTTAAGGACCACTCCATCAAAAAATAAAAAGTTAGGGACTATTTGCACAATAAGGGTAAAGGTTAAGGACCATTCACGCTAATTTTCCTATAAATTATATATAATATGTTTGATTTAATTAAATTAATTTCAAGTAATATGATATATACTAAAATAATTGTGTTATTATAATTTAATTAAGACATTGATTTTAATAGTTGTTATAGGATATGAAAAATTATTATTTATATAAAAAAAAATATGACATATATAATATTAAGATTACTATTTAATCAAATAAATATAAAATTTATACAAAAATACTTTAAAGTTATACAATTAAACACTCAAAATATTTATAGCGCTAATTTTTGAATTCACAACCAAACAGCCACAACTTTTTAACAAAAGATGTACTGTCAAAAGCTCTATTCAAAACAATTGTGTGTCAAACGGACTCTTTAATCTTATCTATAATGATACAATTCAACGCCGAAACTCACGGTGAGTCGATAGAAAATATTCACAATTGTTATAAATAAATTTGACATAATGTTCAACTGTATCAAATATCTCCTTAAGAATTTGGGGAGGGGGCATGTGCCTAATTAATGTACAACATGACCACAGGTTGATGGGAACACTTAAATGTCTCATAAATGATTGTATCTAATGTTTATGTTATTTAATGGTCATGTGTATATTTAAGTAGGGGTCCCAAGGAAGGAAGAAAAAACACAAACTATGAATAATTAATTAATGATTTGGTTAATTAATGTCTGAGTTTTTAAGTCACATAGAGAGGTACCTGGCCTTAATTTCTATTGATGATAAATTTTCTATTTTTTAGTGTTTAGAACCGATTAAAACGTTTGAATTTGAATGATTTAGCTGCATTTATTTGATATTTTTTATCAAACTTTACGTTTATAAAGTGATTCATCTTGCACATGACTTTTCTGAGACGATCTGCTTATCATATAGAACATATTGAGCCAAAAGAGAAATGACATACAAAGTATGTGTTGTCTAAATATTGATAAATACACGATCATGCTTAGAATCAAGTCTCATCGGCCGTATATACCCCTACACATATGAAGGCAATCGACGCTATCATTCCTCAAGACAAATGCTAGCTCACTAAACTTTTGTCAGAGTACAAACCAAAACTCGTAACACATCGATAGAATAAGTAAGATTCTTAGCATGTTTATATATTTAAATTTAATCTTCGATGTATTGAGAGCATGCTCAATTAATTGAGAACTTTTCTAGCAAGCAATCTTGATATTCTTAAATAATAATGCTAGCTCACATAATTAACATAAATATTATATATATAAATTACTAATTGACCCACTCCACCAAATTGTTTACTTACTTCGAATAAACTTGAACAACTAGCAAAATATACTATTAATTCGCTCGTCCAATCATTAATAGATAGATAACATCCCGATATCAAGTTTATTTTTCTAACAAGAAGAGATCCCCGTCTAACTACAACTAGTCTATAAAGCTATCCAAATAAGTAATTAGTCTAGACGAAGAAAATTTTGATTTTCCACCAGACTGTTCATGCCCCCCACAAGGGGTTGAACTTGAGGATTTACAGACAACCCGGATCCGTAGGATTGAATTTGTCTGAACCTTCGTTATAATGTAAACATCATTAAACAATGATTAAAATATTTAGTTTGTGGACGGGGCGTGCTAATATTTTAGTTTCATAATTAGTCAATCAGCCTTTAATATATTTATAAAAATTATTAGTCTTCATTGTGGAAATTCTCCTGTCTAAATTTTAATATGTGATAAAACTAATTGATGCATGTGGGCAGATACTACAAAAACATCCTTTTTTAGTTGATTAGAACGACTAGTGTTGATGGCAAAAAAATAATAATAATAAAATAAAATAAATGACTTGGCACTTTTGATCAACTTTAATGAAAATTTGTAGTGGTTTTGTACGGTAAAACAAAGAAAAATAATAAATCTAGTTGATGATTGTTTGGTGTGCAATTTATTGAGTTTAGAGTAAAAATGCCAATATTGTATATTTTTTGAAGAGAAGCGGTCTAATGTTGTGTCCTTGAAAATAGAAAAGTGATTCTTTATATAGACAAGAGAGGATCGACATCGCCTTAGTCATATCAATCATTTGTGACCGATGGTGGATATTTGTGTCACGTAAGTGTTTTGTAAAGAATTTGATTTGTTGGAGTAGGTGGCCTACCTAGGAATATCATGGCATGAGGTTTATCTTCGACTTTAAACTGTCTTGTCAAGCCATCTGGTTGGAAGGTTGGGGCGATCCTTCAAACAACTTGAGAAAAGCTGCCTTTCATATCATACTTACATCGGCTCAAACCATTGTGTGGGAACGATACGTTTATTTTGACATGAAAAAAAGGACCCACTTTTGGTTCCATCCTAGACTTTTGAGGACGGTAACTATGGTACAACGACCTCAAAAGTGCCACGTCGATTTTACAACTACTTTGTAGCCATGAAGTGGGCCCCACAGCACCATATGAATATCCAAGTCAGATTATTATTTCGTACCATTCTAGATATGTAATAACTTGTATAAGAAATACAACTCTGCACGCAATTTTTTCAAAATCGATTTTCCAATTTAAATAAAGAATAAGAGTTATGATAGGCTGACAAACAACGCAAAACTTTAGTACAACTTAGTGGATTGATACACTAATTAAAGAGTGTGCGGACCATTTTATTTTACCCTTCAAAAGTTAAGCATGTGAGGTGCACGGAGGTTGGGCATCTTGACTTCTTGTTTGAGCGGTCTCTTTCTATTTCTCTAGCACTAAAGTAGCATCTATTCTTCAATATTTAATGAATTAGTTGTATATGAATGCGGTTAGGCCCCCTCATTTTTTAAGCTCAGAAAAATCAACTCCTTTCTATTAATTTCAGTGCCATGGCATCTTTGAGGAATCAGGATTAGGTTGCAATTTTCAGAATTTACCGTTTATAGTTAAACTCGAACATCGCTAAAAATGAGTTAATAACTTGTTAATAGCTGTCGACCACTCACATTCACATTAACGGAAAATTCGACATGACGTTAATAACATCTATCGAAATTGTACTTGACTAATGGGTTGAGCTCGTCGAGAATAACGGACTACGTGAATACGTAGATGTTAGCATTTTTGTTTCTTGATATTTAGGTCATCAATTTTTTATTTTTTTTGTTAAAGAAGTGTTTTTGGACATAAAAGATCTTAAATAGGCACTAAGATGAGTGAAAAACTATGATTCACGGTTCACACATTGAGTTATTAGTGAACAAAATTCATCTATTTAAGTTTAATCCAATTTACATAGATATTAACTACATAACAAGGAGACTTGGTTTGTTTTTTTTTTTATTAATCTTTAAATATAGAGTGATGCTATTTATAGTTTTCACTGTCCGTAGTCATCTTACGTGGCATTATTCAATTGGATGTATTATTTATAATTAATTGCTATAAATACATTACTTAATTGGAGTAAATAATTCATCCGATTGAGTAATGCCACGTATGATGACTATCGGTAGTGAGGGACTGCAAATAGTATTATTCTTAAAGATATGATGAAACTTGAGGAACAAATTATAAATATCTTTAATGCCCATAAAAGTCCAATCATATTACCAAACATAACTTTCACCATTAAGCATAGAATTGGTCCATCTATTATTTTCCCATTATAAATCCACCAAAGTTAAAGGCTGCTTTCTTTTTTTGTCAATATTATGTACTAAAGAAATTCCATCGTATTCGTAGCTCGTATTTCCTAACTTGTTAGGCTAAAGAAGGAAACTTTACCTAATTTTTTCCGGGTAATTTACATATTTTAGTTATTCTAACTTTTAGTAAAATCTTATCAACGTTTGATCAATCACGTCACTCATCTGCAATTTTCTTGCACAATGGATCGCTCAGTCTGGTTTTATTATTAATAGTATCGTCGGTGTTCTACGTAGCGCATAATATTATGATGTTTTAGCGCTTATCTTCCAAATTAGCTATTAAAAAAAAAAAAAAGCATTGACTTAATCGAGTTCGATCAGCAAAACCGTGGTGATGATCAAAAGAAATTGTGGCTTACAAGGTGCATGTCGTGAGACCATTTTTTTTTTTTTTTTAAAACTCATTTGTATGATAAATTATAATTTACCCTAATTTCTTATGTCAGGGGAGGAGGTAGGAGACGCTCTGAATAAATTCAATTTTTGACGTGCAATTCTTTTTTTTTTTTTTTTTTTTTTTTTTAGCAGTAATTCGTCCTCAAAAAAATCATGACTCTACCCCTATCCTATGTAAACCATTCTTCATACCATGAATAGCCTTCATATATTTATGTGTCTCTCTATCAGTCAAGGGCCATACCCTTCCAAACTGAATAGCATTACTCTTCCAAATTAATATTTTCCCTCTGATCATAAATTTATGATGCACATTGGTTTTAGTGCAAATTGTGTATCATAAGAAGTTGCCATAAATTAAGATTTACATGCATATATATACTGCCCAACTGCTTATATATGTTGATTTTTGTACTAAATCAAGAAAATATGGAACAAGAATCCCTTATTTTTATTGTTTGTTTTCTTCCCATTGTGATGTTATAAATTTGGGATCTACTGCACGAATCATTTTCAGAATTTGAACAGACAGAAGGCTGTAAGCAAAAATAGTAGAGATGCCTGCTGTTTGGTTTGCTTTGAAGAGATCTTTGCAATGCAAGTCAGAGCCATTGGATGTTTATGATCCAAAGGGGAATGGGAATCTGAGTCATATATTGACAAGAAAATCAGGCAGCGGTGGACGGTCAGGATGTTCTAGGTCTATTGCAAATCTGAAAGATGTAATTCATGGAAGCAAAAGACATACAGAAAAGCCACAAATTTGTAGTCCAAGATCCATTGGAAGCAGTGAACTTTTGAATCCAATAACACATGAAGTGGTGTTAAGTAATTCGACTTGTGAACTAAAGATAACAGCTGGATATGGTTTTCAAGAAGTTGGTGTTGGTGGCGGCAGTGGTGGTGGTGATGGTGGTTCGACTTTTGTCGGCACCTTAAAGCCGGGGACTCCGGGCCCTGGACGCCTGAAGGGAAATAAGCCTAGAGGATTGGCTAGTCCAATAAGGAGGACATCTAGTAGCCTTTCCAGGAGGACTTCTGGATTTGGGGTAATTCCCACAAGGCCTAGGGCCTCTTTTGGTGCAGATTCTAATGGTGCTTTATTTTGCCATAAATGTGGTGAGCAATTTGGTAAATGGGAAGCTGTTGAAGAACATCACCTCTCCAAACATGCCGGTAACTTTTCCCTTCTGTGTGCTTTTGTCGCGTAAGAATCATGTAGTCGACCCAAAATTTATTGGAAAAAGAGTTTAGTTTGTTCTTGTTGTCAGTCTTGTGAATTCTATTAATGCTTCTTTTTTTTTTTTTTTTTCTTTTTTTTAACTTTTTCTTTCATAAAAACAAGAACCTAATGGCCTGAATTTTTCCAGTAGTCTCCTAGAATCTATATAATCAATTGAACTTGTTTTGGTGCAGTTACTGAACTTGTTGAAGGAGAGTCCTCAAGAAAAATAGTCGAAATAATTTGCCGGACGAGCTGCACAAAGCCAGACAGTAATTGTGGTGGAATTGAGAGGATTTTGAAGGTCCACAACATGCAGAAAACACTAGCACAATTCGAGGAATACAGAGAATTAGTGAAGATCAAAGCAAGCAAACTTCCCAAGAAACATCCTCGTTGTCTAGCCGATGGAAACGAGCTTTTAAGGTTCCATGGAGCAACTGTTGAATGCAATCTAGGCATCAATGGCTCCTCCAGCCTTTGTACATTGGATAAATGTCGTGTTTGTCGAATTTTGAGACACGGGTTTTCGTCGAAAAAAGGGCTAAACGGTGGTGGTGTTGGAGTATTCACAGCTTCAACAAGTGGTAGAGCATTTCAATCGATCCAAGTATATGATGATAATCCTCGTATAAGAAAAGCTCTAATAGTATGCAGAGTTATAGCAGGCAGGGTTCATAGGCCATTGGAAAATGTCCAAGAATTGGCTGGTCAATCAGGATTTGATTCATTGGCTGGGAAATTAGGCGTCCATTCAAACATTGAAGAACTCTATTTGCTCAGTCCAAGAGCTCTCCTTCCTTGCTTTGTGGTAATCTACAAACCGTAAGTCGATATGAACAAAAAAATCTACCTTACCGAAGAAGCCATGATTCGTACTGTGAATTCAACTATTATTTCCAGTTTTCCGGACAGTGATCTCCTGTCCCTAGTGGGCAGGAAATCCTTGCCCACATGCTGATTTGTCAGCATGTGGACTGTTGATGCAAAAAGTTGCTTTTTGCATCAACAGCCCACATGTTGACAAGTCAGCATGTGGACAAGAAATTGCTGCCCACTAATGGGGCAGCAGATCAGGACCCCAGTTTTCCACTGTCTTTTGTTTAGATTTTGTAGACTTCTGTTTATAAAACCCATTTTTTTCATGCTACTTTTCATTCTCAAGTGATAATTGTGGATTATTTTGTCAAAATTATAAATAATTTGTTTTTCATTAATTATTACTCTTTTTGCTGACAAATTTCTAATTCACTTCTTGGGAGACATAAATAGCCAATAGGGACTCGGCATTTAATCCCCAACTTGACTCGTCAGAGAAATGTTAAATCTCATCTGCATTTGCATGTTGCATTGTTTCTGAAGTAGAGCGTGTGGTCCCATTCTTGCTTCATTTGGTACCTTTGATTGGATACGACAAGTATATTGTTCTACTAGTTAGGACAAATATGTCAATCGACTAGACAAGATAAATGACAATTCGCTTCTTGTCTTTATTTATATTCGTTCTTGTTAAGTACATATTTGATAGTATTAAAATTATTTTTTAAATACTTATAAGTTGTGAAATTTATAAATGTATAAATAATAAGTAGATAATAAGTTATAGATCCTATAAAAAGTAACATAAGATGTAAATATAATCTACAAAATATGTTACAAGTGTTATAAAAATCTGCTAAAATTGTTATAAAAAGTTTGTCAAACAGACCCTCTGTCGAGTCCATTTTACTAACATGTGACAGGATTAGGCATGTTTTGAATCTAATACTTTGACCTGATTATCCGCCTTTGATTAAGATGCTTGCTACTCTATTTTATACTAGTAATCAAAAATTAATTACTTATTAACCTACAGTAACCAAAAGTTCGTAATTGATTATTGTTCACAAATAGGTAAGAAAATGGAAGAAAGAGACCTAAGCATGACCAGTGCTCCTTCAGAACAGCTACTCATCAAAGTAGTATTATAACGAGTTCTTTTGAATTTGCTACTGCTTATATACCCGACAATTACCAGTACGAAGAAGTGTTAAGGTTATACCAAATGTGAGATATCACATTATTCTTGAATCCTATATAGTATCAAACTATTTATGAATCGTCAAAAATTAATGAGTTGATAACCAGACTCGGTAGTCATAGCTTCCTCTTTATTCATCACAATTTTTTAGTTAAGAGGCATTTGTTTACTTAAAGCAGAAAGTATATACGTGCTCAACTTCTTTGTCTGGTCGAAAGTCGAGTGAGTTAACACTTTAATTAGAGTAAAATGAACGTTTCAACTTTTTTTAGTTAATAAGAAAGTTACTTTAACCAAAACACACAATAAGACATTTTTCATCTAGATCTTTGAAAAAGGGTCTTTCGAAAAATTCTTGTTCTTTTCATGAAAATGGGTTAATTTCACTAACTCAAGTTCTTGTTAATTTTTAAATTGTCTATTAAAGTATTTTTTGTACACCATTAATTTTATTAATAGTTTCACAAATGGTTACTCGGTTAGTTCTTTTTTTTTTAAAAGATTGCAGTTGTTGTCCTCAACATTTACCCTCTTTCACACTTTTGTCCCGGTCCTTTATTTTTTGACAATCTTATTCTCAACCTTTGTTTTTTGACGTCCTTAGTCCCTAATAGTAGTTTCTAAAGTGTTAAAAGATGAATTTGTCAATTAGTTTAATAAAATAAAAACATATAAAAAAGAAGAAAATGTTAAAAAGAAAAATGAAAAATGAAAATTAACAATTCTTCCTTATTCAAATCCTCATCCTCACCCAAGAATAAATTATCAAAATCAGCATACTACAGCAACCAACTACCACTACAGTCTCATGCTAGCAACCTTCTACCATCTTCGTGCACAACCACAACTCTCACACACTACAACAAACAACTACTATTGTTCTTACATACCAGTGTAGCAACCACCAATTTTTATTAGCACCAAACTACAATTAAAAATTATTAGAGGAAAATGATAGACAAAAATAAAAATTAGATACAAATCCGTTTTAAAAAAAAAAAAAAAAAAAAAACTATGAATCTGGTGGTCAGAATAATATTAAGAACAAATGTTTTAACCTCTATCCCAACAGTAATACCGCCAATTTATGGTAGCCAACAAATGTGGGCCAACTCAAATTCTTCAGCTATCAAGTTTGATAGAATTTCCTCTAATTCTGTCACTTCTCTTTTAAACACCTCCCCTCTTCATCTTCGTCATTCATGGAAGAAAAAAAAAATAGAAAAACATGGAAAAAATGATTAATGGAGTTGGGATGGAAAGTGTAGTTTGGAGTTGAGGGCCACAGTGTAAGGATAGTAGATAGAAAAGGTATGGTGGGTATTGGTTATTCGTATATATGAAATTTAGTGGTAAATTTAGAAGACATCTTTTGGAGAAGCTTGCACTTCAGTGGTGAGTAGGAATATTGGAGTATGTGTCTTGAAAGGGGTGGGGTGGACTTGTTTGTTGGAGGAGACAACGTGGAGTTTTTTTGTTTTATGATAAAAAGGTGGATTAATTTTTTTTTTCTTATATTTTTTAGTTATTCTTCTTTTATTAATATATTTCTTCTTTATATAAGCTTAATGGTAGATTCATCTTTTAAACACACAGTTAATACAATTTTTTGACATATATTGTCAGTGAGGTTTGGAGGTACTAACAAATTAAAGGTTGGACATAAGATTATTAAGAAATAAAAGTTCAGAATAATGATGCAAAAATGGGTAAAAATTGGAATGGCAGCTGCTGCAGTTTTTTAAAAATTTAATGTATAATTTGAGTGATCATTTTTAAAATTATAAATAACTTCAATGACTGATATGATAAAAAAAAATTCTTTCACGATCAATATAAAATTTTTGCACAAAATTTAATGACAATTAGTGAAATTAACCGCTCTCAATTTAAAATAATTAAAACAATAATTTTAGCTTCTTTTTTACATATAGTTCAAAACCCTAGGGCCGGCCAAGCGTACATATTTGATTACATAACATAATGCCAAATAAAACCAGCTAAAAAACAAAGAGGACATTAGCATAAACAATCACGTTGAACACGTTGAAACTTGATTAGATTACTAATCATACCGAGTAGCACCGACACAAACATTTTTCATGGCGAACTCATCTATTTTTTTCCTGTACTCCAAAATTCTTTTCCATGTCTTGTGTATCTGGTCCACTTTCTCGAAAACGACGAAATGATTTAATACTATGGACCTGATTTATGTGGATAAAAATTATTTTGATAATAGTTATTCGAATAACAATTTTATTATTATTCTGTTTGGTTCAACTAGGTATAAGAATAAAAATGTTATTGTTAAAAAGTCAGTTTTTAATAAAAAAAAAATTATATCCTTATTCTTAATTAAACGAAAAAAATTAAATAAAAAAATTGGTAGAGAGGTGGAGGTGGACGATGGCAGCGGCAGGGGGTGGTGGCGGCGGAGGGCGGACGAGGGCAATTATCCTTAAGGTATAGATATTCAAAAAAAGATTTTGTCCTCCTCTTTTTTATGACAAAATTTATCATAATTATCCAGATAAAAGTTTATATGAACATCTATTTCATCCAAACAAGATAAAACAAAATTTATCCATTATCTTTAACTATATTCGATATACCAAACAAGTCTTATTATGAGCTAGAGTTTAGACATTGACCTTCACACCGACTTCCTCAAATAGTTTTAATTATATATAATCAAACTACTATATTTCTATTCGTTCTCTTCTTTTTTTTAATGTAGTAATTAAATATAATTTGACGACCTCTCCTTATTGCCTTGATAAATGGTAGAGCTATAGTTCTTCATGATACAACATAAAACATAGCATGTTATTTACTTTATTTTATTGCTTTTAATTTATTTATTCTTCCTAGTATATATTTTGTTGAAAAGCGTTTTTATCCTTATGTCGTCATAGCGTTTTTTTCTAAAATTTATAATTTTTTAAACTCTTTTAAAAGCTAATAATTGTTTTCTTTAATTTTTTATAATTAAATAACTAGAATAGTATTTTTCTTCTTTTTACAATAGAACCATAAATTTTCACAATAACTAACAACTTGTTTGGTTAAGCTTAAATTATTAATTAAGTTAGTTAAACATACATTTTATTTACATATTTCATAAGATGTACAATTTATTATATATTTATAATTCATACATTTTATATGACTCATAATTTATAAACACTTAAAAAATAATTTCAACACTGTCAAACATGAATAAATTTATACAAAATAAAAATTATATCATAATTGAACACACTCCCGAAATTTGTGCTTTCTATAAAATATAAACAAGAAAGAGGTAAAAATATCCATTTGGTCATAGTTATGATGAAATTTAAGTTGGTCAATAAAATTTAATTTATTATAAATTAATAAAAAAGTTAAATTTTATTTTCAAATAAATCAACATCTAACTAATTGTTAGTGTTAGATAATTAGTCCAACGTGGTCAAATAAGGATGTTATTGCGATGCAAGCAGAGACGTGAAAAATCACAATAGGTCGAGTACTTATTTTGCCAGGTTTGATTGATCGATAAAATATAGAACTGACAATCTAAATAAACGGAATCACTAATTACGACAGTATGGAATTTTCACCTTCACTAACGATAAAACACACTACAGGTCTTTAAAAAAATTTTGGTAATCATATCTTCTCTATTGGTCAAATATCATCTCCTTAAATCAAATTCTCAAGTTCATCTCATTCTTTATCTACTATTATTAATTGAATTGAAATTCTAACTCTACAGTTGAATCTCCATACGTAAAGGGTATACTAGTTTAAAATATTTTACTAAAACAAAACAAAGAAGGGTGAACGAAAAGGGAAAACAGAAAAACTAAGGCTTGTTCAGTGTAGTTTTTTAAAAAGAAAAAAATAGATTTTTTAGTTACTTTATTGACTTTTTAAATTTTTTTGTAGTGTAAAAAATATAGAAAAATAAAAAATGGTAGACAAAAAAATAAATTTTTTTAGAAAAAAATAGTTACTCTAAAGTTTAAAAGATTGGGGGTGGGGGGGCAAAACATTCCCTAAAGTACAGTTAGGGCAGACGAATCGGTAGACTTTACGTCTCCCAATCAAAGTTTCCAAACCCTTCTCGCCCAAAGGCCAAATCCCAGTTTCCTTCTCTCTGTGACTGCAATTACTCCTATTAGTTAGATTTTTAGATAGGGAAAAATAACAAACCATAATTTTTTCTTTTTTAATTATACAGATTTATTCAGTAAATCATCTAATTGGGGGAGAAGGGTTTTTTTATCTATAGATTCATATATATTGAATAATTTTAGTGAGAGAGCGACAAGAAAGGAGAGAGAAAATGTCGAAGAAGAAAGCTACGATGACTCTCAAAGATTTCCATGGCGGTTCCATTCCTTCCGATCTTCGTCTCCCCTCTGCGCCTGGCGTGTGAGTTCTTTTGACCTTTTGCCCCTTTCATTTCATCTTTTTCACTACCTTTTTATAATTTGGGATCAACCGATCAAGTCTAACTGTCTCATCTGTTTCTGTGATATTTTTCTGGGGAAAATTGTCGGTTTTTTCATTGGTTTTAAGTTCAATTCTATACTTTTCGATTTGATTTCAATTCAAGATCAACTTTTTAGGTTAAATTTTATACCCAATAAATTGTAGTGTCATTTCCCGTTAATTTCCTGAATCCAGGTTTATTTTTTTATTTATTTGGGGGGTTGTTTAGAGAAGCTCAGCGCTTCTTTAATTGATACTGTACTGTCTGGATCTAACCTCTTGATCCTTCTAATGTAATACCCATATGAATTTTAAGTCGATTTATTTATCTGAAGTATGTGGTGGGCGTTTTATTTACTGTAGTTCAGAACAGTAAAATATATGACGTGGATTTCTGATTTGAAATTTTGAATATGGTCATATTTTTGGACAGAATGGCGAGACCTGCAGATCGTGGTAGTTTTGATCAGCAGTCACTGTGGGGAAATTCAATGGGAAGGTCCAATCATCGCTTGCGGCCGGCATCAGCCGGGTCAGCTAGGAACTTCGATGACAAGACCCCATTTTTAAGTCACAGTGCTCACATTGGCCGCAATTTTGACGAGGATGAGCGCAAGCCTTTGGATGGGTTGCCAGGTCCTCGTCGAACGGTCAGTGATGAGAGCATTCGTGCTTTACCAAGTCGTGCGGTGGAACCAAAGACGGATAATATGGCTGGTGCTAGAGTTGGCAGTCAGCTGTCTTCAACTCCCCCTCATTTGTCTACTGTTCCAACGGGTAGTTCTTATGCTGGAAGGCTTAGTGAAGTCCATAACATGGAGTCGAATAATCAAAATTTTAGTGGCAGTGGCAGTGGCAGTGCTGGGGTGAATTATCAGAACGTGGGTGTCAATTCCAGGTCAGCTGTTGCTGGGTCTCATTCGAATCCGTGGGGTCTGAAGAAGGAGGTGCCATGTGCAAGGGATCCTGTATCTGCTGCATGGTCAGCTCCGGATGCTGCAGTGAAGTTGGCCCATGCTAGTGCCATTGAGAAGGTCTCATCTGGTCGGTGGCACTCGCAACATGTTCATCCTGAAAAAGATGTTGAGGTAGTTGGGCACTTGGAACCCGAGAAAGAATTTCATTATAGGGGCAAAGACATGTACAACAGGGCTATTAACAATGGGATAGATGTGCTAGGTGGAAGTGACTATCATGATGTTGCATTGGCGATGCATATGGAACGGAGTCTGATTGGTGATGATGGGATTCGCAATGGAGGAGAGGAAACACCATCCCATGATAGAGTCGGATCTACCATGTACGTGGAGACACATGAGAGGAATCCCTCCGTTAATCATAAGGAATTTCAGCCACTTCGCACTGCCGGAGTATCTGGTGAGACTGAGTTACAGTCTCCAGGAACTTTAGAAACATTAGAGCGACCGAAGTTGAAGTTACTTCCAAGATCCAAACTGTTAGAGAATTTAGAGCTTCCAGTGGATTATAAGCAGGTAAAAGTCGATGGTTTTACATTCTGATTTTTCTTTTGAACTTGATATCAAGTATAATTTAATGTCTGTTTGCAATTCGTCATTTTGACTGCAGGGAGACCAGCAGCCAAGTGATCCGATTCATGTTAGGGGGGATAATGAATTACACAGAACTGCAAATCCCGTAGAAACTGGGTTTTCTGGATCGATGGTCAATAATCGAGCGGTGGAGCGCCCAAAATTGAATTTGAAGCCTCGCTCACAACCTCTTGAACAATCGGAGGGAAACACTGGAATCAAAAGGTCCACAAAGCTTTACTAACTAGCTCAGTGAATTGTGTGTTGTTTATTTCTTCTGGTCCTGTGTTCATTCCTAGTCTGTTTGTTTCCTGATGCAACTCATGAAAAGGATTACTAGATCACATTTACTATCGATGAAACTTTTAAGTAATTAACAGATGATAATCTGAGGTGTATTATAACTATTTCAAAATAGCAATAGATGAAACTTATATGTAATTTACTAATTTTGCTCGCCATGGAGATGCTAAAGGTATTGTGCTCAGCGCAAACTTGGTCATTCTTCGCAGCCTTACAAACAACGGCAACATATTAATGACACCAACAGGGTACTTTTAATGTTGATAATGAGTGCATTTTATGAAAAGACCCTTGTGTCGTCAGCTTGTTAAGTCCACATATTGAAATGGCAGAGATGTGACAACTTGGAACTTGTTTAGCCAACTCTCATACAATAAGTAACACTTAAAGACCACCCACTTCAGGTACCTTTTTCATGAGGTTTTCACCGCCAATGACAATTGTAATTCGTAGCACGAGACTTGGTAGTCACCAGAGTTGTTGGTGTAGAAGCAGTAGAAGTAGGTTTAGGACTGGAGCAGCCGTGACTACATTAACGGGTTGTAAAAGTATAGGGACAGTGGCAATCAGTTATAACAAATGGTAGAAGTAGTAATGGAGCTGCAGTGGCAGAAATTCCAATATTAGCCTGTTGTACTTTTATCTATTATTTATCAGATATAAAATGGTTTAAAAGATAGTACTTTTTTTTACCGTCACAATTTACCTTTTTCATGTTGGTTTTTCTTGGAATTTTAGTTTTTTCCAATTAGAACTCTCTTGTTGATCCTCTCCGTTCTGGTCTTTGTCATTGTCACAGAAACACAGTGTTCGCAGGGGCTCGTCCACGAGAAGTGGTAAGTTCATTTTCCTGTCATTGTCAAATTGTGTGAAAAATATGGTTGCCGTGTGTGGGAACAATTCATTTGTAAATTCAAGTTATGTAAATCATTTTTTTTGGTTTGGTGCTTTAGTTCTAAACCTCTATTTATAGGCTTTTTGGATATTCATCTTTTAACTTGGCCTCGTTGCTACTCTTGCTCTGGCTTTATCTTACTAATTGATGGTTGTGGGCATGGTTGTTAAACTCCCGATTTGAATCTTACGATCCTACTATTTCAAAATGATAAAATGATCAGATCCTATTGTAGTATCTTAAAATTTTAGAATCTTCCGTTGCTGGATGCTAGCGATTCTAACAATTCTAGTGATCCTAATGATCCTCCATTTGTTTTAATCATTATGAACTTTTCAGCTTTATTTTTAATGAGTTAAGTAGGTTGGGTTGTTGGGCACTTGGGCTCAGTTTCATTTTGAATTAAAACCCAAATCAAAACTAAACAAAGCAGAGCAAAATGGTAAAAAATAGAATCTCTAACCTGAAATCTGTTATTATTTGTTCTCAGTCACCTCTTATCGAAATTGACGCTGACATTCCTTCGTTTGTGATATTTTTGAACTATTTTTGTTTCTACCTTTTCTTAGATTAGTTTTAAGATAGCTCATTCGCATTTTGCTTTTTCATCTATATGTTTTCTGCTTTTTACTCTTTTGGGTTGAATTTCAAGTTAACTTGTTGAAAATCAATAGCAGAATTAGACTTGGTTTTCTGGACTCATAATGTTGTGATTGTTCATAGATTTATGGTTGTGTGTAATTTGTGCAAATATCCATGGTGATTGGTGTTCATAAGCTTGTCATATAAAAATTAATTACAGTTAAAATTTTGATATTAAAAATAAATGAAATGGAAATATACTTTGATTTCAAGTTTTGGTTCAGCAGTTAATGAAGGTTTCATGTTAGTTTGATTTTTTGGCTTCCTTTGCATTTCAGAAATCAATTGTCTACCTTTATAAAGTAGTTGCAACATTGGTTAAATTGATCGATAGATATTAATTTGTTAGTAATAATATTTGATGTTTACCTATGTTTTAATATTTTGAATAATTAATATTTAATAGAATCTTACGATCCTCAATCTGATCCACCGATCCTACAAAAACCCTTCACCGATCCAAATTCCAAATTACAATCCTGACCACCTTGGCTGTGGATCTTTTCTGTATGATTGTTCTATGCTTAGCTTTATCATCGTGATTGTCAATCATTCTACCAGGTGCTGAAGGAGCGGGGAATTGATGGTGTTGCTGTTAACCATTATGACAGTCAATCGCCCTCTAGGTATTGATCTAACTTCAGTTCTTATCAATCAGAGTTTGGATGAATTTAATATATAATAACGACCTGCTTGACATGTATATGTTCACACCAGTAACTCTTTTTCTTTCTTTATTTGCATCAATTACTACGTGAAGGATCAAGCAAGATGTTCCCAAGATTGATCCAGTATCTCTGCAAGTTACCACTGCCGGTTACAGTGGAAAAGCCAAAAATGTTCAGGGTGATGAAAGGGTAGCGAAGAGTTCTGATGGGCGAGATCAACGGATTGACATAGAAAGAACAGATGCACAGAGGAGGAACAAAGGGAATGAAAATAGGAGGAACTACAGAGAGGTTGAGAAACACAACAATGACCTGCAGCTCCCGAGACAGGAGAGACCACCATCACCTGACACCTGGCGCAAGCCTGTTGAAAATCTAAAACCAGACTCTCCGCCTGCGCAAGGGCAGCGTTACGGGAAAGTGGCTTCTGCTCTTGAGCTTGCCCAGGCCTTCTCCAGACCAGTCTCTGATCCGACAGTTGCTGATCATCTTTCTAGCCCGCATGGCATTCCCAGCCGGAGTCAGATACCTTTTTCTCGGTTAACAGGTCCAGGCCCCAGGCCTCAGATTAATGGTTACTGAATTTGTCAAGAAGACTGATACATTTAAAATCATAAAACTTCCACCCCTGCCAACTGCTTGGAAGTGCAGCCTGCAGGAAAGATGTTGCATTTGCACATTGCATCCCAGACTGTGGGTCATATTCTCTCATTCGTGTGCAACGGAATGATCATCGATAAGGGATCCCATTGGTACACGATTTAAGTTTCGAGCCACTGACAAATTGCAAAAGAGGAAGAAAATAACACAAATTTTCTTCTTGTTAGGCAATAATCACATAAATGTGGTATTTCAGGAAATTTAGATTTACAATTGGAGTTCATAAAGCATAATTTGGGATTTATGAGTTTGTGTATTAATTACTATCCATTGTTTGCACATGCTGTTGTCCTTGTAGTTTCCATTGATGCTCTTTCTACCAGTTTATGTTATTCCAAAACCAGCTCGCCCTCGGCCACCCTCTTCCCAACACCACCAACTTGTACCTGTGGTGATGGTGGATATTGTCTTGAACTATGGCCTAAGACAAATAGATGACAAAAAAAAAAAAAAAAAATCAAATTTAATTGATCTTTCTAACTAGCTTGTTTCTTTTAGGAGCGTGTTTTTTTTTTATTTAAACATATAAAAATAAGTAAGTTTATCAATGTTATTCCGCGGCACATTATTAAAGTGCATCTGGATCACGTTTCATATATAAGTTCTTGATCATGTCCTCTGTCTGTCTACTTGCCAGTCTGCCACTATTAATTAATTTAATAGTTAATACAGTGAAGTAAAGTAGTTGATAAATTGAGGATGTGGGTCCTACTTATGCATCTTTTAAATTTTTGAGGTAAGACTATAATATTTATTTGCTATTTTCCATCTAGTTAAATTTCTCGACTACATTGCAATTTCACAAATTATTTAAATACAAAGAAGATAATATGTGTTGACGTCTTAACTTGCACCAGTCCACGTGTCAGGGTCCGCAGCTATCCTTAGCCCCCTGACAGCATTTGAAGCCGCAGTTGCCCAACTTCGACCGCACCTTTGTAAATATTACTTTCAGTTATTACTTCCGTTAGTTTGTAATAGGTTATTTTCCGTTATGATTCTTCAACCCTTTTAATGTCTACTCATGTAACTTGGGTTTTTGTTACTTAAGCTATTATAGGGGGTAGTTGATATTCGAAGTCTTGTCAAGCTTACTGGTGTTGACCCCCTGCACCATCAATTGTAATTTACTGCTTTCGTCAATCAATGATCAAGCTATTTTCAATGCATTCAAATCTTCTGTTGCTAAGCTTTCTTTAAATTGTTGAATCGATCGAGAAAAGGCGGAAGGTAGTCGAGAGGAGTTGACTACTGCCGCACGGTGCCCCTTTTTGTGCTAGAAAGAAAGGCGCCCCGTGAAACCACGTGCCAACAGATCTCCAATCACTCTTCTGTCAGCCCGTATGTTACCTGCACACTAGGACGACCGTTAGGCACCAAGATCTCCGGAGAAAAAGGGTCCGGCGATCGTTGGCACTCCGACGATCAAGTCAACAGCCGGTATATAAGAAATACGCGGGGGCGGGAACAAAATAGGGGTGTGGGAGAGACAAGCAGGCAGAGGTTTGATCAGAGTTTAGGGTGGGATTCTTAAGCGTAAAAGTGCGTACCTTGGGACAACCGGGGGCGTTGTACTTATAGCGCGAGAGACCTAATTGATTTAGGAGACTAATCAATTTGATACTCAATCGGATCCTTCTTCCTTATGTGATAAAGATCCTTCCTTATCTCTGCAATCTTCGGGATTATCTTCCTTCTTTGAGTTTATCCTGCTGCATGATTTTAAGAGATTACGATCCGGTTTCCTTGTAAGGATTCGTGCGCCAAATCAACGCGATCTCTCTTTAATTATTTCTCTGGTTGCCCCGGCATATCGAGTTGCTCGCTGGTAACGAGTGATGCAAGGCCTGATGAGGCCCTATGGTTCGCATGGGGGCGCTGAGGCCCTCCACATAACTCGCAGATTTCTGGCTGTCGAAGGCCCAAGTGCGTGACAGGCCATTCCAAGGCCCTAGCAGGGCCCAGATAGGGCTCTTGATAGATTGCGAACTAGGCTCTTACTGGGCTTAGAGGGGGCCTGTGCTGACGTGGCGGCCATATCGTAATCGTGTGGTAACAATAGTCCCCTAAGTCCAAACCTATTATTTATGGTAGGCGTGGGACTTTAAGAAGAATCATTAAATAAGGATGAATGCCTTTAGAAAACGAACCTCCAATGGAATCCGTGGGATCACCTCTCTCATTATATTCCTCAATATGAGGCATTTCGAACCCTGCGGAGAGTTCTCTAGCCTTTAACTATTTGGAGAATGGGAGATCATCGTCGTCATCAAGGTCGCACAATCGTTCTGGTCTTTCATCCGCAGTCATGGAGTCCCTTCTCTTCTCTCAGTGGTCATCGCTGGGCTCGCTACGCCAGCTACTCAACGATCGAGGTCGAGCCACAGGCGACCCAGACTCCAACCTGTTGAATACGCTGGCAGAGGCGACCGGCTTCCCCACTCCCGAGGCACGAGGTTTCTCCTGGTTCTGTGATTTTTCCCATTGAGGATTGGCGAATCATCTTGAGACCGACGGCATTCGATAGAGCCGGACCTCGAAGGGCTTCACCGGGCACGGCTACGCTCGGGTCCATGTTGAAAAGATTGATTCTCCAACAGTTCAAGCGCCACCTTCATCCGGGCGTTGTCCAACTTCGGGCGTCTCTGTAGTTGTCTTCTTCTCTTGCAGTGGGTTACATTCTGAAAGTCTTGAACGCTTTTCTGCCGCATGTTAGTATGATAGGACTTTACTTCCTCTTCCACGGAGTTTTCTATTGCCATGCTCTTTCGGGTAGAAAACACATTTTTACCACAAGCACTTGGTCGTGTAAGGTTTTTCGATTCCCACAGACGGCGCCAATCTGTTGACATCTGAACCTGCACCAGTCCACGTGCCAACAGATCTCCAATCACTCCTCTGCCAGCCCGTATGTTACCTGCACACTAGGACGACCGTTAGGCACCAAGATCTCCGGAGAAAAAGGGTCCGGCGATCGTTGGCACTCCGACAATCAAGTCAACAGCCGGTATATAAGAAATACGCGGGGGCGGGAACAAAATAGGGGTGTGGGAGAGACAAGCAGGCAGAGGTTTGAGCAGAGTTTAGGGTGGGATTCTTAAGCGTAAAAGTGCGTACCTTGGGACAACCGGGTGCGTTGTACTTATAGCGCGAGAGACCTAATTGATTTAGGAGACCAATCAATTTGATACTCAATCGAATCCTCATTCCTTAAGTGATAAAGATCCTTCCTTATCTCTGCAATCTTCGGGATTATCTTCCTTCTTTGAGTTTATCCTGCTGCATGATTTTAGGAGATTACGATCCGGTTTCCTTGTGAGGATTCGTGCGCCAAATCAACGCGATCTCTCTTTAATTATTTCTCTGGTTGCCCCGGCCTATCGAGTTGCTCGCTGGTAACGAGTGATGCGAGGCCTGACGAGGCCCTATGGTTCGCATGGGGGCGCCGAGGCCCTCCACATGACTCGCGGATTTCTGGCTGTCGAAGGCCCAAGTGCGTGACGGGCCATTCCAAGGCCCTAGCAGGGCCCAGATAGGGCTCTTGATAGATTGTGAACTAGGCTCTTATTGGGCTTAGAGGGGGCCTGTGCTGACGTGGCGGTCATATCGTAATCGTGTGGTAACAATATGTAATGCAATGAGTTCGATGAATTTACTCGGGTATCTCCTTTGAATAGATTTTTGGATTATCACGATCGAAGAAATATATTACTCGAGTCTCTCCTTTCTCGACTACATTACATTTTTGAAATATGACGATAGATGAGATAAATCTAAAAGAAATATTATCTCTTTAATCTTTAATTAAAGGTTCCTATTGGGGACCAACATTCAATTTTCTCTTAACTAATATGGTTCCATGTCGCGTATTTCAATATATTATTTGATAATATATGAGTTTCGTGATTTCTCTTGTCTATATATAAATATTTTAACACAAATTATTAATATTAATGGATACTGCAGACTGCAGACGGTGGTTACAAGCAATATGACTTTTCCAAAAAGCTTCCATATTAGAAATATTGAAGGAACCTTCAGGTAGTGCTTAATATCAGACCACTTGATAGTCGAGATCACCTGTGTTAATACTCTCTAAAAACTGCTCGACTGGGGAGGGTGACACCGATGAGTACAGTCTGCAGTGACTTGTCACGTCTTCCTAGCCGCGGCTGTAGTGATCTCTCGACCAATACTTGGGAATTTGGAAAGAGAAATCCCTTTCATGTTGCATGCAGTAGAGCTTCCACTATTCGGAAATGGAGAAATCTTGCAGCTTCTGATCACTCCAAACGTCAAGAAAATATAAATGAACACAATTTCAATTTAATAGTTACTTTCTAAATCATCAGTTATTTGTATTCTCTCTGTATTTATTTATATCTATCTATTCTATATATGTAAAGAAGATTTGTATTCTAACTTGCAGGATGAATTTTACAAACAAAAAGTTGAGAATCTTAGGCACTTTTTGAAATCATCAGAAGAATTAGATGATCCAATTCAAAGTTTGATTTTGGTGGATGGGATTCAACGGCTTGATCTTGACTATCAGTTTCAGGAGGAAATCAAAGAAATTCTGCAGAGACATTATGTAGCAACCAGAACTTGTGATTATAAATACAAAACTCTTCATCATGTTTCACTTTCTTTTCGGCTCTTGAGACAAGAAGGATACATTGTACAAGCAGGTTAATTCTTCGTTTCTTCCCTATGAATTTCCCTTTTTTATTTTTTGTTGTTTGGTAGCGAAACTTGTAATCTGTTAGTCGAAGGGCATCTTTGTACACTTTATTTAGAAAGTATTGCACAACGTAAGAACTGAGATTTTAACTTTTTTTCCCCTTAATTCAATCCAGTATTGTCCAGTTCAGCATAATAAACGTGTTAGTACAGAGTAGTAAACCGTATTTGCACGGGATAAGAAACAATATTTGCACTTGCTTCTTCTATAATCGTGTATGGTACTTTAGCTTGTTCTGATACTATTTGAACACAATAACAGACAAGACTTTTCACTCAATATTTTTAACAATATTTTCTTAAATATTGTCTGGTCAAGTATAACAAACATTTCATAAATATATATGGTATCAGTAACCAACTAATTATACAGATGCATAATGCAGATGTATTCACCAAGTTTAAGGGCAAGGATGGGAGGTTCAGACAAAACTTAAGACAAGATATCATAGGATTGATGGAATTGTATGAAGCTGCACAGCTTTGTATAGAAGGAGAAGAAATTCTTGATGAGGCAGCAAATTTCAGTAGCCAGAATCTTCAAGAATGCATGACAAATATGGATCAATTTTTTTCTAAAATTGTTAGTCACACAATCAGACATCCTTATCACAAGAGCATGGCAAGATTGAATTCGAACAACTTTGTTTTTGATTATAAAGGCAAAAACGGATGGGAAAAAACATTGAAAGAGCTGGCAAATATGGATTTTCATATGCGAAAATCCGTGCACAGACACGAATTGCATCAAGTTTTAGAGTAAGAAAAAGATTATAAACAATATGTATATTGTTTAATTTCTTGATGAGAAAGCCCCCCAGTATTTTCTACCTATCCACTAGTGTCATCGAATATAAGCAACCAGTACTCTTTTACATTGTGGAGCTTAATTATAGTCACTTGACTGCAAATCAACCTTCGCGTACATTTACCATTTTGGACATTCGTATCTTTGTATGAGATCGTTCTAATTCCTACTGTATATAAACGAGTACAAGGAGGCTGTTTTTGTGTAGTGTGCTAAAATAATAGACTTATGAGGCCCGTATTGTAAAACTTCTTCTTCTTGATCATAGTGAAAAACCCAGTGTTCTAAAAGGCCCGCCTAAACCTCGCCTAGGCGCGTCTAAGCTCAATGCGTTTGCAAAACGCATCGCATTGAGGGTATGCGTGTTAAAATGCGGTCAACTCTTTTTGTTGACCGCATAGGCACGAATAGACGAGAATATGCAAGAATAAACATGATTAAGCGAGAATAAGCGCGAATAATCACGCATAACACGCATTAGAGCAAGCAAGCTTCTTTTTAAATTTATTTTCAGATTGGGCCAAAATAAACATTTTTTAAATCTACAAGAGATACTAGAAATGTTCAAGATAAAATAAGATTTTGTATTGGATGGCATGGAAGATGAGTTAGATGAAGAAGAAGAGCTTAACTTAGAATCCGATAAAAAGTTAGAAAAAATTTAAGCTATGTTGGTATATAATAAAATTGTAGAAAATTATTGAGTAATATGTGTTTATATTTGTGGTAGTTAAAATTTACTAACTTTTGAAAACTATTATGTTGGGCTTTTATTTTGTAATCTAATTGTAGACTTTGATATTAAAATTAGTTCTGTAATTTTGATTTTAAACCACGTTGAATGTGATATGTTCAACCATGATATGTGCCTTAATATAAATCTAATTTTTCTTCATTGTTACAGCGTGCATCTAATTTTGAAAACTCATGTATTTTTTATGTGTTTTTTGAAAACTATGCCTGTAATTTTGTAATCTAAATCAGTATATTATATGCTATGTTATTAAAATTTAAAATTTGAGTATTAAAAAAAAAAATTCAAAAACGCGTTTTGACGCCTAGGCTTCGCATAAGCGCGCTTAGGCCTATAATTCTTGATACTTCACCTCGCCGCGTCGTCACGCATTACGCATTTTAGAACCTTGGAAAAACCTATGGTGATAGTAGACGTAGCTCTCACATTGATGGTGAACCACTATAAATCTTTGCATTCGTGTGCGTGTATTTCTGTTTGTTGTGTTGTTCCTTATTGCTCTCGGAAAAGGGATTAGGACTTCATCCCTAACATAAGGTCGGGTTTTGATCCTTGTTATTTTAGGTGGTGGAAAGACCTTGGCTTGGCAGAGGAATTGAAGCTGGCTAGGAACCAACCAGTGAAATGGTATACATGGTCCATGGCCTCCCTATGTGGTCCCTCCTTTGGAGAGCAAAGAATCCAACTTACCAAATGCATTGCTTTTATCTACATAATAGATGACATTTTTGATGTTTATGGGACACCCGATAAACTGGCACTGTTTACAGAAGCCATAAAAAGGTACTTTTTCACCGAATTGCTTTCTCATAATAGGTATAATTTAATGATCAATGAATCATACATAGATGGGAATATGCTGCCATGGATACGTTACCACACTACATGAAAATTGGTTACAAGGCACTTCTCGACACGATGAATGAGATAGGCTACAGGGTCTACAAGAAGCACGGATATAATCCGATTGACACCCTAAAAACAGTGGTAAACCAGTAATTGTCTAATACTACTTATCAAACATACTCGGGATATACTCGGGATGTATGTTTTAATAAGTATGCAAATGTGACATTTCATAGAGTGCTTCATTCTTGCAGTGGGTAATTTTGTTCAATGCCTTCCTGGTAGAAGCGGAGTGGTTTGCCTCCGGGGACTTGCCAACAGCCAATGAGTACCTTGAAAATGGGAAGTTGAGTTCAGGAGTACATACAGTGCTGGTCCACATTTTCTTTCTCTTGGGTTTTGGAGGAACCTCAGGAAATGCTATCCATTTTAATGATACATCAGGACTCATATCCTCTGTCGCAACAATTCTTCGCCTTTGGGACGACTTAGGAAGTGCCAAGGTAATGATATGCTCAACTTATGATACCAACAAAAACTCGAGCACCACGTAATAACTCCACTAATTTCAAATGAAACAAATGAGTCATAATTTGGGATCATTTGGCAGGATGAGCATCAAGAAGGAAATGATGGTTCTTACAGAGACTGCTACATTAAAGAGCATGGAGGCTCATCAGTTGATATGGCACGAATTTGCATTCTTGATATGATATCAAGCGAATGGAAACGCCTTAACAAGGAGTATTTTCGTCTAAATCAACTTTCTGCTTCGTCATTCGCCAAGGCTGCTCTTAATATTGCAAGGATGGTTCCTCTCATGTACAGTTATGATGAGAATCAACAGCTCCCACTTCTTGAGGAGTACATAAAACCTATACTATTTGATGAAACATAGAAAAAAGTGGATGGTTGTTTCTCTAGTAGTTGGAGAAGTGGAGAAAAATGATGTAATGAGCAGAGCAAGGTCAACAACAAACACAGATGGTTCATTGGCAAGCCTAACAAAGTGCGTAAAGCTTTACTAAACA
Organism: Forsythia viridissima; assembly: GCA_030279155.1. NCBI lineage: Eukaryota > Viridiplantae > Streptophyta > Magnoliopsida > Lamiales > Oleaceae > Forsythia > Forsythia viridissima. The sequence goes on along the minus strand of CM059044.1, from coordinate 3,159,509 downwards.
CAGCAAGGAATCTAAACAATAGTTAGTATTAAGAGAAAGACATGCATTTCAATTGTTTAGCAATGTAAGTGGACAAGGCTGCAAAACATGTTCCCTAAAAGTTTTAGACTCCAAGCGAGGCAAAAGAAACAAATTCTTCCAACTTTAGAGCTCTTCTCAAAACGTAGCTCAAATTCATTCAGCTATCTCAAAATTTAACATGCAGTCAAGCAAAGACAAAATACAAGGATCAAAAAATGTAGTCAGAATAATTAAACTACTCGTGATGGCAGCTCAAGCTTATAATGGCAGTAATCATTTGACCTCCCCATCTGAACAACCATCTTAGCCTCTTCAATCCTTGCATCCTTCATCAACCCATCCACCACATTCTGCAACAATCTTGCATCAACCAGACGCTTCCTCTCAAATATCTCTTTGCAAAGCTCAAATACCCAATCATAATCACCCTTGTCTGATGCACATGAAAGAACCACACCAAACAATGCCCTATCCGGGACACATTCGTTTCTGACCAACTCTTCATACCACTTTTTCACCCCGTTCAAATCCCCCTCGTCACAATACCCTCTAATGAGAATCGAGTAGCTAAAAATATCAGGCCGAATCCCATTTTTTCCCATTTCACTAATCAACTCAACAGCTTCATTAAACTTCTTCTCATTAACCAACCCAACAAGCCTCGCATTATAACTCCTAACATTGGGTAAAAATCCACATTCCACCATTCGTCTCCACATCTTTTCACCATCATCAAACCTCTTATTCGAATATAACTTATCAAGAACTGTATTAAACGTAATCAAATCAAGCTTCACCCCACTTCTTTCCATCTCATCAACCATACCCAACCCTTTATCCCACTTCCCCATCTCACAAAGCCCTTTGATCACAATATTATACGAAACGACATCAGGTTTTACTTTCCACTTCATCTCCATCTCCCTAAAAATACCCTCAATCTCCTCAAGTTTCCCCGAATTCACACAAGCTGATAAAAGGGCATTCACACTCTTCACACTCCTTTCACAATTCCTCTCAGGCATTTCATCGAACACTGTCTTCGCATTCTCAAACATGCCAGATTGTCCATACAACTTTACAAGCCTAATAGAGAAGTTTTCCTTGGAAATATCATATCTGAATTGCTTCTGATGTTCGAGAATTTCTTCGATCCATTTGAAGCGTTTAGCGGAAGCCAGGCGGCGGACCGTGGACTCATAAATGCCATTCTTGGTGCGGAAGCGGTCGGAAGATGAATAGAGCTTAAATTTCTCGACGAGTTTCTTGAGGTTGCGCTCCTTGTAGAGGTCCTCAGAGAGGGACTTGATGGAGGGAGATTGAGCTGTGGTGGAGAAAGAACGGTGGAGGAGGCGGGAGACGGCGGACATTGGTTGTGGCAGTGGGAAAACGGTGGAGGGTTTTCGATTAAATGGAAATGGAAAGAGCAGGCGGCAGGGCAGGGGTTTAGGGCTTTAGGAAAGCGTATACTTTCCGGGTAATTATATTTAGAACATGTTTGGAGATGATTAAGGTGTTCAGTAGAGTTTTTTCCTGCAATTTTTGGCTTTTCAACCCTTTTTATACTATACAAAAATTTGAAAAGTCAAAAAATAACCAAAAAAACCCATTTTTTGCCCAAAAAAAACTCTACCGAACAAGCCCTAAATTATAATATATTTTTTATCTACACATTTTATAGGACCTAGAACTTACAATTTAATTTTTTTCCACATATTTACCAACAATTTATAATTTCTGCACTTAAAAAATAATTTCAACACTACCAAATTTGCATTTACACTTTTCATTTACTCTGCGTTTTAATTGCTATGAAAATCTCAAACTTTTTTTTTTATCGAATTTTTATCATTAACTTCCAATTAATTTTTACATCCTATCTATTTTTATCCAAATTTCTATTAATACGTATTGAAATGAAGGATAAATATTTTTTCAAATTTTTATATTTATTATTTATTTTATTTATTTCAAAACACGAGACAAAAATATTTTTACATCATCCCATTTAATTTTTTTTGACAAAAATTATCATCAAAGATAAAGATAAGATGTTCAAACTTATGGAGACTTTGAGACAATTTCATGAATTTGATAGTCCAAATCCCTGTTCTGTGAAGTTTATATATTTGTTGCTAGGATAAGTCCAAGGGTAGATAGCACAAGTCTCCATCGAAAACATAAAACGCAAATAGTGGGAGTAAATTTGAATTTCTGAAGTTGAAACTTTGCTTGAAAGAGGACTTGGATTTTCATCATAATTTTAGCACGAGTACCTAAACTTGCGATTCTGCTTCAAATTCATCATAATTCATGTTTGACACAAATTTGTTAAATGTAAGCGATATGGGACGAGACTCGTATTTAATATTGTCCAGTCATGTCCATACTGTGTAGAGCAAACATGCACTATACGTGATCTGTAGCGTGGCAGTTCTTGAAATACAACTCAATAATCAGAACCAAGGGACTAAACGCAGCAAGTGAAGATGAAAACAGGATTGCTTGTTTTGAATGCGTGTGATATGAGTGTGACCTCTCAGTGCCATTGTGCTCGGTGTGAAAAGTTGGCTATAAATTTAACCTTGTGACAAGAAGTAATAAACACCTCGGTTTGTAGCCAAAACCTTCAAAAATTATGAAGCAGAATAAACTGAACTAGTTGTATGAGAAATGAGTTCAAGCTGCTGGATCATAGAACAACAAGGAGAATATCAGTTCTACGTTACATACTCATACTGCACTGACTCTTGCTCTCGTAGAATGACTATGAACTGTTCTCAATATCGATAACTGACAATAAGAGCCACTGAACAAAGCTTCAAAAATAAGCAGAGTTTGCCACCTTTATCGACCTCCATCTCCATAAAACACCCCAACCCATTCAAGCTACTAATGACAATATAAGCATTTCACATATAGTAATTCAACTCAGCAACCAATAAGCCACCTGCAAACCAGCACGAGTTTAAGCAACAAAAACAACATTAAAATTATTGAATTGACTAAAAGTACGGCAGTAGTAAACTGCAGAAAGTGTGAGGGAAATAAATTTCAGTACTTCTATGACATGTTTGGTGAGGAGGACTTGTTTACTATAGTGTCAAGTCCTGCCCAATAATGTATACCAAACATGCACTCGGTATGTAACAAATGAAGAATGATCATATGCTTACAAATTTTCGTAGGTCATTTGTGATAAGAAGTTAATAACATGGTAAATCATGGGGGGGGGGGGGGAAATCACACCTACTGAATGTTCATCAAGAGGCAGACTCAGGATTCGCCTCTTGTCTTGGTCTTCTTCGTTCAGCAGGAGGACCATCTCTCTGTCGTACATATGCTTTGCTCTTGTATTTTGAACCTCTAGACTGTTTTGGTTGATAAGTTGGGTATTGGCATGGAATTATCTCTCCATTAATGTACTTATCTCCTAGAATCCAAAAAAAAAAAAAAAAAGAAAGAAAAATAGAGAGAGAGTTAATATTATATAATGGATCGCTGTAAGTCACTTTTCGATTAGATACAGATACAAAAATTGCTCGTAAATAAAGAACCTCCATAGTCCTTGTTCTTAACATCAATATATGAATCTGGCAGAACCCACAAAACACCTGGCAAACCTACAAATACAAAAACATGATTCTAACGGTCGGTCCAGAACCTGGAAACTCAAAAAAATTCAATAAAAGGTAAGATGGATGTCGATGGTTGAATGCACGTACCTTTGAATTTCTCTGATGTTTCTTCAGATACAGTGCATTGAAATCCAGTGTATGTGGTCGTACTAAAAGCATACATATTCTTCTTTGCTTCTTCCATGCTACACGGTAAGAACCCTCCAAAATTGTCACGTATATAAAAATGTTCAAATAAGAAATGTTCAGTCGAATAAATCATAAATATACCTAAATCATACCCAAAGGCTTCAACATCCAACTCTGCATATCTGACCCTCTTAGAGATTATTACTCTTTTCAATAAAACATTCTCCTACTGTTTCCAAATTATAATCTACAAAAATGGACTAAAATGATTCCTGATACTCCATTCCGTAAAAGTTTGGCATGTTGATTAGAGAAACAGACAGGATTAGATAAGCAAAAAAGGTTAAAATTTTCAGTAGCTAAGCTTAAAATGTTTACTTTTAAGTGAATTTATTATAAGCAACAAGAGTAAGTTTCAAAAATTAATAGCGAAAGTTCAAAATAAGTTACTTATTTGAAAAGCAAGTTAAGAGTTACTTCAGGAAAAAAGTAATCATTTTTTACTTAAAAGTAAGAAAAATAAGTAATCCAAGCACGTTTGGGGCCAAAAAGTTACTTTACTTATTCTTTAGGCTTAAGCCAAACATGCTCATATCATTCATATATTCTCTGACTAAACAATACGGGCATCATATTACTGCAGTTTAGTTATTGCTTATATCAAACACATCAAATGCAGAAAATCAATTCTATAATTACATAAATGGTATTCACAAAGTGGCAAAGAAAAAACTGGAAAAAAAGGGGCAGAAAATGTTCATTCCTATTACCTAATAAACCACATACAACATAAAAAAGTACCAATTTTCCCACCCAATTGACCAACACAAACACATACAGTCCCTATACTGAAAATACACCTACATGTATTCATTTAAATCTCGTCTTCACTCTTCAACAATCCAATTTCCTAATAAACTACATACAATATAAAGAACTACAATTTCCCAATCTAATTAACAATACACAAACACATACAGTCCCTGTAGTGAAAACATACCTTTATTTCCCGCTAAGCAACAGGATTAAACAAAAATAAAAATAAAAATCATAACCCAGAATTCCAAAAATCAAAAGAAAACACAAAAGAAGCTAACCTTCCAAGAACAGTGGCAAGAGTGTTGAGATAAGTCTCAATCATCTGCTCTCTGGTGGGAGCAGGGTCTTTGGGAAACTCCATGACAATAAGCCAGTGATTATAGTCACAGCCAGGTAACATTATCGTTTCCCTTTCCTCGCTGCTGCTACTTCTTTTGGAAGAGTAATCCCCATCAGTTATGGCTCTCAGCACAGGAAAAGAGGCAGTTCTTGATGGGATTTGATGCGTGGAAGTGCAGGGAATGAATGATATAGAGGTGGAGCGATTAAGGATTGTTAGGGTTTTGTGGGTGGAAAATAGGGTTTTGGGATGGAGAGAGAGGTTTAGAGTAGCCATTGGAGTGAAATGGAGAGGGCTTGTGGGGAGATGATGATAAGGTTGGAAAGGAGATTATTTGGGAATTGCAGAATGGTTGATTTTACGCATAGCTAAATATATTTGCACCACATTTTCTATAAGTGCAGTATATTTAAATTGCATAAAAAGTTTATAACTATTACTTATTATTACATTTATATCTCTAATATTTTTTCATTATATTCTAATCACCAACATTCTTTTAATTAACACATATTGTCTCTGATAATAATTTCCGTCCAAAAATTTTATTAAGAAAGAACAAAGAGAGTCTTTTGCTCCTCGTATTTTTAAATAAGCAAATAAATAAATAAATACAAAATTTTGATTAAATATTTTTTCCTCATTTTAAAATATACTAATAGAATTTTTATGCAAAAATTGTTAATAAAATTTTGATTAAATATTTTTTCCTTATTTTAAAATATACTAATAGAATTTTTATGCAAAATTTGTTAATAGAAATAAGATGTGTTAATTAATAAAATATTAATATAAAAATCCAATGAAAAAAAAATTAAGGACATGATAATAAATAAAAATTAAAGACTTTTTATGCAATTAAAATATGGTGCATTTATAATAAAATGTGGTGTGAATATAAGAAGATCTTTTTATTGGACAATAAACCCCATCAGTGGTCAGCCCATTATGAGATCCATCAAAATATCATAAGATTAATTTCACCAACAGTCACTGAAGTTATCTTTAAATTATGGTTACTGAAGTTTAAAAATTTTAATAGTGGTCATTGAATTTAGAAATTCTTTTTCTAATGGTCACTCTATTAAATTTATAATTTAAAATAGTGATGTGGCATGATGATGTGACATTTATTTATTGCATGTTAGTCTATATACTTTATATAATATTCACTTTAGTCTCCATATTTCAATTAAGTCTTTTAAAATTGCATCTTAGGTCATTAACCTTTCATATATTTACACTTTGATCCCCAAATTTTTAATTATCTTTTAGTTAAGTCCTTCAAAAATTGCATCTTAGGTCTTCAACTTTTTACATATTTACACTTTTCTCTCCAAATTTTTATTTATCTTTAAGTTAAGTCCTCTAAAAATTAAATTTTAAGTCCTTCAACTTTATACATTTTTAAACATTGGTCTTCCAAATAAGGATTTTAGTGGACAAAATAAGTAAAATTTTTGTGGTCAAAATAAGTGTACTTTTCACAATTTTAAAATCACCTTCAACAAGAATTCCATTTAGCCACCTCTGCGAAATCCAACCGACCACCACCTTCCGACCACATCTACAACCCCAAACAATGCAGTTTTTTTTCTCGTAATTGAATTTTTTCAGAATCTTGGATTTATTTTTCTTTTGTCCATTTTTTTCTGTTTATTTCATACTCTATAAATTATAATTTTATATGGTTTTTGACTTGTTGTTGAGTAATGAATAATTATGTTTACTTGATTTTGAGAAATTATTTCAAATTTCAATAAGTAGAAAAAGAAAAAAAAATTGCTTAGGGTTATATATGTTTTTTGCTTATTTTTGTTGTTACATAGACTTTTCATCTATTATACTTTTTAAATTATTGAATTGTTTATTGTTAGTTGAATTGGGTTTAATTGAATTGTTTATTGTTGGATTATTGAATTGTTTATTGTTAGTAAAATTGGGTTGAATTGTTTATTGTTAGTTGAATTCGATTGAATTGTTTATTATTAGTTGAATTCGATCAAATTGTTTATTATTGGAATATTGAATTGTACTATGTTAATAATCTTAGGTAGAAAACAGATTTTGAAAAGAATGAGAAGGCACTTACTATGTTCCAACAGGCTTGGCAGTGTTAGCTTCACCATCAGGTCTCCCAAATATTCTTGCCATTTCAAAGTCAGAAATTTTGGGATTCATGTTGGCATCGAGTAATACATTAGCTAGTACGCCTTGAAAAAGCATCATTCCATCGACTGGTTAAATAATAATATATAATGTTTGATTTGTTTCTAATTTGCATTCCAATTAGAACTGGAAATATAATGTTTTTGTTTTGATGGTGTGTATTTAAAACAAGACTCAATAGAACTATTTAGAACTGGCAAGGATAGCAATGTTATTTGTTTGTGTATTGGTTTTGATGGCAATGTTATTTGTTTCTGTTTTTGGTTTTGGTTTTGATGGCATATTGGCATGTATTGTATGTGTTACTTGTTAATCTTAGTGTTATTTATTGTTATTTGTTATGTGGATGAGTTTTTTGCTAATCGTATGATACTCTATATCGAATGAGAATTTGTCAAAAAAATTAATTATAAATGAGTTTTACATTGTTAAAGTTCGACAGACACAACTTCAGTATTTAATATTGTAATTAGATTCTTTTGTTATATATATATATAAAAAAATTCTACCTGATTTATTTTAAATTTCAACTCAGCCCAATATAATTTGCTGGATCCGCCCGTGGTGGTGCACGTATTTGAATGTTTTGGTTAAAAGAAACAAGGGTTGGGGACTTGACGGCATACTGTTGAAATATTTGGGACTTTTGTTGCAAAATTCCCAAGAAACAATTATATCATCACTTTCAAGTTTCAAATAAAATAAAAAACTGAAGAAAAATCTGCAATTTCCTCAAGTTTCTATAACTATTTTCTAAAGAAAAAAGATATTCTTTATATATGGATCATGCGGATCGAAGCCCATTTTTAACATGGATTATACAGATACGTTAAAAACAGCCAGATTGGAGCATGGGCCGAACCCTTTTTATGGGCTGGTTATATAGAAACAGTGCAATCCAATTCTGTTTTTAAATAGTTAAAAAGAAAAGAAAATGATAAATTCAAAGTCGGTCACTGAATATACGTTTATGGGCTCTTAAGTCATATAGCTCATACTTAATTCAATTAAGTCATATTTCAATGCTAAAAGACTAATGTGCCCCTATAATTGTAAAAAACGCTAATTTAAACACGATACTATTTTTTGATAATATTGTTTTATTAAGATATTGTTTTATGAAAAATGTTTGATACTGTTTTACTTTTAATATTGTACACTAGTTTTCGTTATATTATAGAATGTTTAGTCAAGTTTATTAACTCTTTTTTTCCAAACTTATTTTTAACCACATGTTTTATCAACTTTTCAACTACATATTTCACCAATTTTTTTCAAAATCTCCAAAAAAAAAAAAAAAAAAAAACTATTTTTAAACTCCACTAAACAAATACAAATTCAAAATTAAATATTTTATGGTTGACGTAATGAAACTGTTTCAAAATGCTCCATTAATAGTACAAGATCATTGATACTGTTTTGATTCAAAATGCTTGATACTGTTTCAATTTATAATATTGTTCTGATTGTAGTTTGTGTATATGATACTGTTTTATTAAGATATTGTCATTTATGATATTGATATATTAATATAATTTTAACTATGATACTATTTTATTAATAAATTGTTTTATGATTTCTTTTAAAAACATAACATTTATGTTCACATAAGCATGTGCTTTATAATAATTTGCTTCTGATATTGTTGTATTTGCCATCTTTAACCATATCATACTGTTAACTATGATACTATTAGGGTAAATAGCACAAAACGTCCCTACCTATTGAGGGTATTGTGGAAAACGTCCATACCTTCAAAATTTTAGCATTTTCACCCTTACCTACTGGATTTCCTGCGCAAAACGTCCTTACCTTCAAAATTTTGGCATTTTCACCCTTACCTACTGGATTTCCTGCGCAAAATGTCCTTTAGTCCAAAAATCAACCATTAACTTAGGGGTAAATTAGTCCAACCACTTTTTTCACATATATATTACATCTTTTAAAATTGGGGGGCTTCCCATACAATTTCCAAAATTGCATGGCAGGCCCCTGTCTCCAAATCTGAAAAGCTGAAACGAGTAGAAAGTAGAAACCATGGAACCTTTAATTTTAAAAACCAAGTGATAATCTCCTTCGTGCAAAACGTCTCTACAACGCAATGCTTTCAATTGAAATTCATAAAATCTTTTACTGAATTTCGTTGAAAAAAAGCAGATTTAAATGGAAATACAATATTAATATTAATTTTGTTTTACGCACTCTTTTAGTTTTAGTTGATTGTTTACTTTGTTGGAGTTTTATGATAAAGTTTCTTCGAAACTTAACATGTTGTGCATAGTGTTGAATTAGATTAATAAATTTAAAGTGTATTTGTATTTCCGTCCTTTGTTTTGTGACTACGGAATGATGAAATATACACTTTCATTTTGTATAGATTTGTTATCATTTGCTGACGTAGCGAGAATACCATGAATTCCCTCAACCAATCCTCTTCATCAGTAGGGAGCCAGAAAGTAGTTTTTGTTGTATAAAATCCAGTGCTCTCTATTTTACCCTAATATCGTATAGGCACTAATGGAGCTGATATGCCCGAGAAATAGTTCAAGCTAAAGAATGCTTAAGCTGAATTTGTGATGTATTTTTATATATAAAAGAGCTGATATCCACCCAATCATTAAAATAGCATTTGAAATTGTTTTATGCTATCAGGAGCGAGAGAGCTGGAGATTCAATAGGGAAAATAAACTTTGATTTTTTGCTAAATCTGCTTTTTTTTCCACTGGTTTCAGCTTTTCAGATTTGGGGACGGGAGTCTGCCATGCAATTTTGGAAATTGCATGGGAAGCCCTCCAATTTTAAAAGAAGTAATATATATGTGAAAAAAGTGGTTGGACTAATTTACCCCTAAGTTAATGGCTGATTTTTGGACTGAAGGACGTTTTGCGCAGGAAATCCAGTAGGTAAGGGTGAAAATGCCAAAGTTTTGAAGGTAAGGACGTTTTACGTAGGAAATCCAGTAGGTAATGGTGAAAATGCCAAAATTTTGAAAGTAGGGACGTTTTCCACAATACCCTCAATAGGTAGGGACGTTTTGTGCTATTTACCCATACTATTATTATGATATTGATAGAAATGTACTTTTTATACTATTTTATTAAGAAACTGTTTTATTTAGATACTGTGCTTTAGTTTCCGTTAAAATATAACATTTATGCTCACTTAAGCATGTGATTGATAATAATGTACTTATGATATTATTATATTTACTATCTTTAACCATATCATCCTGTTATTTATGATACTGTTGTTATTATATTGATACAAATGTACTTCTGATACTGTTTTATTAAGATACTGTTTTCTATAATACAATATTAAACAAATACATAAAAATATTAATGTGTGTGAAACAAATGTTGTTTTCTTTTATTTGACAAAAAAATGATTACAAAACAATTGTGTTCCTATATATCAAGATAACAATATCTCCAACAAAACAACCCAACTCAATAAAAATAAGAAGAAAAAAACATTCATAAAAACATAATTCATCTACAAAATAACATTCAAGAAGCAATTCTTTCTAGAATTTTGCAATTCAGAGACTGCCCAACACTTCTCAAAATCACCATCATTATCTGATAATAATAACAGGTTATTAAAGTTTAAAATTTTATCTTTTACATTATTGGGAAGAAAAAGAACAGAAAGAAAAATTGTAAATTCACTATTATCACTTACAAAAAAAGTGAGAAAGATTTGGGAGATCGGCGGTGAGTCGTGAAACGCTAGCGACAAGATGCAATAGCCAACTGAGAGGCGCGGGAAAAAATGGTGGCCACGTTCGTTGTTGATATGAAGTTTAAATATGGATCACATGGGCAATTTCAAAAATTAATATGAAATATGGATAAAGAGTATGACTTAATGGTAATTTTGGAAAGCGTTTTGGCCTAATTTCGAACAAGTCACCTACAAGTAGCTTATAGATAATTTCTCCAAAAAAAATATGCTTAAACTGCAATAGTTATTCTTTACTGACCGCATATCCAGATGAGTCGATCCACACAAACATGGCTTTTGTGCAAGCCACCAACCCCCTTCCCCTGTCCCTAGGGGTGGCAATGGACTTGTTCCACCACGAGCACATTGGATGTGTTGAGCCGAGTTTAGCAAGTAAAGTTCTTGGACTTTGCGAGCCAACCATATTTTTTTATTTGCTTATTTAGTTACGTTAATTTTTTTTTTTTTTTTCCTATCTAGTACCTAATTTTTTGTATATTTTTCTTTCATTTCTGTCTTAAAAAAATTATGTAGCTCGCGGGCCGATCCGATTCGGCTCGGCTCATCATGGGCAGGACTCCATCGGCTTGGCTCGGTACCCCTACCTCCACGGTCCACCCACATAGCAAGCGGCATTAACGGAGGAAAACTAACAAGATTAGGTGAAAATCCAGCGGTATATAATCAAGAAAAAGGCCTAACTTGATACATCAACCATAATCCAGTCTCTTAAGATATATTAGTTGACTTGTACCAAGCGTGTAAACTACTCTTCCAAAAGTGGTCAAAATCCCATTTTTTATTGGACCAATTTGACAAAATTTCATTTTTAATTATTAGTTTAAGAAACTTTGTTTTTCATAATAAAATTATTCACGGGACCAATTATAATTTCTTATTCGTCAATGGCTCAATTTAATAGCTAAATATTAGGTATTAATAGGCTTGTTGACATTTTGCTGATTTGCGGAATATTGTAAACCAAATCTTGGATTTCTTTTTCTTTTTAATTAGGATCGTGTCTTTACATATTACAAAATTGTAAAATTCAAAAATATGGCCCACAATACTTTTGTATTGTAGACCCTCTTGATGATAATTGCCACACGTGAGGAATCGAGCATTTAGACTCTTATACATCGGGATCAATCTCTTTAATCAGATCAAGAAAGACGAGATCAAATACATAAAAATGAAGACCTATGAAAACAAATATTAGACCAAGGAAGAAGAGTAGTGATCTAATGCCCCCGATGAGTATTGTTCTAATACCCACCGAGACAAGTGTTATACACTCATTTGATTTCGATTAAATTTGATCTGAATTATAGTTCAAATTCAAAACAAACAAGACTTCATCTATTTTAAAACTAGAAGACCATAAAAGACACGTAAGATTAGAGCATGTCACCAAAGAAGCACACTAGACGGGTGTCCTTCAACTGTGTCTCTAAGCAACCACTCCCTTATGTGCATACGAGGCCTTGTGCTAAGTTTATGTACTAGTGCAAAGTAGGTAAAGTATTACATTTCCGCCATTACTTTTACAATTTTTTCTCAATAAAATTGATTTATTAGCATCTTCTATTAACAATTCATACTTATCGAGAGAAAAGAAAAAGAATAAAAATGAATTTGTCGTAACGAGTATTTCTTTGGTATACGTGTATTTATCGTTAGAATTAAAGAGATTGGGGGAAAAATATGGTATGTGTCCACCAAAAAATGGGCATGGGGGCCAATCTTTAATTAGCAATGATAACCAATAGAGAAAATGAAATGAAAGAGTAGGTCCAACTTACCTCTCAACTCCATTAGTACACTTCATACAACCTAAACAAATAACATCCTCGGCTAAACGCCCTTTATAATTTGTTTCATAAAGTAGACTTAAATTTGCACTAATGGACTATATTGAAATTATAATTAAGATTATATTAATTATATTGTACGATCATATTCATTATCGCATACTAAACATGCTTGTTATTTATATCTATAAATTAAGATTGAAATTGACTCGTCTCAAAATTATTTAATTATGATGTAATAATGATGGTGTCATCACTCGAAACAACACCACAACCCCCTTCTTTCATTACAAACACACATGGGCACACACAAGGACGAGAGAAAAGTTTTGACACGTTCGTGAAATATATGATTATTATATTGCTAGTAAATTATATAAAATAATTTACTAGTAAATTAATTCTAATAACTAGGCACCTATTTACTATGTCTCGACTGTCCAATCTAATTTGACGCCACTAAATGAATAGAATTTACGTGTCTTTGGAATATATATTCTCATATCAATTCTATTGATAACTTGATTAACTCTATTTTAAAATGGAAATGTGACCTATACATAGTTGTTTATTTGATAGATTGACAAAAGTTGGATGATTATCTCCAAACTAATAATCAATAATCTTTTTATTAAAAATTGACAAACATTATCCAAATGCAAAGTTGGGCTAAAGACAACAAAGGGTTGAATTGATATTTTGGTGAATGTCAAATTATGTTTCTAATGTCATAATTAACATTCTTGAACTTGTATTAGGTGACATTAGGAGAAGTCATAAACCATGACATGTCAAGGATCAAATTGTCAATTTTCTTTAAAAATATATAAAAACATTCCAATATTACAAAAGGACAACTAGAAAATCCAAGGAGTAGATGAGTGTGACCTAATTCTCTTTGGCATCTAAGAAATTGACCAGTGTCAACTACGTGTTTTCAATAACGAATCAAGTATTAATTTGGAAAACATGAAAAGTCAAATATCAAAAGATTGACTTCGAATATGTGGATTGGACTAAAAAATGTGCCACGTCACTCTAAATTGCTTATATGACAAGAAAAAAGTGGAAAATGTCTAGCACACCATCCACTAGACATCATTCATTTATTTTTTTATAATTAATTTTCATTGAAACGTGTGTTAAGTCTCTTTTATTTAATTTGTTTATAATTTATTTCCATCGGATTGTGTGTTAATAATCTTTTATTTAATTGTTTATAATTTATCTACCACTATCTATTGTACATGTAGACCACAATTTTTCTAATCCACAATTCTATTGGAGATACTCTTCTTTCAACAATCCACATTATTGTATCGGAGATGCAAGAGTCGAAGTGGGATTAAAATGGTAGTAAAAAACGTTTTTGGTTTCTTTAGTGGGTTTTAAATATTGACTTTTGATAATTAATCGATTTTTGATGCGTTCGAACGAGATGTCCATTTTGATTTTTGTAATACTGGTCGACTTCAGTTTAACTAAAAATAAAAACAAACACACCATACGAGTTAATTAAATATAATGTTACAAAATTGCAAGTAGCGTCTTGTCTAACATATAAAAAGGTATTGTAAATATACTATACGGAATTCTTGATATTTTATAATGAGTCGTACTAGTATCAAGATATGTTATTAGTTGATTACATTTTACACAAGTCAAACGCAACAATTTATGGGATGGACTGACCTAATTAAGGTTATCACCATACTCATCACATTTCCCATGACAATGTAATATATCGAACGTGACCTAACTTGCTTTTGAAATATTTGACATACACAAGTCAAAAATGTGGCCTTCTTTGATCTTTTTCTTCAATTTTCCTTAATACATATGACATTATTCATGTATTATATTTCTTGCGGACTTCAAGTTGAAGATTGACATACTTGGTCAGTCCAAATACAAAAAAATTCTTAATTACTCTCGTTGACGTTAATTATTGAAATTTCTATGTCAACGCGAATTATATTTGACTTAACGCAAATAATAAGTTGGTGACTTCCTCCCCCAAAATGAAAAAGAAAATAAGGGGTTCGATCTACTCATTTACCCGAGCTCCTTTAAGTCAAACTAGTTAAAACCTCGAGAAAAAGTTCTTTGAAAATAAACATTTCGTCCATTTACATGAAATGTGAAAAATAAATAAGGCCCTCAAGTTTTAAAAATTTACATTTAAAATAATTTTATTAAGGGAATTTTATTTTTCCATCAATAATTATTAAATATTTATTATGATAAAATGAATTTATAGACAAAAATAATATCACTAGATAAATTAATAAAAATAAAATAATAAATATTACTAATTGAAAAGTCTATAGGTAACAACCTAGCAATTAAATATAAAATTTAAGATTTATGATGGAATTTTACATAAGTGACAAATTTTTTTTAAAAAAAAATTGGTTTTAATAAAATTAATTTACCAATAGAATTTCTATAGTTAAATAAAGTAATAAAAAAATTAAATAGTAGTTCAAGAATTAATAATATTACAAATATAAATAGTTTAATAAATTTAATTTATCGACAAATTTTTTTCAATAAATAAAGAAACAAAGAAAATACAAATATTAACAAAAATTCTGCCGAGAATGGAATAACATTAAAAAAATAGTTTATCTGTCGGTATATTAGGAAGAAAAAATAAAAAGATATTTGAAATGAAATATAGCTTACTTATAAAATACTTTTTAATAAATAAAGGATAAAATTTTCTCGACGGTAGTAAGAACTTAAACGAGCGTTCGAAGCACCAGCAGTTCGATAGTCACTGACGAATGTGCATTGATCATTACAGGCATTATCACTCTCACTAATTCTGTCCAAATCACCGACGTATTGATTTTAGTTAAAATCTCTGACAATAATATCGTCGACAATTACCGATAGAATTTATGTGAGTGATAATTGTTTCTATTAATTTTTTATTTATTATTATTAGTTTCGAAAAAATCCCTCAGTAGTTTTACCTAAGCAGTCCCTCTAATTTGCTTGGGCAACCTCCATTGAAAATGAATAAAGCAGATTACTAATGTACAAAATCTTTTGATTCCAAGAGAAGGTGGGGGTGTTTATTTATTACTTTGTACGAAGAAACCATTCGGAAAATTTCATTGGAGGTCAAGCAATTTAAAGTTTGTTTCATGTTAGTCATTAAACTTTAATTTATTTTAAAATAATTACCCAAATTACACTATATTCAATTTGCTCATTTCATCCGTTTCCTTCATTAAAATTGACGGTCCATTCCACATGTCAGACGGAATGAGTGAAGTGGTTATTTTGACATTTAACTACAATATATGTTGGATTGACAAATCTTATTGAGTAGTCCCGAAACCAAATGAATGAGGTGTGTATACCGCTTTTTTTCAATCACTTTTACATTTTTCTTTATCATCTAGTAAAAGATTTTCATAGCTCGAGAATGAATGGGGATTACCTACGGCAAAAGTCGTTTGTTTCTTGTATGTTTGGTTAAATTTAAATTATAATTTCAACTGATCAAACATATTTTTTGATGATAAATATGATTACACTTTGGTAAATGACTGCTGCTCTCCTGTGGACGCCTGTCTTACGTAATCTGCCCGCCTCGTCGGTCTGCCCGCCTCGTTGGTCTGCCCGCCTCGTCAGTCCGCCCACCTCATTGTCCTCATATGCTCGCCTACAGTAGATAGAACAACAGTCACCCATGTCCATTGGGAATATGAAACACCGGCAGTTGAAGAAGACGAAACGTCCCACATTAAATCCTAATTATGAAAGAAGATGAAAAGGCACCCGCCATTAATGACCATTGAAGATACTGCTACGAGTCATTCCTATAAATAGGAGATCATCCCTCCAGGTACAGACAGAACATATATACTCAATATTGTTATCTTGCATATTTGAGTTGATACTATACTAATTATCACGCCGGAGTGGAAACGGGGGACAAAGCCCCGCCACCTTTTGCAGGTCTCCACCACTACTGTCGTCGCACTTGGAGGAGAGGAAGACATATAATTATCATTTTTTATCAACATATTTCATAGAACCTATAACATACTACCTACTTATTATCTACATATTCTATAAAACTCACTACTTATAAGTACTTAAAAAATAATTTCAATACTACCAAACATGCACTAAGAAAAATTGAAAACGATCATAATAGTTAAATTGAAAGTAAAGCTGGATGATTATTTTGAAACAAATTCAATTTCAGCGGCTAACATGACACAAACTTATAAGTAGGCGGACGTTTGAGCAAATTTTGCTGTAATAGTTCACAAATGATATTTGCCAAAACTAACCTCCAACCGTTTCACATTTTATTAGATACACATTTATGTCTCTATATATATACACACATACGCTCACAACATTGAGCACTGATTCACTTCCATATGAACCAAAGTCACAAAGAGCACAAGACATCTTTTAAAGCAAAAAGGAGAAAAAAAGAAGACTATTGGAAAGGAACAGTTTGTCAGGAACTTGAATAACAAGTGGCCATGGCGGAAGAATTAATCCAGCGTGGGGTTTGTGGTGGAAACTGGTGGAATCCGGCGAGAAGTTTATTTGGTTCTTCGCCCTGTTCGTCGGAGATAAACGACTTGGGAAGCTTTGGATGGCCAAGTGAAGTAGTGGAGATGAATATAATAGGGTCTAGTGATGAGTCTAATTCAGATTCTGATGGACAAAAGTCTCAGCAGCCAGTAACTGATTCAACCCTACAAATGATGGGAATCATCCTTTCATCATCCACAGTAACTGATCATTGGAATCAAGATTTTCTGTAAGAATGATCTGTTTCAGTTTCTTGAACATATGTCATACTTTTATGTATAACTACCTGGCCTAAAAGCTTAATTATCACCCATGAAATTTTTTATGACATATGTTTTCTCTCTAATAGCATAAACTTTTAGACGAGAGGGTTTAACCTAATCAACAGGCATGATCATCCAAATAATCAGTGCCCAGAAAAAGTTGCTTGCTTCCTTACAGATTTTCTTGATAAAAATATTAAAAAGTAGGTCAAGTGACTCAAGTTGATCTAAAAATTCATTTTTTATTGTCATCTTGCAGCCAAGAAAAAGAAATATCTGAGGGAAATTATTCTCACATAAATCCAGAAAACCAGAATTCAGGCATGAATTATCAGCAACAAACTGGAATTGACTGTCTGCAGATTAATCAAATGGACTGGAACTCAAAGAATTTCTCCACTGCTGGCCAAAATCCCCCCTTTCCATTGAATTCTGCTTCTGATAGCTACACTTCATCATTTTTGCAAACTTTATTTGATACAGATTCTGATCAGCCCCAACAGTCTTTATTAGATAATCCAGCAATGGCCACAAATTATCCAATGAAGTCAAATGAATTTTTGCCTACTTCGCCTAAACTCTCTCCCTTGCTAAAGCCTTCATTGCCAAAACAGCAACCTGTTGGTCATATACAGTTCTCAAACAACTCACCCTTCTCGGGTGCCCTCAACGATATACGGCCAAGCCTTTTCCCTTCAATACATGCCCAGTTCTCGTCGACTCTTAATCCGTTGGGCTCAGAAGCAAAGAAAACCAGCAGTGAACCAGCATTCAAGCGTTCCCGAATCGAAACACCATCACCATTACCTACCTTTAAGGTACAATATGTCTGATCAATCTTTTGACTAAAGGGAGCTGTGATTTA
Source organism: Forsythia viridissima (assembly GCA_030279155.1). Classification (NCBI taxonomy): domain Eukaryota; kingdom Viridiplantae; phylum Streptophyta; class Magnoliopsida; order Lamiales; family Oleaceae; genus Forsythia; species Forsythia viridissima. Next base: position 3,141,156 of record CM059044.1, on the reverse strand, counting down.
TACCTTTTTCTTTCACAAGTCTAATATTATTAATTTGTGCAAAAGAATAATAATTTTGTAGCTTTTATCAGGTCAGAAAAGAGAAGTTGGGGGACCGAATAACTGCCCTCCAGCAGTTGGTTTCACCTTTTGGAAAGGTAAAAATTTGGATTTTTTTCTCAGCTTTTTCAAAAAGTTAATTATGTATGTATTTGTTTGTATTAGCTGATTAATGTTTTTACTCCACCAGACTGATACTGCATCAGTTCTCCAGGAAGCAATTGAATACATAAAATATCTCCATGATCAAGTCAGTGTATGTTCCCATCATTAACTAGTCTTGTGAAAATGTATGAACTCATTATTTCTTGAAGCTTTTGAGATTTTGATCTTTTTTTTTTTTTCCCAGGTATTAGGCACTTCGTATATGAAAAATGGATGTCCCGTTCGAGGTCAACAGGTAGGACTTAAAATGCACCTTTGCCTTCGTTACATAGTATCAGAACGTACGGAACAATGTATTGAACAAGATTTTTAACTTATTTTTTAATCTTGTATACTAAACATGCCAAAAGAAGACTGCTTTTTACTATTTTCAGTCAGATTGTAGAATCATCAGCAGGATCAGTACAACGCACAAAAAAGTGTTGTCCAGTATATATAATGTTGTAAGAATATAGGATCCATGTAGCTTAATTCTACCCGTAATACAGGATCTGTACAGTCCATCTCACCAAACATATAGTATATTTTATGCAGGCTGCTGATAAATTTAAGGATGAAGAAGGGCCAAAACAAGACCTAAAAAGCCGGGGACTTTGTCTTGCTCCAATATTAAGTACCTTTCCGGTGGCTGCAGAGTGTGCATCTGATTTTTGGAACCCGACATTTGGAGGAACATTCAATTAGAGAAGAAAGAACCCGAAAAATAGTTGGGAGCAGAGAAGAAACTGAAAAAATAGAGCCATTGTTGCCTTACTGCAAACATTGAGGAAAAGGCAGACAAGAGATAAAAGAGAAGAAAATATAAGAGCTTGTGGGTAGAGTTTTTTGGGCAAAAAATGAGTTTTTATAGTATGATATAATTAACTTTTCAAAAGTTTTGAAGGTGAATGACAAAATTGTCCTTAATCAACATAATTTCATTTCAAAGTAGTAAGGACAATTTGTCATTTTACACTCAAAACTTTTAAAAAGTCAAATATATTTCATTCTAGAAAAACTCATTTTTTGTCTAAAAAACTCTACCAAAGAAGCTCTAACGGAAGTTTAGCCAATTCTTAGCCATTTCATGTAGGCTAGAGAATGACACTACAAGTTTTCGCTAATAAATTTTATGTATCATATATAACTAGTTAATTGTCGCACTTTTGGTATAAAGAAAAAAAAGATCTACTTCTATTTAATACTACGTCGCAAACTGATGCTGGGAACGAAAGTTTGATTTTTCGAACTCCCGAGTATTCACAGAATTAATGGAGTTTTGACGTAACGTTTTATCTTTTGTACTTCCACTACATCACGATCATGTATTTAGAGGGGAAGTTACTAGTAACAGGAACAGGTGCTAACTTTAGGTGTGTTTTAGATTAGTTTAATTATGGGATTTAGCTAAATATTTTATGTAGGGTTAATCATGTAGCTTTAATTTATGCAAAAGAATATATATTAAAAATAAAGGCATTTTTATTGAATTAAAGAGTATAAAAGAGTGTGTGGATGTTATTTGATTGATGAAACTTTTAATTTATTTAATAGTTTGGAATTTGGTAGTGGAAGTCAGATAATATCCTGCTGTTGCTGTTCATTCCTTTTAGGGTTTCCTATAATTGAGATGGGGGTACGAATTGCTGTCATATATATAACAACTAATGGCTAATGCAATGTTTCTCACATTTTGTGCATTTTTTATTGCCTTAAAATAAGAATTAATAATATATTTTGTTTAATATTTATTATTTACATCCCAAATATGTCTATAATATAAAAGATAATTACATTCACACTACAATTTTTATTATCCACACCACGTTTTAATTACAATAAAGATTTTCTAACCTTTGACATTTTGAAACTTATGTCCCCAACTTTTTTTTATCCTATTTTTATCAATAACTTTTAATTAATTTTAACATCTTGTTTTTTATAACACTTTTTTTTCAAATATTATGCTAATGTGTATTGAAATGAAGGAAAAATATTTTATCAAATTTTATATTTATTATTTATTTTACTTATTTAAAAATACGAGAGACAAAAAAATCTTTTTACGGCCTCTTAATTAAATTTTTTGAACAAAAATCATTGTCAAAGATAAAGATAAGATTTGCAAATTAATAGATTGGTAATAAGAATGTAATAAAAATAGTTCGGCATATAAATACAAAAATGAGTAATAGTTGAAAACTTTCGTTGCAACTAAAATATATCACGTTTTGATAATTTCTTCTAACAACTCACGATTTACTGTTTACGTACCATCAAGAAATATTATTTAAACTAATTCTTGCCAAAACAACTTTTGTATTTCCATATTTTACCATTAATTATGTGTCTAGATCTGTTATCCTAAAAACATGTCTCATTAACTGTTTCCCTAATAAAAATCTTACACATTATCAAATAAATATATGAGGGGATTAATATGGACAACATTTAATGCATTCACACTTGTTTTTATTGATAATGTGTAAGATTTTTATTGGAAAGACAACTAAAGGCCGGTGACATATTTTCAGGATAGCAGATCTGGACTCTAAGGCCCTGTTCTCTTTGATGTTTTCAACCCGTTTTCTATTTTGTGTTTTTGAAAATAGTCAAAATATGTTTTCTTTACCATTTTCGAAAATGCATTTTTGAAAACACAAAAAAAAAATTACAAAGAAAACGCAAAACGCCTTTTTTATCGTTTTGGGCGTTTTGTGACCAAAATAAGTTGCTGGCCAAAACGGCCAAAACACGCGTTTTGGCCGTTTTGGTCAACGTTTTGAATCCTGCCTTGCCAAATTTTTTTTTTTTTTTGTTTTTCGCTGGTGAAAAAACTTTATAATTTAACCATGTCCCGCGTTTCTTTTGACAAATGGTGGCTGCTTGTCCAACTGGTCAGATGCATGGTTTGGAAACAAAATGTCAAATGTACAAATCCCACCCCATGAACAGGTTTTTGAATTGTTTTTAATTCTATAATTAAATATATTTAATTCCAAAATTAAATATTTTTAATTCTTTTAAATGTTTTTATTTCATAATTAAATGTTTTTAATTGTTTTTAATTCCATAATTAAATATTTTTCATTCTTTTGAAATGTTTTTAATTGTTTTGAAATGTTTTTAATTCCAAAATTAAATATTTTTAATTCTTTTAAATGTTTTTATTCCATAATTAAATGTTTTTAATTATTTTTAATTGTTTTAATTCCATAATTCCATATTTTTAAATGTTTTTAATTTCATAATTAAATGTTTTTAATTGTTGTTGACGTCTGAACCTGCACCAGTCCACGTGCTAACAGATCTCCAGTCATTCCTCTGCCAACTCGTATGTTACCTGCACACTAGGACGACCGTTAGGCACCAAGATCTCCGGAGAAAAAAGGTTCGACGATCGTTGGCACTCCGACGATCAAGTCAACAGCCGGTATATAAAGAATACGCGGGGGCGGGAACGAAATAGGAGTGTAGGAGAGACAAGCAGGCAGAAGTTTGAGCAGAGTTTAGGGTGGGAATCGTAAGCGTAAAAAGTGCGTACCTTGGAACAACCGGAGGCGTTGTTCTTATAGCGCGAGAGATCTAATTGATTTAGGAGACAAATCAATTTGATACTCAATCGGATCCTCCTTCCTTATGTGATAAAGATATATCCGAGATTATCTTCCTTACTTTGAGCTTATCACGTTGCATGATTTTGGGAGATTGCGATCCGGTTTCCTTATGAGGATCCTTGCGCCAAATCAACGCGGTCTTTCTTTAATTATCCCTCTGGCTGCCCTGGCATATCGAGTCGCTTGCTGGTTGTGAATGACGCGAGGCCTGACGAGGCCTTATGGTTCGCACGAGGGTGCCGAGGCCCTTTATGTAACTTGCGGATTTCTAGCCGTCGAAGGCCCAAGCGCGTTGCGGGTCCCCGGCAAGGCCCAAGTAGAGTTCTTGACAGAATGCGGACTGGGCCCTTACTGGGCTTAGATAGGGCTTTGGCTGACGTGGCGGCCGTATCGTAATCTTGCGGTAACAATTGTGTTTACATGTTTTTAATTCCAAGTTTAAATTAATTTTAATTGTTTTTAATTCTAAGTCCAAATTTCTCAAAAAGTTCAAGTAAACGTGTTTTCAAGTTTTCTGTTTTCAGAAACAATTTTCGAAAACACAAAAAAGAACGCATTTTCAAAAATCTCAAAACAAACACTCAAAACATAAAATACAAAATAAATTCAAAACTCAAAGCACAAAACTCAAACCAAAGACAACACCACCTAATTTTTTCATGATAATTTTCATTTTTTATCATGCTTTTTTATATTATTTTAGTGAGGAATTTTTTAGTTGCAAATTATTTTATAATTTTATTATCTTTATATAATATATGAAATTTACAAAAATAAAAATAAAAAAAATTGTAATATAGAAGTGCAAAATTAGCATAGAGTAAATTTAAAATATCTACACATACAAAAAAATATATATAACATAAAAAGAAGACCTAATATATAAAGTTTCACTAAGTATTAGTCATTACAAGCACGAGCAATTCGATCTAAACAATCAAATAAATCCTTTAATTGCAAATTAAGTCCTTTTCATCGTTCTCTTAACGACTATGAGTTTGTCTTTTAAATTGGTGTAGACAAGGTTCTTATTTTGTTATTACGTGCGACGTGAGAGATCAAATATATATTCACTAGAATTTGAACTAAAAAGTAAGGTCTAAAAGTCTAACTACCTTATCACACTATGTGACAAGTATGTGAAAAATATTTTGTACTCGCAATTGATCTCGTCATAGTAAAAGGTGGCTTGAATTGATCGCGGAAAAAAGAAATCTAAAATAATTACCTTTAAAATGCTCTAATAGAACTTGTCCACTTTTATGAAGATTTTAACTACTGAAAATATACTTCTCAAGTAACTTGTATACAAATCTAATTCCTTTTGTTTCATTTTCTTTTTCTTTTTTTCTTATCAGAATAGAATAGTTCTATTTATATATGTATGATGTATATGTCTCCTTTAGAATATTTTTAAAAATAACCTAAACCCATAATGATTGTTTCTAATCCATTAAAACCAGAAATTGAACCTTAATTGATTGGTTGAAAGCTTTGCCTAACCCACAAATGCTGTAGAATATATATGATGCTGAATGCTTAATAAAGTGATTGGAATCTGAGAATCACTTTTGATAGTCAATGACTTCGAGCAGTAGAGGTCTGTTTTTTGTATGACGGTTTTGACTTTTCAAAAATTTTGAAGGTAAAAAGATAAAACTTTTCTTACTATTTTGAAATGAATTACGTTGATTAAGGACAATTTTGTCATTTCACATTCAAAACATTTGAAAAGTAAAAAATGATATGCAAAAAAAAAAAAAAAAAAAAACTCATTTTTTGCCCAAAACCTCTACCAAACAAGCATGTCATGTTTCATATATGTTGGACTCGACAAGAATAAGGAAGAAAAAGAAGTTTAAATCTTGTTTATCGATATATTTAGTGTAGTCAATAAATTTAAAATCGACCACGTGAATTATTTTTCGTCATTAGTAGTATGACAAACATAGAAATTATATGATGATCTCAATCGAACCTTAAACACAAAGAATCCATATGACAAGTGACGAAACATAAAAAGAGGACACTTTTTGAGCGTGAAAAACTTTTACTTGATAGTATGTATGTCTTGGCATTTGCTTTACAAACTTTCTATGACTTGAATTGAAAGGTTGATGGGAACAATACCACAAGTCCTTCCATCATCAAGGATAATTCCGGGTCGAATAATTCAATTCTTACTTATTTTTATAAGAGGTCGAAGAAGAGAAACGCGAAGGAATCCTGAAAAGGAAAAGCGTTTTGGTATCGTTGTTTAGGAAAAGTATGTATGTGTAATCACAGGTGTGCTCCAAAATTGCTTTTGCTGTTTTGGCTAATCAATCATGGAAAACTCTTTTTGTCTTCTGATATAAGTTTTACCTATTAAAAGGTTTCAGTGTATGCAACTTTTACTTTGAGACTTTGACTTTCAAAGTAAAAGTAATTCATGTGACTATCGACACTATTACAGACAAAATTCTAACAGAAAGTTGATCGATTGGTAAAATTGACAGTGATCCCGATAGAATCACCGACTGATTCTTTTTTCGTCCGTGACTATCACCGACTTTAAAAATTGCTTCCGATTTTCGTTGGTGATGGTTTCCACAGTTGGATTTTCTGGCATCAAGGACCCATTTTTTGGTAGCTGATTCTGCATTTTCTAGTAGTGAATATACCTGCTGCAAGCTTTCTTGAGGTACAACTTTCCATTTTGGCTAAGCAAAAAGTTAGTTATTATTTTTAAGTAACTTTTCGTGTCCGAATGTGTAAACGGGTTACATTACTTATTTTGCCATCCCTGGTTGAAGATAATATTTAAATGATATATATGTAGCCTTATCTAACAGTTTAAACTTTTAGATCAAATGGTTTAACACCTATATCTCCCTAACGTTCCTCTGAACCACAAGTTATCTCTTCGATTTATTCTCCTCAGACCTTTAATGCTATATAAGCTAAATCCATGTGCAAAAGTTCGACAGAAAATATGCTTTGTAATAGCCATTGGAAGCCATATTGTTCTGAAAATAAGATCTGTTGCAGCTATGCAGTAACCGAGTTATGTGATAAGAGCAGAGCATAGATATTAGGTACATGCAAGTTTGATACTGGACAGAGTAGTGAATTTTTCTTCTTTAATACTATCTAGTGGCGTCTGGGGTGGGGAATCCGATAATACTAGACGATTCTAAAGAAGAAGAAAACTTAAAAAGTTTTTTATTATAGTGTCATATTCAATATTACATACTAGTACACAAATCAAATCAATACTACTTGTAAACTTTCACTTACACCTGCTTATTTGGCAAATAATAATTTGAAATCATTATTTATTTGGTCAAATAAATAATAATTTGATCAAATATTCTATGCAAAAGTGAAAGTGTAAGTGAAAGTGTAATCGTGTAAGTGAGAATGTACAATTAGAATAACCATCCATGAGAAAAATAAGAATATGTGAAATAGGGAGAGAGAGGAGCCACCATTTGGGTGTGTTTGATTGGTAGCATGGAAAAAGGGTGGAAAATGAAAATATTTTCCATGGAAGTGGGAAAATAAATTTCACTATTTAGGCAAGACAATATTTTCCAAGAAAGAAGGCAAATACATGCTTTAAATACTTGTACCTAGAAAATGTGTTTTCTTTTCCATGTGTCAATCAAACAACAAAGTGGGAAAATAAAAGTGTTGGATTTGACAAGATTTTCCATGGAAGTGACATTTTCCATGGAAAATGTTTGAATCAAACACACCCTGTTTGATTCATTGCCATGGAAAAGAAAAGATTTTCCATGTAAGGTGGAAAAAAAATTCCACCAAATAGGTAAGAAAATATTTTTCAATTTTTCCTTCTTAACCATGCTTTAAGTGATTGTACATTGAAAATCATTTTCATTTTCCATGTGCAATCAAACAGCCAAGAATGGAATATATTTTCCACTGATATGATATTATTTTCCATGGATTAGACATTTTCCATAAAAAATTCATGAATCAAACACACCCTTATAGTCAAAGTTGGAGAGTGCGTTGACAATGTGTTAATTGCGTTTATAGTGCCTTCATGATAATTACTTTTTTTGCAAAATAATTATGTTTATAACTCATTTAAAAGCTTAAATTGTTGATGTCACCCTTATCATCATTCTCGTAATTATTACTTATTTTGTATACATTTGAATATATATATATTTATTAATAATTTAATCAAAATTTCTACTTATGACAGCTTAAAAATTGAAAGTCCAAGCAAAGTGGGTGTTAGCCAGAATTTTAACCCAATCAGTTACTGTGGTTCTATTGAGTTTCCAGAGAAGATGTGTAGAACATGCAACATTGACTCTTTTAAGTAGTGTGATGTGATGCGAGTTAACGATAGACTCGACATGCACACACAATTTGGCACGATCCGACTATAGAAGTAGCCCACAAAATGATTGATTGAAATAACTATAAGAAAATGAATTTGATCACATAATTTAATTCACTCATCATAAGAACTCAACTAACCAACATCTGCTACAAAATCGAAATGTTTTCATTTACAATGTAAACCACATTCCATGGAAAATGTTAAATACAAAAAATATAAACTAAGAGAAAAGGTTTGTAAACTCGTATCAACATAGAACAAAAGGAGAAGAATAAGAAATATATAAATAGAATTTATCTACCAAGAATGACACTAATAGTTACATTGTTTGAGGATACAACATCATGATTTCCATTCCACATATCTGCATTCCCAGAATGTCTCATTGAAGTAAGAGTAGGTTGTCTTGGCATGGGCAAAGTTGCATTCTCACTCTCCAACATCAATAAAACAGCCGGCATATTTGGTCTGTGACCCGCCGCGTCTTGAATGCACAGCATGCCTACATGTATGCATCGAAGCACTTCTTCTCGGTTACATGAGTTTATGGTGGAAGGATCGACTAGCTCCATTGCTCGGCCTCCCTCCCAAAGATCCCACGCCTGTAATGGGAAAACAATTGGATAGTTGTGATTAGAACATTCAAGTAATGTCAAACTGGGCAGGTCAATCCATTGTAGCTTGGTCCACATTGGGAGGGGCCAAACAGGCCGTGTGTTTATGGCCTCGCTGCAAGTGGGTCGGCCCTGCCTGATCGAAACCACTACCTTCGGGCACTGATATAAAGGGTTGATTCTCATACTAAAGAACCTTTAGAAGTGAAACTTTAATAGACTTACATATCCAATAATGTTCGAGTGATCAGTTGAGCGATAGCTAGTGTTCCTTCGGCCAGATACTATCTCTAATAGCAATACCCCGAAGCTATAAACATCCGACTTCACAGAAAAGAGGCCTTCCATTGCATATTCGGGCGCCATGTAACCACTGCATCGCACAAAATTTTAGTTGATACATACTCTCAGCACAAGCAGAAAAAATTTAAGCCTTGTTTGACACAGATTAAAAATTCATTTTGGTTTTTTTCAGCCGTAATTTTTGACTTTTCAACCTATTTTTAACATGAAAAGTCAACAATTTCAACTCAAATAAACCAATATTGATTTATAAACTAGTTTATAATCTCTGTCAAACAGGCCCTTAATTTCACGTGCAAGAATAGTACTACTTACTATGTGCCAACAACCCTGTTTGTGTTCGCTTCATTTTGGTTCCCTCCAAATATTCTGGCCATGCCAAAATCTGAAATCTTTGGGTTCATCTCTTCGTCCAACAAAATGTTGCTCACTTTCAGATCCCTGTGTATTATTCGAAGTCTTGAATCTCGATGCAGATAGAGAATCCCTCTTGCAATTCCTTCGATAATGGCAAAGCGTTTCCTCCAGTCGAGCTGGGCTTTTTTAGCAGGATCTGTAATAAGTTTGATAATGCAAGCCTAAATTAACATTCTGTACTAAACTAAGCAGCTTTAAGAATTCATCCTCAAAATTTAAGAAAGATTGACAAAAAAGCAACTTAAGAATTAATTCTTAAAAATTTAAGAATGACTGACAAAAAGCAATCCGAAAAACTTACCAAAGAGAAATGAATCCAAGCTTTTGTTAGGCATGTACTCGTAAAGTATCATCTTTTCTTCTCCTTGGATGCAGCATCCCAAAAGTCTAACAAGATTTCTGTGCTGTAGTTTAGTCATTAGTGTAATTTCATTCTTAAATTCCTCTAAACCTTGATCGGATTTTCTTGAAAGCCTCTTTACTGCAATTTCTTGATTCCCCGGTAGTATACCCTGAAGATAAAAGAAAGGATTAACTTCATACAATTAGACGAGCAACAAAACATCATACTTTGTCTTCTGCTAATGTGAAAATTTCACCTTGTAAACATGTCCAAATCCTCCTTGTCCGAGTTTATTCTCATCCGAGAAATTGTTTGTAGCCGCTGCCACACACGAGAAGTTGAACAACGGTAATTCAGTTCCAGTTCCTGGCTGCCCTTCAACGCTAAGGTCACCCGGTCCTGAAAATTCGCTGGAAAATTCCCCACTTGGACCAACTTTTGGCATTTCATTGTTCCTCTTGTTTAAACGATCTATAGTTAAACAAGAATGTTAGAAGTTTGCAGCTCTATGGTTATGTTTAAGTCTGTACTAGTAACTTCGTACTTTCAAATGATTCAGCAGAATTTTACCTCCAAATTTCATTTTGCGCCCGCATAGCCAGATTGAAGCACTTAGACAGAAGATTCCCACCAATACAACTGTTATGATAACAATTTTTTTCACCTTACTCTTGCCACCTGTTTTGAGAAAAAATCATAAACAAAAATCAAAATTAGCTTACTTTCTTTATGACCATCAATTCCTCAAAAATACGAAGGGCTAGAAAAGAAATTCATGAATTTCTTTTATTTAATTAATGTATTCGTGTACATAAGCAGATCGACTAAGTACAAACTTATCTAGAAGGTTCTGTTTCTGTTCTTAACTTTTTACTAAGAGGTTCTCTACTGCAATTTAAAGGCGAGGTATAATAACAGACGGAGAGGCTCTACTCGTTGTACTAAAGAAAATCAAAATTAAGACTTAATAAATCATTGATACAATCCCAATATGATAGATTAATGATTTATGCCAGTTGCAAAAATTAAGTTATTTCAAAGGCAAATCTAATGCAGGTTTTTTAGGCCAAATTCTTCTAGTTCAGATAAGGGGTATGGTATGCTGTAACAAATTCAGGAAATTTGGAAACTACTGAAAAACAAACATACTATTTATACTTATATTCTATAACATTCTCAGTCGACATAGAGAAAGTTCGATACGTTGAACAGGATTAGTGTACAATGCAGAAAAGTTTATCGTACCTAATTCAGAACGATCAAGACGAACGAACAGAGTGCTCCCATCTTCGTCAAATTGTTCAATGTCAACCAATTCCCTGCTCCATATCATGCAGTTTATTCCACTAACAAAAGCATATGCAGTGCAAGAACAATTCTGCAAGCATTTGTTTTCACATTCCTTAATGTCTTCTGATCCCACATAATCCACAAAATCGGGCAATTTCACTCTTTCTGCCTTCAAAAAACCATCTCTTGTCACCTCAGATAAGCACTCCAACTTTTTCCTCCTAATGCATCCACCTGACCAGTTCCCTCTAGACCATTGATCCCAATCTTGGGGTACAAACCCTTCAATACAACTGCAAAGCGGTCTAGTCTTGATATCACATTTTCCAAAAGGCCCACATTGATTGTAGTGATCACATTCATCAACAGGGTGATTTTGTATCAAATCCCAACTTTCGAGCCCTTCATTCCATCTTTCTTGCCTTTCAATTCCATCCCATTGAATCGAAAATTTGATCAAATCAGTACTATTAGAGGGAGTGTATGTGAAGTACAACTTTCCATCACCCTCATTGATAAGCTTAAATCCATACAGATATATAGCCCTCATGCCCAAAACACCAACAAATATTAGTCCATTCCAATTCCCACTTCTCCATTTTCGACTCGTCCCTTCCCATATCACTATCTGAGGTGATCCACGAGGATCAACGCCTAATGAGTAGTTTCCAACCGAAGGATCACTAGCACTTTTCCACGAAGTGAAAACGCGCCTTTCCCCTTCTTTGACATTCATGTAAACTTGCATGCCCGGTAGAAATGTGTCCGTTGGTTGATCAAAACTCTTCCATATTGCCCGGTTTGGATCATCACTCCCATGACTCCCAAGCAGAAAAAGATCACCAGTATCCATTAGAACAGCAGAGGAATTATCTGATGCAACTGTTGCATTGCTAGACCAGATCAGATCATCATTTCCATTCAAAATGATCAAATTTCCATCATTCCCAATTCTTAAATTTCCACCCTTACCGGAGATTGGATTTTCTCTATTTGCCACCCACACCACTGATTGTTTTTCAACTTTATTGTACCAGATTCCAACATACCTAAGATCAGAACCCTCTGGACTAAAGAATCCCAATACAAATCTCTCTTCTTTTGATATAATTCTTTCTCCATCTCTTATAGATTGGCCTTTTATAATTCGATTTTCAGCAGAAATAGACACAGAAAATAAATAAAAAGTGATCAAGAAACACCAAATGAACAAATTTCTTATTCCGAAATCAGAGCCCATTTCAGAGTTTGATGTTTTTAGACATTCAAGAATGGAGTTTGAAAAAAAAAAAAAAAAAAGCAAGTAACTGCTGGTCTAAGAAGAACCTTCTTTATGGCCGGCCCCCTTTGTAGATTTGTGTGATTTTAATACAAAGTTGAGAAGATTGACATTGACCTCATAGTACTCTTTTTTTGAAGATTCCTGGTTGACTTCAAAAACCCCCTACCCAATACACACACACATGTAGAGAGAGAAATATGATTCTCTGAGCCTGACCATTCTTGTGCAGCGCGCGCACACACACACATATATATATATGAGAGAGAGATTACTGCATTCTGGCTCAAGCCCACCAATAAAACGCTGAAATTGGTAGATTTCGGCAAAGAAAATTGATCTGACACTTCGTCTACAGCTTTGACAACGTGGTCAAAGACAAATATGCGGTCATAATCTGAAGCGGAAATTTCACTATTGGTCCTCAGTATATTGATCTAGTAACAAAATGGTCTCTAATCTTTACAAAAGAGCAAATTGATTCTCAATCTTCCATTATAGTTAAACATCAGCCTGCCGATGTCAAGAATCGTCGTCGAAATCTCCATCAAATCTTTATGTTTTCCTTTTGTTTTTTGTTTTTGTTTTTTTACTTTATTATCTTGATTTGCATGCATCGATGTGTTGTGTCTTGGTTTTTGCAAAAATAGTTAGTAAGTCGCATGTACGCTAGTACGTGTTAATATTTAGTATATAATTACTATTAAATTTCAAAACTACCAATACCTTCTTCTTCTAACTCCCTACCCTGATGCCACTGCTTCAATAATATACATACTTTAGAGGTCTAAATCAGCAAAATAAGAAAAAGAATAATAGAAAAAAAAATGAAAAGAAAGAAGTAAGAACTGGTGTCAAGAAAATTAAAATGAAGCGTGCTTTCATGAGTTTCATGCGACAAACCAATAAAAATTTAGTTAATTTTCGTAAAGGATTGATTGTGTAACTATAATGAAATATTGATGATCAACTTCTTTTTGATTAAAAATAGGATATCAACTTGCTATGCGTCAATATGTTTGGACCAATGGTGCAATTTTCCCTATTCCTGAAAATGATATCACTAAAAAGAAAAGTTGAAAAGTTGAAAAGTTGCTTTGTCCAAGAGTTGACTGTCGATTTTCTTTAATTTGATTTACTAAAGATATTTTATTATTTAGTGTAGATTGCAATTTGCAATTTTCTGGGCAAAGGGGTTTGATTGTCATAAATATCATAGTAATGGTCCACTAATGTTGTCATTATCCACATCAGACAAAAATGAAATTAGGTTAGATGAGTCGGTCTAATTATTTCAATATTTAGAAAGTTGAAACTATTCATTACCCTTTGTGTAATTTGCAAATAGAACTATTTGAATCTATGTAATTATTAGAACCAAATCCAAACTCGAACCCGAACTACAGTTCTACCCATAGCATTTTGTTTTAAAATTGTGAATTGACAACATATTTTAAAAAAAAATTAAAAATTACATAGTCGTTAACATTAACATAGATTAGATAATTTCTAAAACATTTAAATATTAACTAGAATAATAGACACTAAAATTACAAACTTATAAATTAAGGTTAGAAAAAGAGAAATTACATATCAAAATTGAGGATTCATTTTTGTTAAAGAGAAGTTTTCTATTGAACGAGAAAGTGATGAGCAAAAAGTAAGAGACAGGCGACAAAGTTTGTATTGAGTATTTGAGCAAATAGAGATTGAAAATTCGAGATTTGGGTATTTGAAATTGTGTCAATTGAGTTTAGGTTTAAGAGTGGTGGGTTTTGTACTCTTGATTTGGGATTTGGACAGTTGGACTATTGTCTTTGATACCGTGGTGTTAGGTTTGGGATCATTGGATTAAGGTGAATAAATTGTAAAAAATAAAAAATTTATAAAAATTGACAAATTTAAATAACCACATTTCTAATTCAAGAACCAATAACACTCGAACTCGATCGGTCTCGATTCTCGATTCTGATTCTTATTATTATTATTATTATTATTAATTTTGGAACTCGACTAGAACCTTCAGTTTCGGTTCGATTCGTGTTAAAATGCTCACCTCTAAATGAAAGTCTCTAATATTATTATTTTTTGTATTTTTTTTTTGAAAAAGTTGATAAAAAGATATTTCAGAAATCCTACACCATATTTCATTATTACTTGGAGACATGGGTTTTGATTATTTATCCGTTTCGAAGAAATAATTGATTGAACGCGAAGTTCACGAATATTTCTTACTTTCCAAAAACACGATTCCACGTGTTACTTTCCATTAAAGTGATTATTACGTGTGAATATCTTTTCGGCTATACAAATTCACGTGTTAAAAAATATATAATAAAACAAATTATAACACGATTCCACGTGTTACTTTCCATTAAAGTGATTATTACGTGTGAATATATTTTCGGCTATACAAATTCACGTGTTAAAAAATATATAATAAAACAAATTATTATTCTCTATAAAAAGTGATTGGGCCCGGAACCGAGAACCTCGTGTCTGGTCCCAGAACTCATGGCGCAATGGCCCTACTGACGGACAGGTAATCAAACGGGATGTTTTCATAAATAAATCACTTTTTAAAAATAATTCCAATTTTATCAACTTAACAAATTTATTATAAAAATACTACATTCTTAAAATTATATTAATTAATAAAATAATAAATTAAAATTAAATCTATACTACAAAATATATATTTCCACGTGAATTTACTTAAATTTGCATTTGAGTCCTTAATTATTTGCACAATAAGTCCTTCATCTTTATAAAATTTTCACTTTAGTCCCTATACTTCGACTTTCATTTCAATTTCATCCTTTTTTATTTACAACTCAAGTCCTTCAACTTTTAAATTTGTACAAGTTGGTCCCTATATTTATACTTTTATATCAATTTAGTCCTTTATAGTATCACTATTTGATACATATGTTACAAATAATATTGTGTATCAATATTTGATACAAATGTTACAAATGATATTTTGTAACAATCTGTGTTACAAATTGAAATATAAAATATCAGTGATACAAAATATTAATTCATGTAACATGTATTGTGTAAAATAACATAATATAATCTGTAACATATTCAGTGATACAAAATATTATTTGTAACATTTGTATCAAACAGTGATACACAATATGATTTGTAACATTTGTAACAGATTGCGATACTAAACAGAAATTGTTACATATGTTACAACTGCAAAATCAACTTTAAACTTCAATAAATTAGTTATAGTATGATATAAATATGAAACACAATGTTAAATTTAACAAATAAAACTATTGATTTCATAATTTGTAACATACGTAACATCAGTGATACAAAATATCAATTCATGTAACATGTGATGTGTAAAATAACATAATATAATATGTAACATATTCAATGATACAAAATATCATTTGTAACATCTGTATCAAATAGTGATACAAAGGATTAAATTGATATAAAAGTATAAATATGGGGATCAATTTGTACAAATTTAAAAGTTGAAGGACTTGGGTTGCAAATAAAAAAGGACAAAATTGAAATGAAAGATGAAGTATAGGGACTAAAGTGAAAATTTTATAAAGATGAAGGACTTATTGTACAAATAATCAAGGACTCAAAAATAAATTTGAGTGAATTCACGTGGAAATAGTTATATAATTTTAATTCATTATTTTATTATTTAATATAATATTAATTATGTAGTATTTTTGGAATAAATAAGTTAAGTTGTTAAATTTATAATTATTTTAATATTTGTAAGTAGTGGGTGTAAATATCCCTAATCAAACCTTCAATTTTGTAGGTCCTCTTCGTCTACCATTATAGGTTTTTGGAGTCCAAATTAAATGGTGTTGTGATACAAGTGATGCAAATGTAAAACTTGGAGGACTTGAGATGCAAAGATTTAAATGGTGTCATTTGCTTAACACACGATTTTAAAACCATGAAACGCTTTCACTGTGATATCTCCACGTGGACAATTTGAAGGTTTTGAATCATGAATATTGTCATATTGATCTAATGGGGAAGTGATCTAATGCCCACATGGTGGACACTTTATTTTGCCCACATGCTGACATGTGGTGGACACTTTATTTTGCCCACATGCTGATGTGGCAGCATGTGGGCACTTGATGATAAAATGCACTTTATCATCAAGTGCCCACATGCTGCCACATCAGCACGTGGGCACCTTATTTTGCCCACATGTGGGCATTAGATCATTGCCCTGATCTAATGTCCTCGGTGGGCATTGTTATAATGCTCACCGAGACATGTGTCATGCAATTATTGCATGAGTATAAAGTGAGGGGCATTAGATCAATACCCACCGGAGGCATTAAAACAGGACTCTTTGAATCATTCCTTCAAACGCTCCATTTTGCACCAAAATTCTAATCTCCATATTCTCTCTTTGAGATACAATCCTTCTTCTTCTTACGTGAAATATGTTAAATTCAGTGTTATTTAAAATGATATTGGACTAATTTATAAATATTTATAACTTATAAGTATTCCTAAATATGTTTTTAATTTCTCATTCATTTGAAAATAATTTAGAATAAGAAAATATATTACGATAATTTCCTCGTAGAAAAAGATCGCGTTCCAACCATTTAAAAAAAAAAAAGTCTTTTAGGTTCGGATTTGTGCACTAGACTTCAAATTTTGGTATTATGCAAATATAATAGAAAATAATAACAAGTGATATTTACATAATTTCAACACTCAATATGTATTCGCAAAGATGAAAATAATATTATTAATGGGTAAAATGAACCAATGGTTACTGAAATTTAACCGAATTTCTACTTAACCATTGAACTTTAAAAGGTAATTTCAATGCTCACCCAACTTTCAATTAAGTTTCTTATCCATCACTCGTTATTTATTCGCTTGCAATATCTAACAATATCATGTGTGGCAAACGATAAACATAGTAATGATGTTAAATCTCTTCCACTCAACTAAATCGCACTACTCAAACACGTTATTACTCAAAGAAATTGAAAATACTTTCAGCTTTCCACAAACTTGAACTGAAAGCGTTTTTTATTTTTTTGAGGAATGACGTGTTTGGATAATGTGCTTTTGATGATTATGACAGATTTAACACTATTACTATGCTACGTCGGAAGATCGTTTGCCACGTAGGATATTCCATCAAGTATTTTAAGCGAATGAGTAACGGATGATGGATGGAAAACTTAGTTGAAAATTAGATGAGTTTTGAAATACCGTGTAAAATTTGGTGCTTAATATAATCTCAGTTAAAATTCGAGCCAATTTTTACTCTAGCTAAAATTATTATTTTTTTATTTTTAATTACTTGTTATCTTTTCGTTAAAGAAAGTAAAGTCCTGTTTGATAGAAATTATAAACCAAAAGTGGTTTATTTTAGACGTATTTTTTGATTTTTCAAACTAATTTTAACATAAAATGTTTATATTACTCTTAAACAATAAAATATCATTTAAAATTAGAAAGGACAATTTTATCAATTTATATTAAAGTGATTTGAAAAGTCAACAATTTCAACTCAACTAAACTAATATTGATTTATAAACTATTTTATAATCTCGATCAAACGGGTGATAACTATTTTTCTAACATGACGAACAAAATTTCTGTCACGAAGATTGGACATTTGTCTAGTGAGATTTTTGCGAACGTGGGAGTTGTTGACGTCTGAACATGCATCAGTCCACGTGCCAACAGATCTCCAGTCACTCCTCTGCCAACTCATATGTTACCTGCACACTAGGACGACCGTTAGGCACCAAGATCTCCGGAGAAAAAGGGTCCGGCGATCGTTGGCACTCCGACGATCAAGTCAACAGCCGGTATATAAGGAATACGCGGGGGGCAGGAACAAAATAGGAGTGTAGGAGAGACAAGCAGGCAGAAGTTTGAGCAGAGTTTAGGGTGGGATTCTTAAGCATAAAGAGTGCGTACCTTGGAACAACCGGAGACGTCGTATTTATAGCGCAAGAATTCTAATTGATTTGGAAGACAAATCAATTCGGTTCCCCATCGGATCCACCTTCCTTATGTGATAAAGATACCCGAGATTGCCTACCTTCCTTGAGTTTATCACGTTGCATGATTTTAGGAGATCATGATTGTGTTTCCTTGTGGAGATTTGTGCGCCCAATCCAACGCAATCTTTCTTTAATTACTTCTCTGGTTGCCCCGTCGTATCGAGTCGCTTGCTGGTTGTGAATGATGCGATGCCTGATGAGGCCTTATGGTTCGCATGAGGGCGCCGAAGCCCTCTATGTAACTTGTGAATTTCTAGTCGCCGAAGGCCCCAGCGCGTGACGGGCCCCTCCAAGGCCCAGCAGGGCCCAAATAGGGTTATTGACAGATTACGAACTGGGCCCTTACTGGGCTTAGATGGGGCTCGTGCTGACGTGGCGGCCATATCGCAATCGTGTGGTAACAATAGTCCCCCAAGTCCAAGCCTATTATTTATGATAGGCGTGGGACTTTTAAGGACAAACAGAATGATGTCGTGCCTCGCAGGAATGTGTCTCGCGGAAAATGCGTTCTTGTCTGAAAATGTGTTCTTAAGGTGGTTCGGCAGGGAGTAATTCGTCCTACTCAGTATAGTCCCCCAAGTCCGAGGCCGAACATTTATGACGGGTGAGGGCTTAAAGGGGACAGGCCAATGCTGACGTGCTCTCTGATGGCGTGATTCTGTCTATCAAGACTGTCACTCTCTGGTTAGGCAATCATGAGTGAGGGGGTGCATGCATTAAATGCGGTCGCGTGAAAGGAGCATACTGGGGCGCGCGTGGAGCGCGTGCGCCCCCGAATCATTAAATGCGTAGGTTTCATTTTTTCGCCTGCTGCACCATTGAAGACACGTGTCGACCGTCTGTATGCCCTGATTGAACGCTTGGGATCTGTACGGTGGATGAGTGAACGCACCTATATAAAACCAAGCCTCCACCCCAGAGTTACACCTTCCTCCTACCGCCGTGCGTACTGTAGCTTTTCTGTCGATAGTCGGGACGCTTGACGCTGGTGTGCCATTTGAGCCGTAAAGTCGAGGTAAGCGTTCAGACAGCGGTAGAAACTTGTTTGCATTGTTTATTTTCGTAGCCACAATACGATTTCATTACTTGGGTACGGCCAAATGTCCTCTGAAGGCGACGACTCACATAATCCGTCCGACGCTCCCACAAACCCTAGTATTATTTGGAGCGTTTCTTCGTCGGTCTCCACATCGTCTTCTTCTCCTGGAGCCGCAGGAGGGGTGAATCCGGAGCCCCTGGCTGCGAATCCGTCGGCTCTGTCGACGAGTGGGAGAGAGCTCAGTCCCCCCGTGCCGGCGGGAGAGGCAGTAGTAAAGGAGAAGTCGGTCGTCAGGGTGCCTGAAATGAAGGGATCTCTGGACAAGAGGGACGCTCTAGCTGCGAGGGCTCTGGACTAGGAGTTGAAACAGTCGGCAACCGAAGCGTCTATGGCTCAGTCGAGGATCACGGAGGCTGAGTTGGAGGACATACGGTTGTCCTACGATATTCCTTCGTCCGTGATGCTCCGAGCCCCGAGCCCAGAAGAGCGTGCCGACCATCCGCCCGAAAGGTACGTGGCGGTTTACGAGCCTGTTATGCAGCAAGGCCTTCGCCTACCCATGCACCCTTTCTTTCGCCAAGTGTTGAGGGACTGGAATCTGGCTCCCTGTCAAATAACGCCAAATGGCTGGGGGCAGATGGTGGTCTCCTATATTTTGTGGAGCGTTGCCAAGGCTGGAGGAGACTTGTCTCCCAGGGAGTTTGAGTCCATATATCGACTCTGTCGGTCCGCCGGCTGGTATAATATATCTCCCCGGCCGGGTCAGAAATAGGGGACGGCCATCGACAGTCCCAACAAGGTGCACAACTGGAAAGAGAGGTTCATCTTCGTTGGCGGAGATTGGGAATTTACGCCCGAGGACCCCCTTCCGCACGTGTCCATCCCTCGACACTTCGGGGATCTTGGTATAACTCTCCACAATCATATGGAATTCTGATTATGATTCCTGACTTGATGCATTTATTTCTTGTTGCAGATTGCGGGAAACCACCGATCCCGAAGAGAAGCCAAGGAGAGCTGAGGTCGAAGTGGGATAAGATTCGGTCCCTCAGTAGCGAGTTCCGGAGCCTTGGGAATCTCTTGAAAGACGATAAACTTTTGGCCAACTGTGGACTAATGTGTAAGTCCGCCTTGCTTCGGTGTTCTGATGCTATGGCGTGGAATGATATGGGTGCACCGCTTACTAACGTATGTTCTTAACAGCTTTCAGGTTCAGAAGCGTGCCCACACTCTGCCTTGCCCGCCCTGCTAGCGGCGAAGGGTCTTCCATTCAGGTGCCTGTCCGGGAGGTGCCCGGGCCATCGCAAGGTATCCCGGCTGCTGTGCCACCAGAGCCCGTCCCTAATCAAGTCGTTCCTCCTCCCCCTTCTCCTTTGGCAACTGACCCGTCTCCCGGCCGCATTCCAGCCAAAGACAAAGGGAAGGGTATTGCCGAGGATGTGGGCGATGTTCCTGCGTGGAAGAAGAAGGCTCCCGCGTCCGAAGGAGGGTTTATGGGGGATGTCCGCAAGTCGGGGCGAACCGAGGGTTTAAAGAAACCTGGTCCCTCGCCCGACCAAGGGAGCCCCGTCCGGACAACCCAACGTCGGAGAGAACTGGAGACTGCTGTCCTGGAAATGCTTCTGGCCCATCCCGCGATGATGGCGGCCAGCGTGCACAAGTACTGGACCCAGAAATGGGATAAGACTGCCGAGGGGGCCACCGTACGGGAGCGGCTGAAGATGGCGGAGATGAACCTGATACGGAGCCTGGTGCTGAGCAAAGAGCTGTTCAGTATTGTGGAAAGTTATGACGGCCAGTGTCATGAAGAGGGGGCCAAGTCCGCCAAGCTGTCCGAGGAGCTGAAAGCTGTTCAGCTCGAGAAGGCGCAGTTGGAGTCCGAAAGAGGGAGACTTCGGTTCAAGCTCAACGCCTCTGTAGGTAGGGAGGCGGCTATCAAGGAGAAATATGAGATCGAATTGAAGGCCTCGAAAGAATGCCTGAAGGACGCCCGTGAGCAAAAGCGGGCTGCCGAAGCCTCTCAGAAGAAAGCCGATGAGCTTCTGAAGAGTGCCGAAGAGGCGCAGAAGCGTGCTGAAGAGGCCCAAAAGTTGGCAGAGGACCGGGCACTTGCCGCTGAGGAAGCTCTTGCCAACGCGACTAGTAGGATGGAGACCCTCGTCGCGGAGGAGGGCAAGTTGTTGGTGGACACGAGGCTGGAACTGGAGAGGGTCCGGGCCGAATGCGCGGTTGCCGGGGCCAAGGCGGTGGAGGCTTACCAGGATGCATTTGTGGAGACGCCTGAGTATCAGGACCTTGCCCAGCGTTTGATGGCAGCTAGAGGCGAGCAGTTGGTGGAGAGCATCATGGAGGTTCACCCGGAATGGGACCTCTCTTTCCTTCGGCAGGGCCCTGCCGAGGCTCAGGTTCCTGACGCTGGGCCCGATACCGCAGGCGGTCAGACATCTCCTCCAGCGGGGGGAGGCCCGCAATATGCCGATCCCTGAAAAGGCGGCAGGGCACTGATATTTTGTAATCTTTAAGTTTTTATGCCTGAATTAATTGAAAAACAAGATTGGATATGACTTTTTGTTTATCCGACAATTCGATTCTGTGCGCGCGTAGGGGAGGGAGACGCTTTTAAATTTGGGAATCATTTCTCTAGCATTAATGGCGCAGACACTAGGTGGAACCCGAAAAGTTTGCGTCTTTAATGCCTTGGGGATGTAGAACGTCCGTGCGTCGTTCCAGGTTCCCGGTTATGCCTGCATTTATTGCGTTACACCTTTTCCCAACGTTGCCCTCTATAAATAGGATGTAAGCCCAACCCAACCAGTCTTTTCCATCGTGATACGGTTGTATTGACATTGCCATTAACGTGCGATCGAGATAGGGATAGAAAACGTGTGATGGTGGTGCGGCTGGAGGGCTGGCATCCATCAAGATGCCCATCAATCTGAGAATCAACATTCAGAGGACCAAAAATTCGGCCAATCAACGTTCAGGGGACCAAACGTACGGGGTGGGGGCTTAGGCTTAGCAGCCTTAGCCCGACCCTTCTCTGAACGGTTGACTGGTCTAGGGGGGTTTTCCACTGCCAAAAAAGGCATCAACGGCATTTTTTGAGCAGTGTGGTCTAATAAGCCATCAAATTAACTCATATATGGCTTGGGAGACTCCCAATCATGGTGAAGTCAGGTTCCCCAAACCTAGGCAGGGCCAGCGTGGATCAGGAGATAGGGTTAGCAGATCTAGTTACTCCCTTTATGTGCTGACCCCGAGAGGCAGCGGGGGTTTTAGAACACATTGTAGTTGTATCTTCTTTTGTATTCTGCTTCGTATGTAATGAAAGGGAGCC
This sequence comes from Forsythia viridissima, assembly GCA_030279155.1. NCBI lineage: Eukaryota > Viridiplantae > Streptophyta > Magnoliopsida > Lamiales > Oleaceae > Forsythia > Forsythia viridissima. The sequence continues at coordinate 3,118,333 of CM059044.1, read as the reverse complement.
GAGGTACCTTTCTTTTACTTGCTTGCGTGTGCTCTTATCGTGCCCCTGAATTGCATGTTTGCTTCGGGTCTCATCGGCATTTAGTTTTGCTTACGGAATTATGGGCACAAGTTCGAGGTCACGAACAGCGTCTCTGGTAGCGCGGGGTGATTCGCGCTCCATGTTCGAATTTTATGTAAAATCGGATAAATCCTAATTGTGTACTTTTACGTTGACTGTTTGTCCAGCGGTCTGATAGGGTCGGCCGCGCACCCTATTTCTTCGCTGCCGGGTTAATTGTACTTGCATTCTTACACGTAAAATATTTTACCCAGCGAGTAAATCAGAGTTGGCCGCGAACCATACTCCATCGCTGCCATGTTCTTTTGTACTTGCTCTCTTACGCGTAAAAATGTTTATCCAGCGAGTTAATCAGAGTTGGCCGCAAACCGTACTCCCTCGCTGCCGTGTTCTTTGTACTTGCTTTCTTACGCGTAAAAATGTTTACCCAGCGAGTAAATCAGAGTTGGCCGCGAACCATACTCCCTCGCAGCCATGTTCTTTTGTACTTGCTCTCTTACGCGTAAAAATGTTTATCCAGCGAGTTAATCAGAGTTGGCCGCGAACCGTACTCCCTCGCTGCCGTGTTCTTTGTACTTGCTTTCTTACGCGTAAAAATGTTTACCCAGCGAGTTAATCAGAGTTGGCCGCGAACCGTACTCCCTCGCTGCCGTGTTCTTTGTACTTGCTTTCTTACGTGTAAAAATGTTTACCCAGCGAGTTAATCAGAGTTGGCCGCGAACCTTACTCCCTCGCTGCCGTGTTCTTTGTACTTGCTTTCTTACGCGTAAAAATGTTTACCCAGCGAGTTAATCAGAGTTGGCCGCGAACCGTACCTCCTCGCTGCCGTGTTCTTTGTACTTGCTTTCTTACGCGTAAAAATGTTTACCCAGCGAGTTAATCAGAGTTGGCCGCGAACCGTACTCCCTCGCTGCCGTGTTCTTTGTACTTGCTTTCTTACGCGTAAAAATGTTTACCCAGCGAGTTAATCAGAGTTGGTCGCGAACCGTACTCCCTCGCTGCCGTGTTCTTTATACTTGCTTTCTTACGCGTAAAAATATTTATCCAGCGAGTTAATCAGAGTTGGCCGCGAACCGTACTCCCTCGCTGCCGTGTTCTTTGTACTTGCTTTCTTAAGTGTAAAAATGTTTACCCAGCGAGTTAATCAGAGTTGGCCGCGAACCATACTCCCTCGCTACCATGTTGGTATTCTCCGTTTGGGAGACGTGTTGGCTGCATAAAAGACGATTATTTATTGAACGGCGCCTAGTTTCCTGGCGTCCGGTAAAAAGGAAAAATCTCTAAAAAAATCAAAACAATGCGGAAAGGAAAGACAAAACAGAAATGCCGTCGGCAGGGTTTCAAGTTGCTGCGGCCGGGGTGATATCCTCGCGCTTAGCGGCTTTTCGTAACGCGTTCATGTAACATGCCCGTGCCTCCGTCTGATTACCACAGATTTTAGCTATCCCTCCGTGAGTCGGGAATTTCATAGCCAAGTGGTGTATGGACGTAACCGCCTGTAAATCCTTCAACGCGGGCCTGCCGAGGACCCTGTGGTAGGCTGAGCGAGTGTCCACTATCAGGAATTCCATGAACTTCTGGAGGTGGCACGGTGGTTCCCCGAAATCTACTGCCAGGGTAATCCTTCCTCGTGGGACGAGACTGTCCCCGGTGAAACCAAATAGTGGCTCGGTGATGGCCGTCGGTTCGTGATCTACGTCCATTTGGTCGAATGCATTGCCGAATAAGATGTTCACGGCGCTTCCGTCGTCGACCAACATCCGGCCTAGGCCATTCCTAGCGACAATGGCATGCACCACTAGGGCGTCGCAATGCGGGTAATGTATCCCGAACTCGTCATCCTCAGTGAATGAGATTGGCAGTACTCTAGGCCGATGCCCGTGTACCTGCCAACTCTCTAGGGGTTCCCCCCTGGCAGCCTTCGCGTAGTTGCGCCGTGAGTTCATCGTGCTTCCTCCGACGTACGGTCCCCCAAAGATGGTATTTATCTCTCGGACAGGCGGGGCTCCTTGGGGCCTTTCGGCCCTTGGTTGGTTCCTATTTCTCTCGTTCCTCCCTTGGTCGCGGCGAGGTCTATCGTTGTGGCGCTGAGGAGGTGGTCTTCGCCCTTGTGTGGACGGTCCTCGCCGTCCTCGCGCCGCTTGATCCCTCTCGCCCGGCCCATGGTTTCCGCGGTTGATTAGCTCCCTCACATCCGGGCAATCTTCCGTGTTGTGCACCCTGGTCCTGTGTATACGACAGAACTTGGGCGGGGTCACCGCGAGTAGGGGGGCCACTACTGGTGCCCGTGGGGCTGGGGCTACCTCTGTCTAATTGAACCTCCGGTAATGGCTGTTGGTGGGTTCTGGGGAACGCCTCCTCTGAAAACGGGAGAACCGAGGTTCCGGAGAGCGACGCCCCTCCCTCCTATATCGATCTCCTCTCTCCCTTTCAGCCCTTTCTCTGTTCTCGATCGTTTCTTCTGATAGGATTTCGCGTTGGATCATGTCCACCAGCTGGCTATAGACTTTCGGCTGACTATTTTGGACGTCTCTCCAGAAGGGGATTCGCATGTGGAGCCCTGTTATCAATGCATCCAGGGCCTTCTCGTCGGTCACCGTCTCGATCTTGTTGATGATGTTGCTGAATCGTTTAAAGTAGCTTTTGACGGTTTTCCCCTCCTTTTGCCGGATATCATTAAGTTGGGCGATGTCGGCAATCATCGTCCGGTTGCCAATGAAGGCGTTGACGAACTCCCTCTTGAACTGTGGCCAGCTTCGGATGCTCCCTGGCCTTAGCTTGTTGTACCACCTCTTCGCGTCACCTGTGAGCGTGGTATGGAAATTCTGACACTTCACTACGGGAGACTGGCCCTGGAGTTTCGTTTTGTATGTGTTTATGTGATCCATGGGATCACCTCTCCCGTTATACTTGCGATATGGCCGCCACGTCAGCACGAGCCCCATCTAAGCCCAGTAAGGGCCCAGTTCGCAATCTGTCAAGAACCCTATTTGGGCCCTACTGGGGCCTTGGAGGGGCCCGTCACGCGCTGGGGCCTTCAGCGACTAGAAATCTGCAAGTTACATAGAGGGCTTCGGCGCCCTCATGCGAACCATAAGGCCTCATCAGGCCTCGTATCATTCACAACCATCAAGCGACTCGATACGACGGGGCAACCAGAGAAGTAATTAAAGAAAGATTGCGTTGGATTGGGCACACAAATCTCCACAAGGAAACACAATCATGATCTCCTAAAATCATGCAACGTGATAAACTCAAGGAAGATAGGCAATCTCGTGTATCTTTATCACATAAGGAAGGTGGATCCGATGGGGAACCGAATTGATTTGTCTTCCGAATCAATTAGAATTCTTGCGCTATAAATACGACGTCTCCGGTTGTTCCAAGGTACGCACTCTTTATGCTTAAGAATCCCACCCTAAACTCTGCTCAAACTCCTGCCTGCTTGTCTCTCCCACCCTAAACCGGCTGTTGACTTGATCGTCGGAGTGCCAATGATCGCCAGACCCTTTTTCTCTGGAGATCTTGGTGCCTAACGGTCGTCCTAGTGTGCAGGTAACATACGAGTTGGCAGAGGAGTGACTGGAGATCTGTTGGCACGTGGACTGGTGCAGGTTCAGACGTCAACAGGAGCTAACCATGGAAACTCATGGGATTTCATGTCCAGTTGTTTATTTCATACCTATTAGAATTCTATTTACAGTAGAATACCATGTAGTAGGATACCATACATGTAATATTCCTATTCTATATAAAACTCTTTTTCTTATATTCCTTTTCTTATTAGGTTTCTATTAGTCATTCATTAGTGTGTGTGTGTGTGTATATATATATATATATATATATATATATATATATATATTGTACCCCATTTATTATTTACATTACATCAATATACAGAGAGAATAATTTCTCCACATATATTTTCTCTCATATTTTACATGGTATCAGAGCGACGATTTTGAGCAACGATGTTTAGTACAAACACCATAGAAGCGACGATTGCCCATTCGGATCCCATGGCTCTACAACAATTCGATCATCCCGACTTAATCCTCGTTTCCAAACCACTTGATGGAAACAATTATGGACAATGGAGTAGATCTATGAGAATTGCTCTAATTGCCAAGAATAAGATTGGCTTCATTGATGGAAGGATCGAAACACCAGAAGTAGAAGATGAGAAGTATTCCATATGGGATCGAAGTAATCACATGGTGCTGTCCTGGATACTTAATTCGGTACATCCAGATATTGCTGAAAGTATCATATACTCCAAATCTGCAACAGATGTATGGAACGACCTACGAGATCGATTTTCTCAAGGTAATGATGCACGAATATATCAAATTCGCCAAGAAATTGCTGAGCATCGACAAGGAAATCAATCAGTGTCAGCTTATTATACCAAATTAAAGAGACTATGGGATGAATTGGGTTCTTATCATAACCCAATTGGATGCACTTGTGGAAATCTTAAAGCACTGGCTGAAAGGGATGAGAAGGAGAAAGTCGTGCAATTCCTGATGGGGTTGAATGATTCTTATTCTACAGTTCGTAGAAACATACTAATGATGAGCCCCTTTTCAGATACTAGAAAAGTCCACGCTATTTTAATGCAACATGAAAAGCGAGTTGAGGTTACAACAGATCGTGAAGGGCAACATTCAATCAATTGGGAGAAGTCGAGCAATTGGAGGGTCGAACAGGAAAGATAACAATCGGTCTAACCAGTCGACCGTTTCATCCGACCGGTCGACTGCTTCGACGAAAACTAGCCAGAAACGATGCACCCATTGTGGGATGATTGGCCACATCATTGATACCTGTTATTTCATCTATGGCTTCCCTCCAGGGCACAAGTTTCATGGGAAGGACGTGAAGCCACGAAATAAACGCTTCACAAACACTACTACCACTTCTACACTTGACCCAAAAGAAGGGAAAATGCTCACAACCAAGGAATATGAACAGATCATGACACTTCTAAACAACAAGTCGGGTAATGACAAGTCTTATGTTAACACCTCAGGTATCAATCTCTCTACTACCCCTTTGAGTAATTCATGGATTATTGATAGCGGAGCCACTGACCATGTGACGAAGGATGAGATTCTTGAAAATAAATTCATGCCAAAACACAAAACTGTGCAACTACTGAATGGGGGTCATGCTCCTATTAAATCTATTGCTGCAGTTAAATTTGAAAATAATATGACTGTTGATGATGTGCTTTATGTTCCCAATTTCAAAGTTAATCTATTATCTATTAGTAAACTTACTTAAGGGTTAGGTTGATATGTGACATTTTTCTCTGATTTTTGTGTTATGAAGGATTTGACGATGAAGAAGACGATTGGCTTAGGAAGGCAGAGTAACGGCCTATATTACCTTTCACAAAAACCACAAATACATCACACTACCAGTGGATCAACTAACTTATGGCATAGACGTCTTGGACACCCTTCAGCTTCATCTCTTCAATTCTTAGCACAAAGTACCTTAGATATTAGTTTTGATTCTCAAGATATTTGTGATGTTTGTCATTTAGCAAAACAATCTAGACTCCCTTTTAAAGTTAATCAAATTTTTAGCAATAAACTTTTTGATTTGATTCATTGTGATATTTGGGGACTTCATAGGATTTATTCTAAATCTGGTGCTAGATATTTCCTTACGATTGTTGATGACTTTTCTCGTTATACTTGGGTACATCTCATGCGTCACAAATCTGAAACTCAAAGCATAATTAAAAATTTCTTTGCTTTGGTTAAAACTCAACACAACCTGACTATAAAAACCCTGAGGTCTGACAATGGCCAAGAGTTCTTATCCTTACAAACATTTTTAGATGAAAATGGTACAATTTTCCATAGATCATGCCCTTATACCCCTCAACAAAATAGAGTGGTCGAGAGAAAACACCGACACCTTCTTAATGTGGCTCGTGCCATTAGATTTCAAGCAAATCTTCCATTAAAATTTTGGGGGGAACATATTAAAATAGCTTGTTACCTCATCAACCGGATACCTTCGCCATTACTCTCACACAAAACACCATACGAAAGATTAAACAAGAAACTACCGCCTTATTCCCATTTACGTGTCTATGGTTGCCTATGTTTTGCCACCAACCTCAAACCCAGTCATAAATTTGACACACGAACCAAACGGTGTGTGTTTCTTGGATATTCCTTAGGACAAAAAGCATACACCTTATATGACCTAACTGACAAAAAAGCTAGTAGTATCCCGAGACGTCGTGTTCCATGAAAATATATTTCCATACACTTTCCAACAACATAATGAAACCAACTCCATCCTATTGCCGCAATCTATGCCTCTAGATGTTGAAACACCACATTTTACAAATCCTGAAGACCAACACATAGCAGAAACGGATAACTTGCCTGAAATTCCCGAACCATCATTCGGACCAACTGGTCGACCAGTTCACTCATCCGTTTCAACAGAGAGTCCAGCCGGTTGATCTACTGGTCGACCAATTCCCTCTTCCGGTTCAACAGAGAGCTTAAACGGTCGACCGTCTTCACCTACCGATCGACCGGTTGAGCAGTATCCAACCACCACTGATCCACCTACCTCTTCTCACCCTCCAGATGACCAACTTTGACGATCCACAAGATCAATTCAAACCCTATTTCACCTGAAAGATTACTATATCAATCATACTCTGCCTACTCAAGTCGGGTCGGGTCTCTTCCAGTCAAATCCAGCACTCGACATCCTATATCAAGGTATGTATCATTTATTAACCTTTCTTCTATTCATCGTGCTTTTACATATAATATTTCTCATATCATTGAGCCAGCTACATACGAGGCAGCATGTCAGGATCCCAAATGGGTCGCTGCTATGAATGATGAAATTCGTACCTTGGAAGAAAACAATACTTGGTCATTTGTACCACTTCCTCTAAGTTCTCATCCTATTGGTTGTAAGCGGGTGTTCAAAATTAAATTTCATTATGACGGTACAATTGAACATTACAAAGCACGGTTAGTGGCAAAAGGGGTTTACACAACGAGAAGGGATTGATTATAATGAAACTTTCGCTCCAGTTGCAAAGTTAACTACAGTCAAATGCTTGCTTGGTATCGCCTCTATTCGTGACTGGACGCTTCATAAGATGGATGTACACAATGTCTTTTTTCATGGTGATCTTGATGAAGAAGTCTATATGACTCCCCCTCCTGGATTTCGTCAATAGGGAGAGACACCAGTTGTATCTCGACTTCATAAATCTTTATATGGATTGAAACAGGTATCTCGTTTTTTCAAAAATTTGTATATGCTATTATTCAGTTTGGGTTCAAACAGTCACATGCAGATTACTCACTCTTTACAAAGGTCAATGGTAATTCATTTATGGCAGTTCTATTATATGTGGATGATATGATTGTCACATGAAACAATAGAGAATCAATATCTACTACAAAAACATTCATTGCATCCCAATTCAAGTTGAAGGACCTTGGCACATTAAAATACTTTCTTGGAATAGAAATTGCTCGCTCAAGATCGGAGATTTCAATAAATCAAAGGAAGTATACTCTTGACATTCTTCAAGAAGCTGGATTACTTGGATCAAAACCTGCAGCATTTCCCATGGAGCAGTCATTGAAATTTAATTTGATTGATGGAAAGTTATTGAAAGATCCCACATACTATCGACGGTTGGTAGGAAAACTCATTTATCTCACCATTACCAGACCAGAAATCTCATATTCAGTTAATACACTCAGTCAGTTTATGCAGACACCTAGACAACCTCATCTTGATGCAATTCACTGATTACTCCGATACTTGAAAGAGGCACTAGGACGAGGATTATATTTTCCATCAAGTGGGAAATTGCAGCTAGCAGGATTTTGTGATACAGATTGGGCTGGAGATATTACTACACGACGGTCAGTTACAGGATATTGTGTGTTATTGGGAAAGGCACTTATATCATAGAAAAGTAAAAAACAAACGACTATATCCAAATTTTTAGCAGAAGCTGAGTATAGGGCAATGACTTCTATTACATGTGAGCTTATATGTTGAGACAATTACTGACAAATTTATGTGTAGATCACCAACAAGCAGCAATATTATATTGTGATAATCAAGCAGTAATACATATTGCTGCTAATCCAGTATATCATAAAAGAAAAAAATACATTGAAATAAATTGTCATATTCTTCGTGAACTTCCATCGTTAATTGAAGTAACACATTGAATTTCCATCGTTAATTGAAGTAATACATTAAAAAGAATATTAGTTCAGTCTGATTCACCAATTTATTGATGTCGGCCAGAATCTGAGACGGTAATATGAAGGCCATTTACAGTGGAATCTTCGTGACTAATCATATGCGCTCCATTAATTTTTTTTTTTTTTTTTTTTTAATTGTCACTATTCTCAAAAATGACTCGTCGACAATTTTGTCTAAATCTTTCAAATTGCTCGACTCACCCCTATAAAGAAGAACCTATAAAAAAAAACACCTCATTGACAAAGTGCTTGTTTGATAAACTGTTTTTGAAAATTATAAATTGTGGATTTTAAAAAATATGTAGATAAAAATTATAGGTCCTACGATATGAATAAAAATAATATTTTACTAATTTATAAATTTAAAAAACAATCAAAAATATATATATTTCTACTAATAAATTTGACAAATAATCATGATTGTTGATTTTTGTTAATCTAACTGTCTAAATATATATATTCCTACCCATAAATTTGGCAAATAATCACGACTGTTGATTTTTGCTAATCTAACGATCTAAATATATTAAAACTTTTTGAAACTCTTATACTCACGTCCAAACACATCTGAATAAAAGTTTAATACATTTAGGTACTGTTAAATTGGTTGAAATTAATGTTTATGATTATTTGTCAAATTTCTTTTTCAAATATATTGGTAGGAAGAGCGGTTTTGTATAAATATAAAATGAATGAAATAATAAAAAAATATTAATTATGACGAACAATATCTGAAATCTGCTTGAACATGAATGGAAATATGGACCTCATAATAATAATAATAATAATAATAATAATAATAATAAATCAATTATAATCAGTAATTTCGAAGTGGTTGCAAAAGAGAGCTTGAATAAAATGCCAATAACTGAGTCAATTTTATAATTTTTTTTCTGGAATGTTTTAAAATATATAAACTTACTTCTACTAGAAGTTTCAGTTATTGCTTGCCATGACAAAAGTTGGAATTCCCTATTCCCCAGTCCCAACACACAATATTATTTTATAAGTAATAACAGTACATCCAAAGTTGCAATTTATATGATTTTTCGGAGAAACTCATATTGTAATTTTACGGCAAACATGGTTTAGGTTGTGTTTGATTTTGATTAAAATTAAATTTTTTAGAAAAATTGATAGAAATTGGTAAAATGTGTGATTAAAAATTTGTAAAAAATTGTGGGTTTATGAAATATATGGTTAAAATTAATTACTTAATATATAATTTAAGTTGGTTAAATTATTTAAACATACTTTTTATCCATATATTTCGTAGGACCCACAATTTATTATCCATATATATATTCCACATGACCCACAATTTATAAATATTTAAAAAATAATTTCAGCACCATCGAACATGTAAATCGATCAATAATATTAAAATTATATCAATTGTGTCTAATACTGCACATTAAATATATTATGTCTGGCAGTGTTAAAATTATTTTTTATGTACTTATAAATTGTAGGTCATATGAAATGTGTAAATAATAACTAGGTAATAAGTTGTGAGTCCTACAAAATATGTAGATAAAAAGTATATTTGATCAATTTAACCAGCCAAATATGAGCTAACTTGTTTGGTAAAGTTTTTTACGTAGATTATAAGCAGCGGATTTTACAGAAAAGTGTAGGTCCTACGAAATATGTAGATAAAAATAATATTTGACCAACTTATAAATACATATAAGCACAGGAATAAAAAAAATTTAGCAATTTATAATTAATGTCGACTAGAAAAATGTGAACATGGAACCGCCACCTCAACCCCCAATACGCTACTACGTTAATATAGCGGGCAATAAAAGCCATTGAAAATTGTTGCCATAAATAAGTTAGTTTGTTGAGGAAGAAAACTAGAAAATGCTTGGCATGATCACTTATTTCGTATCTCATTCTAAGTTTCTGTGCAACTTCTGGGAAGGAGAAAACCCCCTGAGGCCTGAATCTTATGACTTTATATAACCCTTCATCTTCTGAGTTTTGTAAAAATTTTCTAGAGTTTCTGAAGAGTTTCAGACCGAGCCACCCAGATTCTCCTTTAATCCAAAAATGGCGACAAAAAGTGAGGTTGTATTTGAAGATTTCTTCCCATCAATGGTTGAGAAACTGGGTGCAGATGGGTTCATGAATGAGCTTTGTAACGGGTTTCGCTTGATGATGGATTCTGGGAAGGGAGCCATTACATTCGAGAGCTTGAAGAAGAATTCTGCAGTTTTAGGGTTGCAGGAAATGAACGACTCAGATTTGATTTGCATGTTAAACGAAGGTGATTTGGATGGTGATGGATGTTTGAATCTGATGGAATTTTGTGTTCTTATGTTTAGACTGAGTCCTGATTTGATGAAAAGATCAAGAATGTTGTTTGATGTTACGCTGTAAATCAATGAATCATGATTTAAACTAAATGAATAATTTATTTTGTCTATTACACTAGCGATATGAATCATGATTTGAACTTCTTTCTCTTCTTTAATCTTATTTAAATTCGGTAAATTATGAACATATTCAGTAACCATTTTTTCTAAAAAAAAACCCATTTTTTTACCTACAATTTTTTACTTTTCAAACTTTTTACACCACAAAAAAGTTTGAATAATCAATCAAACATCCAAAAAAACCTATTTTTTTCCAAAAAAAATACACCGAACATGCCCTATATGTGAAAGTGTAAAAATGTAAATAAAGGAATAAAAATTCTTAACTAGATTGTCAATTCCTTTGACTTTTTACTCAATGTAGGCAGTCGGAAATTAAAATCATGGTCCCTCTTTCTCAAACTATAAATTTAGTCAATAAACGATCAGTAATATTTGTGCCATTATTAAACGTTTTATGCAGCGTGGATAGAGTACCGCAATCGAACATTAACAATACAATCCAAATGTGAAAAAGCCATTTTGGGTGCGATAAACCAACACCCCGAATTACTACAAGAAATTTGCAGAATTGCAAAAGGCAAGTGAACCCCCACCCCCTATATGGGTTGTTTCATCCCCTCAACGACCAACGCTTGGGTCATTGATAAACACTTCATGTAATAGGACAATCAAATGTCACCGGAATACTACAATAAGCTAAAGCTATTTCAGGTGTAGTGAGTCAACAACCCGAGTTATTAAGTGAAATTTGCGGAATTGCAAAAGGCAATTAAATTCGACAAATACCCACCCACCCGTATGGGTTGTTTCATCCACTCAATGACCAACACTTGTGTCATTGATGAACACTTAGGCTGTGTTTGATTGGAAGCATGGAAAATGGGTGGAAAGAAAATGTTTTCCAGGGAAATGATTTGCCAAGAAAATATTTTCCAGTGAATTATAAATGTAGTGCGTTTGATTGGATGAAAATTCATCCTAGAAAATGTTGTAATTTTCCAACTTTTGGTGTTTGATTGTCTTTATTTTCCATGGAAAATGTAGTATTTTTCAACTTTTGTTATTTGATAGCAACTATTTTCTAGGGAAATTATCACATTTTCCATGACTAAAATATTGGAGAGAAAAATTGAAAGTTTACTATTGACAATTGTTAAATTATAATTTACCATTTTTTATGCATATTTCCACCATACATTTTATATAATCTAATACAAATTTTGAAAAAATTCTATTGTACGTTGAATTACCACAAGCATATGGATTTGTTAAAAAGTAACTAAAAGTGAGTTAAATAGTAGCATTCTCATGAGGCCTACGATTTACACTTATGTAAACTAAAATAAAATGTCCTATATTTTGAATAAACACAATGGACTAACTTAGTTAACTACATTAAATTTACTTAATGATTTAGAGCAACTTAAATTTACTTAAAAATTAATAATTTTGCCAACTTAAAAATTAATAATTTTGCTTAAAATTATTAATTTTAAGCAAAATTAATAATTTGCTTAAAAATTAGAGCAACTTAATGATTTAGAGCATTTTATATAATTTGCTTAAAAATTAATAATTTTGCCAAGACATTATTTTGCCAACTTAAAAATTATTATTTTAAGCAAAATTATTAATTTGCTTAAAAATTAGAACAACTTATTTAGAGCATTTTATATAATTTGCTTAAAAATTAATAAAGGCTTCTTAATTTAAGGAAATTTTCTTGCCAATTTTCATTTGCCATGGAAAATTGATTCTACTCATTTGGCAAGAAAATGTTTTCATCATTTTCATGGAAAATCCATCACGTGCATGGAAAATGGAAAAAGTTTGCCATGGAAAATTTTGTGAATCAAACAACCCAAAAGGTGGAAAATGGGTGGAAAATTTGCATTTTCCATGGCAAATTTGGTGTATCAAACAGGGCCTTAATGTAATGTGACGATCAAATGTTACCGGAACACTACAAAATGCAAAAGCTATTTTGGGTGTAGTAGGTCAACAACTCGAGTTATTATGTGAAATTTGCAGAATTGCAAAAGGCAAGTGAATTGGATAAAACAGAATGCTTTGTTATATCTTCAGTCTTCTTTTTTGGTACTTCAATCTTCAGTCTTCTTTTTCTTTGTGAAATTCTTTTAAGCCAAGGTTTGAATAATTTGGTTTCTTTTATAATTTAATAAGGTTAAATATATAAATTCCTTGTATAATAAATAAATAAAAATTAAGAAAGAAACATTTTCTGAATATTTCGTAAGAATGTTGAATTTCCCCAAGTATATTGGCGTACTATTTCCACATTCAAACTCATGATCTCATAGTTGACATTAATAGTTGAGCTTGATGGAATTTCAAATTCAAACAAGAACGAGGACCGAAAATTCCAATGTTATTAGAACTTGACCGACTTGACCGGGTCAATCGATAAAACCAGGAACCGATCCCAAAACCGAGCTGATTATGCCCTCTATTTAAAACCCGAGCAAAACCCCGTCGACACGCTCGCTTTTGAGAAACCCATTGAACCATTCTCAGTTTTATTGGTTTTAAAAATTATTTCTTTCCACAATTAATTGTAACTAACCATTGAAATCTATCTCTCTCTGTTAAAGTTTTATTTATTTAGCAGATTAAATGTTGAAGTCCTATTCTATAGGAAGTTGGATGTAGTTTTACCAATTATTTATGAGATCCCATGAGAATAGGAGTTGTTAGTCATGGGTTAGTTCGTTGCTTATTTTCAACAAGTTGGTTTCCTTTGTTTTTCTATTTAAGCTGTTGATTTCATCAATACTAAACAAGTTGAAAATCAAAACTTTCTTTTTCTCTTATTTTTCTGTATAATTTCAATTTTTTCATTTGGTATCAGAGCCGCAGGTTGGGTCTGGTTATAAAAAAACAGAAACAACAATTTTTGTTATTTGCAGAAGCAACGAGCGGGCATCAAACAACATCTATGTGCAACCAGCAATTCTTCGCTTTGATGGCCATTATAATCATTGGAGCATGTTGATGAATTTTCTGCGATCCAATGAGCATTGGACTATTGTGGAAATAGGAGTTACTCAACCAGATAGTGAAGGATCTCAAAGCAAAGAATTATCTGTTTCAAACAATTGATCGTTCGATTTTGGAGACCATTCTCCAAAAGGATACTTGTAAACAGATTTGGGATTCTATAAAGAAAAAGTATCAGAGTACAACAAGGGTGAAAAGGCAGCAACTTCAAGCCCTTCGCAAAGAATTCGAGGTTCTTCACATGAAGCAAGAGAGTCTATTGATGATTATTTCTTAAAAACACTGGCTATAGTAAACAAGATGCGTATCCATTGTGAAAAAATTGAAGATGTGACTGGTGGAGAAAATTTTTTGATCTATGGCTCCAAAATTCTCCTATGTGGTATGCTCTATTGAAGAGTCAGAAGACCTTGATGAGCTTTCAATTGATGAACTGCAAAGTTCATTGCTGGTGCATGAGCAGAGAATGACAACAGCATGAACATGAGGAACAAGCTTTGAAGGCTTCAACTCATAGTGGAATCTCTACATGGAGAAAACCAAATAGAGGTCGTGGTCGAGGCCATGGAAGAGGACGAGGAAGGGAAAGAGGCAGAGGTTCTTACACACCGAGGCAGAGGCAGAGGACATGATCACCACCAGCACGCACTCAACAATGAATCAAAGTTTTATAAGTCCAACGTTGAGTTCTACCACTGCCACAAGTTTGGTCATTACAAGTCCAAATGCACTGCAAACTTTCATTCAAACAAAGGAGAGTATTACAATTTTGCAGAGAAAAAGGAACAAGAAACACTCTTGATGGCATTTCACCTTAATGAGGAGCTTGAACCAGACATATGGTATCTAGATACGGGATGCAGCAATCATATGTGTGGCAATAAGTCTTTCTTTTCTCATTTAAATGAAGATTTTCATACTACAATGACTTTTTGTGATCATTCTAAAGCAAATGTTATGGGAAATGGTGATGTTTAAATCAGGACAAAATTGAGACTATATCAAATGTTTTCTAAATTCCTAACTTGAAAAGCAATTTATTAAGTGTTGGACAGCTGCAAGAGAAAGGTTATGAAGCTACAATCAAAGAAAGTGCTTGTGAAATTTATGATCCAATAAGAGGGCTAATTGCTCAAAGATGACTCCAAACATGTTGTTTCCACTTAAAATAGAGAGCATTCAGACCTGCTTCAAAGCTAATGTAAATGACTTGACATGGCTCTGGCATTTGCGATATGCCCATCTGAATTTCAATGGTTTAAAGATTCTTTCTCGGAAGCACATGGTGACCGGTCTTCCTTAGATTACTCATCCCTTCGAAACATGCGAAGAGTGTGTCGTTGGCAAACAATATGGTATGAAATTTCCAAAAGGCAAGGCATGGAGAGCGCATGGCCCGTTGGAGTTGATCCATTATGATATATGTGGTCCAATAAATCCGATATCAAATGGAAAAAAGAAATATGATATTTTGTTTTTATTGACGATTAATGTCAAAAAAACATGGATCTATTTTTTACAAGAAAATTTTGAAGCTTTCACAGCTTTTAAAAGCTTCAAAGTCTTGGTAGAGAATGATGTTGGGAGAACAATTAAAACTCCCCGAACTGATCGTGGGGAAGAATATATGCCACAAGAATTTGCAAGTTTTTGTGATGAACATGGACTTATAAGGCAATTGACTACAGCCTATACACCACAATAAAATGGTGTAGCGGAGAGAAAGAACCAGACTATCCTAAATATGGTGAGCTGGCAAACAGTTTCCAAAGAATTTTTTGCCAGAAGTAATGAATTGGAATACCCGTGTTTTGAATCAGAGTCTTACATTTTCTATTCAAAACATGACTCCAGAAAAAGCTTTGAGTGGACGAAACCCAGATGCTCATCACTTCAAAGTCTTTGGGTGCATTGTGTATGCACATATTCCAAATGAGAAGAGAAAGAAGTTAGATGACAAAGGCGAAAAATGTGTCTTTCTTTGGATCAGTAAACAATCAAAAGCCTACAAATTGTTCAATCCCATCACATAGAAGATTGTCATCAGGATGTTGTTTTTTATGAAGAAAATACATAGAATTGGATTGAAAAGGATGCAGGGCATTTCTAGTCTGTTTGCACCAATGGAGGAATATTAGGAAGAGTAGTTGCTAGTCTGTTTGCACCAGTGCAGCAACAAATATCTGTGAATTTTAAAGAGAGAAGCAAAATACAGGGGCAATCTACTCTTCCTAATATTCCTCCATTGGTGCAAACAGACTAGCAACTACAGTAGCCAATTGATATCAACGAAGCTCGGGCAAAAAGTGAAATCTCTCGATCTCAACGAATCAAAAAGAGGCCTGCTTGGATGGTAGATTATGAGGTTAATAGTGATCAATCTGATGATTCTCTTGCTCATTATGCTTTATTATCAAATTGTGATCCTATAACATTCCAAGAAGCTATCAAAGATTCGAAATGGCAAAAAGCTATAGATGAAGAGATCAGGTCTATAGAGAAAAATAACACATAGGACATATCAGAACTTCCGAAATGACAAAAAAAATAACACATAGGACATATCAGAACTTCCGAAATGACAAAAATCGATTGGTATTAAATGAGTGTACAAAACTAAAGAGTTGACAAGTATAAAGCGCGGCTCGTTGCAAAGGGATACAAGCAAGAATTTTACATTGATTACAAGGAGGTTTTTGCTCCAGTTGCAAGGCATGATACAATCTGAACGGTAGTGTCAATAGCAGTAGAAAACACTTGGCATATCTTTCAATTGGACGTGAAATCAGCATTTCCACATAGCAATCTAAATGAGCAGATTTATATTGATCAACCCCCCGGTTATGTGCAACAAGGGAGTGAAAAGAAGGTGTACAGGTTGAAGAAAGCTATATACGGGCTAAAACAAGCACCCAAAGCTTGGTACAGCCGTAAAGATACCTATTTTGGTAAGGCATGATTTCAAAAACGCCCATACAAACATACTCTCTTTAGTAAAACTAAAGTTGCAAGAAACATTCTTATTGTTTGCTTGTACATAGATGACTTGATCTACACAAGAAATGATCCAGCAATGTTAAATGATTTTAAAAGGCCTATGATGACAGAGTTTGAGATGACTGATTTGGGAAAGATACACTATTTTCTTGGTATATGAGTAGTGCAATCAACAGGTGGAATCTTTATCACACAAAAGAAATATGCTTTGGAGATTTTGGACAGATTTTAGATGATGGATTGCAACTCAATTGGAACTACAATTGAATCAGGCTTGATGCTCACAAAGGATTCTGAAGGAAAGAAGGTTGACAGAACGTTATACAAACAAATTATTGGAAGCTTGATATACTTAACAACAATTAGGCTCGACATTATGTTTGATGTAAGCCTTATTAGCAGATTTATGGAATTTCCAACCGAGCTTCATCTTCTTGCTATAAAGAGAGTCTTACGCTACTTAAAAGTTACAATTGATCTTGGTATTTTTTATCGAAATGGAGAAAGATCATATCTTATTGGCTTCAGTGACAGTGATTATGTAGGAGATTTAGAGGGTAGAAGAAATACTTCTAGTCATGTATTTATGATGAGTTTAGGGGCTATATCATGGTCATCAAAGAAGCAACAAGTTGTTACCTTGTCTACAACTCAAGTGGAGTTTATAGCAGCATGCATGTCGAGCTATTTGGTTAAAGAGAATATTTGAAGTGTTGCATTGTTCCAACTGGACGTGTATAGGTTTATTGTGATAATAGTTTAACCTTTAAACTCTCCAAGAATCCAGTTTTACATGGCAGGAGCAAGCACATAGACGTGAGATACCATTTCCTTCGTGATCTCACAAAAGAATGAATCGTTGAATTGGTTTATTATCATAGTAAAGACCAAGTTGCTGATATTTTAACCAAGCCTCTCAAGTTGGCTGCCTTTGTGAAGCTACGTGATTTACTTGGAGTTTGTTCGATTTCGATTGTATGAATAACATTCAGTTTAAAGGGGGGTGTTAAAGTTTTATTTATTTAGCAGATCAAATGTTGAAGTCCTATTCTACAAGAAGTTGGATGTAGTTTTACCAATTCTTTAGAAGATCCCATGAAAATAGGAGCTGTTAGTCATTGCTTATTTTCAACAAATTGGTTTCCTTTATTTTTCTATTTAAGTTGTTGATTTCATCAATACTAAACAAGTTGAAAATCAAAACTTTCTTTTTCTCTTATTTTTCTGTATAATTTAAGTTTCGTTCATTCTCTTTCTAAGAAATGTTAAAAGAATGAAAAACCAAAAAAATTACTTTTAAGCAATTTTTGTGATTTCCAAAAACTTATTTTTCATTTTTTAAATTTTTTTGTAAATTTTTTCTTTTTATATTTTTTTAAAAATCATTGGATGAACCCAGTTTGACCCTTTGACCATTTCACTTTTCTGGGTCGATGCCCGAGTCGGTTTTTAAAACATTGGGAAATTCTAAAGGGAATGCTACCAATCATTGGTTTAGGATACTCTGATTTATGGAAGTATCGTGTTTGGCTTAGTTTAAAAGCCAAAGAACTTATCTCGACAACATCAATAGTGATGCTACTAGAATAAGACGACTTCCACGACCTCGTTTGCTATTTGTCACACAAATCAACCCATCCGAAATCACAGATAATTATGACCTCTCCAACACATAACACCAAGTGCCACACGCATTTTGATTGTTCATGCTATATTGATCATGACCACATAAAGACTAGACCAGAAAGGGAAAATATAACACAATGCCTTCCATCAGGGAAAAAGAACCAAAAGAGAGGAAAAAAGCGCACACACGAGATTCTAACATCCTTTAGGTGCATATTTGATATGCAACATTAGATCGTTGTGGACAATAAAATATATTGAATTTTTAACTTCTTTTTTTAATTTAATACCTTTCAATACTGTCTAATTACCATTATTGAAAAACATGGTTCAGGTATAATAAAACTTGAAGAATAAGTTTGCAAAGCATCATTCTGAAAGCTAACTTAAAACAGCGCATGGAAAGGAATCGAGTGAAAAAACTCATCAACAAAGTCACCCATTTCAAGCTACACAGTGTGAAAATACAACTAAAGTATAAGCAGAGAGAAACACCTCAGCACTACCAAACATCATTTCTCACAGCGCACAAATATATATTCATCGAGATCGTTTGACTAGCTCAGGAATACCCATATCCCATTTGCTCAAGAAGTCGTCTTCTCCACATCTGCATTATATGTAAATGATGGGACGATAAAATTCACATAGAACCAAAATCTTCACCACATATATTTCTGAAATCCTGTAATTCCCATTTAGGGTCTCTCCTCTCTGAGGTTAGGTTCCTGTCCCCGAAAAAAATAAAACTAAACAAACAAAAGTTTCAAAGAGTTGTCTGATAGAAGAGCTGAACAGTTAATCACGTCAAAGGAATATAAATTGCCTCACGATAATGAACTTGCAAAAATATCACAATCGGGTTTGGTGCAGGTTCATGTCTAGGTAATAGAAATTCACAAATTCTACCACGCATGTGTTTAGTAGATTCCATCTTCTCGAAGAAATTCACAAATTCTTACGACTTACAAAATCAAGGTTATATATAGGTCTGGATCATTATAGAAATGTTATCATACATCCTTAACAAATTCATGGCAGTTAAAACATCCAAAAAAATTCTTTAAAGTCACAGTGGCTAAAGGACCTGTGCGCCCCCTTGGTTATTAAAGCCGGTGATAAACCATATGGAACCTCTGTGGCACTCATCTACAGCCAAGCGCACTCAAATTTATCTCACGAATCACATAATCAGTGAAGACACACTTCAAAAGCAAAAATACATGCCTATGGAATGATATCCACAGGACCTTTTGCTCTATAAAAAATCCTAGATGGTAAATTGTAATGTTCCCACAGGATCTGAATATAATATTAATGAAAGCAGATATGTTATGAGCCGTGGCTTACATTATCAAAGGTCTTCATTCATGTGCCAAACATGCTGAGTTCACTTTTACCTTCATTCTTTTCTCTTTCCATTTTAGATTCCAGTTTCCTGACGTCTCTTTAGAAAATAAACCATCTTATACTCTACTAGAGCTCATGTTACAATTAAATTCCACAATATAATGATCCACTTGTCGAGCATTTCTACTTTTGATTGTGTTTGCATCTTATAAATTAAATTGTGCTTGAAACGACAACCACAACAAACTATGCCATGGTTATAAGCTTTGTTCCGAATAAATTATGGGCTGGTTACATGAATCCTTTCGCCACTCCACTTTATTGCTAGATGTAGTGGAAGATTTAAAGCAACTAATCCTTAGCAACTACAACGGACATTGTTTGTTTTAGCCTACTATCCACTTGTTGGCCTATTTTCTCATTTCTTATTTGTGCTTTTAGTATTCACTAGTATATCTTAGTATCCTATTTCCACTATGTTCATCTTATGGACATTTTTTCACAACCCAACACTCAGTACCATAAACACTAGCACGTATAAACTATAGCACGTATAACTACTGTTACATAGAACTAGCCTTTCAACTTTACAGGATCTTCCTATCACAGACATCCTGCATCGCTCTTCATTCATCCCATCTGCTCTATTTCTATGATATTCGAATCAAGATACCAAGAACAATCATTTTTAGGACAACATAATCTTCTATAGTTATTCCTACTACTACTAAAGTGGCATTACATGTATCGTGTCTTGATTCTACTAAAACCTTTTAAATTTCAAAGTACTCCTCCAAAGTTCTAATTTACAACCTATCCCTTTTCACTCTAAACTGTAGTTTAATAAGACTCATTATAGTAGGCCAAATAAAACGGAATACAGAATAAATTTGGAGTGTTCTCAATTTCTGTCCAAACTCTCAGTACTCTATCGGAATAGAGTGTTTTTGTTGCCTACCTTCAGTTGAATCAAGTTGTGTGGTACTTTAGGAATGTGTCCAATTATATTTCCATTCAAAGGTTGCTAAAAAGTTCTTCTGAACCCAAAATTCTATTCATCACATTTCCAGTGAATAACCCATCCCTTAATCATTCCAATACCGACCAAAACATTCCTTTGCGAACTAAAGGCACACTCTCTCACTCAATCATCAGCAAAACCCATCATAACAAATCCAAACCGTGGCCTTGTGTTCTTTCTCACCTACTTGATTTCGTCTCTCATTGAGTGCAATATTACAATTCAATAACACGAACTTTGTATCAAGCATGTCAGAGCCCATAACCAAATAATCAATTCTGCCTTCCATATAAAAAAACCCACAACCAAAAACAGACATTAATATCTAAAATTGATGCTTAGATAAATGTCCAATACTTATCTCATACCTGTAGTTTTGTCTGAAGCATCATGGTACTCCGGCTCCTCCTCAGGCACCGTATGCAGACTCAAGTCATCCTTATCCACTGCCCTTGCTGAACCCCCGCTGCCATTACCAGCAGCATTAGCAAAGCCCCCATCTTTCTCATCCGGATACCTCACCACCACAATGGGGCACACGCAGTGATGCACACAGTAATCACTCACACTTCCAAGCCTCCCTTTTGGGCTCCTCCTGGACGCCCCAAACCCCCGGCTTCCCATGATCACCGCACTCAACCCGAGCCTCTCCACTTCCAGACACAGCCTCTCCTTCATGTCATGGTCCTTTACTATATGGATCTTGAACGGAATATTCGCCTCCACCAACGGCCGCGCCAAGTCATTCGCCTTAGTGGTAGTGAAATTATCGAAGTCGTCCTCGAGCTCCTGCTGTGATTTCTCATCAGCAGCGTCAACAGAGACATCGGTTGCACCCCAATCGGCGCCGTAGAGTACGGAAGTGGGCCGGACGTGGAGGAGGACAACAGCATCGCCCGGGCGAAGGTAGTTCTGAACAGCCCACTTGACAGTAAAGGCGCTCTCATCGCTGAGATCCACTGCAATCGCAATCTTCCGGTTTTCCCCGGCGGTGGGTGTACCGGAAGGGAAGCGCGGGGAGGCTGGTTGGTGAAGGATCGCCGCCGGTGCGCGGTCGGTTTCCGCCGGAGGTTTATTGGGTGATGCCATGCAGTGAAATTTATATATAGTGTGTGAATCCGCGTGACTGATTAGGGTTTTTTGGGGTTCAAATTAGGACTAAAATTGCTTGATTACTCGATTGTTATTCTGAATTGTGGGTTTTCTCTCTGTCCTCGTGCTTTCTGTATTTTATCTTCTGCTGGCAGTAACGGCGAGAGCGTGGGCTGAACTGTTTGGTGTTGATCACAGTTAGAACTTATTAGATGAACCACACTGAACTGTAACATGTAGGGAAAATTGCAACATTAGTGCTCAACCTTTAAAATATAGCAAGTAGGTCTTCAATGTTATAGGAGAGTTGCATGATTAATTTCAAATATTAATATTTTGAAAACTGACTGAGACATCGACATGAAAAAGATAAATGGTCAAACGGGAGCGAAACTATGATCAAATCGGTGGTGAAAAATAACAAATTTATTAGATAAATAGATCGATTCTTGACATGATTTATAAGATTTTTTCGTTTCTAATTTTTAGATCGAATCGGTCAATTTGATCTTATTTTCAAAACATGTAAAATATCTATTAAATGGTCAAATGACCTTCGCGTGTCTAAAATTTGGACAAATTTCTCAATTGAGGACTGATTTTTAAGAACTAAGTTACTCCTTTTTAAAATTTGACAACTAACTTATTACTAGATCAATAAAATAGGAACCATTGGTATAATTTTCCCTAAAATGTAATAGTACTAATCCTTAACAACGTATTGAGCAATAATGTCTCTATAGTTTTATTTCCACCTATTAACAAAGGCTTTTAGATAATATTTCGACTATTTAGAATTAGATTTTATTGATATTTTTTTTACTTTTTTTTTTTATGCATTTAGGATCAAACTCGAAAAACATTAAAGACAAAAGTAAAAACATGTTTAAATAACTCGAGAGTTAAAATATTAAAGACGAAGAATCTAACTTCAAGAATCAAACAAGACAATAATACAAGAAAAAAAAGGACTTACAAGTGCCCTACGCGAGCAAGGCCAAGAGACGAGCAAGTAAGTCCTCCCTGTCCGTTCAAGCGGAAGTGAGGCCCGCTCTTTGAAAAAAAAAAAGTTGACATGCAATCCGCTTGAGTGACAATTATATCTTTTAGTCAAGAATTAATTTGATTTACGGACGTATTTTGGCAAGTTTATACATGATTTTTGAGCCTAATTAATGCATGTATATAGAGGATCTTTTGGACTTAACTAGTTTTGGCTACGTGCGTTGCATGTATGTAAAAAGTATAGAAAAAATTATAGGTTAAAATTTAATTCAAATGGTTTATGGTCGAGTTGCAAGACAATTTGCTTGGAAACATCAAAGTATTCTTGGAACTATCAACATATTCAAAATATTCACTTAGAAGAATATAATTATTGGTGAAATAACATTTTCATCACCCTTTTTTTTCTTTGGTGCTCAGAGTTTAAGAGAAGTGCCCAAGTTCAATGACCATTGTAGCATTGCATTTCAGATTTTAGTAAGTGCTTGGGTTGGCAAATCTAGTTTTAAAGCAGTGATTTCTTGGAGGTATTGGGATCGATCTTTGTTGCCCAATATACAAATACATATAGATGACCAAAAAAACAAAAACAGCTAATTATAAACATTTAGAAAGAGTAAAAACAATAAGATCATAACCTAATAATATGATAATCTCAAAATAATTAAATGTGAATCGAAAACTAAACCTCCACAAGGAGCATAAAATCAAAGAAGTAACACAAACTAAATAAGTTCAATCGTAAGAAAATTTTGATCCTTTCAACTTAAAAAGTATCACATTTAGATGCTGATAAATTGTTAGTTGTCATTAGATAACTTAAACATTTGGACATACAACTGAAATCATTATGTTATGTCCTAATTGACAAGGAGCAACAAGAATCAGCGGAAAAAAGGCCAAATGACACAAGTAGACGAACATGATTTATTTACACATAGAAATTGTTCCTCGAATTCATAGTGTTGTTTCCCTATTACAAAAGAGGAAAGTATGTTGTGGCTTTGTGCAAGGGAACTCCTGTCATCTGGAAGTAATGAGAGTGCCAGTGGTGTGGACAAAAGACTTTGAGCATTTCCAAAAACTAATATACCTACACAACATGACAATATTTGCAGCCAAGGACAACAAAAAAACTATAAAAAGATGAGCCAAAAGAGATCATGTCATCATGTGAACTCATGTTGTTGCTGGACCTTTTTCTTTGCATTAGGTGGCTTGTGAATTGCCAGTGTTGCCATGAAGATGGTTATCTTTAGTGAGTCTTTGGTTCGATATCAAGGGTTGGACTTTGAATAGCACTCGTTTTTGATACTCATGTGCTACTTTCTCCTTTTCTTCATTAAGCTATACTAAACATTAGATAAACATTTATCTTAGTTTTGTTTCACTTACAGTTCACCTGAAATGTTATTTTATACGTTTTCAAGCTAACGTATCTTCTTAGATGAAGAGATGAATGCCAAAATATCATATTTTGGCATGGCAGATTTATTCGTCCAAGATGAAACTCAAGGCAATACCAGCAAGATAATAAGAACCTATTAAGCTTTTGGCAAAAATGCCTGGTTTCAAATTATTATTATTATGTATGACAAGCAACAAAGAAGTGATGCAGACATCTGAAATCTAATCATGTTTCACCATTGCAACAGATATATGGCACCTGAGTACACATTGCATGGACAATTCTCCGGTAAATCAAATGTCTTCAGCTTTGGCGTCCTAGTTCTGGAAATCGTAAGTGGTCAAAAAATTAATAGTTATCAAAATGGGGAGAATTTGGAGGACCTCCTAAGTTGTGTTAGTATTTTAAAAAAAAAGGGATTTTTGGTCGATTTAAAGAAACCAATGATAATGTTGAATAATGTATTTGTCAAATTCTCATAAGCTTGGGAAAACTGGCATGAAGGAATAACAACAAATGTAATAGATCCCACATTGAGGACTTGTTCAGGATCATTGCGTGACATTGTGCGATGCCTTCATATCAGTTTGCTATGTGTTCAAAAGATGCAGCAGGTAGACCTACAATGGCATCAATAGTTCTGATGCTCACTAGCTTCTCTATAGCTTTGCCAAAGTCTTCACGGGCTGCATTTTTTGTGTCCAAGAGCTTTTATTCGAAAATCTCACCTCTTATAGAACACAAATAAAGACCATTAGAGACCAAGGGATCATCAAACAGTAGGTCGGGTAATTCTGATCATCCTTTGTCAACAAATGATCCCTCAATGAGTGAGTTATATCTGCGGTAACTTCCAAGAATACGCAAATTAAAATTACCTTGTGTGTTTAGATTATTGGTATTTATCCAAAATATTCATTTACTAGGAGGAAATTCAATTAGTATTTACTTGGTATAATTTAATTTCAGGGAAAACTTCCAAGCGGGCAAGAAACAGTAGTGAAAAGGTTGTTAATGAATTCGGGGAAAAGTGATATGGAATTTAAGAATGAGGTCGTGTTAGTGGTGAGGCTTCAATACAGAAATCTTGTTAGGCTCTTAAGTTTATCTCTACAAGGAAGCGAGCGGCTTCTTATATATGAATTTGTCGATAATGCGAGTCTTGACCACTTCTTATTTGGTAACATTCTATTTGAAGTAAATAATATTTCTTACAATAAACTGGTAACACGTGTAATTGCTATTCATTATAAGCATAATTGTGTCCCCATTTGATCTCTTACAATGTCATCTGCCTAACTGGATTTGTAGATCCAATCAAGCGTCCATGTTTGGATTGGGATAGACGCTACAAAATCATATGGGGTGTTGCTAGGGGAGTTATTTATTTACAAAAAGACGCTCGACTCATGATCATTCATCGTGACCTTAAAGCCTGCAATGTCTTATATGATGAAGAGATGCATGCCAAAATATTTTGGCATGGCAAGGTTAGTCGTCCAAGATGAAACTCAAGGCAATACCAGCAAGATAGTATGAACCTAGTAAGCTTTTGGCAAAAATGCTTGGTTTCGAATTATTATTATTATGCATGACAAGCAACAAAGAAGTTATGCAGACATTTGAAATCTGATCATGTTTCACCATTGCAGCGGATATATGGCACCTGAGTACGCATTGCACGGACAATTCTCTAGTAAATCAGATGTCTTCAGCTTTGGCGTCCTAGTTCTAGAAATCGTAAGAGGTAAAAAAAAAACTAATAGTTTTCGAAATGGGGAGAATTTGGAGAACTTTCTAAGTTGTGTAAGTATTTAAAAAAAAAAAAGGTTTTTTAGTCGATTTAAAGAAACCAATGATAATGTTGAATAATGAATTTGTCAAATTCTCATAGGCTTGGGAAAACTGGCACGAATGAACAACAACAAATGTAATAGATCCCACATTGAGGACTTGTTCAGGATCCTTGCTTGACATTGTGCGATGCATTTATATCGGTATGCTATGTGTTCAAAAAGATGCAGCTGGCAGACCTACAATGGCATCAATAGTTGTGATGCTCAATAGCTTCTCTATAACTCTGCCAATGTCTTCACAGGCTACATTTTTTGCGTCCAGGAGCTTTGATTCGGAAATTTCACCTCTTCTAGGACATAAATCAAGACCATCAGAGACCAAGGGATCATCAAAGAGTAGTGGGTAATTCTGATCATCCTTTGTCAACAAATGATCCCTCAATGAGTGAGTTATATCCGCGGAAACTTCAATGAATACGCAAATTAAAATTACCTTGTAAACACTTAATTCTTCTTTTTCACGCACTACATTGTTATGGATGAATAAAACACAATATATGGGTGAGTAGTTTGTTGAGAATAGACAATTCGTATTTATATTCTTCTACAATGAAAATAAATTTAAATACTAGAATTCTATTGATTCGATTATCACTCAAAAAATTATTTTTTTACATGTTAAGATTCAATTGATGCGTCACACACACACACACACTAGTTTTAGGTACGTGCGTTGCACGTATGTAAAAAATATAGGAAAAATTGATTCGATTAAAATGTAATTGAAATGAGAAATTAATCTAATAGTAATTATTTCTTTTTTTTAATTAAAATTTACATTAAAATTATAATAAAAATAAAGTTTGGTGAAATTAAAATTAAAGGAAAATGGCCCAGACCCATTTGGTTTTCCCGACTTTTTTTGTCGGGAAAACCGACAAAGTACATTGATTCTCTCGATGTCAAATATCAGGAAAACTGAAATAAGTCAGGAAAATCGCATTAGATTAATGTCAGTTTTTCCAACACTAATATTGCATTAATGTCGTGAAAACCGACATTAATGAGGGTCATTTATATCTCGGTCGGTTTGATTGACATAAATGACCCACCTACCTACTTACCCTTACTAGGGTTGGGCAAAAAACCCGTGAAATCGACGACCGGTTCGGGTCGGTTTATTAAAAAAAAAAAAAATTTTTTTTGTTCTTCAAACCGGTCCAAACCGAAAACCCGAACAGACTCGGGTCGGTTTCGGGCCCGTTTTTTCAAATTTTTTTGTGGTTTCGGTTTGGCTTTTGCCAAACCGATTTTTGGTCGGTTCGGGTCGGGTTGGGCCGAAAACCGACCCAACTCGACCCACGCCCACCCCTAACCCTTACTTTCAATCCAATTCATCTACATTTTATCCCAATTTGAAAAACGAAAACACACACTAACACAAACACATATAATGAAATCTACTCAATCTGAATATTTCCTCAATCTGAAGTATATATATGGTGGAGGCAGTGGATGTGGCAGAGAGGTAACATAGGTTGAACTTAAATGGTCAAGGTGTTTAACTTCTTGGTTAACTTCATGTATGTTCTCAGTCGTTGCTGCCGATGGTTCAATCATGAAAATAATATCATATTTCCATTGATCATCTTTCTTGACAGCCTTCAAGTAAAACAAGTGGCTTTCTTCGACTGTAATTCGGATTTTGTCTAAGACTTACAGTTGGTTGTCCTATGGGATAAAAAAATATGTATTCATTATTAGTAAGAAGACAAGTGTTGTTGTTTAAAATGGTAATGGTGGTGTGCTATGTACTTACTGGAGAAGTTAGAGCCATTAATCTGTTATCTGAGCATTTCAACATCTTCTCTACCAACTCCCCGATCATTGTACCATTAAATGATAATGTGGAGTCTTCAAGTTCAATGAAGACTCTTTCTCTATGAAGATATATGTGTAATAAGACAATACAAAAGAAGAAAATAAGTGGGGGAAAAGAGGAATTCGTATTGGTTAAAATGGAAGGAAATTTTGTAATACAGACTGGGAAAAATATTTTTACCTTGCAAATGCACATGTGTGGGTAGATTTGCAGAAAATACAATCGTAAACTTCACACGGAATCCTATTTTTTTAGAATGAGTTGAGGATGTAGGCATTATTGGAGGAGAATAAGCACTAAATTGGGGTTTATTAGGACCAATGCTACGAGCTTCTGGAAGCTGTCACTCAAAATTTTGTTGCATATGTCACAAGCCATAATAAATAACTAAGTTTTAAAACAAATAATTTATTATGTATTACCCATTCCTGATAAATGGAATAAGACACAAGTACATCGGAAAACAACAAGAAAAGCAGTTTATGGAATTGGAAAATCTGATTGAACATGTGAACTTACCATTATTTATTCAATAAACTTTCAAACTCTAAGTACGAAAGGGCTCCCATGCAATGTGAGACGAGAGGTTGCAACGCAAGTCAATATTCTAAAATACATTTCAAACCGATAAAAACTTATCAAATGAAAACAAGTCAATCCAAATTCCATCAAAATAACTCATGGTTTACGCACAGGTCCAACTCAATTGCCTTTTTCGCATTGGCAACGACTTCAAGTTGACCTATATAAGCATGCTTTTTGTAAGTTATAACTTGCAACAACGTTAAAAATAAATGGCTTCTATTGCATGTAAATCGTGAAGTTAACACATGTAGAATTTAAAAAATAATTATCAAAATTAACTTAGGAGAACGAATCACATATGAGAAGGACAAATGTCGAGTGAATTAAAGGTGAAAATATATGGGAAGAATAGGATAAAAAAAAACTTGGACTTGAATTATAATATGAGATGTAGCAAGAGAATAATATGGTATTAGAGAATGACTATCTTCTACAACAATATTATAAATAAGAATGTATTTTATTAGAAACCAAGTAAAAGACTTGGTTGACTCGTAATTCATCAGTTAGCATTTTTTTTTTCAGAATTCGTTGTACGAATCAAGAGAGGCTATTCCCGTAAGTTAATAAACTCTACTAAGTAAGAATGAAGTTTCAGCACTATCGTTTATATATTCCTATCTGAGTTGCACCTCCATTGAAACCAATTTGAATAAAGACATATAACATATATAATAAATATATATGTAATTAGTTCAGTATAATTGTTTCACAATTAACGTGATCAAGAACAAAGATATATCGAGCTTCCTCGAAAGCTTTTTGTATTGCAGACTTCAAACAGAGTATTCTTTTGGAATAGGGACTGCTACCAAAATTCCACTTTTGATGCCAAGATTCATGTTGAATCTGCAGAACCAGAAGCGGCAAAATTACTAAACATATGCAAAGATGTATAATAAATAATGAAGAAAACGAACTTTGCCACTTTGCCTATCAGTCGAGTACAATCTACAAGTGAATCAACTTGACATGGTGCATAGCATTTTGTGGCAGAATTCACCAATTAATAATTTAAAAGAAAGTGGAAGAAATAACTTTACCAGCAAAAATATCGCCGAAAATACAACTCTACAATTTAATGTAATACATATGTGATGGATTAGGTAAATATTTAGACACATTCATAGATTTTGCAACTACGAATAAGAAACAACACATGAGTCGGAAGAGTTAATTAGTCGCCAGGTCTAGATTTTGCACTACATCTGCAACACAATGTAAATATGCATTAATTCTTATCATCCTAATCTTTCTTGTGGTTGTTATTTTGAAACAGAATCTATTAATGAATGAATGATACAGTAAGTACTTCGTTTAATTTATAAATAAGGTAAACAAATAATGGCAGCTATTTTTCAAAACATGTTTATTGCATTTACGTATTTACCGTTGGAGATATGAGCTATCACACTGGCTAATGCCATGTACGAGAGAAATTGCATTCAATTTAGCAAGCTCAAAGGATAATTTGATGTATGGTTGAATTTTATTTCTTATCGATGCAGGAAGACATAAAATCGATATTGTACTTTTTTTTGCTCGAATTTGGAGTTAGTGTGCTTATTTTCACATGTAAGGTATTCGTTCAAAATAGGTAATTTTGCATGAAGTGAGAACAGAGTAACACAACCTAATATTATTTGTAAAGAAAATTTGATTTGGACAACTGATTTTATTTTAAGTTGAAAATTAGCAAGTGAACATACCATGATATAATTTAATCCAGCTCCAACTACTTCATTTTCAACTTGCTTGCGTTTCTTAATTGAACACATTGTGAACCATGTACAATTGATTATCAATAGATACATGATCACCAACATTGTACCTTTGCACGAAAGTTACGTAGCCAGATATCAAATTCAAATGTTGTCAATGTGCCCAAATTAGAAAGACATCAAAAATAGAAGTAAACAAATTAATCACATTCGGTGTGACAAGTTGTCCCTTTTCTATGTTGTACCATGTCAAATAGCCCTACACGATTGAAGTAAGTGATCATGAAGGTGTAGATCATATGAATTATCAGTCAACTAAACTTTTAGATCAAAGAATTATGCACATTATTCAAATTTGAAGTCCACGTGATGTTAATGCATCAAATTCTATCCAGATACAATATGAGAAAATTACTCATCAAAAATAGAAGCATATTAACAACATAACATAAGGCATGAAAGGTTTCATAATCTTACCAACCGGGTAGTGGTGTTATGTTCTGATACACAAATAGGCTTGTAGAAGAAGCATGGATCTTCATCTAACATTAGTCAATTTTTTCTATGCAAACCAGTAATTATATGCAGTCCCATAGATGAACTAAGTATAGAATTTCTGTGTAAACAACATTTTTCGTACATGTTTTATGCGATTTTGATTTGTCATTTGGTTTTATTAGTACTTTGATGCATTTACTTGTTTTAGCTCTAGATAACACGACATATAATTGTCCATGTAAAAATACAGATTCCAGAAGGTACAGTCCGACAAAATCTAATGTCTGTCTTTGAGCTTTATTTATTGTTATTGCGAAACATGGACGAATTGGAAATTGAGTTCTTTTAAAAGGGAATGAATTTTTGTAACTCTCGAGTGGAATAAATGGTATTCTAGGTAGAAAAAACTTGAGTGCCACAATATTCTCCAGTAGCTATTTCAGCATGAACAACGCTTCGTTCAAATTTACGACAAATTAATCTTGTCCCGTTGCTTAAACATTCTGAAGTATTAATATTCCTAAGTAACATAACAGGACAATTTTGTTTTAGTACGAGTTTATGTGGTGAAATAATATTTGGAATTAGTGTATTTAGGAAATCTTCATGGATACTTTGTTCATGTTTCTCTAATATTTTATCATAGTTATAATATGTAAATGTTTGTCCTAGAATTTCTTGCATTAGAATATTGTTAATTTGGTCTACAAAGTCATTTTTCAGGTGTTAGAATTACTCGATTTATCATTGAGCTCAAATTGTTCACGTAGGAATTTAAATCTAGGAAAACAATACTGATCAATTATTTTAAGGAAGCTATTTCTTCTGTCAAAGGTATAGTTATTTCAGTTGACAATGTAATCATGCTGCACGTATGTTCTAGTTCAATTCCATTACCAATGTTGAGTAATAATGTGGATAAGTATGAATCTGATTGAGATCTCACATTCTGAACTAGTGTGAATTGTCTAAAATGTGGCCATAGACTGGAATAGACTAAACTGGCCTGCATAATATCCTTCCGTGTGCCTTTTTGAATAACTAGCAATACTTGTTTAAAATCACCACCTAACACAACAACTTTTCCTCCAAATGGGAACTCACAGTCATTTATATCTCTTAGCATTTTATCTACAGCTTCAACAGCATAACGATGAACCATTGGTGCTCATCCCAAATAATTAATTTTGTCATTCTGAACACACATGCTAATGCAGATTGTTTACTAATTGAATAACTCATATGACTATTGATTTCCAAAGGTATTTTAAATCGCGAATGTGTAGTTCGTGCCCCAGGTAATAAAGCAGCATCAACTTCTGAAGAAGCAATAGCTAAAGCTATTAATTTTTTTTGATCAACAGTTATGAATAACGCTTTATACAAATATGTTTTCCCCGCCCTACCTGGCCCATCTATGAAAAACATACCAGATTTATTTTGAAGGATGTGCCCCAAGATTTCATCGTATGCAATGTGTTGATATTCATTTAAAGTAGTAACGCATGAAACATCAGTGCTGGAAACAAAATATCTCATTTCGTCGTCAATTATAGTAGCCAAGTTGTCTTCCATGTTTGTAATTATTTCAAATGGCACAAGACAATAATGGTTTGATTTGAAAAATAAAATGGGTTGGTTTGGTTTGGATTTTTCCAAACCACATGAAATGGTTTGAGTTGAAAATATGGCACAACTGTCGAAACCGAACCACGTTCACCCCTATTAGGTTGCGATTTGTAAGGGACATTGGTGCAAATGGTCCCTAATCTTTTCTCTAAGTGTGAAAATGGTCCCTAATGTTTATTTTTTGACATAAAAATCCTTAACCTATATATTTTAGTATGTAACTAGTCCTTATTTGATAAAAAAGACAAATATAGAAAATTATAATTTGATTATTAACTTTTACAACAAGTGCAAATGTGTCTGATACTTTTATTTTTTATAAAAAAATTAAAGAAAACTAACGAGTTTTTTTTTTAATTCATATTTTATTGACTAAATTGATAATATACTAAATTATTTTGTGTATTTTACGAACTATTATAAAATAATTAAAATTTAAACTCATAATTATTAACAAATATGTTAAATAAAATTATTTTATTATTAATAAGTAATTATATTATTTAAATTTTAAATTTTTAGTTTATCGTCAAAAACTAAAAAAGAAAAATCACTTTGTCACAAACTTGATGCTGAAATACTTTTATTTAATTGAGCTATTCATTTATTAACTATAAATATTAGAACTCCAATTGTATTATTTATATTTTAATTTATCGTTTTATTATCATTCAAAAATAAAGAACACATATTGTGTAAATTAATTTTTATCAGTATTTTTACGCTGAAAAAACATAATAAGATTTGTTCAATATCATAAAATTATATATGCTATTTTGTTATTTGTTTAACTTAATTTTTATTCAAAATTTTCATTTCACATAGCAATTACATATATTTAAAGTACAACAATTTTATATTTTTCTTTTATGAAAAATTTAATTGACGCAATTGTAGTGATATATTTAATATGCTAAATTAAATATTATTTAATAAATATATCGAAGACATTTGCACATTTTACAAATATTAGAAATCTAATTGTAATTTTCTCTAATTAAAATTAAAAATATATTTGCCTTTTTCATCAAATAGAGATCAATTGTATTAAAATATATAGATTATGGACTAAAGCAAAGTTTAGAAACCATTTGTGCCAATTTCCCCGATTTTGTAATTGGGTTTACGATTGCTGCAGTTCAGGGTTTACACCAAGCTCGTGTACACGTTTGTGCCCGTTCTGCTATTCTACACCTTCCAGCCGTCACCCCTTTGCAGCAATTCCACAAATTGAATCCTTTAATTCCAAGCTGTGATAGCATCGTAGAGAGAGAAGAGAAGGTCCAAGATGATAACGGGCGGAAAAAGCTTTGTATCTTTGCCGCCGGCCTTTTCAAACGACGCCAAGCGTCTCCTTGTTTGCACTGGAAACGCCGTATCAATTTTCAGTACCTCAACAGGCCTACAGGTTCTAAATATTTTTATTTTGTCTCTTTTACAAAATTTAATAGCTATTTTGTGATGTTTAGTTGTTTGGGTGATTTTGCAGATAAGTGAACTGGAAGGCCATGGGGCGCCAGTGACGTCGGTGATAGTAGTGCCAGCTTCTACTCCAGCTAGCAAAGTCTTGTGCCATTGCTGGACAGCGTCGCTTGACGGAAAAATTAGGTTCTGGGATTTTACGGCGCCTGAATTAATGAGGACTATTGATGTTCGGCTCCCCATCCACTCCATGGTAATCTGACCTGTATTAATTTTGACGTCTTTTATGCATTTGTATATGTTTTTTGATTATTTTTGTTTGCTTTGACCATGACAAGCTTGAATCTCACATTATATCTTTCAGGTTATGGAAACTATTTCTTTCGTATTAGAATCCAGAATGTTTATATAATTATGGAGCGATTGCATTACAAATACATATAATTTGCGATTATTTCGATTCTTTACTATTATTCTTGGTAATCAATCTGAAATCGTGTGGAACTGTTCTGTCTTTTTTTTTTTCGTTTTTATGATCGGTAGTTACTTGTCTTGGTCACACTAGAAGAAAATAAGTATATTCCCTTATTTTCTATTCTGTAGCTTCTATCTTTTTATTGGTTCTGTGGCTTAAATGACTTTTCATTGACATTCAGGTGATTCCAAATCTATTAAACCAGCCTACGAAGAGCAATGGAAAGTCTCCCAATCTTTTTGCTTACATCTATGTTGAAGTTGTGAAACAAAAGGAAGGACAGCCTAATTCTTCACGTGGACAGATTCGGAAATGTAATTTAACACAATCCCGATTAGCTGGTGGAGTGAATTTGGCAGAGGTATGCGTTAATTTTAGATGCTTTGCTTTGCTTTTATGTAATTTATGGTATGAATATTTACAAGCGGTACATACATAAACTCATAATTATTTATTTGAGTGTCATTTACCTGATTTGAATTTTTTTGGTCTCGTGTAATTGAGGTTGATATAGTGAGCTGCATTGAAGACCAGCATGGTAAATTACACATCTAGGCATGAGAACTTACTGGGGATTATAGTAGATATGTATTTTGAAGACTATATAGTTTCTATCACTAGGACGCGAGATATGATTATAGTAGAGATTTTAGGTCATGACAATACCTAAATGTGAAGTGTTTCGATACCTTGGCTTGTTCATTCAGGGGAGGCAGATGTCAGAGCTGATGTTACTCAAAGTATTGAGGCAGTTTGGGTTCATGAAGGAGTGCCGCTAGGTTTTTTTCTGATCCATTAATTTCTTATGGACTTGAAAGGATCTTTTACAGGACTTTAAGTTACTTGTGATTGATATGAGAATGTTGAGAGAGAGAGTTGAAGCAATGTTTTCATGAGATTTGATTGAGGTGGTTTTGGACTCATTAATGGAAGCAAGTTTGGACACATTGATGAAAGCAGAAAGTTGCCCCAATTAAAAGACTGCTGGGACTAGTACAAGCATTAAACCTAGAGGAAGAGGTTGGACTAAATTCACATAGCATGCAGCTATTAAAAATATCTGAACTTTTGTGGTTTACTTTGGAGATGCCCTTGATTTATAGAGAGGAGTGGAGAAAGGGGATCTGTATAGCCGATTAGATAAATATGAGATAATGCTGTTTTGAGTTGAGTTGAGCTTCACTTCCATCCATGTTCTTAACACCCTTGTTGATTTTACACTCGTGACCACGTGTCTGTATGTACACAGATAAAACTAGATTTCGATAAAGTGCCTTCTTCCTGTGATAAATAATCAATACTTGCACAATATATGTTCACAGTGTTGATGCATAGATGTTTTTATTTCAATAGTAAGTAAGATGACTGGTACACTTAATTTTTTTTTTTTTTTTTGGGCATCTGCTGCTATGGGATAGCTACAGTTAAGATTTTGTCATGGAACATGGTGTCTATAGTGTGTCTGCATCATATCCTGTTCTACTATGCTTCTTTAAGGGTTACCTAAGTTTGACTTTGAAATTGAGCAATTATTCTCATAGGATTAGAGCTATTTGGGTTTGTAGGTGGAAACTAGGATGTAAGTGTCTATATTTTCATTGATATTGGAGTGGAAAATTCAACAATTAGAATCAATCGAATTTCTAGATCCACGTGGAATAACATCTCCAGGCTCATAGCCAGGTAAACCAACTTAATACTTTTTATTGTAAAAATATATAGGTTTCCCATTGAGCGAATCAAAGTTGTCATAGCAGAAAAGAGGTAAAATAAATTGTGCAAAAGATTGAAAGAGAAATGAATGCTACGCTTGCCAAATAATTCATTTCCGTCATTCACACAATGCAGATCAACTAACTTGTGGAGAAGTTATGTAACCTCGGCTGGAAGACACCTGATGATTTATTTCTAAATATTTTAAGAGCACTTAATTAAATAGTATTGGAAGTCACTTGATATTGTGTTTAATACCAAAATGAATTTTCTAATCCAGCGTTGTGCTGTGAGTTGTCTAACCTGTTTTTTCATCTGTAAACTTTTTTTTAACTTCTCCATGGCCCCATGTTCATATATTTGAGATCGTGTATTCACTGTTTTACAGACTCGTAAACCGGGTTGCATAACCATTAGTCCTTCTGGGAAATATATTGCAATATGCGAAGCGCACAAGCTTCGGATATGGGAAATTCCGACAAAAGATTCTGATAATGCTGTTTATAAGAAAATCAGATTGCATCATACGAAAACATTTACCACTCTTGCTTTTCATCCTACTGAAAGGGTGGTAGCAGCAGGTGATGTAACAGGAAGGATCTTATTATGGAGAGGTGTTGGTCACAGAACATTCTCTACCGGCGATAAATTTGTTAATGGAGGATTAAATAAGGATGCAGAGGAAAGGCCTGGAGTGAGGGGTGACGATGATGCTGATTCTTGCACCACATGGCATTGGCATTCTGCAGAAGTGAATGTTCTCTTTTTCTCTTCTGATGGTGCCTATTTATTTTCAGGTATACTTATGCAATTTGTTAACACTATCAACTAGGTCAATGCAGTAGTTCAAAATTTGTAGGAGGCATCGTCATTTGTCCCCTATTTATTTTTATTGCATTCATTTCATCCGGATATGTTGCATATTGCATTTTTGTCATAATAAGATCTTTAACTGGATCCAGGTGGGAGAGAGGGTGTTTTTGTGGTATGGCAATTAGACACTGGGAAGAAAAAATTTCTTCCACGAATTGGATCTCCACTTCTGTATTTCACAAATTCTTCAGATCCTTCACTATCCTCTGTGAGAACTTTATCTAAGTTTTAGAAAAGTTTATTTATTTATTTATTTTTGTCCATCGAATTGTATCTGCTTCCGTTGAGCGAGTTCTTAATAGTAAGTTTCTTCAGATATCCTGTGCAAATAATCGGATCCATCTACTTAGAATGCCTTCAATGGAGATCTTGAGGTCCATTTCAGGGATTAAGGTTTGTTACAATAAGCCACTTTCTTTCTCTTACGAAAATAAAGATAAAGAAAATAGTGAAAGCTGTATTCATTACTTCAATAAAATGTGTTATTTTGCATATTTTTGAAATGTTACCTTTGACAAACTTATCTAAACCTGTATGAATGAAGCTCTGGGTATTTTTCCGGTAATTACAAACTGAGTATGGTTCTCCTCACAATTTTCCCTAAATTTTTAATCTTCATAGTTATATCAAAGATCTTTCTGGTTCACAAGGTTGTCAGTATCATTAATAGCAATTAGCAGCATTTGAGGATCAAATACATACATCTATAGTAAGACTCGACTGTAATTTATGCTATCTATTTTGTCACAGATATCTTGTGGTTCCATATTAGGGGTAGGGAGTAGGTAGGATTCGGAATTGGGATTGAGATGCCCGCTGCACATGTATTGGAATGTTCTTGTTGTATGTTTTGTATCAAACATTGTGATATGTGACGAACTCACGGGAAGTAGAGTAACTATGTAATATATCACTCTGCTTAAGAAATCTTTTCTTCTACAATTTCAGCTACCGAGTTCAGTATCTGATATATATGAAGGATCGGGTAGTGGTGTTTTCTTTGATCACACTGCTGGGTTGGTTGCAGTACCAACAGACAATTACAGTGTACAATTCTACAGCTTGTTTAATGACTGTGAAATTTCCGAGGTAAGCATATCGAAATGGTTTGTTAGTTCAGCCATTGATTTTGTCATATATATTACACACACTAGTGTTTTTTTTTTTTTCACTGTCCTGCGTGCTGATGTTCTTTATCTCCTCCGCAGTGGGGATGGGGGAGTGTATTGTGAGGGGTGATGGGACACGAGTCATATAGAGTTTCTGAGATAATTAGTGATCTGCTTAATTTTAAACATCATGAAAGCTCCTAGGTCTGTTTAGAATGTTAAATTGTTTTGCCACAAAGCTTTCTGATTTCCAAAGGAATCTGAGGTTTTTTGTTCAAAATTTTAAAAGTAAACACAATTCTTTGCAAGTCCATTTGTGGCAATGCCGAGAGTTATTGTGCATCATATTATCTTTTAGAAGGCGATGTATATTGATTTGCATGTTTTCAGGTCCAAATCTGTGAAAGGAACCATCAGCCTGGTGATGAAGCTACGGTATGATACTGTTTTTAAACCTTTTTCATTAAATGCACTTATGGTTTGATATGGCATGGTAGTCTTCATTTTCTACACATTTTTTTGTCTAGCTTTCTTTGTTGCTTTTTGGCACAGTTTTCATGTTGACTTTCATAATATGGATTTGGCACAGCTTTTTTGGCACAGTTTTTGGCACAGTTTTCATGTCTAAATTTGGTGCAGTTGGAGTCAAAGTGATTAGACTTTCATAATATGGATTTGCAGGTGAAAGTGAATTTGGTAGCCCTCTCCCGAGATGGGTCTACCATGGGCACAGTTGAAACTAGAGTTCCTGAAGAAAGAATAGGTGGCCTTACAAGTCTTAAGTTCTGGGCATGTGACTCTCAAAACAAAGACTTCAGCTTATCTACTGTCATATACGAACCACACAGGTTTATCATTGCTTAAATCTTCTAATAGTTTTATATTGCAGAAGCAGTTGATTTCATATAAAAAGCCTATCTTCCCTTTCATATACATATGATGTGATTTCATGTATATTATTCTACTTATGATAACCTAATATTTTTTTTCCTGCTATAAACTGAAAAGGGAGGCTGATGTCTCTTCTATTGCGTTCCATCCAACTTGTCATATGGCTGTCACTTCCTCATATGGTGGCGACTTCAAGGTAGGTGGACTACTTTGAGTGATTTGTTCTGTAAATTGTCCCTTAATAATGGTTTCAAATTGGCAGATTTGGGTGCGTACGCATGACACCCGCCTGAAGGACCAGATGCTTCAGAGTAGTGGCTGGAGGTGCCATGCTGTTGGTTCATACAAGTATTCTCTCTCTTCAAACTAATGTCTTTTCCTTGATAGATAAATCAGATTAGACCTAGTTTAGAATATTGTTATGTAAAATATTGACAAATTTGAAAAGAATATGAAGGTTATAAATTCCTCCAGGTTCTGTTATATGCTCTCACAGTTATAAACTTCATTTCTGGTTAGTTTCACTTGCCAAGGTCGTTTTATCTGATAAAATAATTTATTATGACAAGAAATGCCCATTTACTGGTAGGTTGATAAATATGTTAAAAGTTAGATTTGCTGACACATAATAACGAAGATTTGTCTTTGGTAGGAAGAAGCCTATGACAGCTGCTGCATTTTCTGCCGATGGGTCCGTTTTGGCTGTTGCTGCAGAAAATGTTATTACATTGTGGGATCCAGAGCAGAATATTCTGGTGGCTGTAGTTGGAGATAGTCTTGAGGTGATATTTGAAAGCTGTCTATTGCTGTTTTTCCAACTTTTTTGTACAAAAAAACATCATTCGTCCAGAATATTGGATTAGCCCTTGAGATTTCCTCCAGGAGATTTATAGTAAACTGATCTTTTCCATAATAGATATCTAATTATTATGGTTTGCTTGCACTCATAAAATATTTCTTCTCCTTATTAAAATGCTTTTGTAATCATTTGAAAAATTACTGTAACAGCCAATTACAACCCTCTCATTTGTTGGCAAGTCAGCATATCTTGTGTCAGCATCACAAGGTTCAAACCCGCAATTGACTTTATGGAGTATGTCAAACCTGTCCACATCTTGGTCCTACAAGCTTCATGCAGAAGGTCTGTATTCCTTCTAGGTGCTATTTTTTTTTTTTTTTTTTTTTTTTTTTGCTTTTTCTTATAGAAGCGAGAGACATTTATAAGATTGGGGAAAAGGAAATCTTTTAGTTTTTGCATTGCCGATTTTGTCTTGTTTTTGTGTCAACCGTATATAAGATTTAAGAATTTCGAGATAACTACTAGCTAAACCAATCATAAGAATTATGAACTGCCCACTCAAATAAAGATCATTCAGAAAGTAAGTTATGTTGATAGAAAAATTAACTTTGAAAATCATGTTTGGCAAAACAAGTTATGTAAAAGTAAGTTTTACTTATATTTAAGCACATCCGAACATGCTTATATGACTTATGAGTCGAACATAGTACTGAACTTGTACCTCTGGAGCATACTTGCATACTTTGTTCCTTCATATATAGCAGCTACCTTACATTGTGTCGGGGGCCTGTTTCGATGCTCTTTGATGCTAAACGTCTTCCCATTGTGGAACTTGACACTTGTATTTGAACCCATGTCGTGCACTTTCAAGTGACAATCTTCTTTGTTGTAGTAATCTTTGTGAAGGTATGATTGGGCCACTTGTCAAAGGCATATAGATAATTTGATAGGTTGTGTAACTAACCATATGCTGCTAAGAGATTTTAACTAATTATGCCATTACAAGATATTCCATACCAGTTTAAATGTTCTCTTTATCAGTAATTCTTCTAGGTCATTATTGTGTTTATCTATACAGATGTATCATGTTCCCTGGACGGTTCCACCTTTGCGATTCTTGCCCTTCTCCCCAAGACATCTGAATCTGTGGAGCCTGCTGAAGGCACGTTACAGGGCTTAGACGGGGCAATCTTACTGTTCAATGTAGAAAATCCAGTTCCCTTGGCTACCTGGTTTGTGAGCAAGGTAAACTTTTTTTTAATAAAATAACGAAATTAAATACAAAGTGGAGATTAAATGTGAAGACAGAAGACCCTTCTGCCTCTTAGAGAGGGTAAAATCTGGTATTGCTGAGTTGGTTTTATAAATTGGAACTGGCCCGGTTCAAGTACTTGAGATGACTTTCTGCCTTAAAAGTAAATGGTTCACTAGAGGACATGACGTTATATTGATGACTTTGACATCTCTTATATTATATACTCGTATTTGCAGGCTCAGGGTGGAAAACTTGGTTTCGTTCAAACAAGTCCTAAATTGGAAGATGAATTTGCAGATGTAAAACCAGCCCATGGTTTGTTGGCATACATGAATAGTGATTATGAGTATGTTCTCTTCGATCCCTTTGGTGAGAAAGACCATAACCAGAGCATTACTCGCGAGCAGAATCTAAGCAGCCTTGAGGAAAAAGGTAATACACTGTTTTTACGCATGCACTGTTAAGGAAATCTGCTCACAAATGAGATTTTATACACTAGGTTTTGAATGTTTCACTGCATTTGATTCTTGAAGTTAACATTCTACTTGATGCCCAATAGCACTGCACGTGCTTTCTTAATGTAATATAGAATTCTCTTATACATGATAATTTTTTCTATTCTAGCAGCGACTTTCAATTCCTAGTCATTGCACATCTGTATATTTAAATTTTATAAACTGGTTTAAGCATCCTTGTCATGTTTGGTTGGGTAGTTTATCACATGTGCCTTGCTACATTAACAGACATTAAGAGTATTCTCATTTAAATCACATGTAAATGTTTTGCCT
Organism: Forsythia viridissima; assembly: GCA_030279155.1. NCBI lineage: Eukaryota > Viridiplantae > Streptophyta > Magnoliopsida > Lamiales > Oleaceae > Forsythia > Forsythia viridissima. Next base: position 3,076,654 of record CM059044.1, on the reverse strand, counting down.
GGCAGAAAAAATTGGTTATGCATCCATCTATGGTGAACTAGCAGAATTCAGCGTGGAAAAAGATCAAACTCAAATCCCATATATACCGTATGAGAAGAATTTGGAAACTATATTTAGTGGACCATCCCATAAACTTGCTCCTCTTACCAAGTTGTGTTTGGATTTTTTGGAATCATCACTTGAACGGAGATCTGTTACTGTGGAATGAACCGTGTGGAGTGCTATTTCTATTTAGCAGCAAATCGTCAACCAGTTTGGTCCAGTTATTTCACGGTTTGAAACAAAAGAGGTTTGCTACATTAACCATGGAAATTCTGACAGTTATTACTCAGGTATTTTCGTTTCTGTACTGGGGCGGATGACATTGCAGTTATTCAGTGGAAGTACCTACAGGTAACCAGAGATTCAAGTAGGATATGAAGGACGACCCAAAAAACGTCAACCTTCTGCCCCTTCTAGATTCAAGGTTGGTGGTGTATGATGTTGTTAGTTTACATATACACACAGCAATAGTAACCCTGCAGACTGGTTTTATAGCAGCAGAGAAATTTTGGCTGAATCGAATATATTGTTTTTCATTGTAGGTAGTATTTTTTGGCAAGCTCTATTTCTAAATCTAGTTGAAACTAATTTGATCTTATTTGTCAGATGACTGCAAATTTCCAACGCAAGATTCAATATTTTTAGGAAATAAAATGATCGTTACATATTTCCATGCAGAAACTCGTGCATAGCTCTTAACATACTAGCAACGCTGCAATTGTTAGGCTGAGGCAGACCCAACTAAATTTAGTTCCATCGAGCTAGCGAGCCATGAGTGAATAAGAGTAGATTATGACATTATAAAGGTGTTCGACCAACTCGACTCTATGGTCAAGCTTAAGTAAAATATCAAAGATGAAGCTCCTAGACATAGTCATATCCATCATGTACCCAAATGATTCACTCTTTCCTCTGCCTCTTTTGTACTAAAACGAAAACTCTTAATACATCATCAATAAGGACTCTCTGTGTCTTCCTCACTTTGGGACTTAAATAGAGCAATGTTGCACGACTCGCATTAGGCTTTCTCACTCTCTCATTTTGGGCCGGACACAGCCCACATATTTGGCATGTAGCCCAGTCCCCACTTTGACTAATTGGGAAAAAAAAAGGGAAATTTTCACAAGTAGGCCATCTTATGATATTATTTATAAAAAAACTGTTACATGTTTTTTATTCCAAAAATACTGGATTTTATCTGATTTTTATTTAATTATTTAATTGATTTAATATTATAACAGAATCCTTAATTATCTCATTTTCCATATTGATTACGATTTAATTTGTAACTAATTAATGTTTTCTCTCACCTTCATAATCTCTCTCCTACATATTCTAAAAGAAGTCGTGGCTTCATGGCTAATATTTCTTCTTCCTCTCTTGCAAAATACGTGCGACATTGATAACAAAACAGAATCTGGAAAATTTTTCCGGTTGTGAATTTTGTTTATTCCAATAAGATTCAATTTTATATGATTTCATTTCGTTTTTTTGTATTATCGTAGTTTAGAAAACCTATTGCTGCTACAAATTTTGTATTAATGTTACAAGATGTTCATCATTGTTATTATTATTTAAAGTTCAAATTATGTTGCATGGGTTGTTAAAAAATCTGAATTAATATAACAGAAAAATGAAAAATCTAAACTGTTGCATTTGTTACATTGCATTGAATGTCTTATGAGTATTGCACGTGTAGTTACAAAATGTGTATTAATCAGTTGCGATTAGTGTAATAAAAATTTGTAATAATGTTACACGTGTTGATTGTCTTGCGAGTTTGATGTTACAAAAATCTGGAGTAATGTTACAAAAATCTGTACTAATGTTGCACATCATTTTATATTTATATAAATCTGAATTATGTTGCATGGGTTGTTAAAAAATCTAAATTAATATAACAGAAATATGGAAAATCTAAATTGTTGCGTTTGTTACATTGCATTGAATGTCTAATAGGTATTGCACGTGTAGTTACAAAATGTGTATTAATTGTTTGCGATTGGTGTAATAAAAATTTGTAGTAATGTTACATGTGTTGAATGGCTTGCGAGTTTGAATTAAAAAATCTGAATTAATATCGAATGCATCACATATCTGCTGTGTCATTGTGTGTGTGTGTTGGGGGAAGTGGGGGATGTAAGCAATGCAGATGAAATCAACAAGAAGCGTCTTAATATACAAGGGTTTAAGAATCAAACGATGGAGTAACGATTCCAAAAGTGCAAATGGAGAAACCTTGTAAAAGATGTGCATACAACAGTCTGTGACACCTCTCTGAAATGGTACTTGTAATTTACAATGATCACCAAGATAGAAAAGTATTATTGGTACATCAATAATGAACAAGCTCGCTCGCAATCACCATTACAATATACAGAAACTAGAAATAAGCAGTAAATCAATGTACTACTCAAAGTTTCTTCTCTTATCTAACCCGGCATGCGACAGAGCCACCTGGGGAACAATTTGGGTTGGAAGACCGGCAACCAACAGCACTGCCAACAGTCCCACCAAATCTGTGATGCATTCGATAATCTGGAATCCTTCCTGACACAAATGGACTACCACCACACATAAGAGTTGGTGTCAAGGACGACGATGATGAGACTTCATTCACACCACCACTGCCCTGTAAAGGCTCAAAAGTCTCAACCACATCACTCATTAAAGGTCTAGCTTTTGGGTTTTGGCTCAGACAATAATATGCCAAGCTGCAAGCTTTTTGTGTTGCACTTACAGAGTACTCTTGCTCTTGAAAACAAAGGGATGGAAAGTCCACTGCAACAGAACATCAACCATGTTTACAAATATTTAGGATTGTGATCTTCACAAAATGACAATCAGAAGAAAATCAAAACCAAGGGAAAACTCACCAAGACAAATTAGAAACACACAGGTAAATACAGTTTCACTTATGTAAGCTTTGTCTTTTCCGAGCTCCTGCAATATAAGAAGTTTGTAAATGACTAAAGTTCTCTGAGAGTGAGTAGGCACCCATTAGTATCAGTAAACAACAAAAAGTATAAAAATATATTTTGCTTACGGAAAGAAGATAGAAGCAGGCGTCCTGAAGTATTGGTCCTGGCCGATGTATATAATGAACACCTTGAGCAGCCAGTCCATGGATGTACTGATAAAAAGACATGTTGCACATTAGACATCCAGCAGAGCATATAAGTAGGAAGAAAAGCCAACAAAAAGCTTAAGCTAAATTCCAGTATACCACTGACTTTGATTAAAGAAATCGTGAATCCATGTAAATGTCAACTAGAATTAATAATCAATGAACCACTAAAAGAATAATCCTAAGACTGCACCATTGCAAGGGTCTATCATGAAATCGACTTAATGTCTTATGCAAACACGGTCCCAATTGGTACAGAATCAGAGGTTCTATAAGCAGCAAGCAGCGGAAATGGCTGATATCCATTCATGGAAACATAATTAGCATTTTAATCCTTCCTTACTTCAATTTCGCCAAATAAGGCCAAGAAAATCACCCTGCATTTAATTCTTCCTCGAAGAAATTAGCATGCACTAATCAAATACCCCAGAACTTTAATCCAAGAAACTCAAAAGTATGACTTTTATCCACAGTCAGAATTATAATTAAGAAGAAATTGGTCAATGCAAGTATAAACGTATAAATACAAACCTGACAAATGATACCCCCTAAAATATTCCTCCATTTTTCTTTCAAATTTACGTGCAAGTCACGCGTATGTTTAACGGCAGAAGTGGACGGAATCCATTAACTTCTTCGAGCTATATGGGTCGGATTTTGCCTTCAATAACAGTGAATCAATTGCTGCCAATACGTATAAATTAAAAAATCGTGGTTAGGGTTTCGTAAAAATGGGTTTCTGATCTTGAATAGTGAAGAACTGTATGAGATTTTGTTGAGAAAATATGGATATTGGTTGATTGTTCAAGAACCCTACAAAATTAAAGACTCCTGATTTGATTTATTCGCTGGATCGAAGGCGAAAAATTTGGGATTTTGATCTTCTTGTGCGGTAATTTGGGGATGAGAGGATATTTTTTGGATTATATTATTTTAATATAATATTAAATATATTTACACCTCACACAGTATTTTGGGAATAAAAACATATGGAAAGTATATGTGAAATTATTTTGCATTTACACAGTACTGGATGTAATTTCCTCAAAAAAAAATTATTCAAACTTCACAGTAAAATCTAAAAGAATTGAGAAAACATGAAGATATGCAGGATCTTTTTATTTCAATTACGTTCAAATTTGCATTTAAGCTTCATTGTTAGTAATCATCAGTCAAATGTACGACGAAGATTTACCCGTGACACAACGGGAGCTGGCCATTCCCGCCACTTTGCAACTCTAATTGAGAGCTAAATAATTGAAATATTATTTTATCACGAGCTCAATTAAGTCTAACTCATAGACATCTTGCTCAACTTGAATGCTTCAAAATTGAACTTATTTTATAAATAAATGTAAAACAAGCTATAGTATTTACAAAAACTAATTTAATGATCAAAATAAAATATTCAAATTAAGAGAACTAAAGATCATTTTGGCATCATTGTGTTCAATTTGATTGTCGCCTACACCTTAAGAACTCTTGAGATTTATGAAAAGTATTTGGGTCTACAAACTTTTGTTTGGGCTTCAAAGGTGAATTAGCCTTTCTTTAGAAGCTCGTCTTTGTGGCTAAGTTCACAAGAGAAGGCCCATTAAATATGACTGCAGTAACAGGGCCCATTAATATTATTATTAGTTGAATTTTTTTTTTTTTTTGGGATCGATATTATTAGTTGATTTTAGTATGGTGGTTGGCTGCTTGCAGTTCAAATATCAAGCCCTTGTTTGATCAAAATAAAAAATTGGGTAAATTCAAAGTCGGTCACTGTTTTGGTACTTATGAGCTCTAAAGTTATATGGTCAAAACTTAATTCAATTAAAGTCATATTTTAGAGCTAAAAGACCAACATACCCTTAATTGTAAAAAAACGCTAATTTAATGATAATGTTTTGTTGTGATACTGTTTTATTTAGATAAAGTACATTGGTATATTTATACCACACTTTTATCTTTGATAATGTTATATTATGATAATGTTTAAACATATGATCTTGTACTACTAATTGAGCAATTTAAAAACAGTATCATTACTCCAACCATTAAAATATCTTGTACTTAGTTTTATATATGATATTGTTTTATATAGATAATGTGATATGGTACACTTACACCATACTTTTATCTTTGATATTATTTTATTATGATAATGTTTCATAATAAACACCTAAACTAATCTCAGAAGACAGCTTGCATGTTTGGGTACAGATCACATCAAACAGGAAGGGGAAAAAAAAGTGTCATATTCTTTGATGGAGAAAATGTTAATATTATTCTCATCATCTTAACTGTTAGATTGCAACTCTTTCATACCCTTAAGAAGGCATTAAACATTCTCATATTTTGCACACCAGTGTTATATTTGAACATGCAATTTAAAAGTAAGTCAAATTATTTTTGAAAAATATTTCATTTTCACACATGGTATACTTATAGCATGTGTTTATCTTTGATACTGTTTTATTAAAATAATATTTCAATCTATACTGTTATTTTATTCGGTTGTAATTTGTGTATATGATACTGTTTTATTAAGATATTTTCATATATGATACTAATATATTAAGATACATTTAGATGTGATACTATTTTAGTATGTATGATACTGTTTTGACAAGAAAAATTAAAGATTATCATTTTAAGCTACAACTTCAAACGACTAAAATACATCATACCATTCCGAAAATATATTATAATAAAAATTCTGAGCACGTATGCGAATTCTATACCATTTCTGTTATTATAATATTTTGTGATACTGTTTTGTATAATATATTATCAAATAACACACGTGACTAACAATACAAAGAAATAATCTAATGGCCAACTTAATACAGTATCAAGCTGCTATTCTATAATACAGTATCAAGCTGTTATTTACAGAAACAAATCATAGACACAACTAATATAATGATATTATTTTCTATGATACTGTTTTCTATAATATAGTATCATCCCCATAGAAAATTCAAACTGCTTGTTGAAGAATTTCATCATCCACTTCATCTGCAACTTCACATACTGGAGCATTATCACATATCTTTGTTCCATATCTTCATTCTTTAAAATCTTTTTCACATACAATTCGATTCTTTTCAAAATCCAAATGCCAACCTGATGCGAGCCAGGGACCGGCAAACCATGGACCGACTAGCCAAGACTCAACACATAGTCCGATAGGAACATTAACGAGGTCAAGAGCTAAGAAGATCAATGAAGACATGCAAGGTCTTGTTCAAGCTACGTGGGCTGAAACCGATACCAAGAATCCGATGCCAACTTTGGTACACTTGATTCAAGCTAAGGACTATATTGGAAGTATATCAGAGTCTAATGGCAGATCGGGGGACCAAAAGGAGCGTGAGACAAAGTTGGAGGGCCAAAATACAGATGGGACAGAATTCCGCGCAGAGGGTCTAGATAAATAACCATGCGATCGCATGGTTATATAGTTCTGCGATCGCAATGGTGTTAATTTAAAGGCAGAATGGTTTGGGGCCAAACCATGCGATCGCATGGAAAAGGCCTATGCGAACGCAAGGCTTATTTTCAGAGGAAGTCCGGATTTTGGCAAATTTTAGTTTCTTTTTTGGTTTAGAACTCTTATTTAACTGGTTTTAAGTTAATTTCGAATTAGATTAGGTTTCTTTCAATGTTTACTATATAAACAACTTTTCATTGTAAACATAAATAATTACGTTATTTGTGAGATTAATCAAAGTGAGGATTCACTTTCTTCCTAGTTCTTAATCGAACTAACCTAAACTTATCAAAGAATTCGCATCTCTTTGTGGCGTTCATAACTTTGGTTCGTTGTTTCAAGAATTCATCGGGTCAAGTTTTTGCGGCTAGATTTTAGCTTTTTTGGGGTTCAGATCAAATCTTTTGTGGGTTTCGAGATTTAATTCTTCGCGGGTTCGCATCACAACCACTTGTGTTATCTGGTCACATTTTTATAAAAGAGTCTGAAACATTTTTATATAATACAGTATTTTCCTATGCTAAAAATAAAAATTATCAAGTCACATTTTTTTATAAAAGAGTCTAAAACATTTATTATTATTATTACAAAGTTCAAAAGAAACATGCCCATAATCAAAACCAAACATTTATCAATCAATAACATTTGGATCATCCTCATCAGTATCAACCATGTCAAATGTGTGCTTCATAGCATCAACAGTCCTCTGCGCCATCCCTTTAATTTGTTCACCAGTCTTCTGAAGAAGTCCTCTGATCTTCTCTTTTCTAGTTTTCGCCGTTTTACGACCTGATTCCGCCACTTATAATGCTTTCTCCTTTGTATCCTAGGCTATTCCGGCCACTTTTTGCTAGGCGGCGGTAGCGGGAGCAGTGTCAATGGCAATGTTTGTGGAAAATATGAATTAAATGGATAATTTTGGGATTAATATAAAAAAAATTGTTGAAAAGCATGACTTATTGACAATTTTAAAAATTGTTTTGATCCAATTTGAAATAAGTCACTTGCATGTGACTTTTAGACAATTTTTTTTCATAAAAATTTGGTAAAAAATTGTAGTCAAAATTAATAATTAATTTAAATCATGCATTTTATGAGATTCATAATTTTTATTAATTTATTAATTACATATTTAATTAACTTTTTATTAAAATATGCTTTTTCTAAAAAAAGCTGCAATTTCTTATCGTTATTTTGACTATTAAAAAAGGACCCCCACTAATGATCACTACTGGCAAAGTCAATGGGACATGATTCTCAATTTTACCTGGCTCAATATTGGTCTTATGTTATGCACTTGAGAATATAATATTGCACTGCAATTCATTGTTTATTTTTCAGTAACTCGAGTTCAACGGTTAAATACTTTCAATATCACTATACTATATACTATGCTAAATATTTTTAAAATTCCATGTACTTTCAAAAGTAAATATCATATGACATTGGACTTTCAAAAGCAAATTCTATATACCACTTTATTTTAAAAACATAATATAATAAAGTGACATATGATATTCACTTTTAAATATTCAATGACAATCCAAGAACACTTCAAATTACAGTGACATTTCAAAAGCGTTTGACAAAACATAATAATATAGAAAATACTTGACTCTCGAGTTCAAAGATGAGCTTGTTCTTATGATTCTCTTTTACTTAATTTTTTTTTCTCATTCTTATTCTGTCTTTCTTGAAAAAAAATTGTGTAGGTACAAAAGATTAGCTATTAGAAAACATCTTCCTTCCCCATCTACCCTCCTTTTAACAACGACAACAATCAATGATGTCATACTCTTATTATAACAAAGAAGCATCTCCCCGAGCTAATGATATGTATGTCTCGATAAATTTGATTAGACCAAAAAAAAAAAAGTGACACGTTTATCTATCTTGCTCAGTCTACTTTATCTATTGTCCTTTGTTAAATTTAGTCCAATCTATTTTTAACGTATCAAACAATCCTATTCAATGATATTTATAGTATGTTTGGTAAAAAATTTTGTAGATTATAAACAATAGATCTTACAAAATGTGTAGATAAAAATAATGCTTGAACAACTTATAAATACTTAAAAACACACACAAACATACTCTTAATATCACAAACTAAAGAAAAACGCAGTACAAACGACGTTCTACCTCATTTATCATATTGTCTCAAATGAATTAATTTTAACGTGGTTTTGATAATAAGAAAAATAACATATTTGGGCTCCAATCTTTTAAAACGTAAAGGATATATCCATAATCTTTAAAAATAACACTAGACATCTCTAACGTTTGAAAAAATAAGCATGATATGTCATTTATGACGAAATTGCACTCCCTTTTAAAAAAAGAAAAAAGAAAAAGAATTAATGTACCCCAAAAATAAAAAATAATAAAGAGATCATCTTTTTTATCAAACTTCCAAAACCCAAAATCTACCATTACCCCAAATCCCAAAATATTATTTGCATTGTTCCTTTTCTTGGTCAAGTCGTAGCACATGCGGCCCTAATTATCGTTAATCAATTTTCCAAAAATCTCCACACCTTAAGGCGACATTTTGGGATTTTGCGACGGATTGATTGCACTGAATTTTAACTTTAAGATGGTTTCTCGGTTAAAATGAATAATCTTTTCACGCAAAGTTTCGTTGTCGGAAAAAGTCATTGACGACCCACCTTGAGAAAACTTGAGCATAGCCGGGAAATCAAACCCGGTGTCGTGGCCGAAATTCGATGTTTTTGAGATCTTCTCCATTCTTTTCACAGACCTCTGCAAAAGCAGTGAAGAAGTTCCAAAAAAAGGTGCCGTGCCAGCGAGTGTCGAAAAGTGGGATAGAGTTGGAGAGAGAGAGAGAGTTTGAGAAGAGATATGAGAAAGTCCGATTCAAATGTTTGTTGTGATAACTAGACACTCTTTCATATGTACTAGCATGAAAGCATGGAGAAATCATATAAAGAGAGTTATAGAGATTTAATGACAATATTTTTTTGGGCAGACAGTTCATTTTGGACATGATGAATACTTAAAAACAAGAAAATGTCTTGAGCCAGTAGCAAAGGAGAGAGCGGATAGGGCTCAGCGCGGCGGGGTGCAGGATTTGAATCTTGAAATATTGAATTTGTGCCCTATCGTAAGCTGGAGTTACCAAATAGTTAATAGCCGAGGCCTATCCATAAGCTTTCACCCTAGCTCTTGGGAGGTATATCCTGCGATTTACCTCCTCCATCAAAAGCCTAGGGCAAGGTTGATGGGGACTCTCAAGGTTGGGGTTCAACCTTTTTTTTTCATAAATATGGTATTTTCCCTTGATAAATAAGACCACTTGGAGAGAAGAAAAAATGTTCATACAAACTAGAAACACACACACTAAACTTTACTATTAAGAAAAAATTCACAAGAAGTTAACTCTTGTTATTAATAATTTAGAGTTAGTATTCATGTACTTCTACTTACACCCTCACTTTTAGAGTGGAACATTTGGTCAAATCATTATTTACCATATAAGCAAGTGTAAATGAAAATGTAAGTTGTGGTGTGCAAGTAGCAAAATTCATTTTTTTTATTCTTATTTACATTTTCCTTGTATAAAACCATTACCAAATCCAATTTTTCTTACAAAGTTTTGGGCATTAAAGAAGCTTACAATTCCAATACAAACACACACCACCACATATATTGGCTTCAATAATCAATGAAAGCACAAAAATAAACTGTAATTATATAACCAAATAATATTCAAGATCCATGAGTGACCCGACCCGCCATGCCTTCTGGTCCAGATCCCTGCATTTCTTCCCCACCCGAAACCACCATACCCGGATAAGAACCCGGTATTGCAGATGCAGCATTTCGGGTCCCATAATAAACTGTTTGATTTGCATTTTCAGGCATAACCCGAGTAGGCATTTCATATGACATCACTCCAGCAGTACCATAAACTTGATTGACACCGGGTACGGGTTGAGATTGAGCATATCCTACTGGTACTTGACCAGGAGCAAGAGGGATTTGTTGAATATACTGATGAGTCCGGAATGGAGCAGGTGGAAACGGATTATTTCCGGGTTGTACATGACCTGGAACATAATACACAGAAGGTATGTGTTGCATGGTTGGACTTGGATAGTGCCACATCGGAGCACCCGCATACCCGGATTGTGGAGGACCCATTTTCTCATTTACCACTTCTGGCGCCAGACCATCAACGGCATGATTTTCTTTGGGCTCAGCTGCAGAAATCGGGTTCGGGTTAACGGGTCTTGTTTTCACCGGCGGAAGATCTGGAATTCCGGGTGTACCCGGAGGAGCTAGAGACGATGACGTGGAGCAGAACGGGGAAGAAACGACCGGAGCGGGTGAACCCGGATCCGAAAAGGACACATTGTCGTTCAAATAGTTCTTGTTCCTTAACTTGGATTCTCTTATAGCATCATCCGAATTATCCAACCCGAACAGATAATCTGGAACTTCAGATACAATTGACGAGACTTCGGATCGTCCACGCTCCAGAACCGGGCCCGAGCCGCCATTGAGAGCATCGAAGAACCAGTTTTGACGCTTAGCCGAGCCGTCGAGTAGGGAGCTGATACTAGAAGCTCTCGAAATAGCATCCGTCGAGAAGAGAAAAACTCGGAGTCGAGTCGTTTTGTGATTCTGACTGAGCCGATCGTTTTCTTCCATCATATTCTCTATATCCTCATCCGTAGTTACAGTGATTAGAGAATCTAGGTCTTCACTTGGAAGCTGGTACTTTATGCTTATATTGGTTGTACCGGAGAGCTTGGAAAGTTTGGAGAGTAAAGAGGAGAAGGTTATGTGGCGGTGGACGGCAACGATTCGGGTGTCGCCACCCACATAACGGAGCTGGTTGTCATGTGGGCGTGGGAGGATTTTGCCGCCGAAACTGCACATGAAACGAACCCGCGGTTGTTGCACGGCGGAGAAGTCATCATGTAGGTGGTGGTGCTCCGACCTAGGCGTGGAAGAGACTGAGTCCGCCGTGCCGGAGTCCAATTCAGTTACCGGGTGAAGCGAGGCCATTGATTCTGCAAATTCAAATACAACAAAAAGAATTTAAGACCACATACTCAAATCAATATATATAAATATTTGTATATAGAGAAATGTGTATAGTTACACATACATATACAGAGAACGGGTGCGTGGTGGAGGAGAAGCGGCAGGGACAACTGTTAGCGTACAAAATTGTGAAGAATGTCAGCAGTGGTGGGAAAATTTAAGAAGATTAATGGCTGTCATATAAATTGTGTCACAAACATGTCCATAATACAAATGCTTACATCATGTGGTTGTTTTTTCTTAAAAAGGAAATTAAAATTTTATCTTTTTTAAAAAAGATTTGGCTGTGATTAATTAAATATATTAAGCAATTTTAACTTGGAATCTTCAATAATTGAGTTGGATTATCATCACCATGCCTTCCAACAAATAAAATATGTTTCCATTTTTAAATATAAAAGGTTAACACTAATCTTTATACCTAATTATTTATGACAATCTTTTTTTTTTATATTTGACGTTTCTCTTGTCGCGACTTGTAATGAACTAATCATCTGATTTAAACCTGGTTGAAAAGATGAATACTACATAATAATTTTTTTAACTTAAAAATGTCTCTTTCATATTTATAAATATTATATTTGATCGACACGAACTTATTGGGACTATACTAATTACTAACGTTCTTTAGCCAATACTAAAAAATAAAAGAAAATCAATTTTTCTATCTTTAAACTAGGGTAAATTTTATTCGCGGTGCACTTTGTCTTTAAATTTTTTTCACTTGGATAACTCAATTTTAATTTGATTTCAATAAAATTGATGATGTGACAATCATTAAATTATAGTTACCACACGCAAATATTAGTTGTTGACGTAAATTAAGTACAATTTCAATAAAATAAATCACTGTCATCATTTATTAATTTCAATATCATCAATTTCTGTCATTTCAAGTCACGTAAGGAAATGGAGTTGTCCAATTGAAATTAGTGTAGTTACCTAATTAATAAAATAAAATAAAAGTAAAATGAAATCTACTCTTTAAATTATACATGTTCAATCTTTAAACATGATTGATAAATAAAAATGGGAAAAAAGTCTCTTTTTAAAAGAAAAATGAAAAATAGGTTGCTTTTAAATTTAATTTATAGTGGTCGGCAATGACAAGTACTACATGGACGTTGGATATCGAAAAAAGTTATTAATTAATAATTTAAAACCGTAAGAAAAATGACATACGACCAATAAGAATTATGCAGTCTACGTCCTCCAATTGCCAATACTAAGTGCGCACAAACTAATTGACGTGACAATGCTCTTTAATTAATATTCGGAAAAGGAAATTAATTTTGGCACCGTCTATGTGATTTTATATTTGGTTCTAAATTCCACCATCTATAAAAAAATCAGAATTTTGTCATGAAGTAGCCAGTTCTTTGGTGGTTTTTAAATATTAGATTATGGCCTATAACTGGATGAGTGTTCGGTCCAATTCTCTATTTTTTCACTTTTAAGATTGTTTGTTAAATATTTTTGTAGATTATAAGTAGTGAATTTTACGAAATGTGTAGATAAAAATAATATTTAACTAGTGTATAAATGACAAACATACTCTACATGACATGTCCGATCTAATTTTAATTATACTTTTAAATTCAGACAAAACATTGTGCATGTTTTGGTAGTACTGAAATTATTTTTATAGTGCTTATAAGTTATTAGTCATATTGAGTGTTTATAAGTACTTATAAATTGGTCAAATATTATTTTTATCTACACATTTCGTAGGATCTACTGCTTATAATTAATATACAAATTTTTTTACCAAGCATACTCTGAAAGTGTGGATAACAAGTATGTAGTTGTATGAAATGTGTAGATAAAATATATTTGACCAACTTAAATTATAATTTGACTTATTATGAACTATAAGGCTTTTAACAATATTTATTTATTTTTACAATTTGACCAAAATCAAAAAGTAGTTATGTGCATAAAAGAAATAAAGGCGGATAATTTATTGTACTACGAAGAAAATAATGGTTGAAAAGGAAATTGTTAAGTTCGGGAAGAGTTCGCGTATTGAATTAATTATTTCTAAAAGTTTAAACTGTTCGAAATGAATAAATTTATCCATCTGAATTTATCCGTTAGAGAATCGACCCGACTCGACCTACCTTAGTACCCTACTCTTGGGGGCATGGTGGGACCAAAGAAAGTAAGAGTAGAGATGTAAAGTTGAGGAGGTCCACAAGTTCTTTCTCAACGATGTGGGCTTTCAATTATATTTTGTCTCCAAGGAAAAAGAATAGGCCCACTCTCAATTGCAATTACAACCGACCAAACAAGAAAATTTAAGGTCACGTTTCATTTCAATTAAAATTTTAATAAAAAATTAAAATCAAAATTAATAATTAATTTTAATCATATATTCCATATGATATACAATCTTTCAACCACACGTTTCGTCAACTTTTACAAAAAATTTGATTTTAATCAAAATCAAACATACTCTAAAGTGTAAGAGTTCAAATAGGATTGAAATTTTAACGTGCAAAAATCGATTAGACGTTTATAAACTTGTTCTCTTTCATAATTTTAGATTTTATGCTTTAAAATTAAATTGAAACTGGAATTCGGAGATCGTTTTAAAGTTATTTGAAGTGGAAAAAATACGAGAAAAATATGTTTGTCTAAACTTAAATATTATCTTTTTTTTTCTTTTTAAAGTATGGTACATCATACACGTTAAAATCAAATTTTATTAATGTGATAAACAACTTAAAAAATATATTTAAAAATAATAATTTAAACTCAGCCAAATAAACTTTTATAACTCTATAAATTGCCACCACACAAAATGTGGTCCATTCGCGATTTACCTAAAGCCGGTGGTATTGGACTATTGGTCCAATATTATTGGGATTTTTTAATAAAATAAAAATTATTTATATTATTACCTACCACATATGTCATTGAATGTGCATTTGCTTATATATAATTTTGTTATAAAATGACAATGTGGAAAATTGTTCAACAACTTTCTACCAGCATGGGTGTCAATGCTGCAAACTTTCAATTTGGTTATCCAACTTTTTTCTTGACTTCAAATTAGTCACTGAAATTTCATTTTATTTTAATTTGCATGATCCACCATTTCAACATTTTTTTTTAGTTTAATAGATGGAGATAGATGGTTGCATGATCTTCATCTCTTCGGATTACCTTAAGGGTTTATTACAAGCATTGACACGCTCCTGAAATACTACATCCCAATGGTTTCGAGAGGTACAAAAGGTCCATATATTTCTATGGAAGACATAAATCTCAAATTCTGATAATCGACAGATAAGGCTAATGTCAGGCAAACCTTGGCAGAAACTTTTATGATCAATCTTTGAAATGAGATTTTGAAACATTTTTGGTAAGTGGACGACCTAGCAAGTGCTAAGTGTTACCCACAAGCACTTTCAAACATAGCTCCATATGGTGTTCATTCTTCTAGTTCTTTTGCAACTTATTATGAAACAAATTCAAAATACAAGGAAGTGGAAAGACGAAAAGAAATAAAATAGATCAATGCATAAGTCTCGAGTAATTAGAAAAATGTAAAAGCACAAGACTCATGATATGTGGATATATACTTCATCTGATGGGAAATATGCTAAAATAGCAAAAGGCAACCAAGACTGATGAAGTGCGTCTAAGCTCATTCTATACTCAAAAAATTTGAACCATTATTCAAAATATGAAACAAGTTTGCACGAGGGAGAATGGAAATCTCTACCTAAGTTAAAATAAAATACAAATTTGATGATTTAGTTTGAAATAAATAAATTTGGTGGTCATATCTATTATACTAAATTTTTTATACGACATAATTCAATGCGAAAAACGCAACCTAATAATATGGTTGACTATTGCCAATTGCACAGAAATCGAATGTCAATATTAACTAAAGTTTTATAGTGACGTGAAGGTGGCTGAAAAATCAAGCACTGTTGAGAATAAATTAAATGCCACTAAGTGTCAAATGTATGTTGGTCGGCGATGATGATAAAGACTTAAATAATTTAAAAATAATATATTAAAGTTGGAGAAAATTTTGTGGACTTCTTACTTGTGAGACTGAGATATGAGAGCTAGCACAACCAATACTTTTATGGAATAATAATTCAAGAAAATTGCATCAATTACTTTTTTTTTTTTTTTTTTTCAAAATACACCCTCTATAACGAGTTTGTTTACACTTTACATACCATATTTTCAAATCACAATTTTTATAATTAATTATGTAACATTTTACATTTTCAACTATTTCATTATTTTTCAAAAATTTATTACTTTTTTTTTTCCTCTTAGTTTTTCTCTTTCTCGTATCTTTCTTCAAATTAATTTTTTGTAGAGTTTTTTAATTATATTTAATTTTTTTTTTAATTCAGTTGCAAGTTTTTAAATAAAATTATATATCTTTGTTATATTTATTTTTTCTTATATTAAGCTTACTCGTAGAACAAAGAAAAAAATTAAGAAAATTATGCATACATCCCTAAATAATTTTTTAAGTTGTAGAATGATATAAAGTTAATAACTCAACTCAAAATGAATAAGAAATTAATTTTAAGCTAGAAAATAATAACTTATATAAAAGATTGTTTTACATAATTTTTGTAAATTTTATATAATGAACATAACTTTTTAGTTAGAATATGACAAGAATTTTTATTTTCGATTTTATAATATTGAAAAAAATTGAATAAAGTTTTTATCTACATTTTATAATATGTTATTAACTTATTAAAGTTATTTTTTTATTTAAGTTGAAACTCAAGGAAAATAAATGTAATAAATTTTGTAAGAAAAAACAAGTTGTGAACATCAAGGCTTTAGGTAATTAAATTGTGAAGAATGATAAAATAATTAAAGAAATAATATGTAATTTGTTAAATAATGTAATGTATAGAGTGTGATTTGCTATTTATAATTAATGATATTTTTGTCTGTTTAGTTATATATGATAACGTATTGGTAAATTTTTTAATTTCTTTGAACAAATGGCATATTTTGTTACCACTTAATAAAGAATAATGCTATTAATAGTCGTTCACTAACTATAGTCATCCTATATGACATTACGGAGTGCATTTTGTATGTTTTCCAATAGTTAAATTAAAACTTGGTTCTTAATAAACTTTTGCAGTATTTGGCATGTGATAAACAATTTTGTTTAAAAACTAAAATTTACATCATTCTCAAGTTTGAGTTTTTAAGGAAAATTGACACAAACAACATTAAAGGGGCCGTTAATTATCTTTATTGATTATTCTTTTGAAAACTTTTAATACTAATATAACTTTTGCAAGTGGCAAGTATACAATTTCATAGACAAATAATATAAGTAGAGAGTATAATATTTCTTACGAGAATTGCATATTTAGCCTTTATTTAATTAAAACTAATTTAACTCGAAAAACACACACATTTTAGTGGTTTGGGTGATTTGAACTAACTATTTTATCAATTTCTACAAAAAACAGAGTTAAAAATATGAGTTTTTAGAGAAAATTTAAAGAATAAATATGCTATTTATTTCCCTAAGATTTTGACTCTACCAAATACCCTATTTTAATTCACAAATTCTCATAATCGACTCAACTCATGCTCATGTTGTCAATAATTCTATTTTGTCTAATCATTTTTTTCGAGTAAAGTTAAACCTATTTTCATATATAACACAATAATATCTCTATTAAAAATTTGAATATATAAAAACACATTCAATTTCAAGATTATTCAATTAAGATTGTACAAAGTATAGATGTATATGTTTATTCCCTATCCCCTATCGTACTTTGCATTATTTATACTACTTCTAAAAAGGACTTAAATAGAGAAATATTTTTGGACTATTTTACCCTTATAAATTTTTTAAAATTTCATATTCACCTTTAGTCATTGATGTATAATTATTTTTTAATATTTTGTTTATTACTATTTTATTGTTCATCCTTATTGTACATTAAATTCAACAATTTACTAAATATACAATTAAATTTTTTAAATATATGATCTATTAAATTAAATATGAAGGTAAAAAGATGATCTCAAACTTTTTTTTTTTCTTTTGCATTATAAAAGGAATGAGAAATGAGTAAAAAATAAAAATGAATGAGAAAAATTGTAACTTTGTTTATTACCGCATTAAAATTCAAATCATAGTTGTCAAAACTGAAATAGAGATAAAAAGATTAATTTTAATACATTAGATTACAGTAATTACAAGCATATTTGGTTCAGTTCTTTTTTTTTTTTAAATTCTTTTTTCTCAAATTCATTTTTAACTACATATTTTTGTAGGACTTACAACTTTTATCAACTTTTTAAACATATATTTTACCAAATTTTTTCAAAATCTTTAAACACTACCAAACATATATTATATTTTAAAACTAACGTATGAATTTTTTTTTCATTTTTAATTTAATTTAATTTCATTTCATTTATATGTAGAACGTTCTTCTCATCTTACTTATGTCCGTCAACAATATTCTTACAACATAGACAAATATTGACACCTCTTTAAATTTTTTTTTCTTACTCACATTTATGACATTTCATTTACGTCGTAAAATCAAACATGTCCAATAAAAAGAGAACATACACAAAGAATATTGTTCACAAAGAACTACTACTCCAATAAACGTACAATATTAAGTAATCAATCGTTACATTTTCTCACAATAAAATTAGTAATTATTAATTTTATTCTTCGTAAAATGCAGCATTGAAGATCATTAATACTATAAGATTTGATATCAATGGTTCGTTAATCATCAAAAATTAAATTACCAAAAGGTCTTAATTGGGTTCAAGTTATTGTTGGTATTATCACCATATAAACTCATCTCTAATTTTAATTGTACTTAAATGAATGCAATTACCTTTTAATATTTATTTGTTACTCTTTTATTGATCATTATTATCGTACATTAAATTTTTTAACAATTTATTAAATGTACATTTAAAATTTGTAAATATTTAATATATTAAATTAAATATGAAGGTGAAAAGATGATCTCAATTTTTTTTTTTGCCTTACGTAGATGAAAGAAATGAGAAATGGATTTTGAAAAAAATGAATGGTAAAATTGTAACTTTTTTTATTACCGGATCAAAATTCAAATCATGGAGATGAAAAGATTATTTTGAATATACTGGATTACAGTGATTATAATTAACAACTAATATATGAAATTTTTTTAGTTTTTAATTTAATTAATAATACGTCAGACGCGTTTAATAAAAAGGGAACATATACAAAGAATATTGTTTACAAGGAATAACTACTCCAACAAATGTACAATATTATATAGTCAATCATTACATTCTCTCAAATAAAATTATTAATTATTAATTTTTTTCGTAAAATACAACTCTAAAGATCTCTATTAATACATCATTAATTACATACGATTCGATATCAATGGTTCGTCAATCATTAAAACTCAAATCACCAAAAGCTCTTCACTGAATTCAAGTTACTATTCGTATTACTACTATATAAAAACTAATTTTTTATTGCAATTGTATTCTATAAATATAAATAAAATATCAATATCGAACAATACAAAACAACATGTTATCAACAATCATATTTTTTTTTATCTTTATTACAATTGCTACTTTAACATTTTAATTATTAACAGTTAAAAAATAAAAAATTTGAAAATATTAAAAATTAACAATATGATTACAAAAATACGTGCAATGCACACGTGTCTAACTAATTAGTCAAAACGTGACTTAAAGTGAACATTTCGAAAGCAAAATATTTAACAAATGACCAACATCTCAATAATTTTAAATGAAAAACGAGAATTACTAAATTAAAACTTTATAAAATATTTACGTCATCATCATCCTAATATTTATTTATTATGAAACTCGAACGTAAAATAACTCACATTCATTTGTTTTCAAGTCTAATTCATGCATTGCACTCACATTCACTTAGTGTGAAATTCACTATCTTATTTGTTGCATGCATGTAATTTCCTCCCCAAACTCCAACACATACTCTTTTCAAAGAGACAATTATACTTTTCGTCGTGTTTAATTATAACTCATAAACTTTAAATGCTTCACCCTTAAATTTGAGTTAATTCTTTTTCCGTATTTATAGATATTTTTCTATAGACATGTTTTATTTTTGGATAAAATTGTTTATTATTATTCTATTTGATTCAACTATGTATAAAAATAAAAAAAAAATCACTGTTAAAAAGTCAATTTTTTGTAAAAAAAAATTAATTCTAACCTTATTCTTAATTAAATGAAAAATGTACATAAAAAAAACTGTTGACGTCAGAATCTGCACTATCCACGTGTCAACAGATCTCCAGTCAATCCTCTGCCAATATGTATGTTACCTGCTCACTAGGATGACCGTTAGACACCAAGATCACCGGAGAAAAAAAGTCTGTCGATCGTTAGTACTCCGACGATCAAGTCAACTGCCGGTATATGTTAATGAATAACAATATACGGGGGACAATAATGAGTGTGGGAGAGACAAGCAGACATAGATCTGAACAGAGTTTAAGAGTGGGAATAATGCGTACCTTAGAACAATTGGAGATGTTGTATTTATAGCTTCATGGTTCTAATTGGTTTTGAAAAACAATCAATTAGATATCTGATTGGATCCTCATTTCTTATGGGATAAGGACAATCGGTTGGCAATGTAATCTCCTAGATTCTATCCCTTATTTGAGTTGATTCCTATTATCACGTTGCCTAATATTTAAGAGATTGATATTTAGTTTCCTTGTGAGAATCCGTGTGCCGATCAAACACAATCTCTCTTTGAATATATCTCTGGTCATTCTGAAATATCATAATGCCCGCGGATCTTGTGACGAATTCGGTTGCAGGCGAAGCACCCGGGGTCGGCCATGAATGACGATGCTCTTCACGGGCTTCGCCATATAAAATTCGAGGGTGCCAATGTGTTATCGGGCCTTGAATGCATTCACGAGGCCCTCTCTAGGTGTATAAGGCTTTTACAAATCAGGAAGGCTCTCGTTGAGCTTGTGTGGCCTTAGCGATTTCAAGAGGCCATCGCTAGGCTTATAAGGCCTTAGCGATGCCTTCGCTGGCCTTTATGGGGCATTTACTTGGCTTTTGTTGACGTGGAAGTCTTACCGAAATCTGGTGGTAACAAAAACTAAAAGAGAGAAAAAAAAAGGTGGAGCAACAAAGAGCGAGTGGCGGGCGGTGACGATTATTTAAGATATGGATGTTCAAAAATAAATTTCTTCTATATTATAAAGAGCACTTTCGTCTTTTTTTTTATTTAAAAAAGAGTGAATCTTTATCCGGATAAAAAAAATTATCATCCTCTTTACGAGGAAAAAAATTATCTCTATTTTTTACTTAAATTGTTATCCAAATAAAAGTGTATCCATAAATCAATTTCGCTCTAACAGGATAAAATTTTATTTTTATCTATTATTTTAAACTATTGATTATATACCAAACAATCCTGTTTAAGTTACCATGAATAAGACTAATTCTCTATAAGTCAATATACTCTTTAAAATTATATGAAAATATTTGTTATATATTATATTGTGAATAACGAGATAGAATTTGTATGAGACATCCTGGATGATTTCGAGTTTTGATCAAGAAATTTTCAGGCCTCAATGTATTAAAATTGAATATGTTTTTACTATTGAAGAATCTTGAGTAATGATGTGAAACAAGTAACGTCTAAGGATAAAATTAAATAAAATTAAATTGATGGGACGACCCGTATCAATTTAATTGGAAATTGTTATTCATAATTATCCAAATAAACTTAAAATTTAAACCTATTTCTATTTTTATAAAATACGATAAGTAGGTGGCATAATCCTATAATAACTAGTATATCACTCGTACGATGTACGATACTTGTTTTTCATGATAATAATTTTAAAATATTCTAGGAGTATATTGTTTATTTATTACATTATATTATATTATTGTCAATAGTTCTCGTGCATATTTTCATTTTTTTTGAAAACATAACTTATTTAAAATTTTCAACCAGTGTAAATTAAGACATTGGAACACATAATCTCGTATGTTTTGTATTTTCAAGTGAATTTGTCTTGTTATGGAAGATGTGTATTTTTTTTTTAAATGTTATTTCTTAATATTATTCATTTTAACCAAGTATCATAGAAAATTAAAACATTGGAAAGCTCATCCTAAAAAAATGTATTGAAATACTGACTATTTATATTGGAATATTTTTTATTAATTACCTGAAGTTGGACAATATATATATATATATAAACAGAAGTACCGTCAAAATTTATTTTTTGGCCCAAATGTACTTTCCTATTTAGAATTTGTAGAGATGGCAAACGGACCCGGTCTCGGACCGGGCCGTGAAAAAAACCACGGGCCGAGCATGGCTCGGCCCGTGGACTGGGCCCGTGGACCACGGACTTAGCCCGTGGTCCGTGGTCCAAATAGGACCAAATTGGTCCCTAATTATAGGTTGGGGACCAAAAATTGCAATTAAGAATTATATTTCCATTTTTTTTTTAACTTTACACACAAAAAAAAAAAAAATTATTTTTCACGTGGGTCCACGGGCCAGCCCGTGGCTCTGCCCGTATGGCCCGCGGACCACGGGCCGGTCCGAGCCCATGTTTTTTACATGGGCCGAGCTCGGCCCTTAACAAGGGCCGAGCCAGCCCGGCTCGGCCCATTGCTATCTCTAAGAATTTGTTTTTTTTTTTTTTTCCAATTTCCAGAAATGGATTTTTTTAATAACAATTAAATGTTTATTCTAGTGATGGCAACGTGGTGAATAGGGGCGGATCGGCCTGATCCATATCCGCCTCGCAAGAATTGTAGAAAATCCAAATTTGAGAATCGATCCGCCATTTATCGGGGTGGATCAGATCCCTGATCGTATACTGATCTGTTTTTTTCCCAATTGGCATTCAAAAAATTTAAAACATATTTAAACAAGCTTTAGACAAGCACTCAAAGCAACAACTCGTGCAAAATTAAAAGCAGTAGAAGACCAATAAGATGAAACAAACAATAAAAGCACCAGAAACAGTACTCAAACCATACAGTGTCAATACCTGGAGGAAACAAATTACTAAAAAATGGCTTAATCTGTGATACTAACAAATGCAAGGATTGGGAAGAGTTGTGACTTCGGAATCGTGGAGATGAATCTGAAGAGGTATAGCGCCTTCTCATACAACTTTTTGTGCCTCTGTTTTCCCTCATTTAGAAACTGATATAGTAGCGATCCAATTATTGTTGTCGAGATTAAATTATGAGAAGGAATTCAAAGACAAAGTTGTTTGGGGTTCTTCTAGTATATGCAAATGACTATAAGGTTTTTCTGTTGATAGAAAATAATTTACCGCGAAGCAGACGGCGGCGAGGAACTGGAAATCTCAAATCTTCGGATCGGCCCCGATCCGATCTGTCCCAAGATCCGCAGCAGATCACTATTTCCTGCCCCGATCCGCCCCGCCGACCTACATATCAGATATTTTTCGCTTAACTCAGATCGGGTATTCATCGAGTTCGGGACGAATCAGATATTTTTGCCATCTCTAGTTCATTTCTAATACTACATTTAGTAGCTGCCTGATTTTTTGTTTTTCCAAGTGGAGTCCCTCCATCTACCTTCTAATTTAGTTATCATTGCAAAAACTAATTTAGTCTTGTTATCATTACAAAAATTAATTATCCAATGCATTTTAATTTAATTATCTTTATTTAAAATATTCAATTAATTTAATTTAATTAATCTTATTTTTGTTTTGGTAAAAAAATGCATGAATTTTTCAATACTAATTAAGATTTAAGATATCACATTTTCAAAATTATTTTCAAGATTATTATGGAAAACAATCAATGCACATTGAAAGAAAAATAAGTCCAAATCTATATTTTTAAAGTTTTGTTATTAATGTAAAAATTAATTTTTCAATGCATTTTAATTTAATTATCCATATTTTAAATACTTAAAATAATTTAATTTAATTAATTAATAATTAATTAATGTTATCTTCATTTTGGTTAAAATATGCATGAGTTTTTAAATGCTAATTAAGATTTAAGAGATCACATTTAAGATATTGCATTTTCAAGATTATTATGGAAGACAATTAATGCAAAGTGAAAGAAAAATAAGTCAAAATTTATATTTTCAAAGTTTTGTTATTATATGAATTTTCCAATACTAATTAAGATTTAAGAGATCACATTTTGAAGATTATTATGGAAAACAATTAATGCACGTTGAAAGAAAAATAAGACCAAATCTATATTTTTAAAGTTTTGTTATTATTGTAAAAATTAATTTTCCAATGCATTTTAATTTAATTATCCATATTATAAATACTTAAATAATTTAATTTAATTAATTAAAAATTAATTAATCTTATATTCATTTTGGTCAAAATATGCATGAGTTTTTCAATGATAGTTAAGATTTAAGAGATTACATTTAAGATATTGCATTTTTAAGATTATTATGGAAGACAATTAATGCAATGTGAAAGAAAAATAAGTCAAAATTTATATTTTCAAAGTTTTGTTATCATTGCAAAAATTAATTTTTCAATGCGTTTTAAATTTAATTATATTTTAAATACCTAATTAATTTAATTAATCTTATTATTTTCGTTTTAGTCAACGTATGCATTGATTTAATACTAATTAAGATTTAGTGTTTGATTTTATTAAAACTAATTAATTTTCGTAGATAATTATCGAAATTATTTTTTATGATTACACAACTCTCGTGCATCACACGGGTACAACACTAGCATATATTATAATAGGATAACCGTCGAAAATTTTACGCACACATTTTTCCGCCATTTTTCCTTTCCAGATTTGGTAAGTTCCGCTATAAATGCTGCAAATGAGTTTGTTTTCTTTAATTGGTTTCACACATTGATTGTTTATTTATTTTTTTCTTTTTCTTGCAAAAAACAAAGTGTAACATTTAATACTATATATGATAAATGCAAAAACTTTTCAAATTCTGTAATTGATTTCACACAAATTTGCAAAAACTTTTCAAATTCTTATTTAAATATCTGTAGACAATTATTAGTAATAACAAATTTGAATGCTACATTAATTAAGCAATATAAGATTTAGAGTATATAAATATTACTAATTATCTACAAATAGAAAAACAATAAATTTACCGAATATTACAATTTAGAAAGTCAAATTTTAAATTATAATATAAAAATTAGTAAGTTATTTAATTAGCCGTGCCAAAAATTAAGCCGAAAACACTTCTTAAAAATTAGAAAATGATAATCAAGCATTCCCTTAAATTCTGCTTGTTTTATTTTTTTCCACGTTAACTAAGAAACCATTAAAATTAGTTGCAATTTACAAAATATATATAAATACACAATCTGACTATTAAATAGAGAAGAAAACACATTCATTTGATTTAAACAAAATGATAAGATTTAAACTGTTATTGTAACTGAAAAATCAATTCATCTAATAATATTTGTGTCGATTATTAAAAAAATTTATCCATGCATAACTGAAAATTATTTTTCAAATTATAATAGAAAATTACTCATTAAGTTTTAATATTATATTATTTATATTATATATTACATAATATTAAAGTATTTATATTATATTTTATAATAATAAATATTATTATTATTATTTATATTTACGTAGAGTAAGGAAAAAATATAATTAAATCAAATAACAAAATTTTAAATTGTAAAACATTGATTTAATTAAATTGTATTGGAATACTGACTATTTATAATACTTTTTATTAATTATCTGAAGTTGAGCAATTAATTAATTAAAATTGTTATTAAATATTAAAATTTTGTCATTTAATATTATGTAATATATAATATAAATAATATAATATTAAAACTTATTGAGTAATTTTCTATTATAATTTGAAAAATAATTTTTGAGTATGCATAGATAAGTTTTTTTTTTTTTTAATAATCAACACAAATATTATTAGATGGATTAATTTTTCAGTTACAATAACAGTTTAAATCTTATCATTTGTTTAAATCAAATGAATGTGTTTTCCTATCTCTATTTAACAGTCAGATTGTGTATTTATATATATTTTGTAAATTGCAACTAATTTTAATATTTCTTAGTTAACGTGGAAAAAAAATAAAACAAATAGAATTTAAGGGAAGACTTGATTATCATTTTCTAATTTTTAAGAAGTGCTTCCGGCTTAATTTTTGGCCCAGCTCATTAAATAACTTACTAATTTTTATATTATAATTTGAAATTTGATTTTCTAAATTGTAAAGATGGAGATTGTGTTAATCATATTCTGTAAATTTATTGTTTTTCTATTTGTAGATATTTAGTAATATTTACATACTCTAAATCTTATATTGATTAATTAATGTAGCATTCAAATTTGTTATTGCTAATAATTGTCTACAGATATTTAAATAAGAATCTGCAAATTTGTGTGAAACCAATTACAGAATTTGAAAAGTTTTTGCATTTATTGTATATAATATTAAATGTTACACTTCGTTTTTTGTAAGAAAAAAATATAAATAAAAAAATATTGTGTGAAACCAATTAAAGAAAATAAACTCTTATGCAGCATTTATGGCGGAACAAACTCTTATGCAGCATTTATGGTGGAACAAACTCCTATGCAGCATTTAAGGCGGAATTTACCAAATATGGAAAGGAAAAATGGCAGGAAAATGTGTGCGTGAAATTTTCGACAGTTATCCTAATATATATATAGATGGGATAATGATCCATTTAAAAAAGGATCTAATGAAATCTGGTGCACGTTTTTGGTGCCCCGTTCAAAGTACGAGTTTATAAATTTTTTTTTTTTTAAGTTTTGCAAGAAATTTTCAACAAGAAGAAGAATTATTTTGTGTTGAATTTTTTTGCGTTCTTATCAATAACGCCTACTTTAAATTATATTTTCGTATCCAAATTCAAGTTTCCATAGAGGACGTAAAGAGCCACCATGCCTAGTGTTGATTCGAGTGGAGTCCCAACTCCGAGCAGGCTCGAGGTTTGCGTGAATCTTCATTCTATTGAATTTTAAGTTACTTTTAAGCACAGCTAAACATGCTCACTCATCCAATGAATGTTGGACAAGTTTCAAACATTTTTATTTTATTCATTTAAATTAATTATCAGGGAAAAGGAAAGGCAATTGTGGTTTGCTGGTTTCTTGGACTCGGATGCCTTGTTTCATGGAATAGTATAATGACTATAGCAGATTACTACTACGTACTGTTTCCTGTAAGTATATCCCAATTCTTATTATATTTTTATTTTATACGGTTTTGGATTGTACGTGTTAAGGACGCAGCATTGGACTTACGACCCTCCATAAAAGTATATTGGAAATTAGTTTCTAGCCTATTGATTCGATATTAAAGGAAATTTACGATTTTTTCTTCTTTGCAGCGTTACCATCCTTCGCGGGTACTTACCCTCGTTTATCAACCATTTGCAGTTGGAACAATGACAATACTTGCTTACAATGAGGCAAAGATTAATACAAGGAAACGTAACATCTTAGGATACATTCTATTTTTCCTAAGTACTTTAGGACTTCTTGTTGTAAGTTTTGCTGTCAGCCATTTTGTACCATCCTTTTAATGACTTTTTTTGGTCTAACATCAATTGATTAATCAAACTTTTATGGTTCCAGTTAGATCTGGCCACAGGAGGTAAAGGAGGAGTCGGAAATTATATTGGCATTTGCGTTCTTGTTGCGGCTTTTGGAGTTGCAGATGCTCATGTTCTAGGTGGAATGGTTGGAGATTTGTCGTTCATGCATCCTGAGTTTATACAAGTAAGTTTTGTAAGTACGAGCATGTTTGGTTCGAATTAAAAATTACTTTTCTAGAAAGTATTCGAGTCGGACCTCTAGATTTACCATTGTGCTTGTCTGTTCTTGCAGTCATTCTTTGCTGGTTTGGCTGCATCAGGGGCTCTTACTTCTGGATTGAGGCTAATCACCAAAGCTGTTTTTGATAAATCCGATCACGATCTTCGTAAAGGAGTTGGTAAGTAGTTGAAAATATCATTAAAAATCAAAGTATCCATTGATCTCCTTAAATAATCAGACTCGTTGCAGGGGCGGAGCCAGGATATGGTATAGGGGTGGGCCGGAGAAGGGGAAATTATATCGGGGTTCGGGGGCAGCGACCCCGAAATTTTTTTTTTTACCCTATTTTAATGAGAATGAGAATATAATATTTTCAAATAAGTCATAATCATTAAAGAGTTTACAATAAGTTATTGCACAAAAATATTCAAGATATAAAATTAGCAAAAGAAATGGAATGGGCTGAATTTAATCAATAATCCAATACTAATTGGTGATGGAATAATGGAAAATGGGCTTCAAGTTTATTGGTTTTGTACTTGGGTGGCTGGGCCAATTATATTCATCACTGGGCCTAGTAAAAAAATTTTTTTTTTTTTAACTAATTAATACTTGGGGTGGAGAATAGGGCTGGGCCTGGGCCCAGTGAGGCCCAACCCTAAATCCGCCCCTGACTCGTTGAATGCTTCTTGTTAAACATTCTAATGATGGAAGGTAGTCTTTTAGCATAAGTTTGGTACACTTACAACGTACAAGATATTATTCAGTCGACCTTACCAGACATGTTATTAAGTTCTTTAAAACCGGTCAAGTTTCATAGATTTCCACACTCATAGACCAATCTTTATGTGAAGTACAAGTTTGTCCGTGTGAGTATTTTATTCGACATCAAAATAAGATCTTCGTTAATTGTTTTCAGATGCTGTAGTGTTCTTTATATGTTTTTGCAGTGCTATTTCTTGCCATCTCGACATCCCTTGAATTTTTATGTATTTTCCTATACGCGTTTGTCTTGGCCAAACTCCCGATCGTAAAATACTATCGGTCGAAGGCTGCATCAGAAGGATCAAAAACAGTATCAGCTGACCTTGCTGCTATTGGCATCCAGACTACAGAAAGCCAAAGTGTAAAATAATTGTCTTTAAGTCTATTGAAATTTAATTCTCAACAAATTGTTATTTCGACTTCAAGAACTGCATTTTGCTATCGTTACAGGCTGTTGATGCTAAAATTGAACGGCTGAGCAACAAACAATTGTTATCACAAAATGTCGATTATGCATTGGACCTCTACTTGATATACGTTCTCACATTATCAATTTTCCCGGGATTCTTGTACGAAAACACTGGATCCCACCGTCTGGGTTCTTGGTAAGTGCTCACATTATCAATTTTTCGTTAATAATGTTTTGTGCTATTCAATACTCTCTACCAAACATGCTATTAGAACATTACCGAGCCTATTTTTCTAGTGGAATTCAGTTGCATCTGAGAAATTCACAGCAGCTGACAAAAACCAGACAATACTATTGTTGTTGATTTAACATTTCCATAGTATCATTGCTTCTAATAATCATAAATTCTTTACACACTTAGGTATTCAGTTGTCCTGATAGCAATGTACAATGTATGGGATCTTATATCAAGATACATTTCCCTTATTAAATGCATCAAGATAGAATCGCGAAAGGGCCTCATGATCGCATGTCTATCGCGTTTCTTGCTTATCCCGACCTTCTACTTCACTGCAAAATATGCCGATCAAGGATGGATGATGTTTCTTGTATCATTCTTGGGACTAACCAACGGCTACCTCACTGTATGCGTCTTCACAGCCTATCCCAAAGGTTACAAAGTAAGCCGAAACCTCAATCCCCCCATACCATAACATATATATATTCGTTATTTTTCTTTGTATGGCTTGATACGGGAATGAAAATTGTATTTGTAGGCACCAGAGCAGAATGCATTGGGTAATTTGATGGTCATTTTTCTTCTTGGAGGCATTTTTTCAGGCGTCGCTCTTGATTGGTTGTGGCTTATCGGGAATCAAAAGTTTTAAGGAGACGACGATTACTTAGGTTATGGAAATGGAACATTAGTAATTAGGAAAAATTTGTTTGATTATTCATCATTAGTTTGTAAATATTTTCAGTAAAGTCGATAATTTATTTGAATGATTAGTAAAGTTGATAATTATTTCGATATTATTAATGAAAGATTGAGATTTAATGACATAAATCATATTAATCGACAAGAAGACTTTACGGGTGATGATTTCAATGCAACTTATATACAATGCAAACACAATATTTTGGTTACATAGTTGTAACACGAAACCCACAAATCATGTAATTTCGTATTGCGCTAATATTTTTATTTATTCTACTTATATGAAACTCAAATATCCTTAGATTGAGCAAAATATTCGCAATCTTTTATTCTTATTCCAATATCGCTTCGAATATTAGTTGAATGGTATACCTTTAAACTTGGTACAATCCATCCCAAGACAAACGTTTGATTAGAACAATCCCTAGGTTCTTGGCTTTGGATAATCAGGCGGCTAAGCTCCAATATTCTAGGGATAAAATGACAGTTAAGAGGTCAATGGTTGAAATATGTTGAAACAAGTCCACTCACCCTTCTATGTATCGGTTTTCCTCCCGACCCTTTTCTTCTATATTTTTCGAGAACGAGTATTGATATATAACATATTTGTGAGAAATATATCGATGAGAATGTCTAGGAGAGACAATTTCATCGCGGAAAAGGAAATTTTCAACTTTTCATTAAGGAATTCCCATTTCAGGGAATTCAATGTTGCCTTGTTGCTATGAACTTCTTAAAACTACTTTGCTTTTCTTGCACTTCAACTTTTCATTACAAAATGCATGAAGGCATTCATGGTCTGGTAACAGACATATTTTTCAAATTGCAGAAATGTATTTATGTTTCTAGTTTATCGAAACTTATTTTTTGTTTTGTTTTGTTATTGTACGATGTCTTATGTCGACTATTCTTATTTTCTCAGACCTTTTCTCTTTTAATTGATGTTTTTCCCAGTCCTCTCTTCTTAATTTGTTTCCCATTAGCACATTTTGAAACATTTTCTTCTGCATATGGTTCAATACTTTCGATTTTCGCGAAAAGCCCATCAAAAGATATGTAAAAGACGATGTTGAAAATTTCTAGATTATTTTGTTGTGAGAATGTAATTTCCAAGCCAGTCGGCGTTTTAGTTAAGAACTTGCACAAGAAACAGATCAATGTGAGATGGAAAAAGCCAGAAATCAGGTGGACAAAGTTAAACTACGACGGATCCTGCAAATGCACGACAGGAAAATCAAGTATCGGAGGGATTTTCAGGAACCATAACGCTGAATTCTTACTCGGATATGCTGAAGCCATCGAAAGTTCCAACAGCACGATTGCAGAATTGGCTGCTCTTCAAAGCGGCCTCGAGTTAATACTCGAGAATGGTTGGAACGATGTATGGATTGAGGGAGATTCCAAGAGTCTAGTCGACATAATTGCACGAAAAAAACCAGTAAGATGCGTAGAAGTACAAAGGCATGTCACGCGTATAAATTTGATGGTGCCAGAAATTCCAAACAGTATTTTAACCCATATTTATAGGGAGGGCAATAGGGCTGCTCATACATTTGCACAAATGGGACACAAATTGAAGAAGCCTCAAATTTGGCGGGATATTCCTCCGAATAAAGTTCTTCGACGTATTGTATTTGAAGATGGAGGAGGCAAAACGTTTCATCGAAAACGATAAGTATATTATATTCTAAATTAACATAATTGTAACATCAAATATGTAGAAACTAGGAACAATTGGAAGGCACAAATAGACACAACAATTGTACACTTGTTGTAAATACTTGATTTAGTATATATCGATGATTTCTTCAAGTTGTATTGTATCTCGTGCACATCATCTGTTAATGATATATTTTTCATTTAGTAGTGAGTTGAAATAAGCTTCGTCCTCATCTCCAACAATGTCATGAGTCCAGATGCAAAATTCAGCTTAACGGCATGAAACATGATCCAAAAAGATTTGTCTTTATTTTCATTTTCCTGGTGTCTCAAAATGGATTCAAATTCAGACATCATGGAATTCTACCTTTTCCTGTGGTCTTAGTACATTCACAGGGATACATTCTTGTCTGTCACATAAGAGTAATTTATTTCCCTATAAAATCATGAAATTATATACCTTAGACTATTTATCTGCTAATCATAAAACATTTCAAGATTTGCTAAATACTCAACCAAATCAACCCCATCAAATACAATCTGCTAAAGATATAAAGTATCAGATGAACAAAATTCCATCAATCTGCTAAGATATCAGAAATTGATAAACAAAGACAGATTTCTGCCCCGATCACGTGTATCTATATGCTTCGAAAGCGCAAAAAACTAATGATTTACATAATTTATAACGTCAAAATTGAATCGAATCAAGTACATGACAGCTGTTAGGTTGTGTTTGCTCGTCGAGTAAATTATTTGTACTCGTGACATTTTGAAATAAAATTAATATATTGATTGATATATTTATTATGTTATTTTGAGCTTATATTTATCCATAGGTCGATTTGATATTACAAATTGAGTGTTTGAGTTGTTAAACACAGAAAGATTCAATCTGTAATTCGATCTAAAATTATCGTTCACGATCAGTAAATAAATATGGATAATTTATTTTGATAAGATCGTTTCGATTTTATTAAAGTCTATCTTTGACTTTGGTAATAAAATTGAGAGTACATTTGAATTGTATTGAACGAGACCACGTGAAATTAATTTGTGACATTGACCCGACAAAGTTAATTTCACTGGTCAAAGTTAATTTCACTTGACTATCGTACATGAGACCTTAATCTTGAGCGAATAATGAACGTCGGTTACTAACTTGAAGTTATTTAAAGTGTCAATGAGTGAGATCAAATTGCTGATCAATATCTCGACACTTTGGGAATTAGAGCGAACTAACGAGGAACATATATTCGTAATATGGAATCCGTCACCTTTAAAGTATGATCATGATCTCACTGGTTCTTCTAGTATACAGTTTAATCTGAGCTTAGTAGTTCGACATTGATTGTTGAATTCAATGATGTGATGTGATCACATCGAACTGTCAGATAGAATATGAGAGTTGAGAATTTGTGAATATTCAAATAAGGGTATTTTGGTCATTTTACTTATTCTGAATATTCGAGTTAATCGACGGGGGTATCATGTAGGATCGATAAGTCGGAGGATATAATTATTGATTGTTGCTTCAGTAATTTCAATTAGACTAAGAGTACAGTCTTGTTCTTTTAGTGGAATAGAACCTGATTAATAAATTATTTTGACTGATCAAGAGTTGACCGAGTCAAAATTAATTTATTAGATCTTAGTTTAATTGGGTCCGATCAAGTCCCCTCAGTCGCTCCAATATATAGAGCTAAATAGGCTTATTACCTATTTTGGGCTGTGCAGAAATGGGCCTGGTTTATGGTACTAGGGTTGGTAGGGTTTTAGAGTGTAAGTAGATTATAAATAGTTTCATAAAACTGTTTTTCTACACAACCTAAACAGATATGCGGGACACATACTAAAGTGTGAAGTGTGTGTTTTCTCATAACAAAGAAAACCATAATCCTAGTATAACCTAGATCGAGAGAGGTGACCACACACCGGTATAGCCACTCTTGGAGAACACTGGGGAAGACTTGAGGGTTTGAAACTTTGGAAGATTAAAGAACACCGTTGATAGGAATTTCGTAAATCACGCTACAAGGGTAATTCTTTCAACATCTATATGTTCTTGCAGTTTTATTTAATCCAGTTGAATGTACGAAATAAAACATATCTTGTGGATGAATGTTTGATCATCACAGAAAATTAATTTTTGTGATGTCCAGATCCTGGTTTTCAACAATTGGTATCAGAGTCAAGGTTTTAATTTTATTCAGTGTATTTAGGATTGAATAAAATTGTCTTTTAATGCATGTGTTAGTTTGGAGCGGTGTTAAGATTGATTGATTTTAATTGTGTTTTTTGAACAATTTATGGCCTTAGAATTTTTGGTGAAAAATTGTATTGTTTTTAATCGAGTCTTGTAACAAAGGGGGTGGATTACGACTCCATGTTTCCCCTTTGATTTTAATTTGTCGCAGTATTGTATTAGAAATTATTTTTTAATTATATTACTGTACGGATAAAAATATGAGGACCGAATTCACTGCTGCCCGAGAGTTGAAGATCCTCTGCTGCAATTTACATAAAAGGACTGGACTTCATCTTCTTCATTTCGTGGAGGGCCTGGGCTACAAATATCCACTTTCGCTGGTTCATGAATCTGCTCGAAGCTCCCTCGCATAGCGTCGCTTAGGAATGTTGTCCCGTGTTTGACAACCACCGGATGTTTTTCTATTGGCTTGAAAAACGACGGGCACGGCTGCGCTAAAAAAAAAACAAAAACAAAAACAGCAGCACCGGTGAGCGCTGTTGATTCCGGCACGATGGCGGCGCCGATCTGGTCGCGCGTGGTTGAGGGATAGCGGCGCCGCTCTGGTGGATTTTGGCGAGGTAACGACGGCGCCGGTGTGGTGAAATTGGCAAGGGACAGTGGCAGATCCTCGCCTGGAATTTGGGCCGGTTCGCGCTCTATTGGGCCGGGTCACGCTGGAATTGGGCTGGACACTTGCAAATGGAAATTGAAGAATTGGGCCGGCTTGTGGCTCAATTGGACCTTTAATTTATTTGTAATTTTGTGTCTAGGTTTGGGCCATAAATTTGTTCTATTTAATTTTATTATGGGAAAATTGCCTATAAGTCACTTCTACATGACTTGTTTTAAATTAGGTCAAAAAAAATTTTTAAATTGTGATTAAGTCATACTTTCAATAATATTTTAAATTAATTCCAAAATCACCCCTATAATCCATATTTTATATCCACGAGTTCTTCCACCCCCAAAAACCTCCTCCACCTCCATCTCCATCTCCACCTACACCTCCACCTCCGGCTCCGGCGAAAACCTTCTCCACCTTCGGCGACCTCTGACGAGTGCTTCTACGGTGCAATGTCACTTTTTAATTCCCTGCGCGTTCAGTGGAGGATGTCACTTTTTAATTCCGCCGCGATTTGGGTACTATTTTTTGGCGTGGGGACTGAATTTGATGGTGTGAGGCTGGGTATGGGTGCAATGAGGATGACTGAATGTGGTCCAGTGAAGTCCGGGTCCGGTGGTATTGGGTCGGGTCTACCATAAGAAATTTGGTTCTGGTTTCTTGTTTTCTGATCATTTTGCACACATGAATAGAAATCAAGTCGTGTTTATTAGTTGTTGGAGTCAGAGGGATTTTGGCTATGATTCAAATTTCAGATGTCTAGATGAATATTTATATAATGGAAGATTATGCAAGAGAAGAATGGCATATGGTTGACAGGGATGGTGCCTGGCATTTTTCCAATCTGTCAGACTGGTGAATATATTTTCCTTGCAACACACAAGCAAGTATTGGTTTATCAAAGAAATAGCTGAGTTTGGAAGGAGATGTATTCTGTGAAGAACAATGCCACTCTGCCATTGTGGTTCTTTGTCAATAAGGTATAAGGTGTAGATGCTGGATTGCATACTTGATGTTGGTGATTTAAATTTTGAATGTACATGTCTAATTGAGTTTTTTTTTTCTTATAGTCTTTGGTACTGTTAATCTATCCGTGACTGACTTGCAAAGTTTGCAATTTAGTCATCAACCAAAGCTTTGAAGTAGTGCTAGATTGTGTAAATCAATGATGGTGATAGTTTCATAAAAACATGTTTCATGGTTCTATGATAAGTTGGTCATTAGATTATTTATCTGTGTTGTTAATTAGTCATGAAAGTTATTTATACAAAACAGTATCACAATAAAAATGGGCATAGAATTCGCATACGTGCTCAGAATTTTTATTATAATATGTTTTTGAAATGGTCTCAACGAGCTGGTCAAGACCAGTAGCTTTGCTACTGCGTACGATGGATTTTAGCCATTTGAAGTCGACTCTTTAACTTAAAATGACAATCTTTAATTTTTCTTGTCAAAACAGTATCATACATATTAAAACAATATCACAAAATATTATCATAATAGAAATGACATAGAATTCGCATACGTACTCGGAATTTTTATTATAATATATTTTTGAAATTGTCTCGACGAGACGGTCAAGACCAGTTCATTTGCCACTACGTACGATAGATTTTATCCGTTTGAAGTCATCTCTTTAGCTTAAAATGACAATCTTTAATTTTATTGTCAAAACAGTATCATACATCCTCTAAAACAGTATCACAGATAAATGTTATACATGAAAATACGTTGTTCAAGTCCATTGATACTGTTTGCATTCAATAACATTTTCATAGATTAAAACAGTATCATAGATGTTTTATTAGTTGAAGTAATTAAACTGTTCTTATGATATTGTTTTAATCCATGATATTGTTTGAATCTATGTGGAATGAATTTTTTTTTATGATACCGTGCTTTTATCTTTGATATTGTTTAATTATGACAATGTTTGAACCTGTGATACTGTTTGAATGTCTTTGTTTTGTCTATGATACTGTTTTAATCCATGATAATGTTTTGTTTAGGTAATGTGCATTAATATAAATTGATATTGTTTTAATCCATATTTTAATCTATGATACTGTTTTGCATAATACAGTATCAAACAAAACATATGACTAATTAAACAGTATCAAAGATAAAAGCATGATATCATAGTCATGTGTGTTGTTTGATACTGTATTATGCAAAACAGTATCACAATAGAAATGATCATAGAATTTGCACACGTGCTCAGAATTTTTATTATAATATGTTTTCGGAATGGTCTCGACGAGATGGTCAAGACCAGCCGCTTTGCCGCTGCCCATGATGGATTTTACCTATTTGAAGTCGTCTCTTTAGCTTAAAATGACAATCTTTAATTTTTTTTTTCAAAACAGTATCACAAATCTTCTAAAACAGTATCACGGATTAATGTACATTCTTTTGCTGCAAATTAAAGCTCTTCCAAGGTATCTGAGTCCCTTAAAAGCAAACACATACTTCACCAGAGCAATGCTAAGATGAAGAAAGAATAATTGCTCACTATCATTAAAAACAAAGAAAAAAAATCAATAAATTTCACTATCATTAGAAACAGTATCATATATTGAAACACATCTATTGAAACAGTATCAAGCATTTTACATGATCTAACATAAAACCCTAACTCATAACAACTACATTATCAAAAACTAGTTGAATCAGTTCATCCAAACTCCATTCATTAACTGCATTGCATATGTTTCAATTGGAACAATATCTCAATATTTTCATGATTATTTTTAACCGAAAATGGTTACTTTATACAAAAAAAATAAATAAAACAATATGTTCGCCATTGAAATATCAACTTTCGAATTGTTTGTATGCAGTTATAGGTTATGGTGAGAAGAATCAAACACAAGAAGAAGTTGAAAATTGTTAAAAGTAAATGAAGGAGTTTGTAAACAGGCATTGAAATGATTTTGTTGGTTGTTACGTGTTTAAATGACAGTTTTTACAATTGGAGGGTATATTGGTCTTTTAGTAATAAAGTATGACTTTAGTTGAATTATGATTATATCATATGACTTTTCAGCCCACCATGGCGTTAACAGTGACCGGCCCAAAATTTTACCTTTTATTATTGCTTTATTGCTTTAATTTGATTGTGATTAAATGTCATCATATAACATGCCATATAGATCACATTACACCGCTCTACGTACTATTCTGTCATGCATTATATATAATATTTATTTTCTTTTCTAATTTTATTAGATTAGAAAGATTAAATATTTTAATTAATAATTGAACAAATTTTAAGAGTTAAAATTGGTTAGAAATTATTAATTGAAAAAACCCAAACAGTATAAAAATATTAAGTGGGTGAGGGTGCACTGTTTATGTGAACTCACGGCCTCCCTTATTAGCCCATTAGTAAGAATAGGTGTATGCCTCGTGCTAATTTTATTGGCCTCCCTATAGGAGGGTTGCATTGTTTCGGTTACTAGATTGGGTCCAATCGGGTGATAATTTTTTGGTGTTAATTAATTGCGATTGCCCCATAGGTAACGTAATTAATTTAAACATAAAATTATCAAATATAGGGGTTGCACACTTAAATCAAAAAACATCGTGGGGACTTCCTATAGAATATCCAAACGGTGTTATTGATGGCCTAAATACAGCGATACTAAATTAATATTGCATGAGATGCTAGATATATTGAATTTTGTGGGAGGGTCCTAGCCTAGCCGTAAATCACACTATCTTCTCCTATAGAGGGATGTGTTTAAGATTTTGGGGTTTTAGGTATTCGCCATATAGAAGTAGTTATTGGGTCTACTCGTGTATTTTATGCATCATATATGAAATCATTATTTTATATGTAGCTCATTTCAATTTTTTAATTTTATTTCAGAAAAATGTCGAGCAATTCACTGTCTATGATTTTGACCAAAAAACCAACTAGTAGGAGAGAATCAGGGGCGGATTTAGGGCTGGGCCTCACTAGGCCCCGAGGCCCAGCCCTATTCTCCACCCCAAGTATTAATTAGTTAAAAAAAAAAAATTTTCTTTACTAGGCCGAGTGATGAATATAATTGGCCCAGCCACCCAAGTACAAAACCAATAAACTTGAAGCCCATTTTCCATTATTCAATCACCAATTAGTATTGGATTATTGATTAAATTTCAGCCCATTCCATTTCTTTTGCTAATTTTATATCTTGAATATTTTTGTGCAATAACTTATTGTAAACTCTTTAATGATTATGACTTATTTGAAAATATTATATTCTCATTCTCATTAAAATAGGGTAAAAAAAAAATTTTCGGGGACGCTGCCCCCGAACCCCCATATAATTTCTCCTATACCATATCCTGGCTCCGCCCCTGGAGAGAATTATATTGACTGGAAACGTAATTTGATGATTGTCCTCACTGCTGAGAAGCATAAGTTCGTGTTAACTGAACCCCGTCCTGATGAACTTACCGAGCAGTCCACGGTTGCTCAGAAGGCTGCATATGAGAAGTGGATCCAATCTAATGAGATGGCCTGCTGTTACATTTTGGGATCTATCTCAAATGTGTTGCAGCAGAAACATCAGAATATGGAAACTGCTACTTAGATTATGGACAGTCTTTAGGAAATGTTTGAGCACCAGACCCGTCAGGCTGCCATTAGGACTATAATGAACATGCGCATGAAACCAAGTACGCTCGTGAGAGATCATATGCTTGCATTGATTGCTCAGTTTAACGTGGCTGAGGTTTTAAGGGCTGGAATCAAATCGGAGACTCAGGTTGACATGGCTTTAGAAACTCTCCATGAGATGTTCTCTCAGTTCAAAGTTAATTATAACATGAACAAGCTGAGCATGTCCCTGACTGAGCTGATGAAGGAGCTCCAAAATGCTGAAACTGTTCTTAAGACCAAAAGTGGTGATGCTTTTGCTGTTTTTCCTGCTGGATCATCCTCTTCCAAACCGAAAGGCAAAGGAGGCAATAAGAGGAAGAAATCCAACACGAAAAACCCACAGAAGCAGGTTAAAAAGGCAAAGCCAGATGATAAGCCTAAAGGAAAGTGTTTTCATTGTGGACAGAAGGGTCATTGGAAGAGGAACTGCCAGGAATACCTAGCTTCCAAAAGGCCAGGTAATGGTGAGTTATCTTTTATTGAGTCATGTTTGGTGGTTGATTCTACTGATTCCTGGATGGTAGATTCTGGAGCCACTAATCATGTTTGCAATTGTTTGCAGGGGTTCCAGGTAACCAGGGAACTTAATGAAGGGGAACTGACTCTCAAAGTTGGCACAGGAGCAGTGGTGTCTACAAGAGCTATTGGAAATGTTTATCTTTATTTTAGAAATAAAAGACATTTGGTTTTAAAGAATTGTTATTATGTTCCAGATATTACCCAAAATTTGATTTCGGTTGCTTTGTTATTTAGACAAGGATATTTTGTCCAGTTTTCACCTTTTTTTGGTGGATATTACTCTAAATAAAGTCCTTATCTGTAGGGGACATTTGAATGATGATTTATATGTTTTAAAACCTCTTGATAGCTCATTGCACCACACTGAATCTAATAAACGCATTAAACTGTCTCCTACTAATGAGACTTACTTGTGGCACTTGAGACTTGGTCATATTAACCTTAATAGGATCCAAAGACTCGTGAGGGATGGTCCTTTAAGTGACTTAAAGATGGAGTCCCTACCGGTTTGCGAATCCTGTTTGGAAGGAAAATGACTAAGAGGTCCTTTACATCAAAAGGACATAGGGCCAAAGAAGTTTTGGAATTAGTACACTCTGATGTATGTGGGCCAATTAGTGTCCAAGCTAGAGGTGGGTATAAGTACTTTATCACTTTTACTGACGACTACTCAAGATATGGTTATGTTTACCTAATGGCTCGTAAGTCTGAAGCTTTTAAAAAGTTCAAGGAATTCAGGACTGAAGCGGAAAAGCAATTAGGTAAGAGCATTAAAATGCTTCGATCGATCGAGGTGGAGAGTATCTATCCCACGACTTTAGAACATATCTGTCAGAAAATGGGATTTTATCCCAACTGAGTGCACCGGGAACACCCCAACAGAATGGTGTCTCAGAAAGGAGAAACAGGACCTTGTTGGACATGGTCAGATCAATGCTTGGCTTCTCAACACTTACTACATCCTTTTGGGGATATGCAATACAAATTGCAATATACTTGTTGAATGTAGTTCCATCTAAGTCTGTCCCTAAGACACCCCTAGAATTGTGGAATGGGCGTAAGCCCAATTTAAGACATATCAGGATATGGGGATGTCCAGCACATGTGCTTAAGGGAAAGGCGGATAAGATGGAATCAAGATCAGAGTTGTGCATTTTTGTAGGATATCCTAAGGGGACAAGAGGATATTACTTCTATAGTCCTCAGGACAAGAAGGTTTTTGTAAGCACAAATGCAACCTTCTTAGAGGATAGATATATAGAAAAACGTGAATCTAAGAGTAAGGTTCTTTTGGAAGAAATGAAGGGAAACGTTCCCAGCTCATCCACTCTAGAGATCCGCACTGAACCTACTCAACATGAATTCACACCTCTACCATTGATGATACCTCGATGCAGTGGGAGAAAAATGGAGGTTCCACCTACCATACCTACCGGTCCAGAGGCACCTGATATGTCAGGGAATCAAGACCCTCATGTTCAGTCACCACATAAGACTGAACCTGCAGCGGAAGGACATGGTGGAGGAGAAACAATAGTAGAACAATCACAAATTCCAATCAATCAGGAACTTCCACAACTTAGGCGTAGTGAGAGAGTCATTCGACGACCCTCTAGGTACTTGCTATATGGAGAGTCTTTCGATGCAGTCTCTATCGAGCAAGAAGAGGATCCCACTTCATTTAAGGAAGCTATGGATGATGTAGTCGCTGACCATTGGAAGAGTGCCATGGATTCAGAAATGAAATCTATGTACACTAACTTGGTCTGGGAAATTGTAGATGTACCAAATGGGGTAAAACCTGTAGGGTGCAAATGGATCTACAAGAGAAAGAGAGGAGTAGACGGAAAGGTGGAAACCTTTAAAGCTAGATTGGTTGCTAAAGGTTTTACCCAAAGAGAATGTATCGATTACGAGGAAACTTTCTCTCCCGTGGCCATGCTTAAGTCTATAAGAATCTTCTTATCCATTGCAGCTTATTTTGATTATGAGGTGTGGCAAATGGATGTCAAGACAGCATTCCTTAATGGAAGTCTTGATGAGAGCATCTATATGATGCAACCAGACGGTTTTATCCAAAATGGTTAAGAGCATAAAGTATGCAAACTGAATAGGTCCATATATGGACTTAAACAGACGTCTAGGTCCTGGAACATCAGATTCGATCAAACTATCAAGACTTATGATTTTGATCAAAATCTTGATGAACCTTGTGTCTACAAGAGGATTAAAGACAACAAGGTGATTTTTCTCATACTATATGTTGATGATATCCTGCTCATTGGGAATGAATTACGAGCATTGACTTCAGTTAAGCACTGGTTGGCACAACAGTTTGATATGAAGGACTTGGGAGAAGCCAATTATGTTCTAGGTATTCAGATCCTTTGGGATAGAAAGAACAGAAGAATCGCTCTATCCCAAGCTTCATATATTGATAAAATATTGGTGAGATTTGCAATGCAAAATTCCAAGAAAGGTCAAATGCCTTTTAGACGTGGAATTCACTTATCACGGGAGCACTGTCCTAAGACTCCTAGTGAGGTGGAATACATGAAACAGGTTCCTTATGCTTCGGCTGTAGGAAGTCTCATGTATGCTATGCTATGCACTCGACCAGATATTTGCTACGCTGTTGGGATTGTCAGTAGATATCAATCAAATCCAGGACCGGAGCACTAGACTGCTGTTAAGCATATTGTCAAGTATCTTCGCAAAATAAGAGATTATATGCTGGTCTATTCAGCTCCAGATTTAGTGCCTACGGGTTATACTGATTCTGATTTTCAGGCTGATAGGGACTCTCGCAAGTCCACATCAGGGTCAGTGTTCACATTGGGTGGCGGTGCCGTTGTTTGGAGGAGCATCAAGCAGTCTTGTATTGCTGATTCCACCATGGAGGCAGAATATGTGGCAGCTTGTGAAGCAGCCAAAGAAGCGGTATGGCTAAGGAAGTTTTTGCTAGACCTTGAGGTGGTTCCTTCGGCATCACAGGCCATCACTTTATACTGTGATAACAGTAGAGCGGTGGCAAATGCAAAAGAGCCCAGAAGCCATCAACATAGAAAACACATTGAACAAAAATACCACCTGGTTAGAGATATCGTTCAACGAGGAGATGTTACAGTGTGCAAGATTGCATCTGCAGAAAATCTTACTGACCCCTTTACCAAAAGCTTACCAGCTAAGAGTTTTGAGGGGCATATTGAAAATATGGGTGTACTTAACATGTCTCATTTACTCTAGGGCAAGTGGGAGATTTGTTAGGTTGTGTTTGCCCGTCGAGTAAATTATTTGTACTCGTGACATTTTGAAATAAAATTAATATATTGATTGATATATTTATTATGTTATTTTGAGCTTATATTTATCCATAGGTCGATTTGATATTACAAATTGAGTGTTTGAGTTGTTAAGCACATAAAGATTCAATCTGTAATTCGATCTAAAATTATCGTTCACGATCAGTAAATAAATATGGATAATTTATTTTGATAAGATCGTCTCGATTTTATTAAAGTCTATCTTTGACTTTGGTAATAAAATTGAGAGTACATTTGGATTGTATTGAACGGGACAACGTGAAATTAATTTGTGACATTGACCAGACAAATTTAATTTCACTTGACTATCGTACATGGGACCTTAATCCTGAGCGGATAA
This sequence comes from Forsythia viridissima, assembly GCA_030279155.1. Taxonomy (NCBI): domain Eukaryota; kingdom Viridiplantae; phylum Streptophyta; class Magnoliopsida; order Lamiales; family Oleaceae; genus Forsythia; species Forsythia viridissima. Next base: position 3,033,581 of record CM059044.1, on the reverse strand, counting down.
TGAACGTCGGTTACTAACTTGAAGTTCTTTAAGGTGTCAATGAGTGAGATCAAATTGCTGATCAATATCTCGACACTTTGGGAATTAGAGTGAACTAACAAGGAACATATATTCGTAATATGGAATCCGTCACCTTTAAGGTATGATCATGATCTCACTGGTTCTTCTAGTATACAGTTTAATCTGAGCTCAGTAGTTCGACATTGATTGTTGAATTCAATGATGTGATGTGATCACATCGAACTGTCAGATAGAATATGAGAGTTGAGAATTTGTGAATATTCGAATAAGGGCATTTTGGTCATTTTACTTATTTCGAATATTCGAGTTGATCGACGGGGGTATCATGTAGGATCGATAAGTCGGAGGATATAATTATTGATTGTTGCTTCAGTAATTTCAATTAGACTAAGAGTACAGTCTTGTTCTTTTAGTGGAATAGGGCCTGATTAATAAATTATTTTGATTGATCAAGAGTTGACCAAGTCAAAATTAATTTATTAGAGCTTAGTTTAATTGGGACCGATCAAGTCCCCTTAGTGGCTCCAATATATAGAGTTAAATAGGCTTATTACCTATTTTGGGCTGTGCAGAAATGGGCCTGGGTTATGGTACTAGGATTGGAAGGGTTTTAGAGTGTAAGTAGATTATAAATAGTCTCATAAAATTATTTTTCTACACAACCTAAACAGATAGGCGGGACACACATTAAAGTGTGAAGTGTGTGTTTTCTCCTAACAAAGAAAACCCTAATCCTAGTATAATCTAGATCGAGAGAGGTGACCACACTCCGGTATAGCCACTCTTGGAGAACACTGGGGAAGGCTTGGGGGTTTGAAACTTTGGAAGATTAAAGAACACTATTGATAGGAATTTCGTAAATCACGCTACAAGGGTAATTCTTTCAATATCTATATGTTCTTGCAGTTTTATTTAATCTAGTTGAATGCACGAAATAAATCATATCTTGTGGAGGGATCTTTGATCATCACAGAAAATTAATTTTAGTGATGTCCAGATCCCGATTTCCAACAACAGGGACTCGAGCTGTCAATGTTTATTCATACACGTTCTAACACACGCGCAATGTACAAACTGTGATAGAACACATCTGATATTTGTATACACAAAGGAGTATTATACGTATAATATACTTATTTAAGTGGCAAATTGAAATTGAAGCATCCAATACGGTATAAAGCTCCTTCTTTATCGCTATAACTTTCTCTCTCTCAATTAATATACACAAATCTGAAACCCTACAAACCCCAGCCCTTTCTTTTTTTCACACAAATTTTCATCAGAAAAAATCTGGAAAATTGAATTAAATGCCGGAAAAAGATTTGCCGCCGGACCATCTGCGGTGCAAGCGGACCGACGGCCATCAATGGCGGTGCAGCCGGCGAGCGTTGGACGGGTTAACACTTTGTGAAATTCACCATCTTCAAGGCCGTCACCGCCAGAAAAAACAGAAGGTGCCAGACTCGCTCAAAATCGAGAGGAGTTATTCAAAGAAGAGTAAAAATGGGGAAAATGGTGGTGTTTCGAAATTGACGAAAAGGCCAATGTCGCTGGAGAAGAGAAAGCGGTGCCAATCGGAGGCGTTGTATGAGGCTTTGAAGCAGATGAAATTTATATTTTCAAAGTTTTGTTATCATATGAATTTTTAAATACTAATTAAGGTTTAAGAGATCATATTTTCAATATTATTATGGAAAACAATTAATGCACGTTGAAAGAAAAATAAGTCCAAATCTATATTTTTAAAGTTTTGTTATTATTGCAAAAATTAATTTTTCAATGCATTTTAATTTAATTATCCATATTTTAAATACTTAAATAATTTAATTTAATTAATAATAATTAATCTTATCTTATCTTCATTTTGGTCAAAATATGCATGTGTTTTTCAATGATAATTAAGATTTAAGAGATCACATATAAAATATTGCATTTTCAAGATTATTATGGAAGACAATTAATGCAAAGTAAAAGAAAAATAAATCAATTTATATTTTTAAAGTTTTGTTATCATATGAATTTTTCAATACTAATTAAGATTTAAGAGATCACATATTTAAGATTATTATGGAAAATAATTAATGCACGTTCAAAGAAAAATAAGTCCAAATCTATATTTTTAAAATTTTGTTATTATTGCAAAAATTAATTTTTCAATGCATTTTAATTTAATTATCCATATTTTAAATACTTAAATAATTTAATTTGATTAATTAATAATTAATTAATCTTATCTTCATTTTGGTCAAAATATGCATGCGTTTTTGAGTGCTAATTAAGATTTAAGAGAATTTAAGATATTGTATTTTCAATATTATTATGGAAGACAATTAATGCAAAGTGAAATAAAAATAAGTCAAAATTTATATTCTCAAAGTTTTGTTATTATTGCAAAAATTAATTTTTCAATGCGTTTTAAATTTAATTATCTATATTTTAAAGGGAAATTGGCGCAAATGGTCCCTAACGTTTGTCATTAGTGCACAAATGGTCCCTAACGTTTTATTTTTAACGGAATGGTCCCTAACCTATCCATTTAGGAGCGCAATTGGTCCTTTTAGGTGCGCAAATGGTTTCTATCACTGTTTTTTGTCTTTATTAGCAGGGGTAAAATTGTCAAGTTACATTTTTTTTCAACCTTTCAATTGGCGCAAATGGCCCCTAATCTTAAGAAATTTGCAATTAGATTCCCAACTTTTAAAAAAATGAAAATGAGTCCGATACTTTAATTTTTTTTATTAAAAATTAAAAAAAAAAACTAACAAATTGATAATATACTAAATTATTTTGAATATTTTATGAACTATTATAAAATAACCAAAATTGAAATTCATAATTATTAACAAATGTGCTAATTAAAATTATTTTATTATTATTAAGTAATCATATTATTTAAAATTCAAACTTTAATTTTATCATTACAACAAAAGAAGAAAAATAATTTTGTCACAAATAAAATTTTTATTTATGATCAACCCAACTCGATTTTATACAGTCTCATATTTATTGGGCCAATCCAACCCGCTTTTGAGCCACAAGGTTGCTGGACCAGTCCTATTTTAAATTTTAATTAATTTTTATATTAAAAAAAAAGGTTCTCACCCCCCACCCCACCCCACCCCACCCAACCCAAAATATGAGCAGAATGGAGATGATTTCTCCCCCCTATTCGCAGCGAAACTAGTTTCGCGAGCATTAGGGAGGGGATTTCTCCCATCCCTTCTGCTCGTATTTTGGGGGTGGGGGTGGGAACATTTTTTTTAATATAAAAATTAATTAAAATTTAAAATAGGACTGGTCCAATAACCTTATGACTCAAAAGCGGGTTGGATTGGCCCAATAAATATGAGACTGTATAAAATCGAGTTGGGTTGAGTATAAGTAAAATTTTTATTTGTGACAAATTTATTTTTCTTCTATTGTTGTAATGATAAAATTAAAGTTTGAATTTTAAATAATATGATTACTTAATAATAATAAAATAATTTTAATTAGCACATTTGTTAATAATTATGAATTTCAATTTTGGTTATGTTATAATAGTTCATAAAATATTCAAAATAATTTAGTATATTGTCAATTTGTTAGTTTTTTTTTATTTTTAATAAAAAAAAAATTAAAGTATCGGATTCATTTTCACTTTTTTAAAGGTTGGGAATCCAATTGCAAATTTTTTAAGATTAGGGACCATTTTCGCCAATTGAAAGGTTGAAAAAAAATGTAACTTGATAATTTTACCCCTGCTAATAAAGACAAAAAACAGTGATAGAGACCATTTGCGCACCTAAAAGGACCAATTGCGCACCTAAATGGATAGGTTATGGACTATTCTGCCAAAAATGAAACGTTAGGGACCATTTGCGCACTAATGGCAAACGTTAGGGACTATTTGCGCCAATTTTCCATATTTTAAATACCTAATTAATTTAATTTAATTAATTAATTAATCTTATTTTCGTTTTAGTCAAGGAGTTTAATACTAATTAAGATTTAAAACTTGATTTTATTATAACTAATTACTTTTCATAGATAACTATCGAAATTATTTTTTGTGATTACACCTCCCGTGCATTGCACGGGTACAACACTAGTATATATTATAATAGGATAACCGTCGAAAATTCTACGCACACATTTTCCTGCCATTTTTCATTTCTAGATTTAGTAAGTTCTGCCATAAATACTGCATAGGAGTTTGTTTTCTTTAATTGGTTTCACACATTGATTGTTTATTTATTTATTTCTTTTTCTTGCAAAAAACAAAGTGTAACATTTAATATTATATACGATAAATGCAAAAACTTTTCAAATTATGTAATTGATTTCACACAAATTTGCAGATTCTTATTTAAATATCTGTAGACAATTATTAGTAATAACAAATTTGAATGCTACATTAATTAATCAATATAAGATTTAGAGTATGTAAATATTACTAATTATTTACAAATAGAAAAATAATAAATTTATCGAATATCATTAACGCAATCTCCATCTTTACAATTTAGAAAATCAACTTTCAAATTATAATATAAAAATTAGTAAATTATTTAATGAGCCGCGCCAAAAATTAAGCCGAAAGCACTTCTTAAAAATTAGGAAATGTAATCAATCCTTTCCTTAAATTCTGTTTGTTTTATTTTTTTTTTCACGTTAACTAGAGGTGGCAAAATTGGCCCGGCCCGCGGGCCGGCCCATGTAGCCCGCTTTCTTGGGTTGGGTTGGCCCTAGCCCAAATAAAACCGGGCTAAGATGACTCGGCCCATCTAGCCCACAGGCTAGTTGGGCCGGCCCGATTTTGATTTTGATTTTTTTTTTGATTTTTTTTTGCTCCTTAACATTAATTAACTTATTTTGTGAATAGCCCCAATACATAATTCAAATAATATCAATCTAAAATGATCTAAGCCAAAGTCATTAATAAACATTAGTCCAAAAATCTTAAGATCCAATATAAAATTGTTTAGATTTAATTAAAATTTAGTTTAATTTAAGTTTCAATTTAAAAGATATTTGGTGTGACAAGTAAATTATTTATTTTAAATTTACTTATAAATAAACCTTTTAATTTAAGCAAAGCATGCTTATATCTTAAAACAATAAAACAAGTATGCTTTTAATATTTGTATTTTTTTTAAAAAGTGTCTACAAATAGTTTACAATTAACAAAAAAAATTATTATTTTGAAGGAAAATTGATGTTTATCTATTAACTAATACATGAGAACTTCAATTTTATAAATTAATCTTTTTAAAAATATCTATATAGTCTAAATTTATCTAAGATTGTATTTGATGTAATGTATTAGATTGTATAAAAAAATTTATTTAAAAAAAAAGGAAAAAAAAATTAAGATAAGTTGGGCCAATGGGTTGGAATGGGCTAACATATTTCTGGCCCATACAAAACTGGGTTGGGCTAGCCCATTCCAGTTTTATGTGTGGCCCTGTTCTGGCCATTTGCCAACTCTAACGTTAACTAAGAAATAGTTAAAATTAGTTGCAATTTACAAAATATATATAAATACACAATCTGACTATTAAATAGAGATAAGAAAACACATTCATTTGATTTAAACAAAATGATAAGATTTAAACTGTTATTGTAACTGAAAAATCAATCTATCTAATAATATATGTGTCGATTATTAAAAAAAACTTATCTATGCATACCCGAAAATTATTTTTCAAATTATAATAGAAAATTATTCAATAAGTTTTAATATTATATTATTTATATTATATATTACATAATATTAAAGTATTTATATTTTATTTTCTAATAATAATAATAATATTATTATTATTTATATTTATGTAGTCAGCAAAAAATATAATTAAATCAAATGACAAAATTTTAAATTGTAAAACATTGATTTAATTAAATTGTATTGGAATATTGACTATTTATAATACTTTTTATTAATTACTTAAAGTTGAGCAATTAATTAATTAAAATTGTTATTAAATATTAAAATTTTGTCATTTAATTTAATTATAATTTTTTGTTGTCTCTGCGTATATATAAATAATAATAATAATATTATTATAAAATATAATATAAATACTTTAATATTATGTAATATATAATATAAATAATATAATATTAAAACTTATTGAGTAATTTTCTATTATAATTTGAAAAATAATTTTCGGGTATGCATAGTTAAATTTTTTTTAATAATCAACACAAATATTATTAGATAGATTAAATTTTCAGTTACAGTAATAGCTTAAATCTCATCATTTATTTAAATCAAATGAATCTGTTTTCGTAACTCTATTTAACAGTCGGATTGTGTATTTATATATATTTTGTAAATTGCAACTAATTTTAACCGTTTCTTAGTTAATGTGGAAAAAAAATAAAACATATAGAATTTAAGGGATGGCTTGATTATCATTTTCTAATTTTTAAGAAGTGCTTCCGGCTTAATTTTTGGCCCGGCTCATTAAATAACTTACTAATTTTTATATTATAATTTGAAAATTGATTTTCTAAATTGTAAAGACGGAGATTGCGTTAATGATATTCTGTAAATTTATTGTTTTTCTATTTGTTGACATTTAGTACTATTTAAATACTCTAAATCTTATATTGATTAATTAATGTAGCTAGGGGTGGGCATCCAAACCGCCAAACCGCTCAAACCGACCGAACCGAACCGAACCGAATCAGGTCGGTTTGGTTCGGTTTTTCACATCCTAGCAGTTTGGTTTGGTTTGGTTTACTAATTTAAAAAATATATTCGGTTTGGTTTGGTTTGGTTTCGATTTGGACAAAAAAATCGAACAAAACTGTCAAATAAATCGAACCGAGAAATGAAAGTTATTTTTATAAATAACATGTTAAAAAACAGGTTGTAAATAATAGGTTATTTTATAAATGGGAGTTATATTTAAATTTTTTGTAAATTTTTGTTAATAACAGGTTGCATGTTGTAAAGAAAATTTGAAATGGAAATTATAAAATTAATTTTTTTTTTTGTGTATACAAGCCCAAAACATTAAAACCCAAACCGCCCAAACTGAACCAAGATTGGTCGGTTCGGTTTGGATCGGTTTCATCCAACGCGGCGGTTTGGTTCGGTCTCAGATAATGGCCAAACCGAATTGGTCGATTCGGTTTCGGTTTGGGCCTAAAACCGAACCAAACCAACCCATGCCCACCCCTAAATGTAGCATTCAAATTTGTTATTACTAATAATTGTCTACAGATATTTAAATAAGAATCTGCAAATTTGTGTGAAACCAATTATAAAATCTGAAATTTTTTTGTATTTATCGTATATAATATTAAATGTTATACATCATTTTTTGTAAGAAAAAAAATAAATAAAAAATAAATGTGTAAAACCAATTAAAAAAAACAAACTTCTATGCAACATTTATGACGGAAATTATCAAATTTGAAAAGGAAAAATGGCGGAAAAATGTGTGCGTGAAATTTTCGACGGTTATCCTAATATATTTACATATAATAAAAGTGGCTAACTTTTTTACTATTCATCTTGCCACGTGTCAACTTCACATGTGGCTGTTTTCTTTTTCTTTTTTTTCCCATTTTTTGTTCTTATTTGTTTGGGTAATTATATTTAAACTACATTTTTTTAACTACACCACATTTTATAATTGTAATAAAAGTCATCGACAATATCTAATTTTCACATTTATGTACCTAACTATTTGTTATCACATTTTTTATCATCAACCTATTAATTAGTATATCTTATCTTTGTCTTTGATGATGATTTTTGATCAAAAAATTAGGACCCGCAATTTACAACTCACTTTTTATCCACACATTCACTTACAACTTATAATATAAGCATTTAAAAAATAAATTCTGCACTACCAAACATATACTTAGTATTTCTCAACTTTTACTATTTTACTTAGTAAACAATTTGAAAACAGTTATGCAATCAACTACAAATTCTTATAGGTTGTAAATTGTAGTTTGTTCAAATGACTGTTTGCTTGTTATATTTATATTTAAGAATTATGTTTTTTGATTATTCATCTTATATTTGTTGAGTGCTAATTTTCTTAAATTATTGTTGTAAATTATACTCGTACTATTTTATATCTGTATAGATTATAAATCAAAATACAATAACGTAAATATCCTACCAACCATCTTACGTGTATCGCACTCCTACAACTAGTATATGTAGATGGGATAATGATCCATTTAAAAAGGGATCTAATGAAATCTGGTGCACGTTTTTGGTGACCCGTTCAAAGTACGAGTTTATATATATATATATATTTTTTTTAAGTTTTGCAAGAAATTTTCAACAAAAAGAAGAATTATTTTGTGTTGAATTTTTTTGCGTTCTTATCAATAACGCCTACTTTAAATTATATTTTCGTATCCAAATTCAAGTTTCCATAGAGGAGGTAAAGAGCCACCATGCCTAGTGTTGATTCGAGTGGAGTCCCAACTCCGAGCAGGCTCGAGGTTTGCGTGAATCTTCATTCTATTGAATTTTAAGTTACTTTTAAGCGCAGCTAATCATGCTCGATTCGTATTTTCAAACATTTTTATTTTATTCATTTAAATTAATTATCAGGGAAAAGGAAAGGCAATTGTGGTTTGCTGGTTTCTTGGACTCGGATGCCTTGTTGCATGGAATAGTTTAATGACTATAACAAATTACTACTATGTATTGTTTCCTGTAAGTATGTCCCAATTCTTATTATATTTTTATTTTATACGGTTTTGGATTGTATGTGTTAAGGACATAGTATTGGACTTACGACCCTCCGTAAAAGTATATTGGAAATTAGTTTCTAGCCTATTGATTCGATATTAATGGAAATTTACGATTTTTTCTTCTTCACAGCGTTACCATCCTTCGCGGGTACTTACCCTCGTTTATCAACCATTTGCACTTGGAACAATGACAATACTTGCTTACAATCAGGCAAAGATTAATACAAGGAAACGTAACATCTTAGGATACATTCTATTTTTCCTAAGTACTTTAGGACTTCTTGTTGTAAGTTTTGCTGTCAGCCATTTTGTACCATCCTTTTAATGACTTTTTTTGGTCTAACATCAATTGATTAATCAAACTTTTATGGTTCCAGTTAGATCTAGCCACAGGAGGTAAAGGAGGAGTCGGAAATTATATTGGCGTTTGCGTTCTTGTTGCGGCTTTTGGAGTTGCAGAAGCTCATGTTCAAGGTGGAATGGTTGGAGATTTGTCGTTCATGCATCCTGAGTTTATACAAGTAAGTTTTGTAAGTACGAGCATGTTTGGTTCTACTTAAAAATTACTTTTCTAGAAACTATTCGAGTCGGACCTCTAGATTTACCATTGTGCTTGTCTGTTCTTGCAGTCATTCTTTGCTGGTTTGGCTGCATCAGGGGCTCTTACTTCTGGATTGAGGCTAATCACCAAAGCTGTTTTTGATAAATCCGATCACCATCTTCGTAAAGGAGTTGGTAAGTAGTTGAAAATATCATTAAAAATTGAAGTATCCATTTATCTCTTTAAATAATCAGACTCGTTGAATGCTTCTTGTTAAACATTCTAATGATGGAAGCTAGTCTTTTAGCATAAGTTTGGTACACTTACAACGTACAAGATATTATTCAGTCGACCTTACCAGACATGTTATTAAGTTCTTTAAAACCGGTCAAGTTTCATATATTTCCACACTCATAGACCAATCTGTTATGTGAAGGTGTACAAGTTTGTCCGTGTGAGTATCAAAATTAGATCTTCATTAATTGTTTTCCGATGCTGTAGTCTTCTTTATATGTTTTTGCAGTGCTATTTCTTGCCATCTCGACATCCCTTGAATTTTTATGTATTTTCCTATACGCGTTTGTCTTGGCCAAACTCCCAATCGTAAAATACTATCGGTCGAAGGCTGCATCAGAAGGATCAAAAACAGTATCAGCTGACCTTGCTGCTATTGGCATTCAGACTACAGAAAGCCAAAGTGTAAAATAATTTTCTTTAAGTCTATTGAAATTTAATTCTTAACAAATTGTTATTTCGACTTCAAGAACTGCATTTTGCTATCGTTACAGGCTGTTGATTCTAAAATCGAACGGCTGAGCAACAAACAATTGTTATCACAGAATGTCGATTATGCATTGGACCTCTACTTGATATACGTTCTCACATTATCAATTTTCCCGGGATTCTTGTACGAAAACACTGGATCCCACCGTCTGGGTTCTTGGTAAGTGCTCACATTATCAATTTTTCGTTAATAATGTTTTGTGCTATTCAATACTCTCTACCAAACATGCTATTAGAACATTACCGAGCCTATTTTTCTAGTGGAATTCAGTTGCATCTGAGAAATTCACAGCAGTTGACAAAAACCAGACAGTACTATTGTTGTTGATTTAACATTTTCATAGTATCATTGCTTCTAATAATCATAAATTCTTTACGCACTTAGGTATTCAGTTGTCCTGATAGAAATGTACAATGTATGGGATCTTATATCAAGATACATTCCCCTTATTAAATGCATCAAGATAAAATCGCGAAAGGGCCTCATGATCGCATGTCTATCGCGTTTCTTGCTTATCCCGGCCTTCTACTTCACTGTAAAATATGCCGATCAAGGATGGATGATGTTTCTCGTATCATTCTTGGGACTAATCAACGGCTACCTCACTGTATGCGTCTTCACAGCCTATCCCAAAGGTTACAAAGTAAGCCGAAACCTCAATCCCCCCATACCATTACATATATATATATATATATATATATATATATATATATATATATATATATATATATATATATATATATATATATATATATATATATATATATATATTTTTATTTATTTATTCATTATATTTTCTTTGTATAGCCTGATACGAGAATGAAAATTGTATTTGTAGGCACCGGAGCAGAATGCATTGGGTAATTTGATGGTCATTTTTCTTCTTGGAGGCATTTTTTCAGGCGTCGCTCTTGATTGGTTGTGGCTTATCGGGAATCAAAAGTTTTAAGGAGACGACGATTACTTAGGATATGGAAATGGAACATGAGTAATTAGGAAAAAATTGTTTGATTATTCATCATTAGTTTGTAAATATTTTCAGTAAAGTTGAAAATTTATTTGAATAATTAGTGAAGTTGATAATTATTTCGATATTATTCATGAAAGATTGAGATTTAATGACATAAATCATATTAATCGACAAGAAGATTTTACGAGCGATGATTTCAATGCAACTTATATACAATGCAAACACAATATTTTGGTTACATTGTTGTAACACGAAACCCACAAATCATGTAATTTCGTATTGTGCTAATATTTTTATTTATTCTAATTGTGTCAAACTCAAATATCCTTAGATTGAGCAAAATATTTGCAATCTTTTATTCTTATTCCAATATTGCTTCGAATATTAGTTGAATGGTATACCTTTGAACTTGGTACAATCCATCCCAAGACACAAACGTTTGATTAGAACAATCCCAAGGTTCTTGGCTTTGGATAATCAGGCGGTTAAGCTCCAATATTCTAGGGATGAAATGACAGTTATTTTGACAGTTAAGAGGTCAATGGTTGAAATATGTTTAAACAAGTCCACTCACCCTTCTATGTATCGCTTTTCCTCCCGATCCTTTTCTTCTATATTTTTCGAGAACGAGTATTGATATATAAAATATTCTAAGAGAGACAATTTCATCGTGGAAATGAAAATTTTCTACTTTTCATTAAGGAATTCCCATTTCAGGGAATTCAATGTTGCCTTGTTGCTATGAACTTCTTAAAACTACTTTGCTTTTCTTACACTTCAACTTTTCATTATAAAATGCATGAAGGCATGCCTGGTCTGGTAACAGACATATTTTTCAAATTTGAAGCAGAAATGTATTTATGTTTCTAGTTTATCGAAACTTATTTTTTCTTTTGTTTTGTTATTGTACGATGTCTTATGTCGACTATTTTTATTTTCTCAGACCTTTTCTCTTTTATTTGATGTTTTTCCCTGTCCTCTCTTCTTAATTTGTTTCCCATTAGCACATTTTGAAACATTTTCTTCAGCATATGGTTCAATACTTTCGATTTTTGCGAAAAAGCCCATCAAAAGATATGTAAAAGACGATGTTGAAAATTTCTAGATTATTTTGTTGTCAAAATGTAATTCCCAAGCCAGTCGGCGTTTTAGTTAAGAACTTGCACAAGAAACCGATCAATGTGACATGGAAAAAGCCACAAATCGGGTGGACAAAGTTAAACTACGACGGATCCTGCAAATTCAAGACAGGAAAATCAAGTATCGGAGGGATTTTCAGGAACCATAACGCTGAATTCATACTCGGATATGCTGAAGCCATTGGAAATTCCAACAGCACGATTGCAGAATTGGCTGCTCTTGAAAGAGGCCTCGAGTTAGTACTCGAGAATGGTTGGAACCACGTATGGCTTGAGGGAGATTCCAAGAGTCTAGTCGACATAATTGCACGAAAAAAACCAGTAAGATGCGTAGAAGTACAAAGGCATGTCACGCGTATAAATTTGATGATGCCAGAAATTCCAAACTGTATTTTAACACATATTTATAGGGAGGGCAATAGGGCTGCTCATACATTTGCACAAATGGGATACAAATTGAAGAAGCCTCAAATTTGGCGGGATATTCCTCCTAATAAAGTTCTTCGACGTATTGTACTTGAAGATGGAGGAGGCAAAACGTTTCATCGAAAATGATAAGTATATTATATTCTAAATTAACATAGTTATAACATCAAATATGTAGAAACTAGGATAATTGTACACTTGTTGTAAATACTTGATTTAGTATATATCGATGATTTCTCTACATTGTATTGTATCTCACGTGCATCGTCTGTTAATGATATATTCTTCATTTAGCAGTGAGTTGAAATAGGCTTCGTCCTCATCTCCAACAATGTTATGAGACGAGATGCAAAATTCAGCTTAACGGCAAAAAACATGATCCAAAAAGATTAGTCTTTATTTTCATTTTCCTGGTGTCTTAAAAATGGATTCAAATTCAGACATCATGGAATTCTACCTTTTCCTGTCGTCTTAGTACATTCACAGGGATACATTCTTGTCTGTCACATAAGAGTAATTTGTTTCACTATAAAATCATGAAATTATATACCTTAGCCTATTTATCTGCTAATCATAAAACATTTCAAGATTTGTTAAATACTCAACCAAATCAACCCCAACAAATACAATCTGCTAAAGATATAAAGTATCAGATGAGCAAAATTCCATCAATCTGCTAAGATATCAGAAATTAATAAACAAAGACAGATTTCTGCCCTCGATCACGTGTATTTATATGCTTCAAGAGCGCAAAATACTACTAATTTACATAATTTATAACGTCAAAATTGAATCGAATCAAGTACATGACAGCTACTTGAGCTGTCAATGTTTATTCATACACGTTCTAACACACGCGCAATGTACAAACTGTGATGGAACACATCTGATATTTGTATACACAAAGGAGTATTATACGTATAATATACTTATTTAAGTGGCAAATTGAAATTGAAGCATCCAATACGGTATAAGGCTCCTTCTTTATCGCCATATCTTTCTCTTTCTCTTTCTCTCAATAAATATACACAAATCTGAAACCCTACAAACCCCAGCCCTTTCTCTTTTTCACACAAATTTTCATCAGAAAAAATCTGGAAAATTGAATTAAATACTTGCTTTTTCAATGCCGGAAAAAGATTTGCCGCCGGACCATCTGCGGTGCAAGCGGACAGACGGCCGTCAATGGCGGTGCAGCCGGCGAGCGTTGGACGGGTTAACGCTTTGTGAAATTCACCATCTTCAAGGCCGTCACCGCCAGAAAAAACAGAAGGTGCCAGACTCGCTCAAAATTGAGAGGATTTATTCAAAGAAGAGTAAAAATGGGGAAAATGGTGGTGTTTCGAAATTGACGAAAATGCCACTGTCGCTGGAGAAGAGAAAGCGGTGCCAATCGGAGGCGTTGGATGAGGCTTTGAAGCGGATGAAATTGAGAAAAGGCGACTTGCAGCTTGAACTGATCAGAGTGTTCTTGAAGAGGCAAGTGGAGAAGAAGAAGGAGAGAGAGTTAAAGGAAAATGCAATTGGTGAGACGATGAGAGAGTTGCCTAATGGAGTCATGGCTATTTCGCATCCGCCTTTGAATTCTCGGATATTTAGCAATCAAAATGTTGGATTGGATGTGAAATTGGGGGTTGATTTGAACTTGAGCTTGTTTTCACAAAGGAATTTCCGATCAAAAAATATTGAACCATTCCCAATTGGTACAATGCAGGTAGTTATCTCAAATGCTATCAAATGAATTTGAATTGCTTATTTTTTTGTTAGCCACAAGGAATCGATACAATGTAGGTTCTCCTTTGTACGAGAAAATGTGAATTTGGTTTTGGAATTTGTGTTTCTTGAACTGTTTTCTATTTAAGGAACTGATATTAGCGTTTCAATTTCGCCACTAGGTTGTCCCATTCGCAGGGAGTGTGAAGAAAAGGAAAATAAAGAGATGCCATTGGTGTAGAGAAAGTAATAAACTGAATATGATCAAGTGTTTGAGTTGCAGGAAACGGTTCTTTTGTGCAGATTGTGTCAAAGAGAGGTTTGATATTTTTATGTACTCAGATTTCCTAATATTTGCAGATGTGCAGCTGGAAAATTAGATTGCTTATATTTCCCCTTTTGATTCTCAAATGAAAATCAGATTGTGGAAAATTTCTTTATATGGTTTTCAACCCTTGTAAAAGTATTTTTATTAAAATGCCAACCCATGTTCCCAGATGAAGTCGGGCAGTTCTTTTTTGGTGGAGTCATTTTTGCTATTGATGATTGGTTAAGATTTTTGTTGACATAATTAAAGACTCAAGAAGTGATTTTAGTTGCAAGCTGTTTGTTAGTAAGAAGAGGACAAAATTACGCAATAAAGTTAATCGAATAAATATTACTACCTGTTTATACAGATATCGTTTCTTTCTTTGCATATAGTAACTTTCAGTGGAAGTGATTTTTACTGTCTAACTTCTAATTTTCATCTCAATATGAATGTATAAAGGGAAAAATGTGAGTTTCAGTGAGGTGAATTGACCCCACTGGGATCAATATAGCTCTACCTATATCTATGTACTAGATAAAGATACTGTAATGAACCTTGTGTGAATTGTAACAACCATTCTATTTGTAGCATATGGCTAGCAAAGTTCTATTTGTTAATCCTGTAACAACAACTGTATTGGTCTCCATTTTGTGGTGAGTAATGAAGCATCTTGCATGCCTGGGAGTTAAGAAGGGAGGCAACAAAGTCTCTTTGGAATACCATTTCATGCCTAAATTATTATATTATATTAATATCAGGATTAACCAAAGTTGAAAATGGTACAAAAGAAGGAAGAACTAATTAGAAAACTTTTGAATTTAATATTTGCAGCCAGAACAAACATATTTCATTGCTCAGAAAAAGAGTTAATGCTCCACTTTTTCACAAAAATAATAGCAATAATAATAATAAAAGAAATAGAGAAATAAAGAGAGAAAGAATTAAAGGAAAGACCTGTCATGAATTGACTACTGAGTTTGGAACCTTATCTAAAATTTGTAATAGTTGACCATTGGGTTTTCTACGCTTCCCTTGTGCTTCTTAACTGTGGACACAAAGTAAGTAGGTATTATTCTGCTTGCAAATTTAACTTTATATCTAGAACTCTTCATTAAATAATACTCCCTGTTATGCAATTCTAATCACAGGTCACCTGATAGTTATAAAACTTGAATGTCATTAGGTATTTTGAGAGGCAAGAAGTGAAAGAGAAATGTCCTGCCTGTCATGGAACTTGCAGTTGTACGATCTGCAAAAAACATCAATCCAAGGCTGTTAATCACAAGGTTTGACATGAAAAATGCTATGCCTAGAATTATGGCGTTTTTGGATAAGCTTTCGATATTGATGCATCTGTTCTTTATATAATCCTTCTTCCAGGAATGTTCTAGAAATAAAAGGAGGGTCAATAGAATTCACTTGCTTCATTATCTGATCAATTTGCTTCTTCCCGTACTGAAACAAATGAACCGTGACCAGAGTGCTGAGATGGAGATAGAAGCTCATGTAACAGGTATTACCAACATCATGCTCAGTCACTATGTGGCAAGTATGTTTCCTTATTTGATGTCAAATCAGTTAGTCTTAAATTTTACTTAACAGGCAATGAAGTCCAGATTCCACAGGCCAACTTAGGCTTCCAAAAGTTACATTGCTGGTAAGTTCATCTTGCCGCAATATTTGAATGTGTCATTGAGACAGTAAGTTGACTTTCTTTTTATTTTATTTTTTTCCATGGTGAATTGAAACATGGAGCAGCAACTGCAAAACTACCATTGCGGATTACCACAGAAGCTGCACAAAGTGTTCCTATAATATTTGCTTAAATTGTTTGGAGTTATGTCGAGGGAGCTTTTGTGGAGAATTTAAGCTCAAAAGTTGCAAGAAAAGGAAAACTTGTCTGTCTGATGATGAACCGCTGTTAAAGATAAACAAGAACGTTTCAAGGCTAACTTCTGGTGGAATGTCCTCTTTGTCTCCCATGTCATTGCAAAAGTGGGATGCTAATGCAGATGGAAGTATTTCTTGCCCATCCGTGGATATTGGAGGTTGTGGAAATAGCCTTCTTGATTTAAGATGTATATTTCCCTCCACCTGGACTAGAGAGCTGGAAGTCAGAGCTGAAAAAATATTATGCAGCTATCACTTTCCGGAGATTGCAGATGTTTCTTTGTTCTGCTCTCTCTGCAAGGGCATTGATCATAAAGCTGGTACGGTTAAGACACTGCAAGAAGTGTCTAGTAGAATAGGTTCTAACGACAACTATCTGTATTGTCCTACTATACAGGGTCTTCATCAAGAAACCTTTGAGCATTTTCAGAAGCACTGGGGTATGGGTCATCCTGTCATAGTTCGGAACGTTCTTAAGAGCACCTTAGGTTTGTTTTGGGATCCATTTACCATGTTCTGCTATTACATTGAGAATACGAGCTCCAAACCTTACAATGAGGATAATGTAGAAGCAACAAATTGCTCAGATTGGTGTGAGGTCAGTGTCTTAGTATCTCTGTCTCTAACAAAGTGATAGACTAAGCAAGTGTTGAAGCAATTCAACAATATGTAACATATTGGAAAGCAGAAGTATATTGCGAATAGAATGCTAAATTTGAACAGATGTCTATTGAACACATGATGCCAAGTACATTTGGAGATAGGTGAGATCATATTACTAAGACAAAGGCCATGCTGCATACCTCGGTTTAGAAGGTTCTATATGAAATTTCCTTTTTTAAGTTGGTACAGTCTAGATGAGAGCAATGCAATTGGTCATGCACGCAACATAGTATAAATTGAAAAATGACATTCTAAGATTAGGAAGTTACTGCAGCTAACGCATTTTTTATGCCTTCATTTTTGTTATTTTAGTGATGGCATTAAGAAATGAACAAGTTTTGTCTGTTTTCCTTCCAAGGTGTAAGCTTTCCAAGTTTTTAAATGAATAAATGCGTTTTGGAGTACTATTATCAACCCTTTTGCATGTGTCGATATTTGGTTTGTAGAAGTTGCAGATAAGAGAAATAGTCTTAATGATACTTTAATTTCAGTATTCTTTTACACTGGTCTTCCTTTTCAATTTTACGTTATTTGGCTTTTGGCTTTTTACACATTCTCGTGAATGATGATAGAGTAATTTCCTTTAGTTCGCACCTTGTCCTCACATAAATGCACCTTGCATATATTGTTCTTTTGTTCTTGCAGGTAGAAATTGATAGGAAGCAGACATTCATGGGATCAGTGGAGAAGAGAACACATGCAAGCGTGCGGCATAAAACGCTAAAATTTAAAGCTTCATTTTCTTCCGGTTTATTCCAAAAGCAATTTCCAGCCCACTATGACGAGATCTTACATGCTTTACCACTCCCAGAGTACATCAATCCAGTGTCTGGCCTTCTGAACTTGGCTGTTAAGTTGCCCAAGGAATTGCAGAAGACGGACTTAGGTCCTTGTATCTATATTTCATATGGAGGTCCAGAGGAACTAATGCAGGCAGATTTTTTGACAAAACTATGTTATGAATCACATGATACAGTATGGTTTTATTTCCTTGCTTTAACTGTCTGAACTTTTTGTTGCAACATATCTGGACAATCTCAAATAAATAATTCACACAAGGAGCATTTCTATAAAGGTCAAGTCTTAAAAGTTGGGAAATATTATAACTAATTCCATTTTCTTTTCAATCTCAGGTTAATATTCTCGCTTATGCTACAGATATTCCAATCTCCCAAGAACAGATTACTAAGGTTGAAAGTTTAATGAAAAAGTACAAGTCTCGAGATCCTCATGGTCAGTCAGCAGGCAAATCTAGTGATCAGAAAGGCAAGTCGCCTTTGCAGAGTGAAGATACTGGTGAATTAGACTTGCCGGCCCATGTTGGAGACACAATGCACCTACCTAATGGAATCCCAAAAGTGCCTTTCTACTCCAGCGATTCACCCAAGGTCCATTCATTAAGTGTTGTAGATGAAAATATGTCTCATGACAGTGAATCTGATTCTGAGGAGTCAATAATTTGTTGTGGAACTATTGAAAAATCTGAAGACACTGATGAGTATTTTCTTGCCGAAGATATAGAAAGCTCTTGTTCTAGTGAAGATAAGCGAGGAAATAATTCTTGTGGTGCCGTATGGGATGTTTTTCGTCGGCACGATGTCCCAAAACTTCTAGAGTATCTCAAGCTACACTCTAATGAGCTCAGTCATACTTGCTATTCAAAACATGTATGATTACTTTAGATTTTTTTTTTTTTTGTTAGACGACATTGATGTATCAGAATAAATAATTGTTTATGGGTTTCTCCAATAGGTTGTTCATCCAATTCTTGATCAGAACTTTTTCCTAGATGCTTTTCACAAATTGAAGCTTAAAGAAGAGTTTGGTAAGCTGTAGTGATAGGTTCTTATCTCTCTTTGAAATTACTGTTAGATTTTCCACGTTGTCATAGTTTTTGCGGGTGGTTTCAGATATTCAACCTTGGACCTTTGAGCAACATCCTGGAGAAGCTGTCATCATTCCTGCTGGATGTCCATATCAAATTAAAAAACTTAAGGTAAGATTCTACATTGACCGTAGTCATTATTTAGCTTCATTTGGCCTGCAAAACATTTTTACTTGCTCATCTGTGGTGTTTAATAATTTTATATGCATGCTGCATCTGTCTTGTGTTCTGTGGAGGTGGATGCAAGTTTTAGAACATGATCCTCGAAAGTTAGAGCTCTTTTCAAAGGAGAAGTTATTTGTTTATGGGAAAGGATGGCTGTTCTGGATGTAGAAAAATGAGAAGACAAGTTAGGGGCGCCTACTGCCTTTGGCGTAGAGCACAACATTGTGCAGTACATTTTCCATTTACAAGATGATTATTTCTTTATTTGCTTCTTGAAATTTGCATCTGAAATTGCAATTAGTGGATTGAATGAGCTACTCTTATTGTTGCAAGCTTCTGCACTTTTTCAGTCATGTGTCGGTGTTGTTTTGGACTTCATCTCACCTGAAAATGCCACTCAATGCGTTAAATTGAGTGATGAAATCCGCCTACTACCTATGCGGCACAAAGCAAGAGAAAAATTGTTGGAAGTAAGTTTTGTTATGTTCTTAATATCTCTTCTCTCGATGTTCTATACAGAAAACCGACTACGAAAAATGGCTTTTACAGGTGAAAAGGATGACCCTTCATGGAATCAATGCAGCAATTGAAGATATCCATAATCTTATGCACTCAGAGCAAGTAATCCTCTGATACACGTTTCTAATCATGTTCTTGTTTGCATTTGTTTGTGTGGAACTTCTTGTTTACTTCTATGCAAAAACTCTTGAATGTTTCTTTTACTAATTTGCATATGAAATGTGTTGCCCAAAGTTGTTGGCTGTGGCAAAAGGTTATAGGGAATGCTAGATCTTTATCCATTCACAGGTTCGTCATTATTGTTTGAATGTGCCATATAGTTGGTGTGCATCCATAATCGGCAAAACTTAATTAGCTTGAGAATCTTTATTGAATGAGGGCAATATAGTTTTATGAATTTCCCCTATCGTTTACAAAGTTCACACTCCAGGATTGATGGACTCAATGGAATTGGAAGCACCCACCATCGGAAGAGATTAATCTGCGTAGCTTGTGATATACTGTCAGCCTACGTGGATTTCTCTCTCTGTAAGTAGCAGATTGAAGAGGCAGAATATATGCACGTATATCTTCTCATTTGATACTGATTTTCTTTTATCATATTCTCTATCCTGCTCCTTCAGGTCTGGAGGTGTTACTGATATTGTTTATTATTTCATTACGTATATTGCAGTGAAAGCGTTTGAGCTGCCTGTCTGTTGGCTCGTTGACTGATATAATTGAAGTAAAATTATGATATCTCACTGCTGAGCTTTTGGTTCCAACATATTTTAAGCATAATAACTATTTGACTTTATGTGGTTTGCATGCAGATTTACAATATTTTCGGCTTATAATTGTGTTGTGGAGGCCCAAAGTCCTAGCAACAATATTGTTTAGAGTTGAGGTGAAATTCTTCTAAACTGCAATGATTTCAACAAGAAGTTTACAAACTGTGGAACATAATCATGATTACAATATTCTCAACATCTCCCGCCATTGTTGTCGTCCAAGGTAGAGTTTTGATGCAGTTCATTGTGCAGTGGAAGCTGCAAATTATTGAGATAAACTGTTGGAAAATCTTCCAGCTTGAGCTCATATAGGTTGTAGCCATTATGAAGTTGTATATAAAATTTATTAGGATTCTCTCTTCTTAGCTTTGTCAATTTGTTTCCATCTTTCTATAGCAGAATCATAGGCATTATTTCTTTAGGCTATTTTTAGACACTTGTTCTGTATATATTTAGATTTATTGTTAGGCAATTGAATAAAAGCAGAAATTATTATTACAAAATGCTTCCTAGATCTGAATGATAACGTGGTATCAGAGCCTGAATGTGTTAGCTATGACATACATCATGTCATGTTGATATGACTACCTTCACATAATAGAACTTTAATATTTAGTTACTAGTATATACCGCTTACCCGCGGTGGGATCCGACCGTTACGATTGCACTTCAATGGCAAATCACAAAGCTGAGCTGCAAAAGTTCAAATGTTCAAAAGTTTATTGCTTGAGGAAATAAACCATGAGATATATGATTTGTATATATAAATTGCACTCTAAACCACATTAATCGTCAGATCACAACAACCAGCATAACTAACCAAAAGGAGGCATCAAAAGTTTAGCATAAATTATACCTGACCATCAACGTAAGCAATCAGAACTGTAGAGGAATCGGGAGATTGTGTTTTGTCAACAGTGCTTAAGGACTTCAACAGGGTTTTTTTACTGAATATACAGTCTAATTAGAGACGATGATTTCACAATTTTTTATGAGTTATTGGGCAATCAGCACTTGAAGACTAAACAAAATCTGCTTTTATTATGTATAAAACAAATACATTAGACGTGTTTAAACTTTCAAAAGTATTATAAAGCCACAAATGAAGGGCAATAATACTAAATTAAATAACCGAGCTATAAAAGGGGAAATCAGGATCTTTCATGATTAGCAGAGAAACTCTTACATTACAAATTCAAATTCCAACATATCAAAATCACCCCAAATAATAACAGTAACATTAAAATACTATGAATTACTGGGCTACCGTATGTACCTGAAGAGAGAAGAAAATGGCGAAAGCGGAGAGCATCAAAATTGCCGAGTCTCTTTTCTTTATCTTTGTTTATTATGAAGTCTCCAACTCCCCAGATGCAGGCACGACTGTGAGAGAGCAATAACACTTAGTTACGGGTCAACGCGGCTGGTTCCGATTGAGGGTTGAGAAGAATCATGAGATTATCGATTGATTAAGGGGAGAAAATCTGGAGACGATTGAGCGAGAGGGAGAGAGATAGAGGGTTCGTTTGAGCGGATTTTGCAAAGAACAAACGTGATTGTGTGAGAGAGAGAGAGAGAGCTCTTTGATTGAGCAAGATGGAGAAAGATAGAGGGGATTGTTTGAGCAGGTTTTGCAGACGGACGGAAAGGGAGCATTTTTTTTTTGCAAACGTAGTGACGGACAGCAGCTAATTTTTTTGTGCTATTTTTTCGTCCACGTAGCGGAATAAACCTCCCTAACGGTCGGTGATTAATATAGTTTTATGTTTTTAGTGATGAAAATTAATTTATGTTCGTAAATATACGGTGTGTGTCTTTACATATACATTCCTTACACATACATACGTATTTATTACATTAATATTTTTTACCTTCAGTTCGACAAGTTGAATTTTTTGAATTTCGTACTCTAAGTCTTTTATCTATTTTGTTAACATGGTAATCATTTAAGGAATGCGTATTTTTATTTAAATCTTATGTTTGAAAAGTAAGTCCCATTTTCCGTTTGGAAGCAATTTCTGTGGTTCACAAACAAATGGGCCAACATTTTGGCCCATTTTGCACTTTTTTCTTTCTTTCTTTCTTAAATCCAAACAAAATTTCATTCAATTTTTTTTTTTAATTTTTTTTTATTTTATGTATTTGATTTTATAAGTAAATTGTACACAATTTGTTAAATGAGACTCCTATTTGTCCAAATGCTCGACAAATTGGAGTATAATAAGGCAAAAAAATCTTTTTTTTTTGTTTATTTGTCGAGAATCTTGACAAATACTGCCAAGTATGTATTAAATGGGACTCTTATTTGTCTAGATGCTCGACAAATTGGAGTTGGGTGTTGTGCGATTCAAATCCCGTAAGTGGACGGATCGTTTACAAGTAATATAATGATTTGTAGAGTGTCAAACTCACGAGGACCAGCTATTAATTTAACTAATTAATTTAAAAACTTAAATTTTTTAACAATAAAAAGAAACACAGATTTGATTTGGATTTGTGATTCTAAACTATTCTAATTAACTCTAAATTATCAAATAATTAAAATAAAATAGTGAGAACGAATTCAAGATCTACTAACACTAGGATTTTTGAATCCACCAACACTTTCCTTAATCAAATATTCGTTTAACCGCTTTAGCTTATAATTACCATAGATTGAAAATCGGCGTTCCTAAAATAATCAAAAGTCTCTCTCGATGGTCAATCAATTCTATATGTTATGCGAACTTAATTATCTCTAATTAAGCTTCGAACATAAACATATGCATTAAAATCTCAAGAACACCTAAATGGATTTCATAAAGCATAATAGTAATTTCTATCTATTATTGGACTCTATGTTATTCAATACCACGTGCTTAATCTATATTGAATCTCTCGACTTCAATATAAATCACAATATATTCTAATGGTGATCAAGCATTAAAATAATAGAAAAACTGTATAAAGAATAATCAACCCAAAAGTAATTAATTACCAAAACGGAAAAACTTCTAATTAATTAAAAATGCGATGTTTCATCGTTCATCCTAGATATAAATAAATTAGCCGGACATGATTTCGTCAATTATGACAATAATTGACTTTATCATGATCCGGCGAAAGAAAAAGAAGAAGAAATAAATACAACCCGTGACTCTGGCTGAAGAATCTTCAATCCCGTGTCTTGATCTTCGATTCTCCTCTTGTATCTTGTTCCCAAAATTCGTCTCCCTTCTTCTGGCTATTATCTGCCTTATTTATAATGTTCTTCAACTCTCTAAGACGTGTGTTTAAATTGTTGTTTTATCTTGGAGTTGTAGAGTTCTAATCCCATCAAAAAACTGTCAAAACTGGTGCCCGTTATGTCCTTCAAGTCTCTTTTCGTCTTTTTGTCAGATTGATACTTGAATTTGATTATTATCCTATAATAAACAAAAACAATACACAATTATACTGAAAACAAATAAGAGTACTCATAATTGTCCCTTTTTGTAAGTTCAGATAAGTACAAAATTGTACTTATCAAATATCTCCAAACTTGAACTATTATTCGTCATCGAATAAACTAGCTAAAAACAATCATGCACATACTAATATAAATAATAAAAATAGTTATACTATAAATAGCTTGTCGTTCTTTTGTAACAACTTATAATTCATGATGAGTATCTAGGTATTACTATTGCAAACGTGATCCTATTTAAACCATATTTGATACGTGTGTGAAAGCAGTTAATCTGATTTACTTAATTTCTATGGTGGTGATAGCCCAACCATTTGGCCAAATTTTCCTTTCCCTCTCGTAAGGTACACTTTCTCCCAAAATGATTTTTTCTTTTAATTCCTGAGATTTTTGTTCTAAGGTTATGGTTCACATTTTTTTATTGCTTGAGATTGGTTGAGAAAACTAGTAATCGTGACAACCTAGGTTTATGAAGATTCTCCAATTTATAAGCACTATTGACCAGAAAGTTTCTACTAAGTAAGTCAAACCCATTAGTTATCTAATCTCAATGTTTACTTTGGAAAGGATTTGATTTTTTATTTTTTTATTATTATTTTTTTAATAAATCTTATGTGCAGAACTCAATCCTTTAAGCTTTCTAGATGACTCATGTAACGAGCTTTAGGTCGATGACTCCCAAATCTTTTGAACTTTAGGGCATCGAGTTTTGAGAAACCCCTACGGGCCTTTTCACTCAAGTTAAATAGGCTACGAAAAGAGTTATAAGATATTAATAGGGTGCCAAACTCAGTCCATTAAGCTTTCTAGATGACTCATGTAACGAGCTTTAGGTCGATGACTTTATCACTCGAGCCAAAAAGGCTACGAAAAGAGTTATATAATAATAACATTGTTCGTTGCGTGCAATAAGTTCATGCTAGGGGATTAGATTCCTAACATTCGGTCATTACTTAGTTTCCTCTAACTGGTCTAAAGTGCTCCACACAATTTTTCAACATACATGGAATCAATCATAACCTAGATAGCCAATATCACAGCTTAACTACCACACTTACTCATTCTATTGGTTACTTGGTTGAGATACAATTGATTCTTAGATTCAAAAAGGGGTATCCTATTGTTTTCAACATAAGTGCACCAACATAGCTAAAAAATTATCTTAACTGGCTGACATAACACAACATCAGACATGGTCAAATAGCCTCACATTTAAACAAAAGTAATAATATGTTTACAAGTCATGGATTACAGCAAAATTTAAAAAAATTCATTATTAGCCGGCAATACTATTCATATCACACAAACATGCAAACAATTAAATTAATTTTTTTTAAAAATAATTTAACAATCAATATCAAGTATCAGATCAAACATTTTACCACTACCCCCAAACTTGAAAGATACATTGTCCCCAATGTAAAAATAATTCAAAGGAGTATATAAAGATCAGAGACTACCCAGTTGTGGATCGGATAGTGCTGGAAGAAGAAGTATGGTATGATCAACTAGTGAAGAGGTTGTACAGGTTGGCCAGCAAATCTTTGCTTCAATGTCATCTAACCAGCCTGCAGGTTGTAACCCTAAACAAATAATAATAATAAAAATAATAAGAAATTATTAATATTTTTTTAAAAAAAAAAACCGAATTTTTTATTATTATTATTTTTTAAAACTAAAAGAAAAATGACGATGATCAAAGCCTCATTACCTAAGAATTAAAAGCCTATTTTAAAAATCTTAAAAAAAATCCTAAAACGTGCAAAAATGTCAATTGAAATCTTAAAACTAAAACAGACGAAAATTTAAATAAAAAAGTAGAAAGGTTGGTTGTCTCCCATTAAGCGCTTGTTTACAGTCATTAGCTTGACTTTGTCGTGATGATCATTCATGACACTTTGAATAGGGCTTTTGATGACTTGTTTTGTTTGCATCGGTTGACTTTTCTCTGTTTTTCTTTTGTTCTCTAATATTTAACTTTGTCCTTCTCATAAAAATATGATTTAATTTGATCACCTTGCTCGAACTTAACTATGAAAATTTTAACTTCTTCAATGACCTTGATCACAAAATCAATTTTAGAAGAAATATGGGAGTTGGAAAATTGCTTAGTTGGTGCAGCATCATTAAACGCCACTTTTTCATTCTGCTTATGTATGATCAACTTCTCATTCTCCATATACTCTTCTTCTTTTGTTCGTACTTCATCAATTTGGACAACTGGTCTATTTTCTAAAATTTCAGGTAGTTGCTCCCCACTAATTGTTGTAATGCTTGACATGTCTTCCATCGAGGTGGCTTTAGTGTCACTTGGAAAGGTGCCTTGTGGACTCTCTGTCAGCATCTTTATCATCTGATTAATTTTATTCTCTATGCGCTTTTTAGTTGCCTTGATGCTCTGATCAAGTGCCTCTTTCCACTATTCTTTACTCTCTTGTGGTCCCCCCAGATTCAGTGAATTTTGAATACTTCAGGTATTGTCATATGAGAAATTTCGATGATTTCTCCATCCGGGATTATAAGTCTGCGAGTATGGATTATTATGATGTAGCTGAAAGTTATAAGTATATGCAGCTTGTTCAGGTGATGACATATCAACTTTAGTTAAAAGACATTCTGATGATTGATGGTTTGCCCCGCAAGTTGCACATATTGGTCGGGACATCTGAACCATATTGGCTGACTGAGAGTATTTCAGTGTTTCCATCTGCTTTGCCAATGAATCAAGTTTCGCCAGTATGAGCCAATTGATGTCCACCCCGTGTATTCCTGTTTGACTTTGGTTGTTGTGCCAAAAGTAATCTGAGTGGTTTTGCCAATCCTGATTGTAGGTGTATGAGTTGGGACAAAAATTTTGTTTGACCGGTGGTTTCTATAAATCTTCCAAGAGCAAGTCATCTTTATCAATCTCAAAGACTGTCATCTTGTGTGGCGCTTGATCTCCTAGCTCATCTTTGTTCCCTGGTAGCAATGAAATCATGATAAACAAGTAGATCAACTAAAAAAAAAAATTTAATAATAAAAATAAAAATAAAAATAAAAGAAAAGTAATAAAATAAATTGTTAAAATTAAACTGTCAATTAATTTAGTAATTAATAAAACTAGTCCCCGGCAACGGCGCTAAAAACTTGTTGTGCGATTTAAATCCCGCAAGTGGACGGATCGTTTATAAGTAATATAATGATGTGTAGAGTGTCGAACCCACGAGGACCAGATATTAATTTAACTAATTAATTTAAAAACTTAAATTTTTTAACAATAAAAAGAAACACAGATTTGATTTGGATTTGTGATTCTAAACTATTCTAATTAACTCTAAATTACCAAATAATTAAAATAAAATAGTGAGAACGAATTCAAGATCTACTAATACTAGGATTTTTGAATCCACCAACACTTTCCTTAATCAAATATTCATTTAACCGCTTTAGCTTATAATTACCATAGATTGAAAATCGGCGTTTCTAAAATAATCAAAAGTCTCTCTCGATAGTCAATCAATTCTATATGTTATGTGAACCTAATTATCTCTAATTAAGCTTCGAACATAAACACATGCATTAAAATCTCAAGAACACCTAAATGGATTTCATAAAGCATAATAGTAATTTCTATCTATTATTGGACCATATGTTATTCAATACCACGTGCTTAATCTATATTGAATCTCTCGACTTCAATATAAATCATAATATATTCTAATGGTGATCAGGCATTAAAATAATAGAAAAACTGCATAAAGAATAATCAACCAAAAAGCAATTATTACTAAAACGGAAAAACTTCTAATTAATTAAAAATGCGATGTTTCATCGTTCATCCTAGATATAAATAAAATAGCCGGACATGATTTCGTCAACTATGACAATAATTGACTTCATCATAATCCAGCGAAAAAAAAAAAGAAGAAGAAATAAATACAACCCGTGACTCTTGGCTGAAGAATCTTCAATCCCGTGCCTTGATCTTCGATTCTCCTTTTGTATCTTGTTCCTAAAATTCGTCTCCCTTCTTCTGGCTATTATCTGCCTTATTTATAATGTTCTCCAACTCTCTAAGACGTGTGTTTAAGTTGTTGTTTTATCTTGGAGTTGTAGAGTTCTAATCCCATCAGAAAACTGTCAAAACTGGTGCCCGTTATGCCCTTCAAGTCTCTTTTCGTCTTTTTGTCAGATTGATACTTGAATTTGATTATTATCCTATAATGAACAAAAACAATACACAATTATACTGAAAACAAATAAGAGTACTCATAATTGTCCCTTTTTGTAAGTTCAGATAAGTACAAAATTGTACTTATCATTGGGTTCCATTTTGATTTGGCATGCTTGTTTGTCCTAAAAAAAAAAGGAAAAAAATTTGTCAAAATGCCCATTTTGATTTGGCATGCTTGGCAGGATTCTCGACAAACCAAAAAAAAAAAAGTGGTATTTGGACAACATCGAATTGCTCAACAAAAAAAAAAAAAATTGCCTTCATTAGAACCAAATTGTTGAGAATCTCGACAATAAAAGAAAATAGGAAAAAAAATTGGTTCCCATGTCGAGATTCTCGACAAAAAAAAAAAAAAAAATTGTAACCAGTGTATTGAAGGAAAAAAAATACACGAAACAAAACCTCAAGAATTAGAACTCAAGCTCCAACATTTTCACCAAGACAAGAAATGACCCAAATATCTAAAGCCAAATATTAACGAATTGTGTACAATTTGCTTATAAAATCAAATAAAAAAAATTGGTGAAAAATTGAATGAAAATCTGTTTGGATTGGAGAAAGAAAGAAAAAAAAAGCAAAATGGGCCAAAAACCCATTGGGAATCAGAAATTGCTTTCAATTTGTGTCGACAAATTGAAATTACGTTTGTCGAGTAACTTGACAATGTGGGGCCATCCTCAATTTTTTTCCCCTTTGATTTTTTGTTTTTTCAACACTGAGACTAATTTGGAACACACAAAAAACTCAAAAATAATAACAATATTAAAGAGTGTTAATTTTTTTAGTTTTGTTGTTTGCATTTTTTTCAATTTGTTTCTCACTTTTAATTACTTAATTATTACTTATTATTTGAGATTAGTCATTATTAAATACTCATTTCTTTCTTTCTTTGGAATTTTTTTTTTCACAAGGTCATTATTTTTTTTAGGCTTATACACCCACATACATAAAAATATTATACTCAAATTTGTCAAGCATCTGGACAAATAGGAGTCCCTTTTAACTAATTGTGTATAATTTGCTTATAAAATCAAATAAAAAAAAAGATTAGTGAAAAATTGAATGAAAATTTGTTTGGAATGGAGAAAGAAAGGAAGAAAGAAAAAAAGGAGAAGAAAAAAAAAGTGCAAAATTGGCCAAAAGACCCCTTTGCTTGGGAACTAGAAATTGCTTCCAATTTCTATCGAGAATCTTGACAAAACTGGAGGGAAAAAAAAGTCTAAAATTACGGTGTAAACAACACCAAAACGGCGACAAACACACAAAATAAAAAGGGAAAAAAATTGTCAAATGGGCTCCATTTTGATTTGGCATGCTTGGCAGGAATCTCGACAAAAAAAAAAAAAAAAAAAAAGTATTCGGACAGTGTCAAGCTGCTCGACAAGAAAAAAAATTGCCCATATTATACTCCAATTTGTCGAGCATGTGGACAAATAGGAGTCCCATTTAATACATGCTTGGCAGTGTTTGTCGAGATTCTCGACAAACACAAACACCAAAAAAATGGTATTTGGAAAAAAATGGTATTTGGACAGTGTCGAGCTGCTCAACAAAAAAAAAAAGATTTTTTGTCTTATTATACTCCAATTTGTTGAGTATCTAGACAAATAGGAGTCCCATTTAACAAATTGTGTACAATTTGCTTATAAAATCAAATACAAAAAAAAAAAAAAAAAGATTAGTGAAAAATTGAATGAAATTTTGTTTGGATTGGAGAAAGAAAGAAAAAAAGGAGAAGGAAAAAAAAGTGCAAAATGGGCCAAAAGACTCATTTGATTGGGAATCAGAAATTGCTTCCAATTTGTATCGAGAATCTTGACAAAATTGGAAGGGAAAAAAATGTCTAAAATTACGGTGTAAACAACGCCAAAACAGCGACAAACACACACACACAAAAGAAAAAAAAAAAAAAAGTCAAAATGGGGTCTCGGGATGGCAAAAAAATCCCCCGCCCCGGACCCACCCCGAGTAATAGGAATGGGTTTGGGGCAGAATTTCTGCCCCGGGACAGGTCTGGGGCCGTCCCGCTCCCTCAATTTTTTTTTTTTTTTGAAAAATCATAAAATATACTAGAAATTATAACTTTCGTTAAAAATGGACTAAAGAAGAATTAAACCCGGGTTAAAATTTATAAACTACCAACCTTAACCACTACACCACAACCCATATCTTATAATTTTTTTGTTTTGTTTTATATAAATATTTAAAAAATTTGTATTTCTTTTTTTAATTATTTTTTCAATTAAAAAAAAATTTAACCAGGGTGGTTGGTGAGTCAAAGGGCCGCTCAACCCCGCCCTGTGAATTTGCTCCATTTTGGGATGGCAATGAGGCGGGTCAACCTTATTGCCATTCCTATTTGGTTCCCATTTTATACTTTTTTTTTCTCCTCTTTTTTTTCTTTCTTTCTCCAATCCAAACAGAGTTTTATTCAATTTTTCACCAATTTTTTTATTTGATTTTATAAGCAAATTGTACACAATTCGTTAATATTTAGCTTTAGATATTTAGGTAATTTCTTGTCTTGGTGAAAATGTTGGAGCATGAATTCTAATTCTTGAGGTTTTGTTTCATGCATCCTTTTTTTCTCCAATTATGTTGAGAATCTCGACACTAGTTACAATTTTTTACTTTTTTTTTTTTTTTTTTGTCGAGAATCTCAACATAGAACCAATTTTTTTCTTATCTTCTTTTATTGTCAAGAATCTCGACAATTGGGGGTTCCCAATTCATCAAGCAAATGGGCATGGCATTTGGCCCATTTGCCATTTTTCAAGTTTTGTTTTTCCCTTCTACGAAATTATTCCTTCATTTAAGTTTTTTTTATCAATTTTTTTTAATTTGATCTTGTGACATCATGAATACTTAACTTTTGATAGTTGGGTCATTTTTCACTGAAAAATTTGGAACATTTTTACATATCTGATTTGAAAATTTCTTTTTTACATTTCTGATTTGAATTTTATTTGAACCATATAAAATTTCCCTATATTTTTCACAAAATAATTCTCGTTAGTGAAATTATAAAGGATATTCATTATTACACCCACTTCAAACCGATTACCATTACTTCAAATTAATATGATCCAAATGTAGATTGTCAATTGAATTCTATAATTTATATTGTATATAGTATATAAATATGCCATTATTATACAAATCTTATATCAAATATACCTCGAAAACAAAATACCCACATATTTTAAATAAATGGCGGTAAACAATTTTATGAAAATTAACATTCATTTATTTGTCTCAAATTCTACAATATTATAATTGTTACACGTGCAACGCACGTCCCTAAAACTAGTGTGTGTGTGTATATATATATATATATATATATATATCACTTGAAATGGACCATTAAAATGCCTCAAAAGGAAAAGGAACATATACAAACTAATGAGGTCCGTCCATCACATTTCCAAGTGTGTCGTGTGCTTGTATTGAAATTGAAATGAAACGGAGAGCAAATCCCTCTATCATTGCTGGAGTTTTGGAATCGGTCGTCAACACAGATATACACAGTGACGCAGAGATCTATATATACACTATGTTGGAAAAAACTTTGATATGACATGAACACTCTATAAACTTGAAGAAGAAAATCTGCAAACGAGACAATGAACAACGGAACTTGTATAGCGAATAACGCTATCATAAGAGCGTTATTTGTACCCTCTCGTTGAACGAGATGTTAAAGAGTCTTCAAGCAAATAGCTTTTGCGGATTTACAAGTCTCAAACCGAATTGCACAATCACAAGTGAAATCCGGAAAAATAGAACAAAGAAGCTTTTTTATAAAATTTGAATTTGGAAGAATATGAGAATAATTTCTCTGGTTTAATGTTTTTTCTTATGTTAATAAATGAAATATATCATCTATTTATAGATTTCTATCAATATATCACTAAATAGTGTTTAAAACATCAATAAATGACACAATTTATCATGAAAAAGGCACTACATTCAAAAAAATTGCACTAGCCTGGAAGATCGCCCAGAGCCTTATTCGGGGCGATCGCCCAGTTGATCACTAACCCAAGTGATTGATCGCCCATGCCAATTTTGCATTTTTTTTTTCGAATTTCTTTTATTTTCTTATCATGTTCTAATATTTGAACAATATTATAAAAATCCCCCACTTATTCAATTATTCAAACAACTCAGATTTTAAAGACGATGATACCCATAAGATAACGTATCTTTCGATTTGAACTTTATTTTAGTGTAAATATTGCAAAGTGTTATCAAAATCCCGAGTAGCCTTGGCTTTGAACTCGTTATTCCTTGTGACAATACTGGCAACATCACACACGTAAACATTTTAGCTCAATATGTTCTACATAAATTTACTTTAACGCGTTAAAGGCTTTGCGCACATCCAAATTCATGACCCTTTCAGAAAGTAACTCCAACTTTCTTTGAAGCGGCACCACCTCTAGGTTCATATATGTGACATTCTTACAGTGTCTTGGTTACGTTTAAAGACACTTGTACAACGTACATAATTTCAATAAGAGTATAATAAACTCAACCCTCTCATTCGTAACACCTAGCACTTACGTCATAAGGATAGAGCTTTAATTAAGTTAAAGTGCTGAAAACAATCTACATATCAAATGACTTGTTATTATCCTTTGAACCGTGGATTACTCATTTCGTAATGACAGGTAGGGTTTCCGTCATTGACGGATTTTAATTTATGAGTTTTAACCCCATCCTATCCGACGTTAATCTTACTAACTCTTTAGTAAGTGGTTTATTAAATGGATCAACCAAAATTTCGCTTGATCTCACGTATGTAAGAGAAATTATTCCTCTTTTGATCAAACTTATTACATAATCATGTCTTAGACTCATATGTCTAGACTTCCCATTATAGACCTCACTGTAGGCTTTAGCTATAGTAGCTCTACTATCACATAGTATAGATATCGAAGATTCTTTCTATATATCCAATGGAACTTCATATAGAAGATCCCTAAGCCATTCCGTTTCTTTTCCCGTTTCTACTAATGCTACGAACTCAGATTCCATGGTTGAGTGAGTAATGCATGTTTGTTTCTTTGATCTCCTAGAAACGGCACCTCTTCCAAGAGTAAATACCCAACCTGAAGTAGGTTTATTTTCACCAACACTTGACATTCAACTAGTATCGGTATATCCTTCTAAGATAGATGGAAACTTAGAATATTGGAGTCCAAGGTTTATGGCTCTCTTTAAATAACCAAGAACCCTACCAATAGCTTTCCAATGTTCGGCATTTTGGTTATTTGTAAATCTACTTAGTTTACTTATTGCAAATGCAATGTCCGGTCTTGTACATTGTACTGCGTACATTAGACTACCAAATGTACTTGTGTATTCAAGTTGTGCAATAGCCCTTCCATCATTCTTCACAATTTTGATACTTGGATCAAATGAGGTATTTGCCTCTTTTATGTTGAAATGTTTGAACTTATTTATCACATTCTCAATATAATGTGATTATGTTAATGTATAACTCCCACTATTTTTAATCACTTTGATATCTAAAATAGTATCTACTTGACCAAGATATTTCATTTTAAATGTGGGAAATAGAAACATCTTCGTTTCTGTAACATCAACTATGTGATTACTTATAATCAACATGTCGTCTACATACAAACAAACAAAAGCAACATATCTATCACAAGTTTTGTATACAAACATTTATCTACCGTCTTGTGCACAAAACCAAAAGATATGATTGCATTGTCAAATTTTTCATGCCACTTTTTAGGTGCTTGTTTTAATCCATATAGAGATTTAACTAATTTACATACTTTATTATCATTACCAGGTAATTTGAAACATTCCAGTTGTTCCATGTAAACTTCTTAATCTAAATCTCCATTTAAAATACCGTTTTAACATCTATTTGATGAATACACAAATCATAAATAGATGTTAATGCAAAAAAAAATTCTTATAGAAATAATTCTAGCTACGGGTGCATAGGTGTCAAAATAATCTATTCCTTGTTTTTATCTATAGCCTTTAGCTACCAATCTAGATTTAAAAGTTTGGATCGAACCATCGGTATTATATTTCTTTCGAAATATCTACTTACAACCAATTGGCTTTGATCCTTCAGGTAAATCAACAATCTCCTAAGTATTGTTGGACATTATAGAATCTATTTCATCATTTATAGCATCTTTCCAAAATATGCTATCTCTAGAAGCCATAACCTCTTTGTAGGTTTTAAAATCACTTTGAACTTGAAGAACATAAAGAATTGTTCTTACAACGTCCACCTTATTAGCTTCTATTAAGCATAAGGTAATTTGTTGAAAATCTATTTCATCTAGTCCTAATACATTTTCTTTTTGGATTCTCTTACTCCTTCGAGGTTCACTAGACTCAATAACATTTTTCGAAAATGTTTCTAATGACTCTCTAGAATTTGGAAGCTCTTTTTGAGTTTCCAATGGAGTTTGATGAATTTCATCAACACTTAACGAATTCTCAAAAAACTCCACGTCCCGAGATTCTATAATCACGTCGGATTCTAAGTCAAGTAACATATATGCTTTACTATTTGAAGCATATCCAACAAAAGCACTTTTAATGCCTCTAGGTCCTAACTTATTTCTTTTAGGGTTAGTGTTCTTGTAATAAGCAAGGCACTCCCACATTTTAAAGTATCCAATATTTGGTTTTCTTCATTTCCATAATTCATAAGGAAAAACTTTAAGCTTTTTAGAAGAAATTCAATTACTTATATGACAAGCTATTAAAAACACTTCACCACACAAATTATTTGGTAATTTAGCTTACAATAACATAGCATTAATCATTTTGACTAATGTTCTATTTTTTCTTTCCTCTACACTATTCTGTTCAGGTGTTCTAGGAGCACTACATTGATGTATTATGTCATGTTCTTCACAAAAATTATTAAATTCGTTAGAGAAGTACTCTCTACCTCTATCGTTTCTAAGAATTTTAATCCTTTTTCCAAGTTGATTCTCAATTTCGGTTTTATATACTTTAAACATATTAAATGCCTCATCTTTATGTTTCATTAAGTACACATAACAAAACCTAGAGAAATCATCTATAAATGTTATAAATTATCTATTTCCTCCCCTAGTTAGCATACCATTTAATTCACATATGTCAGAATGAATAAGGTCAAGTAACTGAGTTGATCTCTCCATACCACGAAAAGGTTTTTTAATTAATTTTGATTTAACACAAATTTCACATTTATTGTGTTTTTCAATTTTACAAGATATCATACCATCTTTCAACATTATATGTAAAAACGAATATTCTATATATCCTAATCTTTCATGCCATAATTTAATAGAACACAACAAGTAAGAAAAATTCACTTTATTATCATTGTTATCAATAGTACATAGCTTGACCATTCATTCAATAGAATAGCCTTTTTCTACAAAAATTCCATTATGGGATAGTACAAGTTTTTTCAATTCAAAAACCATTTTAATGCCCGGTTTTTTCAACAAGTCTCCACTAACAAGGTTTCTATTTATATCCGGCACGTAAAGTACATTAGTTAATATAACTTTCTTCCCGGATGTGAATTGAAGTTTCACACTCTTTTTGCCTATGATTTTGGAGCATCCTTCATTTTCCATTTGAATTTGTTGACCATCATCAACCTCTTGATATGTTTTGAAGAATGTTTTGTCATAGCAAACATGAATGGTAGCGCAAGTATCATACCACCATCCCGGAGCCTTTTCCTTAACGTCATTGATTTCACCCACGGTGGCAACAATGTTGTCATTTTCAAGAGAATTCACATTGCCCTCAATTTTATCTTCTTTTCGGTTCTAACAATCCTTTGCTCGATGTCCAGTTTTACCACAAATATAGCATTCTCCCTTGAACTTCTTTTTGAATTTGTTGTTATCCTTGAAGGACTTTCTCTTCTTGGACTTGTTGAATTTATTGGACTTGATGTTTTCTTCCACGACATTGGCCTTTGAAGTACCAATATGAGAAATTTCATTCCTATCTCTTGTCCTAGACTCTTCCTCAATTCGGAGATGTTTTTGAATTTTCTCCAATGAAAAGTCTTCGGAGTTGTGAAGTATTTTCTTCCTATAACTTCTCCAAGTTGGGGGCAATTTAAAAATAATTTCACCCACTTGAAAATATTCGAGAAGTTCAATCTTCATCGTTCTCAATTTGTTGATGATAACTTGTAGTTCATATACTTGAGGCAACAATGTAATGTTATCAAGAAATTTAAAATCAAAATACTTTGAGATTAGAAATTTCTTAGTACCTTCTTCTTTTGCTTTATATTTGTACTTTAGTTATACCCAAATCTGCCTTGCCAATGTTGTGTTAGTGGAGAGATCATATAATCTATCGAAAAGTGCATTTAGAATGTGATCCCTTCAAATGAGTTCAACTTCTTGGCGTTTCTTCCTTTCAATCCTCACTTCATCAGTATCATCTTCTGTCGGTTCAGAGATTGCAGGCAAGTCGGGATCAAGAACGTAGAAAATCTTTAACGTAGTCAACAAGAACTTCAACTTGTCTTGCTACCGGATGAAGTTAGTTCCATCAAACCTGTCCAAATGAACCAAATCTTGGTTCATTAACTTGATTTTTGCCATTGTTGTTTCACTCTCGATTGCCATATCAATGTAATGCTTTTAGATTGTTGGAAAAAAATTTGATATGACACGAACACTCTACAAACTTGAAGAAGAAAAACTGCAAATGAGACAATGAACGACTGGACTTGTATCGCGAAGAACGCTATCCTAAAAGTATTATTTGCTTCCTCTCGTTGAATGAGATGCTAAATGGCCTTCAAGCAAATAGCTTTGGCGGATTTATAAGTCTTAAACCGAATTTCACAAGCACAAGTGAAATCTGGAAAAATAGAACAAATATGTTTTTTTATAAAATCTGAATTTAGGAGAATATGAGAATAATTTCTATGATTTAATGTTTTTTTCTTATGTTAATATACGAAATCTATTATCTATTTATAGATTTCTATCAACATATCACAAAATGGTGTTTAAACTATCAAGAAAGGACACAATTTATCATGAAAAGGCACCAAATTCGAAAAAACTGCACTAGCCATTAGGCTAGTGCAAAAAGGCCTGGGCGATCGCCCTGGTCAATTTCGCATTTTTTTTCTTTTTTTCTTTTTTCCTTATCATGTTATAATATTTGAACAATATTATAACAATTACATACATCTAAAGATAAATTCAATTTTTCACAACTACAGGCAAATCGATTATTTCTTGAAGATCAAGAAGGTATGAAGATTTAGCTTAATTTTTTATTTTAAATTATGTGTCCACGTAGCATAATCTCGAAACTTGAATCGTATGTAACTAACTATATTCGTGGATTTTTATTTTTCTTTTCTTTTCCTTTGTGAATTTACACGAATCTTGTGGTTTTTCTTATATGTGTATGCGACTTAATCGCTATTTAATGTAAAACCTATGCTTTTCGATTCTGGAAGGTCTAAGACAACAACTCAACAAGAGTTCTTTGTTTTTATTGTTTGAAATGAATGTTATCATTTTTTAGTTCAAACTATATGAAATTGCAATCGTTTATCAGAAAGGGAAAATTTGCTCTTTAGTCTGTTTAATTGATTGAAGCTCTTTATCTATTTAATTGATTAAATTGAAGGACAAAAAATTTGGCAGTTACTATGTTTAATTATTTAAAAAGTTCATTTTCTTTAAATTTTGGAATTTGCACCAAATTTTGTTTTGGCACTTTCCTACTTGTTCAAGCGACTAATTATCACTTATTTATTTATTGTAGCGTGAAATGACAACGGGGAGATTCTTCAAAAGAAAATCTCTTGTAGAAAATGTTGATGGGGGAGATATCAAATAAAATGATGTTGCACAACTTTCCACTGATCCTGGACTAAGGATACCAATTTTGGATTACAATGCTAACATTCGAGATTAAGTTTGAAGAGCATCTATACAAAATGGTCATTGTCAACCTCAAAATCATGAATTTCCAAAAAAACTATTTGGAAAATATTCTAGACGCTTCAGTTCTTCTTGGTTTAAATAGTTTACTAGTTGGTTGGAGTATAGTATAGAAAAAGATTCTGCATATTGCTTGTATTGTTATCTTTTCAAAACAAGTAGTGGAAAACAAGGATGAGGAGATTCTTTTATTGGTGTAGGATCACGTATTGGAAAGATAAAAAAGGCTTGATACTCATGTTGGAGGGCATGATAATGCACTTAATCAAGCTCGTATGAAGTGTGAAGCTTTAATAAATCAAGAGCAACACATTCAATCAATTTTTTTCAAGCAGATAAAATAAGTACGAATTGAATATAGTATTTGTCTTAATGCATCAATTGATTGTGTTCGAGTTCTACTATGACAAGGGCATTCATTTTAGGGTCATAATGAATTTGAGAATTCTCTTAATCCAGGTAACTTTTTAGTCCAATTGCAATTTCTACCTGTTCATAACGATGATATTAATGTTGTCACATTGAAAAATGCTCCTAAAAATTACAAATTGACATTGCCTGATGTTCATAAGGATATAGTAAGTGCTTGTACTGCTGAAACAATGAATGTTATTATTAAAGATATTGATGATTCATTATTTTCTATTCTAGTTGATGAATCTCGTTATGTGTCAACAAATTAACATTATGTTATGTAGACAGTAGTGGACATATAAATGAACGTTTCATATGGATTGAATATGTTACAAGTACCACAACTCTCTCGCTTAATGCTGCAATTCATAAGATATTTTCTATATACAACTTGAGCATGTCTAGATTGAGAGGCAATGGTCTGAAAGTACTCATTTTAAAGAGGAATCCATGTGCCTTTTACATTCATTGTTTTGCACATCAACTTCAACTAGCTTTTCTAACACTGGCAAAGAAGAATATTCCCATTACTAATTTCTTTCGTGTGGTTTGTGGTAAATAATGTTGGAGCATCTTCAAAACATCGTGATCTTCTTCGAGAAAAACAATCAGACTTCATTATTGAGGCATTGGAGAAAGGTGAGATTTTAAGTGGACGGGGACTTAATCAAGAAATTACTCTTCAGTGTTCTGGTGATACACGGTGGAGGTCTCATTATAACTCTTTGGCCAGCTTGCTTGCCATATTCCCTGCTGTTAGTGGTGTACTTGAAATAATTTTTGAAGATGAATCTAGTTCTTCTGATCATAGAGGTGATACAACCAATTTATTGGAGTATATACAGTCATTTGATTTTTTATTTAATCTACACTTAATGAAAAGTGTCTTGGGGATTTCAAATAAATTGTCAAAGACATTACAAAGGAAAAATCAAGATATTGTAAATGCAATGCAATTGGTGAAAATATGAAAACATCGACTTTTAATAATGAGAGACAATTAATGGGATTCTTTTTTAGAAGAAATATATTCTTTCTGTCAGCAGCATTACATTGATATTTTTGCATGGATGATATGTTTGTATGTTGTGCACTACTTGGTCGTCCACAATGTAATCCTCCATAAATGACAAATTTGCATCACTACCTTGTAGATTAGTTCTACTATGTCATGGATTTACAATTTCAAGAGTTGAATTATCATTTCTCGGAGGTAAATACGAAGTTGCTCCTTTTGTGTAACTTGTTTATGTCAAGAAAATTCATTCTCTTCTGTTGACAAGAAAATTTTGATTTAACTTGCTGAGTTTTATCCTTAATATTTTTCTAAAGTAGATCTCTTCATACTTAATGATCAACTTGAAACTTATATTTTTGATATGCACTCTAACAAAGTGTTTGAAGAGTTGAATGACCTTAGTGATCTTGCAAAGAAGTTAGTCATGACAAAAAAAAGTAAAGTATATCCATTGATTTACAAACTTTTGACTTTAGCGCTAATTCCACCTCTACCGCTAGTGCTACTATAGATAAAGTATTTTCTGCAATAAAAATTGTGAAGGATAGATTGCGCAATCAAATGGGTGATCAGTGGATGAATGATAGCATCATTGTTTATGTAGAGAAATATATATTTTTAAATATTGATAATGAAGTCAGTGTACAACGATATCAACGCATGAAAACCCACAAGGTACAATTGTAACGTATATCATTTTTTGTATTGTTGTGTTATTACATTATTTAATATTATTACATTTATTAATTTCTGCGCGTACTAGATTAAATTCATGGCTTCGCCCCTGATTATATAAGGTATATAAACTTGTGTTTTAATTGGTTTTGCTAACTGAGGTATAAATGTGGCCGGAGTCGACTTTTATGGTAGAACTAGTCGGAGGTCTGCGAAAAAATGAGATATATTGGATTGTTTTAAACTTTTGAAAAATACTAACCACCCAACAAATGTATTTGACAAGTACTCAATACTTAAAATTTATTTTTTTACTATTTTTTCATTAATTACGAATTTAAAAAAATAATTAACAAAAATCTTTTATATTAAGTGACAAATAATAAAATTATCATATTTATAGTGTTTTATCTCTCATTTCAATTCACATTATTATCTTATTCATTTCTTGGACTATTTCAAACTATACTCTTTCACCATATTACTTTGCGATTCTCGGTTGTTTATTGTAAATCTCACTTAATCATATTCCTTTTTTTTTTTTTTATAATTGTAAAATGAGATAAGCCCTACACGAATAGTTGATTATTGGAAGGTAAAATTTACATTTCTTGTTTTAAGCCAAATCTTACATATATTGAATTTGCTCATTTTTGTGTTATTTTCTCTAATTTCCAATCCTATTTTGCATTTTTTTCAAGTTTTTTTATCATGACAGTTACTCGCAATGGTAGTAACTAAGACCCAAAAGCAGGATTATGCGTTCTTTATCCACTCTAAAACGGCGCATATATTACTAGAAATAAGTAACGAAACACTAGAAAAAAAAAAAACTAACAAATTTTATCTTTGTTAAGGGGAAAATCCCGAAGGCGAAACCCCCAACCCCAACCCCAACCCCACCCCACCCCACCCCACCCCACTCCACTCCACTCCACTCCACTCCACCACCTGTGTCAGAAGCCCCTTGACCAGGCGGATTGTAAATCGAGGGATGCGTACGAGTGGAAGGGACTTGAGAGAGAGAGCCAACATGCCAACTCTTAGGACAGACCTCCACAATATTTAAGTGAAAAATCTGCCTTATACGAGAATCGAACCTGCGTTGTCGGAGGATTTCTTCCCACATCACCTCAAACCTTACCAACTCGCATATGCCCCTGGGGACTACTAACAAATTTTATCTTGATACTAGTTCTTGCTACTATACATTGTTAAAGCATTCACATGGGCTGCATTAAGTGCCGTGTTAATATTAGCGAATATTGCTATATTGGCACGGACAAACTGTTATATTCAATCTAGTAGCAATATGCAGCATCAGATTCCAAACTGAAATTTTTGGATAGTCAGGGTGATTTTTAGCATATTTATTTAACAAGATGAATTTATATTGATGTGATTTTATTTAGCAAGATTTGAATTTTGAATTTTGAATTTCGATTTTGATGATATTGGATAACAATTTAGATATTTTGAATGTTAACATTGCTAAAATCAAGATTTCATTAAAAACTGGAGAATTTTCCAATTAATTTGGTGTATTTTGGGTGTTTTTTTTAATTTTTTTAGAAGTTTGATAAATTTCAATTTCTAACGTAATTTTTCTATCTAGTTTGTTGCAGTTCTTCTAGTAAGTCTTTATTTCTGTTAGGCTTAGTTCAGCCCAGCTCAGGCCCAATCCATCTAAAAAGATATTTGGTAAATTGTCTATAATTCAGTCTTATGTGACTTGTTTCAAATTAAGTCAAAACACTTTTCAAATTTTTCATTAACTCATACTATTTCAGCCATAATTACCCATGTAACCATATTAATTAGAATTAAATTCGATTTAAACTTCATGCAGCAACACACGTGGCCACCATACGCGCCAACCATCAGCTATTACACCTTGTCGCCAGCATTTCATGACTCACCGTCGGCCACCCAAACATTTCTCACTGTATTCGTGAGTGATAATAGTGGATTCACAGTTATTTTCTGTTTTTCCTCTTTCGAATCAATTTTAAACTTTAACAGCTTGTTATTGTTATCAGATAATAATGGTGGTTGTAAGAAGTATTGGGAATCTCTGGATTGTAAAATTTTGGAAACAATTGCTTATTGAATATTATTTTCTAGGTGGATTCAATTTTTATGAATGATTTCTCTTATTTTTTTGAATTATGTTATTTTTGTTGGAGATATTGTTTTATATATATATATATGAACACAATTGTTTTGTAATAATTTTTTAGACGAATAAAAGAAAACTATATTTGTTTCACATACATCAACATTTTTATGTATTTTTGGATGTTACTGTCACACATTCACGTGTGTTTTTTGTTATTTTTTCATAAAAAATATATCTTAATAAAACAGTATTACAAACAGTATTTTATTAAAAACAGTATATCGCAATACAATATCACAAACAGTATCTTATTAAGAACGATATTTCAGCATCTTAATATAACAGTATCACAGGTAAAAGTATTTTAATGTTTCAGTATTAGAAGCACATTATTATAATAATATAACAAACATATTAGTATTAGTATTTTTGTAAACAAGGACAATAATACACACACTAAAAATAAAAAATTCTAAGTCAACAAAAGAATAATATCATAATAAAATTATATTAATAAAATAGTATCAGAAGCACATTTGTATCAATATCATAGATAAAAAAATATCGTATGGTCAAAGATAGCAAATATAATAGTATCATAAACACATTATTATCAAATACATGCTTATGTGAGCACAAATATTATGTTTTAACAGAAAATTAAAGTACAGTATCTAAATAAAAAATATATTAATAAAAACAGTATCATAGATAAAAATATTTTAATATATTAATATAATGCACAACAATATCTTAATAAAACAGTATCACATACACAACACAATATAAGAACAGTATCAAGCATTTTGAATGAAAACAATATCAATAATCTATAATTACTAATGGAGCATTTTCAAATAGTATTATTACTTCAATCATAAAACATTTAATTTTGAATGTGTGTTTGTTTGGTAAAGTTTAAAAATTGTTTTTTTTTTTGGAGATTTAAAAAAGATTGTGAAATATGTGTTGAAAAATTGATAAAATTTATAGATCCCATGAAATATGTAGTTGAAAATAAATTTGAAAAAAAAAAGGTTAATAAATCTGACCAAACATGCTATAATGTAACAAAAATCAGTGTACATTATTAAAAGTAAAATAGTATTAAATATTTTTTATAAGACAATATCAACTTAAAAAAATGAACAAAAAGAAAAACTGAAAGACGTGTTGAGTTCGATAACACGACGTGACCTTTTTCTTTCATCGATTATGTCAGTTAGGCATAACTTGTTTTATATCTTTAAAGAATTGAACCTTATCTTTGAACTGTTACAAATTTAAGTCTAACATTTGAATAAAAAATAGTATCTTATAAGATTTCCACAATCTAGCAATTCTTTAGTCACACTCGAAAACGACATAGAAATTGGAACAACGAAAAAGGCCGTCTATTGGAGCTTGCAACAATAATTGAATGCTATCCACTCATATGGATTATATTTTTCTAGAGAATATGTTCTCCGTGCTATTTTCAGTTTTCAGTTTTACAAAATATTTAAAACTTGTTTACTATATTATTTTTGAAAATTTATTTTTAAAAACAAAGTTAAATTTATAACACAACACAAAACACAAAACAAAGTTTTTGATGTTTTAAATATTTTCGTTGAAAATATGAAAAATACTCAAAACAAAGAAAATAACATTTACTTAAATAAAAATTCATATAAACTAAAATCCTAAAAATATAAAATTATAAAAGAATTTTTTTTTGACGTTTTAAGTGTTTTTTCGGTAAAAACATGAAAACATTCGGTAAAAACATAAAAACAATCAAAACAAGGAAAACAACATTTATTTAAATAAAAATTTATATAAACAAAAATTCTAAAAATATAAAATTCTAAAAAATAAAATTCTAAATTCTTAAAAAATAAAAATTTATAAAAAATGAAATTCTAAAAAATAAAAATT
Organism: Forsythia viridissima; assembly: GCA_030279155.1. Lineage (NCBI taxonomy): Eukaryota > Viridiplantae > Streptophyta > Magnoliopsida > Lamiales > Oleaceae > Forsythia > Forsythia viridissima. The sequence continues at coordinate 2,989,265 of CM059044.1, read as the reverse complement.
TATATAAATAAAATTCTAAATTCTTAAAAAATAAAATATAAGATTCTAAAAAACTTAAAACAAAATTTATTTAAATAAAAATTTATATAAAAAAATTCTATTAATATAAAATTCTAAAATAATAAAAATTCTTAAAAATAAAATTCTAAATTCTTAAAAGATAAAAATCCTAAAAAAATAAAAATTCTAATAAAAAAATTCTAAAAAATAAAAATTCCTAAAAAATAAAATATAAAAATAATCAAATTCATTAAATAACATGACATAAAACATTTTTTCAAAATTTCAAATAGAACGTATTTTCAGTTTTTTATTTCAGAAATAGTTTTTCATAATGATAAACCAAACGCATTTTCATCAATCTTAACATAGACTACCAAAACAGAAAATTGAAAATGAATTCAAAATTGAAAAATGAACACAGAGAAGAGGCTCTAAACTTTTTGTCCACAAAATAGAAATAAACCCTCCCCCATCGTTGAATTTGAAATTAACAATTAATTTTTATTCAAAATTAACAATTAATTTTAATTACATATTTAACGGCACTTCCAACATTTATCAACTTTCAACAACCAATATTCTAAAAAGCGTAAAGCGTGGCTAGGTGTGAAAATCGAATTTCAAAATTTTCGGGGTCTAGACAAGGTCTAGGTTAGGACCAGACATGACTAGACGTGGAAGCCGCGGCCATCTATACGATTTTTTTTTTTTTTTTTTATAACAATGTCAACAACACATTACATCATCTTTTACCAAAATTTACAAAAATTCTATTTTTTTATCAAAATCAAACAGACACTAAATTACGAGAGAATTACCATTCAATCATATTTTGCAAAGGTAGGATGAGATTAAACATTAAATTCGACATATTTGAAATATACACGCTTGCGCACGTCACTCAGTGTTGGTTAAATACTTCATTTGTAAGTATTAACGTTGTTAGGTAATTTCAATGCTACTCAGAACTATAATTATATAATTGATTTTGATTAAAATAAGATTTATTTTATAAAAGTTGATGAAAATATGTAGTTGGAAAGTTGTAAAATGTTGTGGGTCTCATGAACTATATGGTTAAAATTAATTGTTGACATTAACTTTATCTTTTTAGTAAAATTTTAATTAAAATTAAACAAACTCTAATTAAAAGCTACTAATTGTATTAAAATAACTGAATCGTTAATTTGTATATTCTAGAGGGAACACATATTTATTTTAAAAATAACAAAACCTCAATAGCTTGAGTTTAAGAAGTCAAAAACGAGAACCTACCGAAAACCTTGTACCCAAACATGTGGGATGTGTGGCAAAAACATTCAACCGAAATCATTGGATTCAAGACCAAAATGGGTAAAATGTGTGGCAAACGTGTTGGAGAATGAAAATTTTCTAGTATCTCATGTCTCTTCGCCAAGCAAGAAGATATGATTGAGATAGAATTAGTTTTATACTATTTTTCGAAAATAAGTCAAATAATGTAATTATGTAAATTAGAAAGTAGAAAGTAATACAATAACACATTAAGGCATGTCTCACCGAACTCGTGCGAACATGTCGACGTAATTGTTGGAAAAAAATCTCATGTCAAATATTGCTACTGAAATTATAATAAAGTAGAAAAATATCGAATGCAAAAAAAAAAAAAAAAAAAAAAAAAAAAAAAAAAAAATTGAAAGAAGAGAACATAAGAATTTATTAGATTCGGTAAAACTCACAGAGTCTCCGAACTCTACAAAATCACTTCACTAACTTCAAATTAGGAATATTACAAACTTTATGACGATAGTAAAATTACCTACAACTATCAGATCTTGGATGCAAGACCTTCCTAAACCAATTTCGACTAGAAATTAATAAGATAATATTCTCCAATACTCATTTTCTTAATTGTGTAACAAGGGGTGATGACCTCCTTTTATAGTTGCTAATAGACACCCATCTATGCTAAACTTTCAGTGCGGGACAATACTAAAAGACTAATAAGCCAAATTCTGACAAATCTCCACCTTGACAAGTTAGCTGATCGCACGCAAATCCTTTGATCTCCTCTAACAAATGAAGTTAATTCTATAGTACTCGCAAATGTGTTAATAAGCGCTCTCAATCAGAAGTTTTTAAATTTTAATTGAAATCAAATAAACCCTTATTAAAAGCTACTAAATATTTTAGATTAACTCAATTGTTAATTTGTATATTAACAAATATTTATTTTAAAAATAACAAAACCCCAATAACTTTAGCTTAAGAAGTCAAAAACGAGAACCTACCAATAACCTTGTAACCAAACATGTGGGATGTGTGACAAAAAATTCAACCGCAATCATATTGGATTCATTAACCAAAATGGGTAAAATGTGTGGCAAACGTGTTGGAGAATGAAAATTTTCTAGTAGCTCGTGTCTCTTCGCCAAGCAAGAAGATATGATTGAGATAGAATTAGTTTTATACTATTTTTCGAAAATAAGTCAAATAATGTAATTATGTAAATTAGAAAGTAGAAAGTAATACAATAACACGTTAAGGCATGCCTCACCGAACTCATGCAAATATGTCGACGTAATTGTTGGAAAAAAAATCTCACGTCAAATATTGCTATTGAAATTATAATAAAGTAGAAAAATACCAAATGCAAAAGAAAGAAAGAAGAGAAAACAAGAATTTATTAGATTTGGTAAAACTCGTAGAGTCTCAGAACTCTAAAATCACTAACTTCAAAATACGGATATTACAAACTTTGTGACAATAGTAAAAGTACCTACAACTAGGAGATCTTGGATGCAAGACCTTCCTAAACCAATTTCAACTAGAATTTAATAAAACAATGTTCTCCACTACTCATTTTCTTAATTGTGTTTCATACAAGGGGTGATGGCCTCCTTTTATAGTTACTAATAGAGACTCATATTTGCTAAACTTTTAGTGTGGGACAATACTAATTAAAAGACTAATAAGCTAAATTCCTACAAATCTTCACTTGGCAAGTTAGCTGCTCCCACGCAACTCCTTTGATCTCCTCTAACAAATAAAGTTAATTCTACAGTGCTATCAAATGTCGCCCTCAAGCAGAAGCATTCAAATTTGCAGAATGTTGATCCAAGTCCAAGAAATGTTTGAACTCGAGTGTTGTTAACACATTAGTAATCATATTTGTAGAATTCTCAGCAGTCCCAATCTTCTGAAGTAGTATTTTTCATTTTGAAAGTGATAACGAACATTGATGTGCTTTGTTTATGTATGGACTTGGTTATTTACCATATGAATTTGCACTCTAACTTTCACAATGCAAACTGATATAATATTGTGCAATTCCCAAATTTTCCATCAAATAATTAAGCCAAATATCTTTATTAACAATCCATGTAAATTCCATGTACTATGTCTTTGTAGTAAACAAAACAACGCTAGACTTTTAATTAACTGGAGCACTAGCAAGAATAAATACATATCTAGTAGTTGATCTATGTTAATCTAAATCACCTGTGTAAATTAGAGTCAACGTAACCAATCATGCATTGACCAGGTGTATCATTCCACTCAAAAATCAAACCAACATCTACGGTGTTCAAAATATATCGTAGAATCCATTTCACAGCTTGCCAATGTCATTTACCCGGATTGTGCATATACTTGCTCACTATGTAAATAGCTTGTGTAATGTCAGGTCTTGTACACACCATTACATATATTAACGTACCGACTACATTTGAAAATGAAACTTGCAACATGTACTCACGGTCCATACTAGGAGACATTGATTTAATTAGCATAAAATGAGGAGAAAGCAAAGTACTAACATGTTGTCTTTTCGCTCATGCTAAAACGTTGCAGTATCTTCTTCAAGAAATGGTTCTGAGTCAAATAAACCTAGCCTTTTTTTTTTCTGTCTCTGTAAATCTTCATGTCGAGAACCTTCTTGGTTTCACCTAGGTTTTTCATTTCAAATTCTTGATTTAACCAAATCTTCAATAAATCAATTTTTTCTATGCCCTTCGAAGCTATAAACTATTATCCGCATATAAGAATAAATAAAATGGAGGGTCCATTTTGTAGCTTGTACAATAATCAAATTTACTTCCTGCGTACATTTTTCATATGATAAAAAATCGGTCAAATTGCTTATACTACTATTTCGGAGATTGCTTCAATCCATATAGCGGTTTCTTCAATATAACAACTCATTTTTCTTTTCCAACAACTTTGAATTCCTTTGGATGAATCATATATATTTTCTCTTCCAAATCACCGTGACAAGTTGAACTAGTTCAAAATCAAATTGATCTATCAAGGCCAACAAAATTCTAATGGAAGAAATGCTTCAAAAGTGGAGAAAATACCTCATTATAGTCGATACCTTCATTCTAAGTGTTGACGTCTGAACCTACACCAGTCCACGTGCCAACAGATCTCCAGTCACTCCTCTACCAGCTCGTATGTTACCTGCACACTAGGACGACCGTTAGGCACCAAGATCTCCGGATAAAAAGGGTCCGGCGATCGTTGGCACTCCGACAATCAAGTCAACAGCCGGTATATAAAGAATACGTGGGGGCGGGAACAAAATAGGAGTGTGGGAGAGACAAGCAGGTAGAAGTTTGAGCAGAGTTTAGGGTGGGATTCTTAAGCATAAAGAGTGCGTACCTTGGAACAATCGGAGACGTCGTATTTATAGCGCAAGAATTCTAATTGATTTGGAAGATAAATCAATTCGGTTCCCTATCGGATCCACCTTCCTTATGTGATAAAGATACTCGAGATTGCCTACCTTCCTTGAGTTTATCACGTTGCATGATTTTAGGAGATCATGATTGTATTTCCTTGTGGAGATTTGTGCGCCCAATCCAACGCAATCTTTATTTAATTACTTCTCTGGTTGCCCCGTCGTATCGAGTCGCTTGCTGGTTGTGAATGATGCGAGGCCTGACGAGGCCTTATGGTTCGCATGAGGGCGCCGAAGCCCTCTATGTAACTTGCAGATTTCTAGTCGCCGAAGGTTCCAGCGCGTGACGGGCCCCTCCAAGGCCCCAGCAGGGCCCAAATAGGGTTCTTGACAGATTGTGAACTGGGCCCTTACTGGGCTTAGATGGGGCTTGTGCCGACGTGGCGGCCATATCGCAATCGTGTGGTAACAATAGTCCCCCAAGTCCAAGCCTATTATTTATAATAGGCGTGGGACTTTTGAGGATAAACAGAATGATGTCGTGCCTCGCAGGAATGTGTCTCGCAGAAAATGTGTTCTTGTCTGAAAATGTGTTCTTAAGGTGGTTCGGCAGGGAGTAATTCGTCCTACTCAGTATAGTCCCCCAAGTCCGAAGCCGAACATTTATGACGGGTGAGGGCTTCAAAAGGGCAAGGCTAATCTTTTGACGTTTCGATTCCGTACGCGCGTGGGGGAGAGAGACGCTTTCAAATTTGGAGAATCATTCCCCCATCATTAATGGCGCAGACTCCTGGTGGAATCCGGAAAGTTGGCATCTTCAATGCCTTGGGGAGGTAGAACGTCCGTGCGTCATTCCAGGTTCCTGGTTATGCCCGTATTTATTGTGTTAGGCTTCTTTCCGATGTAGCCTTTTATAAATAGGATGCAAGCTTAACAAGATTTTTCTATCGTGTTGTATTCAACTTGTCATTATCGTGAAATCGAGATACAGATAGAGGACGTGTGATGGTGGTGCGGTCGGGAGGTTGGCAACCGAGATGCCCGTTAACCGGAGAATCAACATTCAGAGGACCAAAGGATGTGCCAATCAACATTCAGGGGACCAAACGTCCGGGGTGGAGATCTAGGCTTAGCAGCCTTGGTCCGGCCCTCCCCTGAGCGGTTGATTGGGCGACGAGGGAGGGGGTTCTCCTGCTGCCAAGAAAGGCGTCAACGGCCTTTTTTTGAGCAGCATGGTCTAATTAGCCACCAAATTAACTTAGGTTGGCTCGGGGGACCCCCTATCAAAATGGAGTCAGGTTCCCTAACCTGGACGATGTCATCGTAAACTAGGGGATAGGTTTCGTAGATATAGTTATCCCATTTGTGTGCTGGCCCAGAGAGGCAGCGGGGATTTTTAGAACATACTGCAGTTGTATCTTCTTTTGTATTGTGTACCGTATGTAATAAAAAGGGTACCAGTTACCTTTATATCTGTATGTGCGTGCCCTTATCGTGCTTATGATGCCTACGTTTTACTTGCTTCGAATCTCGTCGATGCTTAGCTTTACGAAGTCGTTGGTATAAGACTGAGGTGGCGAACTACATCCCCGGCGACGCGGAGTGGTTCGCAAATCATGATTGATATTCCGCCGTTATGCAGGAACTTCGATGGGGTTGGGGTGAGCGTCTAACGAACTTGATTTGACGTGGGTGGGCGTTGGCAGTAGTCTTGTCGTGCCTTAGCGTTCGCGTAATCACGCCCCCCGCGCCCCTAAGCGCTTAAATACTTACATTCCCCTTAGAGTTGATCAGATGTGTTTTAAATTCTCCGCCACGTGTCGGCCCATCCAACTATTGGTATCCTGCTGGGCTTTAGATAATGTGACAGGACATCCCTAAATCGCCATTCTTCTGTCATTCCGTCGTCATACCTGGACCTTTGATCGTTGTCGACTATGTCGGGCTTCCATTTTTTCAAAGTCCCAAAATTCAAGATCAGGCGTGGGGGGATAGTGGAGGATGCCCCTCATCCCCATTTGACGTCATCTAGGGCGCCTGGTTCCAGGCCTACAGGGTTGTAGGATCCGAAAACGACGGCGGGTCATCCGTCCGTTTCCCCTGCGCCGGGGGTAAGAGTAGGTGTTCCTGATTCTGCTAGTCGTGGGTCCCTTGCCGGGAACATCTGGTCGTCAGCGGAAAAGAGATCAAAGGTCGAAAGTGGACAGCAGGCGTCCCGAACGCCTGTTTCTCCCCCTCCTGGCAGGCGTGAGTACATCAACATTGGGGCCCGTCAAGACGAGCTGGATCCGTCGGTCGTCGAGAAGCTGTCCCCAGCGGTTGCACTTGCGGCCACCTCAGTCCACAAATACTGGACATCCCCCTTTGAGAAGGCGGTGGATACCGCAGAGGTGACGGAGTTGATGAAGCTAGCCGAAATGTACACCTCTCGTAGTCATGTTTTAAACTGTGAGCTGTACAAAATGTTGGAGATGAGGGTTGCCGAAATACAGTCTGCTCTGGGAGAGGATGATAATGCCGAGGCGATGAGGGCCGAAGTCAAACGCCTTCGGGCGCGACTCGCATTTTCGGAAGATACGCGAAGCCGTGCCACGTATGACGTTGCGAAAGCCCAGACAATTCAAAAGGCATGTGTCGTCGCCCAGAAAAAGGCCGAGTCCCAATTGAAATCTTGCCAGAATATGATACAAGCCAAGGATAGGGAGCTGATCGAAGTATCAAACGAACTAGCAAAGGCTAAAGCCCTCCTGGCTAAGCTGGGAGTAACTTGTTACACTGAAACGTAGAGTTGCATGCATAGGTCAAGTTTCCCCAGCCATGCTGTTGCATGGATTTATGTGTAATCGAATAATGAGTTTTTTTTTAATGGAAGTTTTTACGTTTGTCCTGAATGTTTGCGCGCTTGGTACCTTTCCAGTCGAGTTTAATGGAGTTAGATGCGGACAATTGCACACATGCGCACCGGATGTTTGTCTAGCGAATTGCAAGATTCGATTTACGCGTAAAATATTTATCCAGCGAGGTAACGGGGTTGGCTGCGAACCGCACTCCCTCGCTGCCGTGTGGTTTGTAATTGCTTTCTTACACGTCAAATATTTACCCAGCGAGTTTAACGGAGTTGGCCGCGAACCACACGCCCTCGATGCCGTGTTAATTGTACTTGTATTCTTACGCGTAAAATGTTTACCCAACGAGTTAATCAGAGTTGGCCGCGAACCATACTCCATCGCTGCCATGTTCTTTGTACTTACTTTCTTACGCGTAAAAATGTTTATCCAGCGAGTTAACGGAGTTGGCCGCGAACCACACTCCCTCGCTGCCGTGTTAATTGTACTTGCATTCTTACGCGTAAAAATGTTTACCCAGCGAGTTAACGGAGTTGGCCGCGAACCACACTCCCTCGCTGCCGTGTTTTTTGTACTTGCTTTCTTACGCGTAAAAATGTTTACCCAGCGAGTTAACGGAGTTGGCCGCGAACCACACTTCCTCGCTGCCGTGTTCTTTGTACTTGCTTTTTTACGCGTAAAAATGTTTACCCAGCGAGTTAACGGAGTTGGCCGCGAACCACACTCCCTCGCTGCCGTGTTCTTTGTACTTGCTTTCTTACGCATAAAAATGTTTACCCAGTGAGTTAACGGAGTTGGCCGCGAACCACACTTCCTCGCTGCCGTGTTCTTTGTACTTGCTTTCTTACGCGTAAAAATGTTTACCCAGCGAGTTAACGGAGTTGGCCGCGAACCACACTCCCTCGCTGCCGTGTAGGTACTCGTTGTATGTGGAACACTTTGGATTCATAAAGGACGAATATTTTTAAATGGCAGGCGTGAGTACATCAACATTGGGGCCCGTCAAGACGAGCTGGATCCGTCGGTCGTCGAGAAGCTGTCCCCAGCGGTTGCACTTGCGGCCACCTCAGTCCACAAATACTGGACATCCCCCTTTGAGAAGGCGGTGGATACCGCAGAGGTGACGGAGTTGATGAAGCTAGCCGAAATGTACACCTCTCGTAGTCATGTTTTAAACTGTGAGCTGTACAAAATGTTGGAGATGAGGGTTGCCGAAATACAGTCTGCTCTGGGAGAGGATGAGAATGTCGAGGCGATGAGGGCCGAAGTCAAACGCCTTCGGGCGCGACTCGCATTTTCGGAAGATACGCGAAGCCGTGCTACGTATGACGTTGCGAAAGCCCAGACAATTCAAAAGGCATGTGTCGTCGCCCAAAAAAGGCCGAGTCCCAATTGAAATCTTGCCAGAATATGATACAAGCCAAGGATAGGGAGCTGATCGAAGTATCAAACGAACTAGCAAAGGCTAAAGCCCTCCTGGCTAAGCTGGGAGTAACTTGTTACACTGAAACGTAGAGTTGCATGCATAGGTCAAGTTTTCCCAGCCATGCTGTTGCATGGATTTATGTGTAATCGAATAATGAGTTTTTTTTTTAATGGAAGTTTTTACGTTTGTCCTGAATGTTTGCGCGCTTGGTACCTTTCCAGTCGAGTTTAATGGAGTTAGATGCGGACAACTGCACACATGCGCACCGGATGTTTGTCTAGCGAATTGCAAGATTCGATTTACGCGTAAAATATTTATCCAGCGAGGTAACGGGGTTGGCTGCGAACCGCACTCCCTCGCTGCCGTGTGGTTTGTAATTGCTTTCTTACACGTCAAATATTTACCCAGCGAGTTTAACGGAGTTGGCCGCGAACCACACGCCCTCGATGCCGTGTTAATTGTACTTGTATTTTTACGCGTAAAATGTTTACCCAACGAGTTAATCAGAGTTGGCCGCGAACCATACTCCATCGCTGCCATGTTCTTTGTACTTACTTTCTTACGCGTAAAAATGTTTATCCAGCGAGTTAACGGAGTTGGCCGCGAACCACACTCCCTCGCTGCCGTGTTAATTGTACTTGCATTCTTACGCGTAAAAATGTTTACCCAACGAGTTAACGGAGTTGGCCGCGAACCACACTCCCTCGCTGCCGTGTTTTTTGTACTTGCTTTCTTACGCGTAAAAATGTTTACCCAGCGAGTTAACGGAGTTGGCCGCGAACCACACTTCCTCGCTGCCGTGTTCTTTGTACTTGCTTTTTTACGCGTAAAAATGTTTACCCAGCGAGTTAACGGAGTTGGCCGCGAACCACACTCCCTCGCTGCCGTGTTCTTTGTACTTGCTTTCTTACGCATAAAAATGTTTACCCAGTGAGTTAACGGAGTTGGCCGCGAACCACACTTCCTCGCTGCCGTGTTCTTTGTACTTGCTTTCTTACGCGTAAAAATGTTTACCCAGCGAGTTAACGGAGTTGGTCGCGAACCACACTCCCTCGCTGCCGTGTAGGTACTCGTTGTATGTGGAACACTTTGGATTCATAAAGGACGAATATTTTTAAATGGCAGGCGTGAGTACATCAACATTGGGGCCCGTCAAGACGAGCTGGATCCGTCGGTCGTCGAGAAGCTGTCCCCAGCAGTTGCACTTGCGGCCACCTCAGTCCACAAATACTGGACATCCCCCTTTGAGAAGGCGGTGGATACCGCAGAGGTGACGGAGTTGATGAAGCTAGCCGAAATGTACACCTCTCGTAGTCATGTTTTAAACTGTGAGCTGTACAAAATGTTGGAGATGAGGGTTGCCGAAATACAGTCTGCTCTGGGAGAGGATGAGAATGTCGAGGCGATGAGGGCCGAAGTCAAACGCCTTCGGGCGCGACTCGCATTTTCGGAAGATACGCGAAGCCGTGCCACGTATGACGTTGCGAAAGCCCAGACAATTCAAAAGGCATGTGTCGTCGCCCAAAAAAGGCCGAGTCCCAATTGAAATCTTGCCAGAATATGATACAAGCCAAGGATAGGGAGCTGATCGAAGTATCAAACGAACTAGCAAAGGCTAAAGCCCTCCTGGCTAAGCTGGGAGTAACTTGTTACACTGAAACGTAGAGTTGCATGCATAGGTCAAGTTTCCCCAGCCATGCTGTTGCATGGATTTATGTGTAATCGAATAATGAGTTTTTTTTTTAATGGAAGTTTTTACGTTTGTCCTGAATGTTTGCGCGCTTGGTACCTTTCCAGTCGAGTTTAATGGAGTTAGATGCGGACAACTGCACACATGCGCACCGGATGTTTGTCTAGCGAATTGCAAGATTCGATTTACGCGTAAAATATTTATCCAGCGAGGTAACGGGGTTGGCTGCGAACCGCACTCCCTCGCTGCCGTGTGGTTTGTAATTGCTTTCTTACACGTCAAATATTTACCCAGCGAGTTTAACGGAGTTGGCCGCGAACCACACGCCCTCGATGCCGTGTTAATTGTACTTGTATTCTTACGCGTAAAATGTTTACCCAACGAGTTAATCAGAGTTGGCCGCGAACCATACTCCATCGCTGCCATGTTCTTTGTACTTACTTTCTTACGCGTAAAAATGTTTATCCAGCGAGTTAACGGAGTTGGCCGCGAACCACACTCCCTCGCTGCCGTGTTAATTGTACTTGCATTCTTACGCGTAAAAATGTTTACCCAGCGAGTTAACGGAGTTGGCCGCGAACCACACTCCCTCGCTGCCGTGTTTTTTGTACTTGCTTTCTTACGCGTAAAAATGTTTACCCAGCGAGTTAACAGAGTTGGCCGCGAACCACACTTCCTCGCTGCCGTGTTCTTTGTACTTGCTTTTTTACGCGTAAAAATATTTACCCAGCGAGTTAACGGAGTTGGCCGCGAACCACACTCCCTCGCTGCCGTGTTCTTTGTACTTGCTTTCTTACGCATAAAAATGTTTACCCAGTGAGTTAACGGAGTTGGCCGCGAACCACACTTCCTCGCTGCCGTGTTCTTTGTACTTGCTTTCTTACGCGTAAAAATGTTTACCCAGCGAGTTAACGGAGTTGGCCGCGAACCACACTCCCTCGCTGCCGTGTAGGTACTCGTTGTATGTGGAACACTTTGGATTCATAAAGGACGAATATTTTTAAATGGCAGGCGTGAGTACATCAACATTGGGGCCCGTCAAGACGAGCTGGATCCGTCGGTCGTCAAGAAGCTGTCCACAGCGGTTGCACTTGCGGCCACCTCAGTCCACAAATACTGGACATCCCCCTTTGAGAAGGCGGTGGATACCGCAGAGGTGACGGAGTTGATGAAGCTAGCCGAAATGTACACATCTCGTAGTCATGTTTTAAACTGTGAGCTGTACAAAATGTTGGAGATGAGGGTTGCCGAAATACAGTCTGCTCTGGGAGAGGATGAGAATGTCGAGGCGATGAGGGCCGAAGTCAAACGCCTTCGGGCGCGACTCGCATTTTCGGAAGATACGCGAAGTCGTGCCACGTATGACGTTGCGAAAGCCCAGACAATTCAAAAGGCATGTGTCGTCGCCCAAAAAAGGCCGAGTCCCAATTGAAATCTTGCCAGAATATGATACAAGCCAAGGATAGGGAGCTGATCGAAGTATCAAACGAACTAGCAAAGGCTAAAGCCCTCCTGGCTAAGCTGGGAGTAACTTGTTACACTGAAACGTAGAGTTGCATGCATAGGTCAAGTTTCCCCAGCCATGCTGTTGCATGGATTTTTGTGTAATCGAATAATGAGTTTTTTTTTTAATGGAAGTTTTTACGTTTGTCCTGAATGTTTGCGCGCTTGGTACCTTTCCAGTCGAGTTTAATGGAGTTAGATGCGGACAACTGCACACATGCGCACCGGATGTTTGTCTAGCGAATTGCAAGATTCGATTTACGCGTAAAATATTTATCCAGCGAGGTAACGGGGTTGGCTGCGAACCGTACTCCCTCGCTGCCGTGTGGTTTGTAATTGCTTTCTTACACGTCAAATATTTACCCAGCGAGTTTAACGGAGTTGGCCGCGAACCACACGCCCTCGATGCCGTGTTAATTGTACTTGTATTCTTACGCGTAAAATGTTTACCCAACGAGTTAATCAGAGTTGGCCGCGAACCATACTCCATCGCTGCCATGTTCTTTGTACTTACTTTCTTACGCGTAAAAATGTTTATCCAGCGAGTTAACGGAGTTGGCCGCGAACCACACTCCCTCGCTGCCGTGTTAATTGTACTTGCATTCTTACGCGTAAAAATGTTTACCCAGCGAGTTAACGGAGTTGGCCGCGAACCACACTCCCTCGCTGCCGTGTTTTTTGTACTTGCTTTCTTACGCGTAAAAATGTTTACCCAGCGAGTTAACGGAGTTGGCCGCGAACCACACTTCCTCGCTGCCGTGTTCTTTGTACTTGCTTTTTTACGCGTAAAAATGTTTACCCAGCGAGTTAACGGAGTTGGCCGCGAACCACACTCCCTCACTGCCGTGTTCTTTGTACTTGCTTTCTTACGCATAAAAATGTTTACCCAGTGAGTTAACGGAGTTGGCCGCGAACCACACTTCCTCGCTGCCGTGTTCTTTGTACTTGCTTTCTTACGCGTAAAAATATTTACCCAGCGAGTTAACGGAGTTGGCCGCGAACCACACTCCCTCGCTGCCGTGTAGGTACTCGTTGTATGTGGAACACTTTGGATTCATAAAGGACGAATATTTTTAAATGGCGCCGCGTTTCATGACGTCCGTCAAAGAATTGTAAGGAGACCAACAGAAGAAAACTATTAAAACTGTATTATTAGTAATATGGCCTCAAGTGAGCGATGTTCCAGGGATGTCTTGTCTCTTGTCCCTCGGAATCTTCTAGTCTATAAGTTTCAGGACGGACTTCTTCGATGACCTTGTAAGGCCCTTCCCAGGTGGGCCCTAGGGTTCCGGACCCTGCTTCCTTATTCGCTTGGAATACTTTCTTTAGAACAAAATCATTGACACGAAAATTTCTTCCCCTGACCTTGGAGTTATAATATCGGGCCATTTTCCGTTGGTAAACCGCGAGGCGAAGCTGCGACTCTGTGTGTTTCTCATCCAGTAGGTCGAGACCCGCTCTTTGCAAATCCTTGTTGGCCACTTCGTTGAAGTGTAGGTGTCTGGGCGAGGGTATTCCTATCTCGACAGGAATCATAGCTTCTGCCCCATATGCCATGGAGAATGGGATTTCGCCGGTGGCCGTGCGAGAGGTGGTTCTGTAGGACCACAAGGTCTCGGGTAATTCTTCGGCCCATCCCCCCTTCGCGGACTCCAGCTTCCGCTTAAGGGTGTGTTTAATGATTTTATTCACGGCTTCTACCTGGCCGTTGGATTGTGGGTAGTACGGGGTGGAGAAATCCCTTCGGATCCCAAGATTTTCACAGTTTGCATTGAACTTCATTCCAGCGAATTGCGTGCCGTTGTCAGAGACGAGAGAATGGGGGATGCCGAAGCGGCAGACAATATTTTTCCAAACAAATTTCCAGGCATTCTCCTCCGTGATTTTGGCCAAAGGCTCGGCCTCACACCACTTGGTGAAGTAATCCACTGCTACGATCGCGAACTTGACTCCACCTCTCCCCGTCGGGAGGGGACCGATGAAGTCGATTCCCCATTTGGCGAAGGGCCAGGGGCTAGTGACAGGAGTAAGATTTTGAGCGGGGAGCTTCGGAACTACCGTAAACTTCTGACATCTGTCGCATCTCTTCGCGAAATGGTGGGAATCTTTCTTCATGGTCGGCCAATAGTACCCTTGTTTCAAGGCTTTCTGTGCCAAGGCCATCCCTCCCGAATGATTGCCGCAGATCTCCTCGTGTATTTCTTTCATCACATATACTGCTTCCTCTTGTGTTAGGCAGCGCAAGAGGGGGTGGCTGAATCCCCTTTTATACAGAACTCCGTCTTGTAAAACGAATTTTACGGCCCTTCTGCGGAGCTTCTGTGCTTCTAGTTTGTCCTCGGGTGCCACCTGACTAATTAGGTATTCGGTAATCTCCTTCATCCATTTCGAGGAATCATGGATGGTTAGGACGGAGGGTGCGGTAGCGCCCTCGGTTGAAGGTTGGGTAAGCTTCTCAACCGGGATGGCTTTCATTAGGTCGGAGTCCCTACTGCTTGCCAGTTTGGAGAGGGCGTCCGCGTAGCCATTTTCTGTTCGCGGGATCTGGAGGAGTTCGTATCCTTCGAAGCAGGACAACTGTTCTTTAGCTTTTGTTAAGTAGGACACCATGGATTGTTCGCGCGCTGCGAAGGTCCCATTAACCTGACTTACGACAAGCTGTGAATCGCTGTGAATTCGGAGCTTCCTTGCCTTCATCTCATGCGCTAGCCTCAAGCCCGCCAGCAGGGCCTCGTATTCTGCTGCGTTGTTGGAAGCTTTGAATTCTAGGCGAAGCGCGCAGTTGAGATTATGGCCATCTGGGCTGATTAGCAAGATCCCGGCTCCAGCCCCAGCCTCCCTCGAGAATCCATCGACATATAACTTCTATGTCGGTACTTCTAAGCGGACCATCGGGGATGTGAGCGAATTCAGCCACGAAATCGGCTAGAGCTTGTCCTTTTATCGAAGGCCGTGGTTTGTAACTGATGTCAAATTGACTGAGTTCTACCGACCATTTCATCAATCGCCCTGAAGTATCTGGTTTCTGGAGTATCTATCGTAGGTGGAGGTTCGTCAGAACGTCTATGCTGCGGGACTGGAAGTATGGTCGAAGTTTCCTGGAGGCTACGATTAATGACAGAGCCAGTTTTTCCATGTCTGGGTATCTTGTTTCCGCGTCCTGCAGGGCTTTGCTTACGTAATAGACTGGGAATTGTGCTGGACCTTCCTCGCGGATGAGCACCGAGCTAACTGCCTTTTCTGAGACGGCGAGGTATACGAGTAACCTTTCTCCGTCCTTGGGTTTGGATAGCAGTGGGGATTCTCCGAGGAGGACCTTGAGGTCTTGGAAGGCTTTTTCGCACTCGTTGGTCCATTCGAACCGTTTCCCCCCTTTTATGGTTTGAAAGAAGGGTTGGCAACGATCGGTCGCCTTGGATATAAACCGATTTAGAGCCGCTAACCTCCCTGTCAGACTTTGGACCTCCTTGGGGGAGGAGGGTGACCGCATCTCAATGAGTGCTTTGATCTTTTCGGGATTAGCCTCTATCCCTCGCTGATTGACCATGTAGCCGAGGAACTTCCCGGACGCGACCCCGAACGCGCACTTTAAGGGGTTAAGCTTCATGCGATATTTGCGAAGAGTTTCGAACATTCCCCTCAGGTGATTTATGTGGTCCTCTGCGTTGATGCTCTTTACCAGCATGTCGTCGACGTATACCTCCATCGTGTTCCCGATTTGCTCGACGAACATACGATTTACCAGCCGTTGATATGTGGCTCCCGCGTTCTTCAAGCCGAATGGCATCATCTTATAGCAGTATAGCCCTCGGTCCGTGATAAACGACGTGTGATCCTCGTCCCCTGTGAACATTGGGATCTGGTTATAGCCCGAGTATGCGTCCATGAAGCTAAGCAACTTGTGGCCGGCGGTTGCGTCGACGAGCTGGTCAATGCGCGGTAATGGGAAGCTATCTTTAGGACACGCCTGGTTTAAATCTGAGAAGTCGATGCATACCCTCCACTTCTTGGTACTTTTCCGTACCAACACCGGGTTAGACACCCACTGGGGGTAAGTCGCCTCTCTGATGAACCCGCTGGCCAGTAGCTTGTCAACTTCTTCTTTCAAGGCCCGGTACTTCTCAGCACTTAGAGGCCTCCTTTTTTGAATCCTGGAGCACACTTTTGGGTCCGTTTTCAAGACGTGGCACGCGATCGACGGATCGATCCCGACCATATCACTGTGTTTCCATGCAAAGACGTCTGCGTTCTCTAGTAGGAACAGTTTCAGTTCTTCCTTTATCTTCTCCTCGAGCTTTCCTCCCACTTGCAACATCTGGGTTAGCTCCAAGGGGTTCACCGGGAATGTTTCCAGCTCCTCTGCTGGGGAAGCGAGGGAATCCGAGGCTATGATTCGGGGATCTAGACCTTCGTCTAGTACCAACTTTTCATCCAACCCTTCGCCGTCAACTTCCGTTGGCTCTGAGTGTATGTCCATTATCTGCCGTTCGTCCCTGTCATGGGAGCAGCAGTAGTCCAGTGAACCAGGCTGTGATGGGGTTATCCGGGTACGGCTACGCTTGGGTCCCTGCTGGAGAGGCTGATCATCCAGCGGCTTGAGCGCGGCCCCCATCCGGGCGTCATCCAACTCCAGGTCCTGATTCCCCTGTCTCACTGCCCGCTTCTGTCGATATTCAGGTGCCATGCTCTTTCGGGTAGAGGAC
This sequence comes from Forsythia viridissima, assembly GCA_030279155.1. Taxonomy (NCBI): domain Eukaryota; kingdom Viridiplantae; phylum Streptophyta; class Magnoliopsida; order Lamiales; family Oleaceae; genus Forsythia; species Forsythia viridissima. Next base: position 2,972,434 of record CM059044.1, on the reverse strand, counting down.
ACGTTTTACCAAAAGTACTGGGTCGTGTAAGGTTTTTCGTTTCCCACAGACGGCGCCAATCTGTTGACGTCTAAACCTGCACCAGTCCACATGCCAACAGATCTCCAGTCACTCCTCTGCCAGCTCGTATGTTACCTGCACACTAGGACGACCGTTAGGCACCAAGATCTTCGGAGAAAAAGGGTCCGGCGATCGTTGACACTCCGACGATCAAGTCAACAGCCGGTATATAAGAAATACGCGGGGGCGGGAACAAAATAGGAGTGTGGGAGAGACAAGAAGGCAGAAGTTTGAGCAGAGTTTAGGGTGGGATTCTTAAGCATAAAGAGTGCGTACCTTGGAACAACCGGAGACGTCGTATTTATAGCGCAAGAATTCTAATTGATTTGGAAGACAAATCAATTCGGTTCCCCATCGGATCCACCTTCCTTATGTGATAAAGATACCCGAGATTGGCCTACCTTCCTTGAGTTTATCACGTTGCATGATTTTAGGAGACCATGATTGTATTTCCTTATGGAGATTTGTGCGCCCAATCCAACGCAATCTTTCTTTAATTATTTCTCTGGTTGCCCCGTCGTATCGAGTCGCTTGCTGGTTGTGAATGATACGAGGCCTGACGAGGCCTTATGGTTCGCATGAGGGACGCCGAAACCCTCTATGTAACTTGCGGATTTCTAGTCGCCGAAGGTCCAAGCGCGTGACGGGCCCCTCCAAGGCCCCAGCAGGGCCCAAATAAGGTTCTTGACAGATTGCGAACTGGGCCCTTACTGGGCTTAGATGGGGCGTGTGCCGACGTGGCGGCCATATCGCAATCGTGTGGTAACACTAAGTATAGCCCATAACTACCAAACTTACATTGAATCGCACCATACTTTTATCAGGAAATCCATCTTTTTGCACATATACTTCCAATGGCCATATTTCATTTGGGTAATTGAGTTAACTCTAAAGTTGCATTTTTCAGAATACTGCATTTCTCCATCTATTGCTAGCTACTTCTTTGCAAGTAGAAGGAAATGCATAAGCTATCATATCAATAAATGAAGCATGTTTCTGTATCAATGTTCTTGGACTACTAAATGCAATTGATTCTTGTTGCTGCGGAGATTCTTGGGTCAAAAAACTCACGCCAAATATTGCTATTGGAGTAATAATAAAATAGAAAAATATTGAATACAAAAGAAAGAATGAAAAAAGAGAACACCAGAATTTTATTTTAAGGTTCGATAAAACTCATTGAGCCTTGGCACTACATAATTACTTCATTAACTTCAAAAGATAAATATCACAAACTTTAGGCAACAGTAAAATTACTCACAACTTGGAGATATTGGACGCATGATCTTCCAAAATCAATTTCAACTAAAAAAGGAAACAATATGTAATAATGCTCTTTGTTACCTAAAGCGTTCCACAACACACTTCATAATTGTGTTTAATACAAGGGGTGATGAGCTCCTTTTATAATTTTAAATAGAAATTCCTCTTTACTAAACTTTCGATGTAGGACAACAATAAAAGGCAAATAAGCCAAATTCCTACAGTAATATGATATATAGAGATATTAATCTCTTCACGTATTACTATTTGCATATCTAGTATATAGAAACTTGGCACAATATACAAATGCTCCATTACACAAATTCCATTCAAAATGAAACTAGAAAGTATCTAATAAGGGAATAAGTCTTGTGGACCTTTATGTGATAGAATAATGATATTTATAGTTGTTCATTATCAGTAGTCATTTTATGTAATATTATTCAAAATTAGAGTAATTATTCTAATTGAGTAATGCCACATGAAATGACTATCATGCTACATTGGCAAATTTTTTTGTCAAATAAATCATTTTGGTCAAATAAACTAGTTGATAAGTGTGGCTTTACACTTATTTGGATCATCAAAAGTAGATGATTGTAAGTACTCTTAAGTGATCTTCTACTTAATTGTGTGTTGATTTAATTATTTTAGGTCAAAATCCGAGATCGGATAAAATTAGAGAAAAACAAAGCAAAATAGGCGAAAAATGAATAAAGACGTACGAAAACTTAGATATGAGGATCAACTTGCAAACATCCAAAAGTTTAAGGACTTGAATTACAAATAAAAGAGGATTAAATTGAATTGAAAGAAGAAATTAGAGGACTAAATAAGTCAAAATCCAAAGTTGAAGGACTTGGGCTGCAAATAAGAGACTAAAGAGGACAAAAATGACAAATTATGAAGTGGGGACCAAATAAAATATACATCAAAGCTTGGAAGACTAAGTGTGCAATTTGGTGATTGGAATTGATTTTTGGTAATTTTCTTACTATTTGCCACGGAAATTCCGTCTAGACGTTTTTTGGATTATTTTCAACTCTAGTCAGGGTCTTTTTCGTCTTTTCACGTACATTGATTTCAAAATTAGTAAAACAATATATAAAGACATAACCTAAGTCAAAAGAAAGTAATTGAATCATAGAGAAAGAAACGAAGAACGACGGCAAGATTGAAAATTAGAACTTGAAGACAATGAATTCTTGGTGTAAGATATTCAAGATCCGGTTATTTATTCCGAACTTTCCATATTGTTTTTCTACCGAAGTATGAGTAGCTAATTATTTAGTTTGGATGAACGATATATTCTATTTTTAATTCTTTAATTTCGAATATCAAGTTTTGATTTATAAATTGTTTAAGTAGTTGATTTTACCTCTTTTCTTAATGCTTGAAATAATTGGCAATTATTTGGCATTGATTTTGTGGATTGTAATGAACTGATAAGTAAATTATTAATCTAGGCCACATAATAAAATTCGGCAATTGAATAAAATGTAAAGATACGGTTTTTATTATTGTTGTGATCTTGAATTGAATTCTTATGAGATTTAATGAATCTAATTAAGGACCATTCTGACTCATAAGTTGACTTATTTAGATATGATTAATTTGAAATCGAGAGTAGTAAATTAGGTTAAATTCGTAAATTCGACCGAATGCAACATTAGGAAAAATTTTTGAGAGGAGAAATTAAATATGACAACCATGGTGAATTCATTAGTCCAAACACTTTAATAACCATATTTTCTTAATTCTTGAATTTATTCATTAGTCCAAACGCTTTAATAACCATATTTTCTTAATTCTTGAATTTTGATTTCACATAAGTTTTTAAAAATTCATAGTACTAGTTTAAATCTTTCAAATCAACTCAATTCAAATTGTTTTAAATAAATTAGCATTAAGATTAATTTAACTAATATATAAATAAGATAGTTTTCGTGGGAACGAATAATCTGGACGCAGTAGATCTACTTTATTACTTGTTTGCGATATTGTACACTTACAATCACATTATTCTCACAACACAAGTTTATAATCCACATCAAACGAGCTCTTTACTGATTGAACCAATAACCTCGTAACCTCAAAACTTTGACTGGTTTTGAAAACTATGCTGGTTTCCATTCTTCATATTGTTGGGTGATTTTGTATAAAGTAACTGGAAATAAGAAAATGAAAATAGAATAACGGCAAAGTCGAGGCAAGAGTTGAACACTTTGTCTTTAAGTCGAATTTACGGTGCCTACGGTTTATGGCAATCAACTCCCAAGATACAACGACTTTCACTTGTGTTTGCAGCACTTCAAAACACAAGCACAACGAACCAAAAAATGGTTTTGTACTCCAAAGAATGAATATGAAATGAAAAACCAGAATTTATGCAACAAAATGCAATAATTTTGGTTCAAGAGAAGAATATATGATTTAAATGTGTTTGCATATCATTTATACATGAAATAGGACATCCATAGGGTCGTATTTAAAGAAGATGAAGAGTTGGGAACGAAGTGGTGTGGAAGCAAATTGTGCAACACTTAAAAAGGACATGCTTATTCGCGCTTAATTAGACCTACACATTCGCATCATATCGCATGGTTCTAATATGTTGCGATCGCATGGTCTCCTTTTTGAAGACGTAATTTAATCAAGGCTAACTGTGCGATCGCGTGGCTTTGTCCCCTGCGATCACATGGTATGGCCTAAAAACATTATGTTGAAAAATTCAGCAAATTGCGATCGCATGATAAAATACTCATGCGATCGCATGGTCAAAAATTGACCCAATTTTGTCTTTCTCCGTAATTTCTAATTCATCCGATATTAGTTTCGAGATGTCAAATATATCCTTCAACAAATGCAGAGAAATCTGAAGTCCCGAAGCGACGATCCCCGTTTCGATGCCTCAAAGCTGCAAAGTAGCAAACTATTTTGCTTAAATAGATTGGATCGAATCTAAATATTTGGCCGAAGTTAACACCAAATCACTTTAGTTGATTTTCAAATACTTAACTAATTTCTCGAATTTTCAAACCAATTTCCAACATGGATTGCATTAGGCAGCCATTTCCGGTCCCGTGCGACCCTCTACAGCTGGATAAGAGTCCATTTTGTAATTGGGTCTATAGTTGACTTATTCAGCCTCCTTATGGGACCATATCCTTGAAGTAGAAGACCACGTGTCCAGATGTGACGTCACCTAATGTTTGAGTTTGGCCTCTTGCATGGAAGAATATATAAAAAAGACAAATAATAGCACAGGAGCCACGCCATAATATTCAATAAAGCTAATGACACGTGACCCACTTCTTGTTTCAAGTAGTAATTCGACACGTGACCACTTTAGTCAAACTTTCTATTTAGCACAGCTATGCATATAGTAAAATATTTTGCTTTATTTGTGCATGAAAAGACCGTAATGTATTATAGGTGGCAATAACACACTGCTTGATTTTTGAAGTTGATTATAATAAAAGTTAAATAAATAAATATGGTTTTTTCAAAAAACAAATGACTTGATTTAACATGATATGAGAATAACTAAAAGTAAATTTTGTTGAACCAATTCATAACGCGAGCTTGTTGTCAACGTGCGATAGTTATATGTCGTTCTCTTGTCGTTCTTCGAATATTTGATGAGTCTTTTAGAATATGACGTGCGTTGTAACATTCGTCTAGACTTTTAAGTAAGTTCAACTTGAACATAAACAAATATAGACAAAATTACATAAATATATCTGATCGCAACAGAGAAGGATCCACACAACTAGAAGAAAATTGTCTTTTTTTTTTTTAGCATCTTAAGTTTAAATGATATAATTAACTACGCTCGACCATTCTTACATTCTTAATTATTATTAATATATTTTTCATTTAAGGAAGTTGAAGAAAAATGTCACTTTATAATTAATAAGAATAGTGTCATGGAATATAATATTTATAGAGAGATAGAAGGTCCATGATTTGATTACTTGTGTCTGTATTATTTGTGATCAATCAAATTCAACAAATATATAGTGATATATGTCATTATAGAAGAAATTATTTAATTATGATTTAAATGTCAATAATGGAAAGTCAAAACCAAGAAAAACTTAAGATAGATAAAGGGAAAAACCAATGATTTTAGAACATTGCAAGAATTCCTCAACTAGGATTTTACATAATAATCTAATAACTTCGAACACACTTAGGGTCGTACGCTACTCGACAGTGTTAAAAATGAAAATAACCTAAAACTTCCACAATGCAACGTGAGATCAAGCTACATGAATTCATTTATATCCAAAATATCCAGAATTTGGAAATTGAACATGTTGCTGCAGTAGCTTTCTTTCTCATTATCCTCAGTAATATATGTTGAATTTGAATGCAGTGTAGTTGGACTTGATGAAGGTGATATATTTGAAAACCCGGATTGGAAAGTTGAAGTGTCTGATGGAGGAGGATCCACAATAGATTGACCCGACCCGCAATAATCGTAGTTTGTAACTGCGGGTACATAATTTTCTTCTGTATAAGTAAATGGGAATGGCATTGCATTAAACCCTCTAAAATCTTGATGAATTTGTGATTGGAAATGGCAAGGTTGGATCAACGGTGGGATTTGATTTTCAACATTGAAATTTTCGAATACTCGAGTTTCTTGAACAACATTGTTTTGTAGCAAGAAATCTTGGTTTTGGGACAAGAGACAAGAGGCTAAACCAAGTACATTAGGGTTAACCAAAGGCTGAAACTTTGAGAAATTCATTTGTGAGGATGAATTTAAGATTTCGGAAATCTCAAGAAGATCAAATCGAGGTCTGTGAGTCACGGGATCAATCCCCATTTGAATAAGTTTTTTTCTTATGTGTGTGTTCCAATAGTTCTTGATTTCATTATCAGTTCTTCCCGGTATCCGAGCAGCAATTGTTGACCACCTGTTAAAAAGAGACACGTGAGATGTTTGTTCAGATTATCGATCTAAGAACATCTTTGGTATAGTTTAATTAAACTTTCTTTTATTTTTTTAACTTAGTTTCAACTCATAGAATTTATAATTTTTATCAACTTTTCAACTATATATTTTAATAATTTTTTTCAAAATATCTTAAAATGCTACTTTTAAATTCTACCAAACCGGCACCAAAACCCGAGTCAAAAGAAAAAGAATAACTTACTTGTTTCCCAATATACGATGAAGTTGAAGAATTGTCTCTTCCTCAAGAGGCGAAAACTTTCCTCTTTTGATATCGGGTCTAAGATAGTTTGCCCAACGCAGTCGGCAACTCTTCCCACACCTTGGAAGTCCTGCAGAATCAGCATAAAAATTAACTCTAAGATACAGAGCTTAAGCTTGAATACGAGGCGGTAAGTTCTCGTTTAATATTGTCTAGTAAATAAGCAAACTAACCGGCATTCTTAGGAAGAGTTCTCCAGTTTCCACAGCCATTCTTGTGAATATAATCAATGAGCTTTTGATCTTCTTCTGGAGTCCATGGCCCCCTCTTGAGCCCATTTTTCTCGCAACATGGTGTTCTTCCCATTTAGATATGGTCAGCTAATTTGTGAACTCCACGGTTTGTGTGTGTGTGTGTGGGTGTATGTGGAGACAGAAGTGTAGGGTCTGTACTTGGTATATATAGGGCAGGAAAAGGTTAGAAGGGAACAAATTCAGGTCAAAAGGATTCGGTGCCGTCCTTGTTACTCTTTGTGGCGACGTGTTGCACTAAATGTAAACTCCTCAATCTCTTGCATACAAAGTGCAATACTAAAATTATTTTTTACGGGTCTTATAAAATGTGTAGATTATTTGTTTAAATTTGTTATCTTAATACATGTGTTCTTAATAATTTATTCAATAAAAATTTTATACATCATCAATAATAGTAAATGTGAATCTATTAAATATTGTCTATAATGATTCTTTTATTTATTAATTTGATGATGTGTAAAATTTATATTGGAAGAACAATTAAAGAGATATATATTTGAGACAGTAGATTTGGACTCGTAGATTATTAAATAGGTTTTACAAAATATGTGAATAAAAATATATTTGGCAAGTTTGATGAACATAAATTTTACTTCATCCGTCTTATAAAAATAGACTTACTTCTATTTGTACACAGAATAAGATAATTTAATTATTATATAGTTGAAACAATAAATTTGACTTACGTTTTTCTTAATATAATCTATATTAATATAATAGTATTTTATATTTGTTGATAACAAGACACATTAAATAAGAACATATTAAAAAATTAATTATACTAAAAAAAAAAAGAAAATTAATTATAATTTGAGACATATGAATAAAAAATAATAATTTAATTAATTAGGCAATCAAGAGGAAAGATAAACAAAATGCCAATTCTCATAAGGAATAGTAAATATGATTGGATTACTCGAAAAAATTAGCAGTCAATTTGAAAATTGGTCCCACCGTAATCTAAAAAGTCAAAATTCGGTTTTGGAAGAAACCCAAAAAATTCATCAAGTTTCACTTTCCAAAAGGGGTATATTCGTATTAGCTGTCACCAACATGAAAATGCCACGTAGCCCCTTCTCCTTTATGTTCCCTTTTCCTGAACCGGCTGATCTTCGTGCATGGCTCAGATAGAACAGATAGAAGCCGGCTTCGTTAAGCCATGTAGCCTCGAGATCAAAATGACTATAAAGTCCAACCACCGGATTCCATTTGCATGGGTAGTCTTTGGACTGGAATGGGAAAATAAAATATAAAGTTTATTATATTTTTATTTTATACAAATAATAATGTGGTCCTCTCTTGTATGGTTGGAAAATTTTGGATATTTAATATGAAATAATAAATGTATGTACCGGCGACAATAATAGAGTTTTGTGTTTGCTGACATATTGGAGCATTTATTGCACTTGAACAAAATTATTGTTCCAAAAATTTTATATTTTCAAAATTATTTAATTATTTGTACTATAGAACGAGGTTTGTATACGATAAATTCATAATCAACAAAGTTACTCATCTCGTGTAGTCGATCTTAAATTGAGAGAAAATAAACTAGAGTAAAAAATGATGTTAGTTGTTTAGTGGTATAAGAGTCGGGCATGATTTGATCTAGGTCTCGTCATGTTGTATTTAGCTAGTTCTAGGTTACATCAGTCATCAAGGTTTCATAAGTTGATCCACTCGTTTTGACATATCTAACGCCATCTTCTTGTTGTCGCCTTGTTCTACATGTTGGTTGGAGAGGTTGAAGGTCCCTACTTGTTTACTATTGTTGTATTAAAAATTATAAGCACGGGTAATTATAATCAAAATTTGCAAATTGAAAAATATTTATTTTGTCAAATTATCAATATGTTGGAGTAGCAATATATAGACATAATTCTGCCCAGTTCGGGTTGAAGGAGATCGAACTACTAGAAAAAAAAATTGCACTTTTTGCAGGAAATTTTTTTCACACTATTAAAAAGGATTTTTTCTGGGGTCGGTCCCGCCCTAAATCTGCCCATGGTCCCACCTTCAGATTTGTATTTCTAAGAAAAATATATATAATTATCATCATCATCTAATTAAAGTTATAAATGGTATTGTACATATGCATACTTGTTGAAAATTTTGATATAAATAAATATATTACATAGCACTTTGAACAAACGTCTTAAATTTAGTATTCTTAATACGTCACTCATTTGAAATAAAAATAAAAAAAAAATTTATATATTCTACATGTGAAAAGACACGTCGAAGACTAAAACATATATAAAAAAAAGTCTGGTTGAACTCCATGATTAATTCCTGCTGTACAACAAACCTTGTAAATCTGTGTGGCAAATTTAAACATTGGCCTATCAAACAAAGTTTAGTTCAATTTTATTGACTTTAATCTAAATTTGACCTATCAAAAGGGGTTGAGTTCAAATTTATTGACTTTAAACTCCAATTCGTAGCCAAAGTGGCTTGAATATTTGCACTTGATTATCAATGATTAGGTATCACCCTTCACCATATTTAATGTCCCTCCTAAATCTCTTAACAGACTCTGAATTCCATTAATTGGAGTCCTTCCCCCCAACCACAATATACAGCTCGCATATCATGCTTACTCAATCGGAACCTTGAATAAAAATAGAGGTATAAAGTAGATGGACTGTCGAGTTTCTGTACGATTACACTCAGTTCTAATTTAGAAGAATTCATAGACGTGTAGATCAAGTGTCAATCTTAATGTACAAGTAAAATTCACTTTTTTTTTTTCCTTAAATAATATTTCTTTTTGTTCGACTTTGCTTTTGCAAAATCAGATTCTTTAAGACAAGAATATTTTTGCCGTGTTGATCATGTTTTGTAATATGAATCTAACACTCTAAACTGCCCTGACACGACAAAAAAGAGTGTCCCTCTTAGTCATGCATAGACAGTTTAGACCCAACTTACATCTCCATAATTAAAAAGTCTTGGTTTGAATTTTCGTTAACTTTTAGAAAAATGATTTTCTTGAATTGATAAGATTAATATATATCAATTATATGTGTCATTTTGCTTCAAAATATGGCAAATACATTACATCTAGTCCTTGCTAGACTTTATTATATAAATTTTGTACAATAAATACTTAAGTTAAAATTATGGTGCAGATTATAATCTATAACTTACTTGTTGAAGAAAAATAAATTCAAAAAATGCAAAGACTTGATGTAAGAAATAGTGGATCAATGTTAGATTTGTACTCTATGTCTTTAAGAGGAATTTGCCCCGCTATGATGCTCACGGATTGATGACAATCATCTTCCAAGATACAACGATCCCTTCTTGCGATAGCATCACTTCAAATCACAAGAAATAGCGAACGGGAAGTGTTTTTGTACTCTCTTTTATTATGATAATTTTATTGTAATACATAAAGGTTGAATTAGTGTTTTGCAAATCAATAACATGACAAAAGCTTCAATTGAATGGACACGACTATTGAGTCATGTCAGTTTTAATCCCAACAGTTATAATTTGAACAGACAAATTCGGAAAGACATGTCTTTAATTCAAACAGACACGTTTGGATATATTAATTTATTAATTAATTAATTTTGGAAGGTTTAAATAAAATAAAATAAATATTTATTTTATTTGTCCAAAAAGAATATAATGGTCCAAGCCCAATCTAATAACTACGACCCGTGCCCAGTCGGGCGGCCTGCTGCGCGCGTGTTAGCCTTTGGACAAAACCCAATAGGATCTAGGTCTCTCCCTCTTTCAAAGACTATTGGTACTCCTTTGGGTCCAAATCAAATTGTCAAACTATGATATATAAATTAGTCACAATTCTTTTAGTCTTCCAATGTGGGATACAAGTTTCCCACTTCATTTTACAATCAAAATTTCATGGTGTCAACTTTTGGCAAAAATTTCTCATTCACTCGAAAATGATTTTGCAAGACCAAATATATCATAATCATTTATTGGCGAAGTAAAACGTGTATAAATTATAATCCACTTAAATAGATAGTCCGAATGTACTATAATATTTCGTCAATTTTGATTAAAAAACAATTATTTAGTCAACAATTTCCAACAAATACATTATGATAACTTGAAAAAATATACCTAGCAAACCTCTTACGTGGCATTATGACAAGGTTTGCATTTTGTCAGTTATTTAATTATTTTTTTTTTCATAAATTAATGAGATTTTAAATTACAAAGCACAAGTTAGAAAGATAAAATAAAGTTTTGAAAATTGAAAGAAAAAAATCTCAACTATGAGTTGGATTGGCTGAGCTTAGAATATACAATATAATAATAAGTAGCTTCACATATTTTATTTATAAATAAAGTTATTTTTTATTATTGTGCATGAAATAATAAAATAATATTATATTTACAAAAATTGAAAATCTTATCTAAAAGTGTCTCATTCTAGTCGAGCTTTCAATTTTTAATCAAATAACAATATATTCATCGAGTTGGATATGCCCTAAAGTTTTTTCTAGAACCTTCTTTAAGATCTAATGTTCATTTTAAAATGTCAGCTTTGTTAATGAGCTCTAATGTTAGCTTTGTTAATGAGCTCTAATACCATATTAAGACATGTAATTCTATCTTAAAATGTTAAACATAAATCTTTATATTTTAGTTATAAATTTGATATTTAGTCGATACAATCATAATCCCTGACATGGCTTAAATTCCAATTTATTATTATTAGCTAAATAAATTTATTCTATGTACGTATTTATAATAATATGCCAATAATTTAGACTAATCCCTGACATGTCTTGATAATATATGTTTGAGTTATAATAGGTTATTCTACAAGTTAACGATGACCATAATTTTAACCAAGCATACCACGTGTACATGAGTACAAGAAATACAAAAAATAAGTTGCTTATTTTGCAAATTTGTCCAATGAACACATAATTAAGTAGGTTATCTATTAAATATTGTTAATTTATGATGTGAACTATTCATTTTGTCCAATAAACTTCGAATATCAATTAATACAATAATTTATAATAGTTTAAAGCTATATGAGGATACGAGATCCAAGGAATATGTGGATTGTGTGCCATGTTTACTATTCTAAGCAATTACATGAATATTTTGTTAAATGCGACATTATAATAAGTTGATAAGTTGTTAATAATAGTTTAGCAATTAATACTATAATTGGATGACTCGAGCTTGGAGTAATTTTGAAGAGAAGAAAAAATACACTTGGCAGTCACTCATAGATTGATCTGATTATACGTTTTCCAATTGTATCATGGTTTTAAAATAAATAATAAGATTTGTTACTAGAAAAGACAAGTTGACAATTTTGTCACATGCTAAGTTATGTCTATTTGTACTCAACAGTAGTTAGAAAAAAATAAAAAATAAAAATAAAAAAAAAATATATATATATATATATTATTCGTTATCGATGATAAGCTTTTTGAACGCATACAATATGTAACTAGAGGCAGCACGGTCCTTTTTAAGACATGGACCCAGAGGCACGAGCTCGGCTCCGATAGTCAGATTTAAAGGTTGGCCTGTTAGTATGTTTAGTAGTGCTGTAATCATTTATACATTTAGTAATGTTCCGATAGTCAGATTTAAAGGATTTAGCACATTAATTTAAAAAAAAAAAAAAATCAAAATAGTAATACATGTGCTGCTGTGCACTACTTTATTCTCGCGACCAACATTTTACGAGTTGTCTAAATACCTTTTTAGGGTAAATTATAATGGGTTCTCAACCTTTCTACTTTATCTCAATTTTACCCACATTTTATTTTAATAGTATATACCATCCATAATCTTTAATAAATTCATGCATATAGTTCTTTATGACAATTCTGCTCTAAACTTAAAAAATCTAAAATAGCAAAAAATAAAAATAAAATGAAAAAATTACAAATAAAGTCCATAATTTTTTTAAAAAGTACAAATGAGTCTACAAGATCCCCACTCACTCACCCATACCAAACCACACGATCCCCTCCCACCGCCACTAAACTTCAATTTGATTTGTCAAAATTCGATTATACAACCACAAATACTTGTTAATGATATTAAGTAGGCGTGTACATGATTTTAGCCATAATTAATATCAACCATTCAAAAACCCTAGCTCAAAACTTCAAAAAATTTCCAATCTTACCTTAACCATTGTTGGTGAATTTTTTTTTTTTTTTTTTCTATGTCTACATCTTTATTCTTCCTAAACCACCTTATTTTGCAAAATATTGAGATTGGATAGGAAAAAGAGTGGGGAATGGTAAGGAATTGGAGAGTCATGGATTCTCTCTTCTTTTAAATTTTTTTTAGCAGAGGAGTTTTGTTTTTTTCTTTTTGTTTTTTAAGTTTTTTTAATTGTTTTAAGTGAAGAATTGTCAAGATAAGAAGTTCAAGATCTATTCGTACTTTCAAAAAAATAAGAGACCCAAAATACAAACTTTCTATTTTATTTTCCTTTTTCTGATGTTTTAGTTTATTTAAAATTAGAAGAAAGAATTGTCTAAAAGACTATCTGCATAAAATTTACTAGAAGATTGAAGATGATACTTGCTATTGAATAGGAATGAAATCGAGACAAAGTGAAATTGTTGCGATCCCAAAGTGTAAATTACCCTACTTTTTTAACAAGAAATCGAGATTCGTATCAAAATGTGGCATATCTTAATTGTGATCCCTAGTTTTACTATATTGCTACATATACAACTTGTAAGATCTACATACATAAGCTTGTCTTTCTGACTCTTGAAACAGAATAATAGTGCGATTAAATTAAGATAAAATAAATACATTCCCTCCAGAAGCGTAAGCTACTTTCTGTGCGTCACTTCATAGTTTGCCTGATTTTCCTCCGAGGAAGAGGAGGGGAGAGACTTTTTTGCTCCACTGCAAGACATTGTGGGTCCGTCCATGGTTTGAATGCTCCTTCCCTCGTTAGATGCTGATTCAAAATTAAACACAAGTTAGTTAGTTGATACTGTAATAACTCAACTTCGTCATTATGTAAAAGAGGTTATTGGATATGTGATATTGTTTCCATGAACGTGGCAAATTCTCCATCTTGGAAAGATTATCGGTTTAGTTATCTCCATTATTTGTAATCTCTTTGCACGTAGTAATAATTTTTGAAGCATGATATTTTCAAAAGACGAAGAAAACAAAGTAACACTTGCTTGAAGCCAAAAGAAGAATCCCCGCAAGAGGTTCAAGCATCTTGGTTTGTCATCTTGGCATCTTAAGAGCGCTTGTCTAAGATCTGTACGCAATAAGATATATATCTCAAATTAGTTACCCTGGAGAAAAACCTGAATTAATGGAGTAAAAAACTAAATAAAGTGGGAGAGAATGAAGCTTTTCAGTTAAAAAAGAAGAAAACCGATGACAATTTGATGCATACGAAGAGTGAGAGAACTAGAGATGATTGATAGCCATGAAAAATTGGAGCAGATTACATTTTTCTCGTTTCATACATTTCTTTCCTCATAGATTCTTTACGAATTGCTCATACAATTACACTAAGTTTTAGGACAATGCATTTGCATTTCAAGCCAACCCGGGGTGCGCATTGCAGGTCAATCATTCAGACAGAATTAGCATGTTACTAAGCAGTTATTATTATTTTCATTTTCAAAATTCTAAAAGGGGCATGAAAAAATGAATTTACTCAATGGAAGAATCAACCCCACCCCCCCCCCCCCCCCCCCCCCCCAACCCAAAAATGTGCTAGATCATCTCATTCTTTTCAGATGTCGTTCAAATGATTTAGGAACAATGTTGCACAACTAATGCAGGTAAATTATCCAAGTGAAAATTTAGCGTACACATGGAATGGTCATGATATTCATGAACTTGTCATGGCAGCCATCAAACATCCAAAGTGAGAAAATATGGCAATAACAAACATAAAATGGCAGGGTATTTCAATTTACCTGGATAGTGATCAAGATATGATTTTCCAGCTTCATTTTTTGGGTATGCTCTTTCTCTCCCATGGCGCAAATCCAAATGGCGATCTACTGGCTTACGGAGTTTAATGGCTTGCCGAAGCTCGTTGTACTCCTCTCTATCATATGGTTTTTTAAGAACACGCATGACCTTTTTCCTAAATTTAGAGTGCATTCCTGGATTGACCTTCTCCTCTATCTGTGTAGGGAAGATATCATCCGAATCACTATCATCAGAATTGCCATCTCCTTCATATTTAATGAAAACACAAGAACCATTTTTCTCACCCTTGAATACATAAGACTTTTCATGTACCTCTAGATTGCGCAAGAAAAGCTCATATTGGGCATCATTCTCCTCATTATCGCTGTCATCATCATGCACACTGATATCATATTTTTCTCTTTT
This sequence comes from Forsythia viridissima, assembly GCA_030279155.1. Classification (NCBI taxonomy): domain Eukaryota; kingdom Viridiplantae; phylum Streptophyta; class Magnoliopsida; order Lamiales; family Oleaceae; genus Forsythia; species Forsythia viridissima. The sequence continues at coordinate 2,957,283 of CM059044.1, read as the reverse complement.
CTTTTTATTTGATATAATCCTTTCATACAATTCCTCTTCTGACACGAGGATTCCGGACCTTGTCTCTAGCAACGTTGATTGTGAGGTCATAAAGTTCCTGGCTTCTTCTTGTTTACCATCTGAACTAGCAAGTTCTAAATCAGAATTACGCAACAAAAGTCCACCACAGGCTTCATTCTCCTCGTGAATGCAGTCATCATCTTGCTCATTGATATCTTTATCATTTTCTCTTTTCCCTTTATTCGATACAGATTTTTCATCCCTCGTTAGAAGATAGAGCATAAAGTCCCTGTATTCCTCATTCACATTCTTTACCGTCTTCAACTGTTTTACAAACTTGTTCAAATCCTTGCCTAATAGTTCATCCTTTAACCTATAAAGTTCTAAATCATTATAAATATTATGTTTAAGTAGATCCGACCAATCCATTTCTATAAGTACTCTTCACCAACTTTTCCACCAAATATCATCATTCAACAGTACATTCCATTCACTTTCTACCTCTTCAGAAAACACGATGTATTATCACCCTTTCAGATTTATATTACATTCTTAAATGATTCCTATCTCCTGCAATATAAACCTAAAAGAAAAAAAAAATGAACTTATTAACAAAGCAAGTAATTATGGAAGTTGAAAAGTTAGAAATAATTTAGGTTTCTAGATTTCGTTCACACCCATAGATTATATCCCAGATGTGATAGAATTTAATCAAACATCCCAAATAAAAAAATGGTGCAGAAGAAGTAGCAACAATAGGTGATCAATCAGTGCCCCAACAAGGACTATAAATGGCTCAAAACAGACTCTCCAAGCACCATGAACTGCTAACAAAAAAATTCAACTTCCATTTTATTTTAACAATAAATTGTGCATATAATTTGGTTGCTTTAAGGAAGTCTAAAGTCTGTAGAAGACTGCAATAAACTATGAAATGAATAAACTTAGGCCATTCAAAAGACATGTTTGATTGCATTAATAAACTTGAGGGAACTTGAGGGGTCATAGACAAAACAAGTTTGAAACAAATAATAAACTTGCACTCAGCAAAAGCTGCAATAGACAACATCAGCAAAACAAAAGCTCCTATGTGCCGAAAAGATAATTCAGTTGCCTAATGAATGCATCTGCAAATAGGCGCCCGTCATGGGAAAATTCCCTCCCTTTTAGCTTAATTAGTTTATTTAACCACCTGAGGATAGGTAGGGCACCCAAAAAAAAAAAAATCATTTATGACCAACTTTTCCAAGCACAGTACGCACTTATAAAATGGAGTCAGTACATGGTTTGCCACCTTCAAAAGACTAATTTGCATTTGAGATTTTATATTAATTAATCACTCATGCAATTAATCGTGCAAGTGGGAAACTACCTGCAATGACTCGTGCACACCATTTTCAATTAAATGCCAATAATAATATGCATGTTTTACCTGCAATTTGAAATCTTCAGACAGAAGTGCATTGGGTCATTAATAATACATTTAATATACTCTCTCAGGCGCCAAAGTCTCATGCACACCTATTAATGGGCATCAATCCATGCACATGCTAAAATAAAATAGGATCCCACACTTCACAATTTTGTGATCATAAGAAAAATTGATCACCAATTGTGGGGTGTAGACTCCAATGCCACCTGAACAACTAGTGTTGAACACCAGTAGTGATGAATAGCATTATTTCTAGAATAAGTCTTCATGCGTTGCAAAGCCACCAATTTTATGTTGAGTAATGCTATCTAGCGCCAGTGGTGTCTATGTAGCAGCCTACAATTAATTAAAATAAAACAAAGGGAAAACAGCATTATTCTTATATTTTATGACAGAACATGATGTTGCCAATTAAGAAAGGGAAAACGCATAAATATTGTAGCCTTACAGCCTGCTTGCCAAATACCGGAGAAATGCAAGGCTGGGCAAAGGCAAAAGCCTCTCACACACCAATGTAGATGTCAGGCTGGCCCAGCCATGTCTTTTTTCTTTTTTAAATAAATGAAAAAAAAAATCAATAGTGTCATCTTCCCCAACTCAAAGTCTGAAACACTGTGTTCGTGACAACTTGACCTGGCTGTAACTTAGCCTACAGTGTCCCAATTTCATTGAGTCAAAATAGGTTTTGCTCTAAATCTAGTACTTTTCCATTAAATACTGTCAATCTGGCTCAAACAATTCTTAAACCAAGTAAAAAACTAAAAATGCAATCCTTATTTCGGCCATTTTCAAAACCTTCAAGAAGTAGCTACACGGGCCAAATGGATATGCAAAACTCATGAACAACATCACTAATGCCATGTATTCCAAGTCTCAAGCCTCAAATCCATTTATTTAAGAAAAGTCAGATTTCAAAATTAGGGCTGTTAAACCCACGAAAATTCCGAATATAAAAATGAAAATGAAGAAGAATAACTTTGATATGATTGGACCTAACTCTGATACCAATTGATAGAATTTAATCAACAGCACAATGATGAATCAATTCATATTAGAAGATTTTTCCACTTGCATATAAACACAAATAATCCCAATCATATAAAAAGCATATTCACAAATGTAAATAGTACATTACCTTCCATAAAGGAAGACATTGGCACCATGGCTCCCTTTCACACGAATCCATTGTACAAAATGGAAAGAAGAAGCTTGATAAATGCAATTTTGTGAAGAAACACACTGAAGCAGCCACTGACCACACTCCCCAAAACCCATACCTGGGTGGACATCCAAACCGTTAAACCGCTCAAACCGACCGAATCGAACCGAATCAGGTCGGTTTGGTTCGATTTTTCACATCCTGGCGGTTTGGTTTGGTTTGGCTTACTAATTTAAAAAATATATACGGTTTGGTTTGGTTTGGTTTGGCTTGGCTTGGCTTGGATTGGATTTGGACAAAAAAACCGAACCGAGAAATGGAAGTTATTTTTATAAATAACATGTCAAAAAATAGATTGTAAATAATAGGTTATTTTATAAGAGTCGTGATCTCCTATCTCTTACGAATAGGATATCAACCACACACCAATGACGTGGAGTCTCCACGTCAGTGGTGTCTGCATTGTAAAAAAAAATGGGGCAGCATTTGTCTGCCCAATTTTGTAATCTGTCCGTTTTTTTAATTTGCCCAAAGTACTTTTGTGCCCAGCTCACTCTCTCTCTCTCTCTCTCTCTCTCTCTCTCTCTCTCTCTCTCTCTCTCTCTCGACTAACTGTGCAGTTCCGGCGACATTCCAGCTGCCGCAAACACATCAACAGACTAAACTTTTTTGCCACTTTTTTTGATCATTCACTACCATAAGATGTAGTGAAATTTTACAATGTTTTTGATGGACCACAACTCTCCTCCTATATCTGGAGCTCGGAATTGGCTATGAAAAAACACTGATGAAATTTTATTCCATAAACTCTGAATATGACTACAAAAATGGTACCATACAAACAGGATACCCAGACCAGATTCTAGACCCTTTCTTGTTATTATTTACAAGTCAAATATACCTCGGACCTGAAGGAAATAAATCATATAAAAATGACCTGACACTAAGAGACCAGATTATTAGGGATATTGGAGGATTCTTGGAGAACATACTTATTAAGGGTTCCACGTAAAAAAAAAAAAAAATCATTCCAGCTGAAATTTAACATTTCATTCGCGTTGTTAGCAAAATCTACCTCAGCCCGGTGACTAGAAGATCGGTTTTTCCTCCTGTGCAGTGAAATTTCAGATTTCAGCGGAATGGGGATGCGCCGGTGATAACCCACGATTTAAAAAAAAAAAAAAGCCGCGGAAGGGGCAGCCGACAAGCGCCGGTGATGAGTGGGGAAGAAATACACAAAAAAAAAAAAATGGGGCAGCTGGAATGTCGCTGGAAATGGAAGTACGGCACAGTCAGTCGCGAGCGAGAGAGAGAGAGAGGAGGGATAGCTGGGCACAAAAACACTTTGGGCAAATTAAAAAAACGGGCAGATTACAAAATGGGACAGACAAATGCTGCCCTTTTTTTTTTTACAATGCAGAAACCGCTGACGTGGAGACTCCAGGCCTGCGGTAGGGGATGATATCATGCCCCTAAGGGTAGGTGATCACCACTCTATTTTATAAATAAGAGTTATATTTAAATTTTGGAAAATGCTATATAAACCAAAACTTGGATCAAAAATTTGACAATCATGAGCAAAATATCAAAAATGTCCTTTGAAAAGACACAATTCAAATTTTCAAATGTGTCTTTTCAAATGACATTATAGATATTTTACTTATGGTTGTCAACTTTTTGGTCCAAGTGTTGGTTCATGTAGCATTACTCTTAAATTTTTTGTAAATTTTTGTTAATAATAAGTTGTATATTGTAAAGAAAATTTGAAATAGAAATTATAAAATTAATTTTTTTTGTGTATACAAGCTCAAAATATTAAAATCCAAACCGTCCAAATTGAACCAAACCGAACCAAGATTGGTCGGTTCGGTTTGGATTGGTTTCATCTAACGCGACGGTTTGATTCGATTTCAGATAATGACTAAATCGAATTGGTCGGTTCGGTTTCAGTTTGGGCCCAAAACCAAACTAAACCAACCCATGTCCACCCATACCCGTACCGCCTTATCCAAAGATGGATACTATTTACTAACACCACAAAATATAAAATAATTTGAAAAATAGTAAAATACTATATAACTTTGTATTATTCTAAAAATAATATTTTTATTTTTATCGGCCTTGATCACCTGCCTCCTTGTGAGCATAAAATCCTGCCCATCTGCTGACACCTCAATAGGTGAGCAGAATTTGGTGTCAGCAGGTGGGCAGAATTTTATGTCCACAAGGGGGCAGGTGATCACCCCCTTTATTTTTATAACACTTATTAATATATTTGTTACATTTATTACATTTCTTATAAAAATTGTATATTATATTTGTTACATTTACTATTTTTAAAACTTAAAATATTGAAAAATTATTATAGAATTTTAATAGAAAATCAAGAATATTATCACTATAATTTAATAGAGGTTTCTTTGGCCCAATGCAGTCTAAAGAATCACTTCACAAATTTGGGCTAGAAGCCCAAAACCAGTTGATAAAAAAGTTGTTTTTCTAATAAATTTAGTGTTTGTTAAGTAAAGTAAATTATAGACAGTTGTTCATGTGGGATATGAGGATAAAAGATTGATAAAAATTGTGGTCATGCAGCATGTATAGATAAAATAATATTTGAGGAAGTTATAAATATTTATAAGTATTCACAAACATCTTATTAATATATTAAAAAATGATAGCCGCTAAAATATTTGCACGACTTTTTTTCCAAAACTTGCTTTAATTCGTGAGATAATGTAATAAATAATATACATAAGTCAAAATAATAGAAATGCATGATTCAATATTTTTTAAAATTATGTATTGATATATTATTGTTTAATTTAGTTAATTAATGTGCTTGAAGTTTCAATAATTATTAATTACAACTATTCTAAAAAGTGACATTACGTTTTTTAGGATTGCTAACTGTGAATAGTAATATTTCAATAGTAAACATGGATCATGGAAATGAAAAAATATTAACATTAAATATTGAAAATCCTATAAATACGACAACTGAAAATATCAAATTCTGAAAATCTTATAAATATAACAATTTTACATTAAATAAACTCATTAAGTTTCTCAAAAACGAAAGAAAAATATGTCTAGAAATTTATTGTTGTATTGAATGCACGTATATTATTAATATGATAGAAAATTATTGTATAAATATTAATAATAGTGATAATGATCACATATAAAAGATATTAGTGATTATTATCAATAATATGATTAAAGTAAATTCTTGATTAAAATTTAAGATATTAGTGATTTGTATTAGTAATATGATTAAATTAAATTCTTAATTAATTTTTTTTATATATGAATGTGACTATTCATTTTTTATTAACATTAAAGTAAGAAAATTGTACATTCTATTAATAAAAAATCATGCTCTATAAAATGATGATTCATATTCGCAATGCATCATGATGATTTCCATTATACATTAGTTCACGTTTCAAATTGAACAGTAAATAGGTTCTGCACTTTTTTATTTGACCTTTGGCATGATTGGAAATCGTTTTTTGGAATATATATATCAGTAAGTTTATTATTAAAAAACTCCAACAAAATTTGTGATTTGTTTATGTTAATGTTTATATAAGTCTCCATTTGTGTTTTGAAATTGTGTATAAAAAGAAATTAAAATATTTGCCTATAATCTTTTCTTTCATTTACGTTGGTAGTAATTTCATCTAAAAGAATGTCGCCAATTTTTAATTTGGTCGAAGAAATCAATCAAACGAAAATACAATGGGCTGTGAAAGTTCGAATTGTGCTCATTTGGGAGATACCCAGTTACGGAAACAATGAAGAGACGTATAATTTTGAGATGGAATTCGTTGATAGAGAGGTAATTTGTCCTATATTTTAAACTCTTTTAATACCGTGCGTATCATTCAAAGTGATTAATATTCTATTAAAATTACAAATAGGACATCATGTGATTTGAATGGGAGGGCTTTAGTTGCAGTTCTAGCCCTGTGAGTGTGAATACTAGATTATAATTTTTACCTAAATATTGTGTGTTTAAAAACGGGGGCAAAAAGTCTGTGAAGTTATGATAGGTGTCGAATCCAACAAATAATAAATTCTCGCTCTTAAAATATAAATTGTGATAGCGATGAGCAAGGTCGTATCCACAGGGATTGGTAAGAATTAATTCTTCAAAAAATTAAAACAATAAAAGAAATGGGGTTTTGGATTGTTGTGAATTAGAGCAAATTAAATTAAAACAATTTAAAGAGAAGATTAATATTAGTCAAATATCTAGCCCAATGTATAATATCAAAATTGATTCAGAGAATTGATCATTGATGCAAAAATAAAATCTTTTATTATTTCACTAAATTGGTTATGGTCATTGATACGATCTAACAACCTATCTTTCCTTACTTTCTCGATAGCCAAGAGACGCTCGTTGACTATTTTTCTTGTCAATAAACAACCCTAGATACGATTTTAGGATTTAATTTACCAACAACATTAATCTCTGGAGAGACTACCAATTCTAACCAACAAATACACAAGCGTGATTCATTTAAGTTAGATTATATATCTACATAACATAGATTAATCAACCATGTTATTTTACCACTAACATTAGAATTTCTAAACAATTACGGATTTAGATTTCTAATTGACGATATATCGTTTTGACAATCAAACAACGTGCACTTTGTATAATCAATCAAAACAATAATATCAAGAAACACATAAAATATATAAATAGAGAAAGAGTAGAAGAACAATGAAAATTAATTCGATCTCACAATTCTTGAATAATCAAAACTTCAATTATCCTTGTGCTAGAATAGATATTTAGCAATCCATGAAAATAAAAATAAAAACTAAAAAGTAAGAGATATGGGTCCAAAAAACGTCATTTCTTGAGAAGATGATGGAATCCCTTTATAGGAGAAAGAGGAGGAGAGAGAAAATGTAAGATTTTGTTTCCTATTTCTAGTCTAATTCTCTTTCTTTCAAAGAGTCCCAAAAATCCTTGTATGACATAAAATAATCACTTTTAAAATATTCATATTCCTTCTACAAATAGGTGTAAATCAATTAGGATCTCTTTTTGTAGTTGTCCCATTATTTCTTTCCAAAGAAATCGCGCATGTTGACTTTGGCTGCCCGAGTCAGTAAGGCGTGCTCACGGCTTACGCAAAGTTCGCTTCTGTTGGTAAAACTGGGAAATCAAGCGTGCCCACGCCTTAAGTGAGGTCCGCTTCTGCATTATGCATCTTTTTGAGCTTCAATTCTTCTCTCCAAAACTTGTAGAATTTTGTCCAATTCGATCTAACTCCTACATATAATCCACAAAACACAAAATACAATCAAAACTCAAAACTTAAGCAATTGTAATCATCAAAATATGAGGAAATAATACAATTTATATAGCCATTATGCGTTCTATCAAATTCCCCCACACTTAGACAATGCTTGTCCTCAAGCATACAATAGCTCAAGTTTATCAATTGTTCCCATCATCATTCCTTCTTCTACCTTCTCTCATCATTCTATAACCTAAACTATCATGTCTCAAAGATTTAAATCTCAACACAACAAGGAGACAGCAAAAAAATAGAGTAAACTCCCACATATTTACACGAGTGATCAATCACCTCAACAACTTCTAGAAGTCCAAATGTAGTGGGATGTAACACCTTCACATTGGATTCACTCAATACGCTCAAGGTGTTTAGGGTTGTCAAGAGTATACTCTCAAGTCAAAACATAGAAGATCCTTACCATAGGCTTGTTAATATATCACATCGGCACCACCAATGATTTGAATGCAAAGTAATGGTCTTAAAACGGTTTGTAATAGGGCTTGGGTAAGGTGGGATAAGAAGGATTTCTTTTTGGCTAATTCATCGAAGGAATAATACAAACTTCTTCACAAAAGCTCAGTTAAACTTTATATACTTCCTCCTATCGAATCAAATCTGAACAATTGAAAAGAAGTGTATCACATATATGCTTCACTTTCATTTTTTTCCTTCTTTCTTTTTTTGATTTTTGCTATTTTTTTTTTTTTTTGAAGAATCATGTAAACTGCAACTTGAATACTTTATTCTCAACATTTCTTTTATACTTCCACTTCAAAAGGATAATGAAACTTGCAATATGAACCCTTGATTCCCAATAACTTTCAATCTTTCCAAGAATAAGTTAAACTTCATATGAACAAGCTTATACATTTCTTCGATACAGGGTTCAAAAGAAGGGGAAATTAACAAAGAATATGATTTGTCTTGGCTTGTATAGTGGTTAATTTCCAACAAAAAGGCTAAAGCTTAAAAGTGGCTTTCTAGGGGTATAATTCACGGTAGGCTTTTTGTTCAAACTAAACTTGGCTTCACCTAAATGCCCTTACTTATTTAATGCATCTAATTATCAAGGGATATTCCAACATGCATACCAAAGCAAGTTCTAGAAGAATTCGACTACGCATGACAATCACACAATCAAAGAAATGGAGCATGATGTAATGTATGTGCTCATAGGCTCAAAAGCTCACAAAATAGGGTTAATATGTATCAAATCCCACACATTCTTCATTCAATCAATCATCAAGAGCAATCAATCACAGTGCAGTAAACAAGAATTCAACTACTCATGTCAATCCCTCTATTGTGCCTCAATTCATCTCAATGATACACAATAATTCAGATCATATAGGGACAAGCATCAACAAAATCCAGAATTTAGATGAGAATTTTCAAAAATTTCCTTGAAAAGTAACATGGAAGACAATTGAACACAAAAAATAATACTAGAGTTAAGACTAGAATAGAAATGCAACTAAGATGAAATGAGACTAGCATTTAAACCCTAAGCAAAAGTATATCAAACCCTCCCCCACACTTAGTCCAGACATTGTCCTCAATGTAACAAAATAAAATAAAGAGAACTATAAGATAACAAAAAGAGAATACTCCCCTGGAGGTAGCAACAGCTACGTGCTAGGTGGTGGTGAAGGCGGAGTGAATCCCATGTGAGCAAAGAAGGCTGTCATATTCTTTTCCATCCTTGCAAGTTAAGGTCCGATGTTATATCTCCCTTTTTTTTCTTTTTGAAGTTTTGTCTCTTTTTTTTTTTTTTTTTTGAAAATTATTCCTCAATCCAGAATAGCACCGTGAATAAGGCGTGGGCACGTCTTATATCAGAAGTGTCAATATGGAGCTGAAATACTCTTTTCATAAAGCGCGCCCACGACTTAATAAACATAGACTCCTGTCCAAAAATAGCAACAAGATCAACTACACTTTGAAGAATTTTATAAGTTATAAAAATAACAATAAGGAAATAATAATAAATAAATAAATAAAATTTTATAAAAATCAAATGCGAAAACTAAAGTAAAAATTTGGGTTGCCTCTCAAAAGTGCCTTTCTTTAACGTCTGTGGCTAGACGTTGCCATCTCTCAATCGGCTTCGTAAAAAGGTTTCAAGCGATGCTCATTAATTTTAATAGTCTTACCGGTTTTCAAATCTTAAATTTCAACTGCACCATGAGAAAACACATCAGTAACAATGAAAGGTCCTATCCATCTAGAACGCAGTTTACCAATAAACAATTTCAATTTATAATGATGAAGTAGAACTTTCTGACTGACATAAAAACTATTCTTGGAAATCATTTTATCATGCAAGGTCTTTGTCTTTTCTTTGTAGATCTTTGAGTTCTCATAGGCATTATTGTGGATCTTATCTAACTCTTGTAGTTGTAATCTCCTTTGTTCACCCGACTCATCTATCATCTTATTATAATGCTTGACAGCCCAAACAGGGCACACATTACTAGGATATTACATGGCATCATAGATATTAAATTTAATAATTTCACCATCAAATTGCATTGTAAGTGTACCAGCATGCACATCAATTTTGGTCTTAGATGTTTTCAAAAATGGCATTCCTAGCAGGATTGGTGTAGGATTAGAAGGGTCATCCTCTTCCATGTTAAGCACATAAAAATCAGCAGGAAAAACCAATTGATTAACTTGCACTAGAACATCTTCTAAGACTCCCTCAGGATACACATTAGACCTATCAGCAAGTTGGATTATCACACCTGTTTCTTTTAATGGACCAGTATCTAATGATGAATAAACAGAAAAAAGGCATGACATTTATTGAAGCTCCCAGGCCTATCATTGATTTCTAAATCCTGACATTACCTACTTTACAAGGGATAGTAAACATACATGGGTCCTCGCATTTGGGAGGTAAGTTCTTTTGAAGGACGGCTGAAACATTCTCTTCCATTCTTACCTTCTCATTTCCTTTCAACTTCCTCTTATTGGTGCACAATTTTTTGAAAAATTTAGCATATCGAGGCACTTGTTTAATTACATCAAGTAAGGGAATATTTACCTCAACCTTACGAAAGGTCTCCAGGATTTCTTTCTCATCTTCTTCCTTCTTGGATTTATTCAATTTTGTTGGAAAGGGAGGGCTTGTCACCAAAACCTTTGGTTGGTCTCTATTAAGGCCTTTAGACTGATCATGTTGAGGCTGATGGATAACTTCTTTTTTGGCTTCTTTTCATGGGTCGCCTTGCTTCATCCTGCTAGGTTCTTTCAATTCCTTCCCACTCCTCAAGGTAATCGCATTAGCATTTTGTTTTGGATTAACTATAGTTTGTGAAGGAAATTTACCTTGAGATTCCAATCTGTTCACAGTTGATGCCAATTGACTCACTTGATTCTCCAAGTTCTTGATGCTCATCCTAGTCTCCTGTTGAAATTGTTGTGTGTTAGTTGCAAGTGATTTAACAATATCTTCTAGAGACATACCTGAACTTGAAGAAGTTTGCTGTGGTGGATGAATAAATTGTCTAGGCTGGAACTACTGAAATTGTGGTCCTGCCCCATAGCTAAAGTTGGGGTGATCCCTCTATCCTGAGTTGTAAGTGTTTGAATAAGAATCATATTTCCTTTGTGGTGGGCCTGGAAATCTTTTAACTACATTGGCCTGCTCAAAAGGATCTTCTTGAAGTGTAGGGCACATATCAGTTGGGTGGCCAGTAGCAGCACAAATTCCACAAGCTTTAACCTGCTGCATATTTCCTACAGCCATTTGTTGAACAATAGAGGTTAGCTTAGCTATTTGGTTTTCAAGAGAGGATACATTTACCTCATTCACCCTTCTCAAAGGAGCGTCTTGTCTGGATGTAAATTGTCGTGAGTTGGCAGCCATGATGGTGATCAAATCTCTAGCAGCAGTGGGAGTTTTATTCACTATAGCACCTCCGCTAGCTGCGTCCATCATCTGTCTCTCAATGGGTAACAATCCCTCATAAAAGTATTGAACGAGCAGTTGTTCAGAAATCCCATGTTGAGGACAGCTTGCACACAATTGCTTGAATCTTTCCCAATATTCATGAAGGGTTTCTATGTCCTTCTGTTTGATTCCACATATTTCTCTTCTGATGTTTGCAGCTCGTGAAGCTGGGAAAAATTTATCAAGAAACAATCTGACCATCCCTGTCCACGTAGTTATAGAGCCTAGAGGTAAATAGAATAGCCAATCCTTCGCTCTCTCGGCTAATGAGAATGGAAAAGCCCGCAATTTGATTTGTTCTTCGGTCACTCCTTGTGGTTTCATGCTTGAACACACCACGTGGAATTCCTTTAAGTGCTTATGGGGGTCCTCATTCTCAAGACCATGGAATTTAGGGAGCAAATGGATCAAACCAGATTTTAGTTCAAAGTCCACCTCTAAAGTAGGATATTGAATACAGAGAGGCTGTTGATTCACATTTGGTGCTGCCAATTCCCTCAAGGTTCTTTCTTCATTGGCCATTGCTTGCTCTGCTTCAGAATCACTAGATGAATCACAAGATAAATAAGCTAAGTTGAGTGTTAGATCAGATTCTTGTTTGCCATGCAACTTAGCTTCCTTTCTCAATTTTCGAGCTGTCTTCTCAATTTCAGGGTCGTATTGCAATTCACATGTACGAGAAGAATGAGGCATAAAAAGAATAAAATAAATAAAGAAAAATTAAATCTATTTGACACCAATCCCCGGCAATGGCGCCAAAAATTTGATGGGTGTCGAATCCAACAAATAATAAATTCTCGCAGGGATTTGTAATATTTAATTCTTCAAAAAATTAAAACAATAAAAGAAATGGAGTTTTGGATTGTTGTGAATTAGAGCAAATTAAATTAAAGCAATTTAAAGAGAAGATTAATATTAGTCAAATATCTACCCCAAGGTATAATATCAGAATTGATTCAGAGAATTGATCATTGATGCAAAAATAAAATCATTTATTCTTTCACTAAATTGGTTATGGTCATTGATACGATCTAACAACCTATCATTCCTTACTTTCTCGATAGCCAAGAGACGCTCGTTGACTATTTCTCTTGTCAATAAACAATCCTAGATACAATCTTAGGATTTAATTTACCAACAGCATTAATCTCTAGAGAGACTACCAATTCTAACCAACAAATACACAAGCGTGATTCATTTAAGTTAGATTATATATCTCATAACATAGATTAATCAACCATGTTATTTTACCACTAACATTAGAATTTCTAAACAATTACGGATTTAGATTTTTAATTGGCGATATATCGTTTTGACAATCAAACAATGTGCACTTTGTATAATCAATCAAAACAATAATATCAAGAAATACATAAAATATGTAAATAGAGAAAGAGTAGAAGAACAATGAAAATTAATTCGATCTCAAAATTCTTGAATAATCGAAACTTCAATTATCCTTGTGCTAGAATAGATATTTAGCAATCCATGAAAATAAAAATAAAAACTAAAAAGTAAGAGATATGGGTCCAAAAAACGTCCTCTCTTGGGAAGATGATGGAATCCCTTTATAGGAGGAAGAGGAGGAGAGAGAAAATGTAAGATTTTGTTTCCTATTTCTAGTCTAATTCTCTTTCTTTCAAAGAGTCCCAAAAATCCTTGAATGACATAAAATAATCACTTTTAAAATATTCATATTCCTTCTAGAAATAGGTGTAAATCAATTAGGATCTCTTTTTGTAGTTATCCCATTATTTCTTTCCAAAGAAATCGCGCATGCTGACTTTGGTTGCCCGAGTCAGTAAGGCATGCCCACGGCTTACACAAAGTTCGCTTCTGTTGGTAAAACTGGGAAATCAAGCGTGCCCACGCCTTAAGTGAGGTCCGCTTCTGCATTATGCATCTTTTTGAGTTTCAATTCTTCTCTCCAAAACTTGTGGAATTTTGTCCAATTCGATCAAACTCCTACATATAATCCACAAAACACAAGATGCAATCAAAACTCAAAACTTAAGCAATTGTAATCATCAAAATATGAGGAAATAATACAATTTATATAGCCATTATGCGTTCTATCAAGTTATTATGATATAAATAAAGAATTGAAATAACAAAAAATACAAAACCTCTAGATTTTTCGCAAAAAAAAAAAAAAAAAAAAAAAATGAGCTCGATTCATGCATTAGTTGTACAAATAGGACAATTTGCATAATTATTTACTTGCTCGATTCATGCAGTATATGTAAAATAGTACATCATGTGTTTTAATACATTTATTTTGTACGCTCAATATTACTACAACTTTTAAAATAAGAAAAAAAAATTAAAATCTATTGTCACTTTGTGTTTTACATTGGTAGACATTTTTTTTTATCATGTCTACTAATTATCATTTAAATTTATTGTAAAAACACTTTCTTTGTAGATTAGTAATCACAACTTCTTACACAAAATGCTTTTAAAATCTTTACTATGGTGGAAGAATTCATGCAAGTGTGAAATGCAGTTTGGTTAAGACATTTAAGCTATTGATCCGCGATAGACTACTATATGTTATGAAAAATTTTGTGATTGGGTACAACATTATGAAGTTCAAGGTTATAACCCAAAAATATAAACTTAATTTTATGCCGAGAACGCAAGTTATAGAAGTTGGGGATGATAGTTTTCCATCGAAAATTTATGTATTCAGACCGTTCGGTAAATTATTGTTAGTACTAGACATTGATGAGACTGAATTGTTTGGTAACAATTGAATAATATTTCGTGTTTACATGTTTTTTTATTTAACGAATAATTGATAACGTACAATTATTGTGATCTATTAAAATTTTTGTTCAGATATAATTGGTGAGATCGTTGCCAAGGACATCGCTCAATCTAAAGACATGTCCGGAAGAGCTACCAAACTGATTGACTTTGTGCTCGAGGATTTGGAGTACAACCTTACAAATTAATTATAATATTTATTATGTGTGAAATTATAATGTAATTTATTAGTGTATATTTATTAAAATGTGACAGTTCAATTTTTTTATATGCATAATTTGAACAGGGAAAATTGATCATCTTACACTTTGTGGGGGTGATTATGCTAATGAAGTTAATAATATTTTGAAATCTAACAATCCAGAACCAGTAATTATGTTACTTCAGATGTGTCGAGCAAAAAAATTCAAATGTTGGTTTGAGGTGTTATTTGTTTTATGTAATAGTTGATTATTTTGACGTAGTTGATTAATATATAACTTCATGAATTGCAAGCGAAGTCAAAATATGTAATGCATACTATGTTTTAAAAGTTTTAGTCAATGCTCAAATCAACAAAGTTAAAGAATTTCATGACAAGTACGACTAATAATATTTTTTTAATATATATATTTATTAATTTTGTTTTTGTCACCGTTTTCATTAATACTTTTTATATATTTTTCTAATGATTCTTTATAAATTCATTGTAAGGCTATGAACTGGAAAAGAATGTATCTCTCAAAAGATAAGTCAGATAACTTCCGCTTCTATTTACTTTATTTTTGATGACTTTGCAAAAAGGGCCAATGAGGTGAAGATCTTGAACAATTATTTGACTCTTTAAAAGGTAAATATGTTATCTACATAAAAATCAAGTTATTATGTGATCGATTTAGTTAGCTGAAGATTTTGTCGTACACTATTTTTTATTTTTTATTTTTTATGGTTAGATAAGTAGTTGTTGGGTTTTTGCTACTATTATAGCTATCAAAAGTGATCAAGATTGGTGGTATCTATCATGTAAAAAGTGTTCGAAAAAGTCAATCCAGTAGGTACAAGATTATACTGTAAAAAATGCGATCGTTTTGACATCACTGGAAATCATATAAAACAATCTTTCATCATATAACTCGACCATTTATTTTTATTCATCATTTATATAAGTTATCGATAATTGATTGTAAATTTGTTCTAAATTTGTTATTGTTAGGTTTAAGATTCAAGTGAGTGTCATTGACGGGACTGATAGTGCTTCATTGTTGATGTGGGATCGTGAGTGTATACAGTTGATTGGTAAAGATGCAAATGATTTGAAAAATGAAATGGTTAAAGTAAGTTTTTTTTAGCATAAATTACTATTATAATAATTCAATCTAAACAACGATCTCACTATTCAATATTTCAACAACATACAGATCCAAGAATGACTTTAACTATCAGATCCAAAATTACCTTTTAAATTTCAAATAAGGCAATATACTTTGATTGTCTCATATGCTATGACTATTAACAATAGTCAATGTCAATCGTTATTGCATGTAGGACTTTATCTGAAAAGAACAGTTTTTAATCATAGACAACTTTATGTTGCAGTCTCCAAAGTTACAAATCGTATAGAATTGAAGATATTAATTTGTGATAGAGATGGATTATGATCCAATTCAACCACAAATGTTGTCTTCAAATAAGTTTTTCAGAATTTGAATTAGTTATGTTAAATTTTAAATTTTCATTGAAATAACATTATATAATATATTGTTATTTATATGATGATTTTGCATTTGATTTGATTATAACTAATACACTTTTATATTTTTTTTTATCAATTTAATTATCACATAATATAATTTTGTGCATTGCACGAGTGAAAAACTAGTACTATTAATTACTCCTTCCAATAGAAAACGTTAAAACTAGAAAATTTTGGGTTGTGTTTACTAACTTTTCAAATAGTGTGGTTTTAGGTCCAGGTATGAATTCTCAACCAATTAAAATATGTGAATCTTGATGCTCACTTTACTGAGACTGAGAGTATGTTTGGAAGGGTTTTTTTCTTTAATTTTTTTGTTCTTAAATTTATTTTTAATCACTTACTTTATAGAATTCACAATGTTTATCAACTTTTCAACTATACATCTCACTAATTTTTTTTTTTCAAAATATCATAAAAAACTACGTTTAAACTCTATTAAACAAGCACTGAAACTATGAATTTAGATATTAAAATCACAAGCGATTTTCACGTGACTTGAAATTGGAGGGCAAAACTTATTAAACCACTTAGCGTTCAACTTTAAGTCGCGAGAAAGTCATGTGCAATTTTAACTTTCAAATTGACGGTTTCTATCACATAAGAAACAGAGTAACGTATTTAAATAGGTTGTGGACTTACAACCACACTTTTAAAGTTAGGAACCAAAACTACGGTAGATGAAAGGTTGGGGATTGCATTCCTAATTTTCCCCCATTAAATATTTAAGTTTATAAATTTATTTGACAATAGAATTACAATAGAAAACTCAATTATCCATAAATACAAAGAATACGTATCATGACACAAATTTTCATTTTAAACGTTCTAGAACTTTCTCCTTGTCTGGTGTGGATAAACTCCATTAAATTTTTTAAGATAAACCTTCCATTTCAAGATAAGATTGAGTTCAATTATTTAATATGGAAACGCCTAATTATCATTTACTAATCTTTACAATAATTATGAATAAAGCTTAGCTGTCAAATTGACTTTCAAACCTTAATCTAAGATAAAGTATCCCCGTTTATATTATACTAGTATATAATATGTGCATTGTATGTGATTTAATAAAATATATTTATATTTAAATATTTAAATAATTATATTTTAATTTAATATTGTATTAAAATAAAAAATTTGACATTAGAAAATATAGTACAATAATTGTTTGTTGTCATATTCAACCGTCACAATATCTACGTTCATATATAATAATGATTAATATTTATTTTAACTACTAATCAATACATTCATTTTAATTTATGAGTCCTGATCTGCTGCCCCCAGTGGGCAGCAAATCCGTGCCCACATGCTGAGTTGTCAGCATGTGGGCTGTTGATGCAAAAAGCAACTTTTTGCATCAACAGCCCACATGCTGACAACTCAGCATGTGGGCAAAGATTTCCTGCCAACTGGGGACAGGAGATCTTTTCCCTTTAATTTATATGCATAACACAACAAACAAAGTACTTTCTACAATTATGTAACGAGCAAGAGTATTGAAACTTTATTGTTTAAGGTCTATAATATAATCAAATGTCAATTAAAGAATGCAAATAAAAAGAATTAAATATAGTGTACGTAAGTTTTTAAATATATCAAGCACTCAAATCCATTGAATTTTATTGTTTTATGAGATGACAAATGACTTATAACAAATTTTTGTAATTTAGTATAGTTCTCCAACTATGAAGATGTTTTAACCTAAAATAATGTCACATAAAATTCGGGCTCGTTGCACCTCAAGTTAACAATTACAGAGAGATTTATCAATCAGTGTAAAAAAGAGACAATTACATTAGTAATTGACAAAATTAAATATTTTCATTTGTACAATTCAGTGCCCAGATGTCTTTACGTGGACTATTCCAAATGGTAATGAAAAAATAAAATAATATTACCAAAACTAAATATTCTAACGATTTATAAAAGGTGATTTAACCATTTCAACTTCTAAGAACTAAATGTGGCTACAAATATTAAATTAGGAATTTAATTACAATATTATATGAAAGACAATTTAGGAAATACAAAATATTAATGAGGATGTATTTGTCCAAAAAAAATTATCTATTTTCCGGACTTTAAAAAATAGTATAAATTTAGTTACACTCGCTATATTTACTATTCAAAATAAATAAATAATTATCGATGATAAATCGATAGAATGTAAGTTTGCGTCAAGCTATCATTTCGCCCTTGCTAGATTGAGTGGCTGTGTTAGCAAGTACTCTAAACATATAGCTTACAACCTTGTTTTTTCCAACTCTTCATCGAGTTGTGTCATTATTGACTATAGATAATCCTGTTCAAATGTATTGTATGTTACTATTGTACTTGAATTTTACATGAATTCCCACAAATAGAATGAAAAGATGCACATTAAGTGTACATATAAGAGCATCTCTAATATATTCCGTCTATTATAGTTTATGTGGTAGGCAAAATAAAGAACTTCCAGTTCATATAGTATTACGTCTATTGAATAGAAAGTCAAATTACAAACTCATCATCAATAGGTTCCGTCTAAAACTAATATTATCGCTTATGTGACATTATTATTATTTTTTAAAATTGACAAGTCTTCAATTTTTATTTCTCTTGTCTGACTTTTTTCTTTTTAATAAAATATTGAATTGGATTTAAATTTGCTAAGTCACCATGTCTAAAAATCCGTCTAAATTTAGATAGACTTTTAGACGAAGTCTTTTTTTTTTTTTTTTTTTGGCCACATCAGATAGACGGAGTCCTCGTCAACGTACATTGGAGAAGTTTTTTTTATAACTCTGTATATTTTTATTTATGTGGTACGTCTAAAAATTAATAGACGAAGTGTATTGGAGATATTCTAAAAGTGTTTAATTATTCAAAAACAGAATTTCCAAAACATTGGTTTTGACTTTTGATCTTTAAAATCCTCGGATAATGCTATATCATAATCAAGTAAATAATTGAGATAATTTACAATACATGGGCTTCCAAAATCCATCCAACGTAAGACATCTCTTTGTTCATATCCTAACTTTTATGATTTCACCGAATGAAACCGTCACGTGTCAGTATTTCTTGCAGAAACAAACATATAGGCCAACTGCCATTAATGGAGCCCCCAGTTTATTACCATTCACAGCCGGTTGTTTCAGTTCAAACCTCCCCTAGTCAAGAATTTTGTCTATAAATTCGAGCCCCTGGCGGCTGGCTCATTACTTACACACAATAATCAAGAAAACTCATAAATATCTATTTATTAGATCTTGTTCAATATTAGAGTGTTTTATCGAGTGTACATGTTTTTAGTTCTACGAATATTTGGCTCGGTTTGTTGATTGAGGAGTACAAGCGTCCATGAGTAGAGTGGTGAGAGTGGTGCAAGGGATGAAAGACATGGCTGGCTCAAAATATGATTCAACAGTTAAAACTCTAAGGGACTCAAGTAGTGGCATATCTTCAAGGCATGCAAAGAGGTTTTCTGGTACTCTTGATTCTACATCTTTCAAGGCTGTTCAAAGTGAGAAGCTAAAACAGGCTGAAGAATCCCTTCGGACTGTCATGTACTTGAGCTGTTGGGGTCCTAATTGACTTTGATTCTCGTCTCTATCTATTTTTTCTTTTTTCTTGGAGTGGATCCGAATTTTGCATCTCTCGCGAAAAACTTGCCTTAGTAGAAGTACTCGATGATGTTCGATGTGATTATAAAATGTTAAAAGACGTTTTTCACGAGCTATATGAGATTTGTAGCTCTCTTGTGTTACATATGAAGGGTCGGTTGATGTGTAATGTCTATATATTTGCAAAGTTACGAAGGAAATAAATTTTCGTGGCTAATTGTATTCTGATTTCCTGTTCATTTCTTGCCTTTCCAAGCAATAAATTATCATCGACTCTAGGGAGAATTACTCCGCTATAAGCACAAAAAAAGTACTTCTTTGTCCGTTACTACATTTTCATCTTTTCAAACTAAAACTCATATCTCTCTCTTAATTCTTCAATTTCTCCATATTCATCAAAATCAAACTCTCCTCAAACAAAATTCTCTCTCTCTCTAATTCTTCTCAACTTCTCAATCTATTAAAATCTTCTACGGTCAGATTTCACCGCAAAGAAAAACGGTATACTAATATATGATAATATATAAACAATTTATTTGGGGTTTGTCAATCAAATAAAATTTATAAATAGCCAGGCCTTCATCCCATCAATTTGTTGAGGTTCCGTTAACCAAGAGATCATTTCGTCTGAAAAAATAGAGATTTTGCTCTCGTGGATTACAAGGATGAAGGGTTCCTTGATCTTAGATCATTGTGTAAGAAAAAATGAAAGGAAAGGGAGGCAACCCCGGGACAGAGCATGATCTCGAGGTGTAAAGAAGTGAAAACTCGTACGCCAAGATAATTTAGGGTCGGGTATGAGAAAAAATAGCTGTGTCGGACTGCCTCAAATCCTATACTACGACTCAATTAAAACATTCTAGTCTCAACTATGTATCCTAATGGTCTTACCTAGCCAAAATTTGCAACCCCAAGAGGCCAAGACTATAAACACACGAGCTAATATTACTCCACCATTCAATGCTGGTGGCCGGAGAAGCAAGCTTTCAGTCAGGTCTGGACTTAGGTCAAATTCTCAAAATCACTCAAATCAAAGTGAGTATTCTATTTTTTTTTATATTTCAAAAGGGTTTTCTAGAACTAAATTTATAATATCAAAGTCCAAAAATAAAACGGCAAACAAAATATAATATTCAAAATATTTATATTATAACTAAATAATGAATAAGGCCGAAGATCTTCCAAATCATCACAAAGCATCCACTGATGTATCTCAAAACAGAAAATTGAAGAGCCCTTCTAGTGAAAAAAATAGTTCTAATTTTTTGGTAATTGACAATTCAGTCAATTTGTAATTTTTTTATAACTATTAAAGGGAAGAAGATAGTGACCGATAATTAGCTATCGTTAAATTTTATGTTATTTGAAAATTCAATCAATTATTAACATGGTACCACTAAAAACAAAACAAAAAATATTGAATCTAATTAAGAGTTTTATATTGTTTGGTAACTCAAAAATCAATTTCAAATTAAGAGTATCATTAATAAAAAAAAGGGAAAATTACAAATTTTCTGGCCTTAGGCAGCCGCCTCTTGGACTTGTCCTCAAGTCCGGCCCGCCCTACAGTAAGAGAATGCAATGCCGAAGGCAGCCGGCGGAGTTTCTTGACACTAGAAGAGGCTGGTCCTGTTCAAGTTTCCGGCCTTGACTCTCAAACAATTTATATGTCAATCAATGGTATGAATCGAGCATGTTTTGTTGTGGTTTAAAATTTATTTTCTAGAAAATCAGTTTTAACAAACTTTCTTAGAAAAAATAATTTATGTTAGTAAAAATAATTTAGCTCTAAAATTTTGATAAATTAAGTACACAAAATTGTGTGCGCAGATATATATCTTCACTAAGGGAGAGTGATATGAGAGCAAGAAGGATGTTCGATTAAGGTGATGAATGCAGCCTATGCAGGGAGCATAAGTGATTGGGTTAATTCTTGGAGATGAAAATTAAATTTAATTCTTGAAAAATAATACTTTCACCTCCAATTGGTCAAAGAAAATGGAAAGTCCAGATTCTGGGACGAGGCTGTACGACGTGAGTATTAAAATTTGGACATCCTCATTAAAAGGTCAACTGTGTTAAGGTGAGTAGTACAAACTTTTATATATTGGTTATAATTTCGATTTTTAATTGAGGTAGAATTTTTATCATAACATGATATCACAAAATGGTAGCTCGTTTTGGAACACCAATCTTGAAATTCGTGTGTTTATCTGATTCTTAGTCGAATCAAATAGTTCGTTTGCGTTGAATGAGTTATGTCACTTTATTCAGATTAGAGTTTCATTTTAAAATGTCAATATTATTAAAAAAATAGTATAAATTTTTAGATACTAGTTATAATTTTAATAATTAATTTATGTGACATTTATCTTTCTCAAACTTAGGAATGAGGCTCTAAACAATGCAGGCACGAAACGGTGTATATTTGTAATATTTTGCCATTCTATGGGCTGCTAGCAGATTATAATGATGACATCCTTGTACGTTTTGATAAATTGTACAGTTGAATTTATCCAGTTTGTTTTGTGGTCCTTGTCCTGATTTCCCTCAAGTTCGTTTGGTTGGTTCTTAAGAGAAGGGATTTGTGAATCCAATGCCGATGTGTGATTTGTGTTGGAAAATGACAGGGAATATGATAATTTGAATAAATTTCAAAGCACGAAAACACTATTTTTTAAGAGATGTTTCTTTTTTATTCAACGAAGTCGCAATGGAATTTTAATAAAAAATTATTTTAGGATACAATGCAGGTGTTTGATTCAATCTATGACAATTTGGTCAAATCAAGAAAACACTCTAAGAAAAAATTGATGATGCCAAAGAAAACGAAAAGAAAAAGTAGAATAATATATTTATGTTATATCTGCAAATAGATAACATTCTCAATATATAAGAAAAATGTGTCTATTGAAACAAATGGATATGTTTATTAGAAGAAAATTGTTAATTATTTAACAGATACAATTCTTCGAAACACACATATTCACATATACGAAAATCAATTCCCTTTCGGAGGCGTTGTTCATGAGCCCCCACAAGGGGCTGTTCCCTCGACTCCCACAATCTGATCGGGCAAGTCGATATCCGTTTCAAAGAAGCAAACCATTTACATAATAACAATAAATAAATAAATAAATTATGAAAAAATATCCAACAATTTGTTCATTCCCAATAAGATACAATGTTGGAAGGAAGAAATTTGTGCCCATGATATGACATTGTATAATGATTTTAGATTTTTTTTTTTTTGGTACCCAAGCGTCCCAACTTCGTCAGACTAAATCTTGGACCCCCAAAGCCCTTGCCCCTAAAACTTTGGAAGAGGTAAATCGCAGGTTATACCTCAACTAACTCTCAGGTTCTCCTCATCCGACTGTACACTTCTACACACAATGAGCCACCCCCAAAGTGATTGATGGTTTTAGATTTTTAGTGGGCGCACGGATGAGTAATAACTAATAACTAATACGTAAGATCCTATTTTTGAAAAGTATTATATGCTCAACTTCGACTATTAGTTTGTCAAATTATTTTTTTTCAATTAACATAAAAGAAAATTTTACCACTAAACATTTTTATAGCTCGATTGGCATCTTCTAATTTTATGTTGTATCGACTCGATAAAAAGTGGAGAGTAAAATTCTTTATATTGTCGGACCATTCTAAATATTTGATTCTTTCACTCACTTTGAAATCATGTCAAGTAGAATTTATTATGGAATTGATCATAGATTTGAACAAATAATACCAAAAAATTCAAAACCTTCAAAAGAGTGAGATTTTTGCCAAAATCGTATCATTTAGACCATCTCCAACTTATTTCACCAGACGATACAACTTTTTATATCATCTTATTTAGTTATCTCCAACTCATTACACCAAAAGTTACATACACACACAAAATTTCCTTTTTTTTCCTTGGTTTTTTAATTCTCAATAATTAATTTATTTCAAAAATTATTTAATTACATATTCTATTACTACTAGTCTACTAGAATTACTAAATTAAAAATTACATTTAATTAACTAAAAATTGAATTTATTAATAAATTTTAATTTTCAATATTTATGTTGTTGTTTTAATTATCAAATTTGGAATTTTTGAATTTTAATGAGTAAATTTATTTTAATTTATTCAGTAGTTATTATTTATTAATTAATTACATTTGATTATTAATTTTAATAAAAATAATAATTAAATAAAAACAAATATAAATAAACTTAATTGATTTTTATTAATAAAAAGATATAATAGAAATCAAAATTTGTTATAGTATATAATGAAGGAAAAAATAATAATCACCGACCGTAGGGAGGTTTACTCTGTTACAAGCACAAAAAAAAGGCACTTCTTTGTCCGTTACTACGTCTAACGTCTTGATCCTCTCAAACCAAAACTCATATATCTCTCTCAATTCCTCAATTTCTCAATATTCTTCTCCACATTCATCAAAATCAAACTCCATTCAAACAAAACTATTTCTCTTTCATTCTTCTAAACTTCTAAATCCATTAAAATCTTCTACGATCGGATTCTAGTGCAAAGTAAAACGGTATACTAGTGTATATATATATATATATATATATTACACACTATTTAGTGTGAATATTTAGTATTGGGTTGGAGGCCAAATTTCACGTCAATTTGGTGTTGTGGGTGGAGATATCCTTAAGGCTCAAATGGACACTTGTTTATTATTTCGATAATTGTGCATAATCACGACTGTATGGAGTTTCTTTTCTACTCGTTCAAAAAAAACACGTACACGTTTATCTTTATCTTCATTCTCAAAATTGATTTTTCTGTATTATATAACATCTGTTCTTCAAATTCAATCTCCTCAAATCCACCTTCTTCTTTACCTGTTATATCATTCTCAAAATTGATTTCTCTCCATCATATATGTTCTTCAAATTCCTTCCCCTCAAATCCACCATCTTCTTCATATTTGAATTGTCATTGAATTTGAATCGTTACCTACAGTTGAATCCATTACGGAAAAACAGTATATACTAGTTTTATAATTTTCTTTATTTTATATTTAATCATCTATTAGAGTTTTGATATAAAAACTACAAAGTTTCGTCATTAAATGTGTTAATTAAAGTTACATTCGAGAATCCATGCTAGACAAAATTGCTGAATTAATATTGGACAGTGTCTCTGTGGGCGTTCACAAATTCAGACAAAAAAAAAAAAAAAAAACCTTAAATATTGTCTTCGCCACTAGAAATTCTTGAAACCACTGTCTGCGCCAACTGAGAGATTTCAATCCCTACACCCTATAAATTCATATACACACTATCCCTTAAATGTTCCATCTCCATTTCCTTTTGATTAAAGAAATTAAGGGGAGAAAATTAGTTCAAGAAAAATGAGTTATTTGAGCAGAGTTTGCATGGCTGCAACTGTGGCTATGTTCGAAGGTCAAACTGATCAATGTGGTAAATATAATTCCGGCTTAAGAACTCGTCGTTGTGAAAATCTTCGTCCGAGCTTTGTTAATGGCGAATGTGAAGATTCCGGTAGAAGCGAGGGAGGAGACGATAAGCGAAAACAAGTTGATGAATCACTTCAGAAGGTCATGTATATGAATTGCTGGACGCAGAGTTAAAGATCAAGGGCTTGTTTGGTAGAGTTTTTTTTGGGAAAGAATGAGTTTTTTTTTTTTTTGTTACTTTTTGACTTTTCAAATTTTTTGTAGTGTAAAAAGGGTTGAAAAGTCAAAAATTGTAAGAAAAAAAAATAGATTTTTTTTTGGAAAAAACTCTACCGAACATGATTTAAGGCAATCGGGTTTTCCGTGTTGAAGATATGGAAATATTTCCGTATATTTAACAATTCGCATCTTATCGGGAAGAGATTGAAGTTGGTAGCCCAAGTTGCGATTGAAGATGGAAATATATGTTTAGCTCAGTTGAAACAAGGCTGTTGTGTTCAAATTTTGCAGTCACCCACCTGATGTACTCGTGAAGGAATGTGTTTGAAAGCAATTTAATTAAAAAATTTGTCAACTCTTAAAGTGGTTAAGCTTTAAAATAGATGGTTCAACAATTTGCTGGCGAATTCTTATCCATAAAGGAACTTAAAATGAGCAACTTAAAAAGAATCCTCTAACTATGGTTGGTGTGCTCTGTATACTCCAGTAGGCCACTTCTCGTGTTGATTAATATCTATTGGATCTTTGAGTACATATAACGAAGAAAAAAAAAAGATTTATATACTTGATTTTAAATTTATCTATAATAAATATTTAACTATTTGTTGTTACTTCTCGACCGGGCCGGTTCTGGCCAAGACAAGTGAGGCAATCTCCTCAGGCTCAAAACCGAATGGAGTCGATTTTTATTATAAAAAAAAAAATCATTTATTTGTAATTACTGAAATTGACAAAAAAAAATTGTGCAAATATGGCCCAAAATCGAAGTGGTCCATCTGTATTACTCTGGCCAATATTTATTTTATTTTTAAGTTAATAATTAATTCCTTAAAAGACTTGTGGGTTTTGAATGCATACTACAATTCGGAGGCCCATTGAAAGCTTAATTTGTAGAATCGCCTCAAACCCCGAAAATCACAAGACAGACCTTGCTTCCTGTGATGGGAAGTTCGCTGCGAAAATGAGTGGTGTTTGATAGTTAATTATGTGCAATAAATACAAATTTAAGTTTATATGATTAATGCCAGCTTGCCTTAGTTTAATTCACCCTATGAGTTTTCATTGTTGCGTGCCGGCTAGTGGCAATCCCAGATAACAATGCCAATTTTAACAATGCCTATAAATATATAGGAGTGTCTATGTAAGCCATGTCCAAGAAGAACATTTGCAGCAAGTAAAACTAAGATGGCCAATGCAAGCAACAATATTACCATGTTCCTAAACATGGTTTTCATATTCTCACTTGTTCTCATTATCTCTACGGTTGAAAGCAGATCAAAAGTCGGTCGTAAGTATTTAACCATCTTCTCTAAAGACGTAAAGAAAATTTGCGTTATTGGTCTTTAGTTTATTATATATCTGAGTAGCAAGTTGGTATTCAATGTAAGAGTGTAGTTGGATAATTATTCTCATAATACAAAAAGCACCCAAATTTGAGTCAAGTCATAATGTGCCCTCATGTAACATGCCTCACTTCAAATTTAAGAGTACCGAAATAAACTCTAGCTTCATAAAGTTTAACATGTGAGGGTAACATGAAAATTTAAATAATTTTTATTGTTGAACATGGATTAAAGATCAACTTGCTACTCGATTAATAGATGAAAGATCAATAGTGCACTTCTTCCAAACGTAAATGTTATCGAGTTTTTGAGTTAATGACTTTTCTTTTGTTTTTTCTTTCTCTTACTTTCTTGAAATTTGCAGCTATTATTGGGATAGTCCTAGCCCCAGCTCCAGCTCCAACTCTAACCCCAATCCCAACTCCAACTCCAACTCCAACTCCAACATGTGATGGGGTGGTGGGTGTGAAAAGTGGGGACACTTGTTTTGAGGTTGCTAAGAGCTTCAATTTGAGCACTGAATTATTTGATGCCATCAACCCAAATCTCAATTGTACTGCACTCTTTATTGGCCAGTGGATTTGCATTAATGGCTCAGTAAATTAACTGAATTTATGAGAATTGATAGTCTTGGGAGTTGGGAGTTTATTTAATTAATAAGGAGTATACATGTTGGGCTCAATATAGTTTTTCATTGGTTGTTAATCTTATCGATTATATAATTAATATTTTTATTCTCTGTCTTGTTATTTTGATTAATCTATTTCAAGTGCATAAGTTGATAATTGATGATTGAAACTTAAAAATAAGTAACAAAAGAATAAGTTGAGTGTAGTTAAATGTGTAAAGACATGTCTATTTGCCGGCCTTGTATGTCTTTCGGTTGAACCCTAGACCGGCATTGGACGAGTAACGAGAAACTATTTGGGCTCTATGAATTTTATCGGATGCACAAGGTTAAAATACTCTCTAATTTTTATTTTTTATTTTTTTCGTTTTCTAAAAAAACTAAGATGTTTTTTTTTTTCAAATGTGCTAGCAAAGTTGGTCTAACTTGACACACTTTGAACTAGCCAACTCATCACCCTGGCCATAAAAAATATGGGTCATGTCGAATCCATGGGGTTCCAAATCGACTTTGTGTAGTAAATAAACCAATTATTAAAATAGATTACACCTTTGAAATATTATCAATCATATTTCTTAGGAATGCATTTTATAGATCGTTATTTTGAATGTGCAAATTGAAAGACTCTCGATCTACATCATATTAATATATTATAACCTCAACTTAAATTAAATAAGAAATTCTGTTTAGGCTGCTAAATTTATTTTACTTGAATTTTTTGATTTTTATTAATTGAATATAAATTATTTAATAGATGATGACAACTAATACTTTCCATTTGTATATTTAATAATGTTAGAAAAAATTCAAAATTAGTTTAAAGAAATTTTGTAAACCTCACACTAAAAAAGATCATCTTTTAAAGAAAAAAACATTTTAATATAAACCATCACAAATTTCTAGTAATTAAATCTTATCTTATTAATATATTAAAAAAGATAGTCGCCAAAACATTTACAAGGATTTTCCCTCCAAAACTTGCCTCAATTTGTGAGATAATGTAATAAATAATATACATCTTATTATTAATTAATTAATATATTAAAGAAAGATAGTCGCCAAAACATTTACAAGGATTTTCCCTCCAAAACTTGCCTCAATTTGTGAGATAATGTAATAAATAATATACATAAGTATAAATAATAAAAATGTGTGATTCAATTTTTTTGAGTTTAAACTTCCAATGTATTCTTAAATTATGTATTAATATATTATTGTTTAATTTAGTTAATAATTTAGTTAATTAATGTGCTTGAAGTTTTAATCATTATTAATTACAACTATTCTAAAAAGTGACACTACGCTTTTTAGTAAATAGTAATATTCCAATGGTAAACTTGGATAATGGAAATGAAAAATATTAACATTAAATATTGAAAATCCTATAAGTACGACAACTAAAAATATTAAATTATAAAAATCTTATAAATATAAAAATTTAAATTAAATAAACTTATTAAGTTTCTCAAAAATGAAAGGAAAAGATGTCTGACCATTTATTGTTGTATTGAATGCACATATTAGTAATATGATAGGAAATTATTATTTGAATATTAATAATATTGATATTGATCGCATATAAAAGATATTAGTGATTAGTATTAGTAATATGATTAAATTAAATTCTTAATTACAATTTTTGATATATGAATGTGACTGTTCGTTTTTTGATTACATTAAAGTCAGAAAATTATGCATTCTACTAATAAAAAGTCATACTTTTATAAAATGACTATTCATATTCCCAATGCATCGTGATGCTTTCCAACGTGCATTAGTTCACGTTTAAAACTGAATAGTAAACAAGTTCTGCACTTTTTTTTTTTTTGCCTTTGGCATGATTGGAAATTGTGCATTAGTATATATATCAGTAAATTTAGTATTAAAAATTACAACAAAATCTGTGATTTGTTTACAGGTATGTTTATGTTCATATAAAAATTTCCTTTTGTGTTTCGAAATTGTGTATATAAACAAATTAACATTTTTGCCTCTAATTTTTTCTTTTATTTACGTTGGCAATAACATCATCTAAAGGAATGACACCGATTTTTAATTTGGTCGAAGAAATCAATCCAACGAAAACACAATAGGCTATGAAAGTTCGGATTGTGCGCATTTGGCATGGAAGATACCCAGTTACGGAACAATTAAGAGATGTACAATCTTGAGATATTATTCGTTGATAGAGATGTATATTATCTTATATTTTAAGCTCTTTTAATATTGTGCGTATCATTCCAAGTATATTCTATTAAGATTGCAAATAAGACATCATGTGATTTGAATGTGGGGTTTTAGTTGTAGTTCTAACCATGTGAGTGTGAATGCTAAATTATAATTTTTACATAAATATTGTGTGTTTAAAAATGGAGGCAAAGGTCTATGAAGTTATTTTGATATAAATAAAGAATTAAATATAACAAAAAATCCAAAATTTGAGCTCGATTCTTGCAATATATTAACTACTCGATTCATGCATAATTGTACAAATAGGACAATTTGCATCATTATTTAATTGCTCGATTAATGCAGTATATGTAAAATAGTACATCATGTGTTTTAATACCTTTATTTAGTACTCTCAATATTACTACAACTTTTAAAGTCGAAGTTTAAAATCTATTGTCACTTTGTGTTTTACATTGGTAGACATTTTTGTGTGTGTTTTTATCATGTCTACTAATTAGCATATAAATTTATTGTAAAAATACTTTCTTTGTGGAATAGTAATCACAACTTCTTACACAAAATACTTTTAAAAATCTTTATTAGGATGGAATAATTCATGCAAGTGTGAAACACAGTTTGTTTAAGACATTTAAGCAATTGATCCATGAATGACTGCTATATGTGATGAGAAATTTTATGATTGGGTACAACACTATGAAGTTAAAGGCCACAACCCACAACTAAACTTAATTTTATGTTGAAAACGCAAGTTATAGAAGTTGGGGATGATAGTTTTTCATCACAAATTTATGTATTCAGGCCTTTTGGTGAATTATTTTCGGCACTAGACATTGATGAGATTGAGTTGTTTGGTAACAATTGAATAATATTTAGTGTTTACATTTTTTTTTATCAAATAATTGATAACGTACAATTATTGTGATCTATATTTTCTGTCTTTTCTTTTGTTAAAATTTTTGTTCAGATATAATTTGTAAGGTCGTTGCCAAGGACAATGCTCGGCCTAAAGACATGTCTGGAAGTACTACCAAACTGATTGACTTTGTGCTCAAAGATTTGGAGTATGACCTTGCAAATTAATTATAATATTTATTATGTGTAGAATTAAAATATAATTTATTAGTGTATATATATATATTAAAATATAATTTATTAGTGTATATCTATACTAATCTAAAAGGGGCTTAAAAGGATAAACATTTTTGGACAAATATGTCCTCATTAATATTTTATATTTTCTAAATTGTTCTTGAGTTAATAGTATTTATAACTACATATAGTCATTAGAAGTTTAAAATGCTAAATCTCCATTTATTAAATTTAATTATTGGATTTTGAAAATATTTTCTTTGAATTGTGAGAACGGATTTGGTCAATTACAAGATTAATAGTAATTGACATTTCAGCAACAATTTATTTATCTTATTTAAGGTCTAAATGTTGTTTTATTTGAAGGTAGTTATGTATTTTCTGATGTCCATAAAGACTTCATTTGAAGATTTTTATTTGTGATTGTAGTTTTTTTTAGTTAATGTGAATAATCATTTTTCAATACTCTTCTTTTTTCAAAAAAATAATAATTTGCGTTGAACTATAAAGGTTACAGTGTATTTTTTAACTATTATCCATGCTCATGCGCATTTATATATTGTTTACATATCTAATTGACTTGCGACTTCAGATTTTCTAAACGAAAAAAAATTTTATGGGCCAACTTCAATAATTGTTTCAATCTACTATTCATATGTATCTTATTTCTATTATTCTTTTTTATACTTTTGAATTGAATTGTTATTTATTTTGCTTAAACTAATTTTTCTTAACTATTTATGCTCCAAAATGAATAGGACGCTTAAATCGCTAGAATATTTAGCATTGGTAATATTACTTTATTTCTCCATTACAATTTGGATAAGTTCACGTAAAGACATCTGGGTACTGAATTGTGCAAATGAAAATGTTTAATTTTGTAAATTTCTAATGTAAATGTTATTTTATTTTCTTTTATATACTGATTGATAAGTTTACCTAACTTGAGGTGCTACAAGCCCAAATTGCATGTGATATTTTGGGTTAAAACCTCTTCATAGAGAGCTATATTAAATTACAAAAATTTGTTATAAATCATTGGGGGGTGATCTCCTGCCATTATTTTAACACTAACCACCCACCTGCTGACACCTCAGTAGGTGGGTGATGAATTCCTGCCCCTCAAGGGGCAGGAGATCATTATTCATAAATCATTTGCCATATCATAAAGCAAGAAAATTTAATGAGTTTGAGTGTTCGATATACTTAAGAACTTGAACTTGTGTACACTATTTTTATTCTTTTTGTTTGTGTTCTATAATTGACATTATTTGACTACAACAATAAACATTATATTTTACCATATTTTCTAATGTCAAATTTTTTATTTTAATGCAGTATTAAATTAAGTTATAATTATTTAAATATTTGAATAAATATATATCTCACAACACCATTTATTATATAACGTGCAATGCACGTTTTACATACTAGTATATTAAAATGTAATTTATTAGTGTATATATATTAAAATGTGACAGTTCAATTTTTTTATATACATACTTTGAACATGGAAAATTGATTGTCTTACACTTTGTGGGGGTGATTATTTTGATAAAGTTAATAATATTTTGGAATCTGATAATTCGAAACTAGTAATTATGTTACTTCAGATGTGTCGTGCAAAAAAATTTAGAAGTTGGTTTGAGGTGTTATTTGTTTTATGTAGTAGTTGATTATTTCGACATAGTTGGTTAATATATAATTTCATGAATTGAAGGCGAAGTCAAAATATAAATACACACTATGTTTCAAAAGTTATAGTCAATGCTCAAATCGATGAAGTTAAAGAATTTCGTAACAAGTATGACTAATAATATTTTTTTCACAATTGTCATTAATACTTTTCATATATTTTTCCAATGATTCCTTATAAATTCATTGTAAGTCTATTAACTAGAAAAGAATGTGTCTCTCAAATGATAAGTCAGATATCTTCCGCTTCTATTTACTCTATTTCTGACGACCTTGCAAGTGGGGCCAGTGAGGTGAAGACTATTGAGCAGTTATTTGACTCTTTAGAGATAAATATGTTATTCGCATGAAAATCAAGTTATTATGTGATTGATTTAGTTAGCTGAAGACTTTGTCGTACATTTTTTTTTTTTTTTTGGGTATGTTAGATGGGCAGTTGTTGAGTTTTTGCTACTATTATAGCTATCGAAAGTGATCAAGATTGGTAATATCTATCATTTTTTTATATGATACTATTGTATTTGATCTGATTATAACCAATTCATTTTTATATTTTTTTTTATCGATATGATTATCATAGAACACTAATTTGTGCATCGCACGGGTGAAAAACTAGTTTAAAAGTATAATAAAATAGTTAAAACTAACAGTACATAAAAGTGGTCAAATGATAATTATTATCTACACAACTTACTACATCCACTTATTATCCACACACATTTTATAGAACTGTAATTTATAAGTATTTACAAAATAATTTCAACACTCAAACATATTCTATTGATAAGCTTCAAATTTGCTAAAGATACGGAAATATTTCCATATCTTTTAACACGAAAAACTCGCTTTCTTATGTGATTCATCAACCTGATTTTGCTTATGGCCTCCTCCCTCACTTCTACTGTAACAAAGCTCGGACTAAATGTTGTAAATGATAATAAAGTTAAGCTTTAGACAAGAGGATTCAGCATGGTATCAAACACAAATATTGTTATTGTGTTCAAGTTTCACTGTCACTCATTTGATCTAAACATGAAAGTTCGTGTTGAAAACAATTTAAGTTGACAAATTTGTTTATTTTCAAGAAGTTAAGATTTTAAACGAAGTAGTTCAACAAATTATGAGCAAATTATTGTCCATTTAGGAACTTGAAATTAGCACACAAATACGCAATCTAAAACAATTCTCTAAGTAAGAATGGCATTTTTTTTATTCAAATCGAATTTTAATTTTTTTTTCATTAATTATAAGTGTTCTATGGCCCGCTCTATCTAATCTACTTAAGCAAAATTATTACATGTAAGGAAGGGAGTGAAAAAAAAAAAAAGATTCATGTATCCGACTCTAAATTAATTGAAGAGAGAGACTTCAATTTTTTTAATTTTATTTTTAATTTCCAAGATAATGACTGATGTTTGACAATGCCAACTTTTCTAGTATGATTCACCCAATGAGTTTTCATTGTTGCAAGCCGGCCTAATCCCAGATAGATTGCAATGCTTTTTTGGCACTCTTTAACAATTTTTGCTATAAATAGCAGCCTCTATGAAATCTTAGAGATATTCGAGGAGAGTTGGAGTTTAAATTTCTACGGCAAATAAAAAGAGATCAATCAAATTAAAGATGGCCAAGGCAAGCAACAACATTGCCATGTTCCTAAACATGGCTTTTATACTCTCACTTTTTTTCGTTGTCGCTATGGTCGAAAGTAGATCATTACTCAACTGTAAGTGCTTAATAACCGTTCCAAATTATACACTCAACTTTCAAATTATTTTATTTATTTGTTCAATATAAGCACTTCGTTTACTTATGTCTGCACAATTAACGAAAATGCTAATGTGACACGGAAAACCCATTAACACGGCTAGTCCAAAAGAAGTATTTTTGTCCAATTGCACAACTAAAACAATGCACTAATAGATTTTCCATGCCACGTAAGTATCTCTTATAATTCACCAGACGGAGTGTTTAAATTGACATAAAATAAAACTTCCATGACTAACGAAATTATGAACAAAAAGTTCCTATATACTTGTTGACATGGTTATAACGTTATCTAAAAATATAACTTTTTTCGAGTTATCAACTCTTTCATTTTTTTTTTCTTTTTTTAATTTGCAGCTATCATAAAGGGAAGCCCAACCCCAACCTGTGATGGGGTGGTGGGTGTGAAGAATGGAGACACTTGTTTTGAGGTTGCTAAGAGCTTCAATTTGAGCACTGAATTCTTTAATGCCATCAACCCAAATCTCAATTGTACTGCACTCTTTGTTGGCCAGTGGCTTTGCATTGATGGCTTTATAATTTAACTGAACTCATTGGGAGTTTTAAGTTATTACTTGAATAAGGAGCTTTGTTGGGCTCCATCTAGTTTCCCTTTGCTGTCAATCTTTATATTAATTTAAAGACTTGTTTTATTGTTTTCTTGTTGTAGTTTAACTGCATAAGCAATCAGATTCTTGAAATTTAGAGTTGGTCAATGGTTTAACTTTTAAGATAATGGATAAAAATTGTCTTATTTTGTTTGAGCAAAATTGATATCTGAATACACTTTTATCTGAATAATAATTTAAATAAAAAATAAGGATAAACTTTTTCCTAAAATAAAGACAAACTTTTTTATCGGAATAAAGATTCATTAATTTTTTTAAAAGACGAGTGTATCATTTATAATATAGAATAATTCTCTTTTTAAACATCTATAGCCTAGGATAATCGCCTCCACCCTTAACCGCCACCATTGTCATCGCTTGCCGTCACCACCCTCAAACGCCGCTGCTCCACCTATTTTCTTTTTTTCTTTTAGTTTTTTTTATTTACTTTTTTTCGTTTAATTAATAATAAAGGTAGAATTATCTATTTTACGAAAATTTGACTTTTTAACTGTAATATTTTCAATTCTTATACCTAGTTGAACCAAACATAATAATGATAAACGTGGTTTTAAACCTTTAGTCATTGCAACACTTATGTTCCCAACTATTTTTGTCACATTCTTATCTTCAATACTTCATTGATTAGTACATATTGTCCCTATTGATGATTTTCATCCAAAAAATCCTTTAGAGGGCCTAAATGACTTGTTTGCCCATCATATTTTTAAATAAGTAAAAAACTTTAAAAAAGAAATTCGATAAAATATATGTCCATCAATTTAAAGCAAACTAATAGAATATTTAAATAGAAATTGATACCAATGAAAAGATTACTAATTAATTGAAGGCAAGAATAAAAATACGACGAAGTAAATTGAGAACATAAATGCGAGTATGCGACATAACAAGATTAAAGATCAACCTTCATTATAATTACAATGTGGTGAGACAAGAAAATTCGTGGTGGTGCGAATATAATTTCCTAAATGAAAACAAAACATGAAGTAAATTACTAGTTGGTTGTAAGATTACTTTTAACGGATTGTAAATTCTCGATTTTATGTGAAAATTTCACCATACACTATAAAATATAAAATAATTTAAAAATACTATTTAACTTTTTTATTCTAAAAATACTATTTTTTATTTTTGTAACACTTGTTATATTTGTTATATTTGTTAATAACAAATGTAACACATTTATTTTAACTAAAATAACAAATGTAACAAAAAGTGTTATAAAACTTGAAATAATATTTTTATAATAAAAAAGTATAATAATATTTTAAGAAATATTTTATTTATTGTAGTTATTTGTGAAAAGATACCCCCATTTTATTGGTCTGGAGAATGGATCTGGGCTCTCAACGCAATTGATAATAACTTCAGAAAAGAAAGGTATTTGGCAATTGTCAAGTAATGGGCTGGATATTAAGAAGATGGGTCTTGGGCTGCAACAAAACACCTTATTTGGGTTCTCAATCTAATCCCAGGCCCATACTGATTCAAACTCTATGCTCTATTATTATTAGGTGGTTATATTCACACCACATTTAATTATAAATACATCACATTTTAATTGTATAAAAAATTCTTAACTTTTATTTATTATCATATTTATGTCTTTAATTTTGTACCACTAAACATTTTTATAGCTCGATTGGCATCTTCTAATTTTATGTTGTATCGACTCGATAAAAAGTGGATAGTAAAATTCTTTATATTGTCCGACCATTCTAAATATTTGATTCTTTCACTCACTTTGAAATCATGTCAAGAAGAATTTATTATGGAATTGATCATAGATTTGAACAAATAATACCAAAAAACTCAAAACCTTCAAAAGAGTGAGATTTTTGCCAAAATCGTATCATTTAGACCATCTCCAACTTATTTCACCAGACGATACAACTTTTTATATCATCTTATTTAGTTATCTCCAACTCATTACACCAAAAGTTACATACACACACAAAATTTCCTTTTTTTTCCTTGGTTTTTTAATTCTCAACAATTAATTTATTTCAAAAATTATTTAATTACATATTCTATTACTACTAGTCTACTAGAATTACTAAATTAAAAATTACATTTAATTAACTAAAAATTGAATTTATTAATAAATTTTAATTTTCAATATTTATGTTGTTTTAATTATCAAATTTGGAATTTTGGAATTTTAATAAGTAAATTTATTTTTATTTATTCAGTAGTTATTATTTATTAATTAATTACATTTGATTATTAATTTTAATAAAAATAATAATTAAATAAAAACAAATATAAATAAACTTAATTGATTTTTATTAATAAAAAGATATAATAGAAATCAAAATTTGTTATAGTATATAATGAAGGAAAAAATAATAATCACCGACCGTATGGAGGTTTACTCCGTTACAAGCACAAAAAAAGGTACTTCTTTATCCGTTACTACATCTTCATCCTCTCAAACCAAAACTCATATATCTCTCTCAATTCCTCAATTTCTCAATATTCTTCTCCATATTCATCAAAATCAAACTCCATTCAAACAAAACTATCTCTCTCTTTTATTCTTCTCAACTTCTAAATCCATTAAAATCTTCTACAGTCAGATTCTACCGCAAAGTAAAGCGGTATACTAGTGTGTGTGTATATATATATATATATATATATATATATATATGTATATATATATATATATTACACACTCTTTAGTGTGAATATTTAGTGTTGGGTTGGAGGCCAAATTTCACGTCAATTTGGTGTTGTGGGTGGAGATATCCTTAAGGCTCAAATGGACACTTGTTTATTATTTCGATAATTGTGCATAATCACGACCGTATGGAGTTTCTTTTCTACTCGTTCAAAAAAAACACGTACACGTTTATCTTTATCTTCATTCTCAAAATTGATTTTTCTGTATTATATAACATCTGTTCTTCAAATTCAATCTCCTCAAATCCACCTTCTTCTTTACCTGTTATATCATTCTCAAAATTGATTTCTCTCCATCATATATGTTCTTCAAATTCCTTCCCCTCAAATCCACCATCTTCTTCATATTTGAATTGTCATTGAATTTGAATCGTTACCTACAGTTGAATCCATTACGGAAAAACAGTATATACTAGTTTTATAATTTTCTTTATTTTATATTTAATCATCTATTAGAGTTTTGATATAAAAACTACAAAGTTTCGTCATTAAATGTGTTAATTAAAGTTACATTCGAGAATCCATGCTAGACAAAATTGCTGAATTAATATTGGACAGTGTCTCTGTGGGCGTTCACAAATTCAGACAAAAAAAAAAAAAAAAAACCTTAAATATTGTCTTCGCCACTAGAAATTCTTGAAACCACTGTCTGCGCCAACTGAGAGATTTCAATCCCTACACCCTATAAATTCATATACACACTATCCCTTAAATGTTCCATCTCCATTTCCTTTTGATTAAAGAAATTAAGGGGAGAAAATTAGTTCAAGAAAAATGAGTTATTTGAGCAGAGTTTGCATGGCTGCAACTGTGGCTATGTTCGAAGGTCAAACTGATCAATGTGGTAAATATAATTCCGGCTTAAGAACTCGTCGTTGTGAAAATCTTCGTCCGAGCTTTGTTAATGGCGAATGTGAAGATTCCGGTAGAAGCGAGGGAGGAGACGATAAGCGAAAACAAGTTGATGAATCACTTCAGAAGGTCATGTATATGAATTGCTGGACGCAGAGTTAAAGATCAAGGGCTTGTTTGGTAGAGTTTTTTTTGGGAAAGAATGAGTTTTTTTTTTTTTTGTTACTTTTTGACTTTTCAAATTTTTTGTAGTGTAAAAAGGGTTGAAAAGTCAAAAATTGTAAGAAAAAAAAATAGATTTTTTTTTGGAAAAAACTCTACCGAACATGATTTAAGGCAATCGGGTTTTCCGTGTTGAAGATATGGAAATATTTCCGTATATTTAACAATTCGCATCTTATCGGGAAGAGATTGAAGTTGGTAGCCCAAGTTGCGATTGAAGATGGAAATATATGTTTAGCTCAGTTGAAACAAGGCTGTTGTGTTCAAATTTTGCAGTCACCCACCTGATGTACTCGTGAAGGAATGTGTTTGAAAGCAATTTAATTAAAAAATTTGTCAACTCTTAAAGTGGTTAAGCTTTAAAATAGATGGTTCAACAATTTGCTGGCGAATTCTTATCCATAAAGGAACTTAAAATGAGCAACTTAAAAAGAATCCTCTAACTAGAAATCCAATTTCTAAATTCAATAATTGCGTAGTTTTATGTGGTTGGTGTGCTCTGTATACTCCAGTAGGCCACTTCTCGTGTTGATTAATATCTATTGGATCTTTGAGTACATATAACAAAGAAAAAAAAAAAGATTTATATACTTGATTTTAAATTTATCTATAATAAATATTTAACTATTTGTTGTTACTTCTCGACCGGGCCGGTTCTGGGCCAAGACGAGTGAGGCAATCTCCTCGGGCTCAAAACCGAATGAAGTCGATTTTTATTTTTAAAAAAATCATTTATTTGTAATTACTGAAATTGACAAAAAAAATTGTGCAAATATGGCCCAAAATCGAAGTGGTCCATCTGTATTACTATGGCCAATATTTATTTTATTTTTAAGTTAATAATTAATTCCTTAAAAAACTTGTGGGTTTTGAATGCATACTACAATTTGGAGGTCCATTGAAAGCTTAATTTGTAGAATCGCCTCAAACCCCGAAAATCATAAGAGAGACCTTGCTTCCTGTGATGGGAAGTTCGCTGCGAAAATGAGTGGTGTTTGATAGTTAATTATGTGCAATAAATACAAATTTAGGTTTATATGATTAATGCCAGCTTGCCTTAGTTTAATTCACCCTATGAGTTTTCATTGTTGCGTGCCGGCTTGTGGCAATCCCAGATAACAATGCCTATAAATATATAGGAGTGTCTAAGTAAGCCATGTCCAAGAAGAACATTTGCAGCAAGTAAAACTAAGATGGCCAATGCAAGCAACAATATTACCATGTTCCTAAACATGGCTTTCATATTCTCACTTGTTCTCATTATCTCTACGGTTGAAAGCAGATCAATAGTCGGTCGTAAGTATTTAACCATCTTCTCTAAAGACGTAAAAAAAAATTTGTGTTATTGGTCTTTAGTTTATTATATATCTGAGTAGCAAGTTGGTATTCAATGTAAGAGTGTAGTTGGATAATTATTCTCATAATACAAAAAGCACCCAAATTTGAGTCAAGTCATAATGTGCCCTCATGTAACATGCCTCACTTCAAATTTAAGAGTACCGAAATAAACTCTAGCTTCATAAAGTTTAACATGTGAGGGTAACATGAAAATTTAAATAATTTTTATTGTTGAACATTGATTAAAGATCAACTTGCTACTCGATTAATAGATGAAAGATCAATAGTGCACCTCTTCCAAACGTAAATGTTATCGAGTTTTTGAGTTAATGACTTTTCTTTTGTTTTTTCTTTCTCTTACTTTCTTGAAATTTGCAGCTATTATTGGGATAGTCCTAGCCCCAGCTCCAGCTCCAACTCTAACCCCAATCCCAACTCCAACTCCAACATGTGATGGGGTGGTGGGTGTGAAAAGTGGGGACACTTGTTTTGAGGTTGCTAAGAGCTTCAATTTGAGCACTAAATTATTTGATGCCATCAACCCAAATCTCAATTGTACTGCACTCTTTATTGGCCAGTGGATTTGCATTGATGGCTCAGTAAATTAACTGAATTTATGAGAATTTTATAGTCTTGGGAGTTGGGAGTTTATTTAATTAATAAGGAGTATACATGTTGGGCTCAATCTAGTTTTTCATTCGTCGTTAATCTTATCGATTATATAAATTAATATTTTTATTCTCTGTCTTGTTATTTTGATTAATCTATTTCAAGTGCTTAAGTTGATAATTGACGATTGAAACTTAAAAATAAGTAACAAAAGAATAAGTTGAGTGTAGTTAGATATGTAAAGATGTGTTTATTTGCCGGTCTTGTATGACCTCGTATGTCTTTCGGTTGAGTCCTCGACCGGCAATCGATGAGTAACGAGAAACTATTTGGGCTCTATGTATTTTACAGGACCCACAAGGTCAAAATACTCTCTAAATATATATATATCTTTACAATAATATAAGAGCCTTAATTTTTTTACTGTAGCGTTTTTCGTCCAACACGACACCGTTTTGACAATGAAATAGCCACAATTTTTGAAATTTTTTTACTGTAGCTGTTTTCGTCCGACACCGTTTTGACAATGAAATAGCCTTAATTTTTGACCTTTGTAATTTATATTATACATATGCATACATAAACACAGAAGCTAAGAATAGAACTCACGGGAGAAATTGGAAAAACGATTCAAATTTGAGGTCTGAATAACTGATAAATTAAATTAGATCCCTGAAACTTAAAGCTGTGAATTTTCTTAGGACAAGTAATTCTTCTACCCTCCAAAATAGCCCAAATTTCAGCAAATCAAGTCAACTTATTTCTCCTCGAAATGCAGAGAATTAGTGCAAAATTCAAGCCAAAACACGAATATAAACTCTTGCTTTCAAAAAATCACTTAACCGGTTTCTCATTAAAATTTTCCTTCTGAAAAATGATGAAGTGAGAATTCTAGAAGAAATAATTACTTCATCCAAAATCACTTTTCAAAATCTTTGAAATCTGAGTTTTTCTCAAAGGCAAACTAAAATTTTGGACATACAAAACAAAAGAGAGAGAGGGAGGGAAATCGACCGTGGAGGTATATGAAAGGGTAATATACCTCCACTAAGTATCTCGGCAACCAAAAATGGTTGCCGAGATAGTTGGTTGCCGAGCAACTCGGCAACCAGTGGTCTTGGTTGCCGAGCAATTTGGCAACATCATTGGTCGTTAACATGGTTGTCTTTTTAAGAGTTAATTGCTGGAATTTGGTAATGCACATAGTATATAAAAAATAACCCAAAAAATTGAAAGAAAGTTGGGATATTTATTGTTAAAAAAAAATGCCCAAAAGAGGATTCAAGAATTTGAGGTAATGTATAAATCCATGAAATCTTGGTGGCAAATTGAATGTATTTATTTTTTTTACACATTTTCATTCAGATTTTTTAGAATATTTGATAAAAGTTGATGAAATGTGTGGTTAAAAAGTTGTTGTGGTGATTAAAATTAATTCTTGAATTTGAGTTATAACTTTTTAGCAAAATTTTAATTAAAAACAAATGAGCAAAATATATTACTGTAATCTGCGTAAATATGCAAGAATCCAAACCATTATTCTAAAGAGACACCACTGAAAATTCTAACCCCAAAAAGGAAAAATGGTATAAGCAGTAATTGCTGTCTGTATTAACTCACATACACGTGCACCCTCTTTCTACATTGCTATTGCAGGAGGGGGGGAAATGGTCAGGAAAAAGAATTATACAGAGCTGGTGGGTTTGGTTGCCGAGGTTGCTCGGCAACCAGGTTTGGTTGCCGAGAATCTCGGCAACCATACCCTTTTTGTGAACTCTAATTGAATGAATCCCCATGAGAGCTTCATAAAACCGCCCCTGCCTCCTTCCCCAAATCGCCACTGAGAGTCTGAGACAAAGAGATCTTCAATTTGTGAAAGCTTAATCAAATATTCCAACGGTATGTTCTTTGTCATTGTAGAGTTGATCACTTATTTGGATTATAAATTCATTATTAACCCTCTAAATTCGTTTTTATTTTTATAGTTACAGGTTCTATCATATATGAATGTTTCTCTTATTTCTCCAATTGACTCATGGGAAGTTTTAGAGCGTGTTTGGCTTAGCTTAAAAGACAAAAAAAGCAAAAATGTAATAAAATATTTGCAGCTATTAGTTAGATTGCTTTTTAATGATCTGGATACCAACTTAATATAATAACAATCAAGCAAATAATGATGCATGTACTAGTTTAAATTTCAATTTCAATTTCAATTATAGGTTAATAATTTGTCAATGCCTTCAAAATGGTGGGTATTGAAAGAATTAATATGATTTCTGTACCCACCATGATTTGTGTAATATGATGCATTTTGCTTGGAAGATCTGCCTCTTTTTTATGTCTATTAGGCTGTTAATGAGGACTCTTTCACTGATTAAACTGGTCAACTTCATTTATTCTGCGAACCAGTTGTGCACTTGGTCTGTTTGCTGGCGTGCTTTGCTTTTTTCCTTTGAATTCTTGGGAGTATGTTATATGTATGAAAGATGTTTTTGATAATATTGTTCATTGTCGAGATGAACACTGTTCAAATTTTTTTTTTTTTTATTAATATGGGTTTTTTCATTAAAAAAAAAAAAAATTCAATTGTGAACAGTTCACTGCCGAGATGTCTCGGCAATGAAAATATATATATATATTTTTATTAAGGTTGCCACATTAATAAAAAAATATATATATATATAATATCAATTGTGAACAGTCACTGCCGAGACATCTCGGCAATGTCAACTGTTCATGAACAGTATTTTACTGTTCAATTTTTTTTTTTTTTATAATAATTGCATGAAAGGTCCTATTGTTTTAAGGTTGCCACATTATTAAAAAAAAAAATTATTTCAATTGTGAATAGTTCACTGCCGAGATGCCTCGGCAATGAAAAAAAAAAAAAATTTTATTTTTTTATTAAGGTTGCCACATTATTTAAAAAAAAAAATTAAAAATTTAAATCAATTGTGAACAGTCACTGCCGAGACATCCACTCACCGGAAAAAGAACCCACTTTTTGAACCGAATTCTGTGGAAAAATGCATCGGTCTTTATTGTTCCCATTAATATTGGTTTTACTGATAATTATAGAGCTGAGTGCAAGCGTTAATGCATTGTATGGGCCATCATCCCCAGTTGTTCAGTTAAATCCCTCCAACTTCAAGTCCAAGGTACATAAGCTTCTTATTGTGAACAGTTCACTGCCGAGATGCCTCGGCAATGAAAAAAAAAATTTTTTTTTTTTTTATTAAGGTTGCCACATTATTTTAAAAAAAAAAAAATTAAATCAATTATGAACAGTCATTGCCGAGATGTCTCGGCAATGTCAACTGTTCATGAACAGTATTTTAATGTTCAAATTTTTTTTTTTTTTATATAATAATTGCATGAAAGGTCCTATTGTTTTAAGGTTGCCACATTATTAAAATATATATATATATATATATA
Organism: Forsythia viridissima; assembly: GCA_030279155.1. Classification (NCBI taxonomy): domain Eukaryota; kingdom Viridiplantae; phylum Streptophyta; class Magnoliopsida; order Lamiales; family Oleaceae; genus Forsythia; species Forsythia viridissima. The sequence continues at coordinate 2,913,150 of CM059044.1, read as the reverse complement.
TATATATATATATATATATATATATATTTCAATTGTGAACTTAACTCACTGCCGAGATGCCTCGGCAATGAAAAAAAAAATTTTTTTTTTTATTAAGGTTGCCACATTATTTAAAAAAAAAAAAAATTTAAATCAATTGTGAACAGTCATTGCCGAGATGTCTCGGCAATGTCAACTGTTCATGAACAGTATTTTACTGTTCATGAACAGTATTTTAATGTTCAATTTTTTTTTTATAATAATTGCATGAAAGATCCATATTGTTTTAAAATTGTTCGAATATGCCCACAACATAAAAAAAAAATTTTCTTTAATTTTTTTTTTTTTACACTTAATTTTCATTCAATTTTTTACTAATCCTATTTTTTTATTTTACCTTTTATTTACACTTAATTTTCATTCAATTTTTTACTAATCCTATTTTTTTATTTTACCTTTTACAAATTATTCTAAATAAATGCTATTATTTTTCTCCTTTTACTTTGCATTCAATTTTTCACCAAATTTTTTTTTGGTTTGATGATATAAACAAATTGTACACAATTCTTTAATATTTAGCTTTTGAGTCATTAGTAAAAAAACTGAAAAAGTTGTAGCTGAAAGTTTGGTGCAATTCAAATTCTTGGTGCAATTCAATAAAAATATAAAAATAGTCACTCTACCACATCGTTTACGAATCTTAGTTATTTAATTTAGTATATAAAAAATAACTCAAAAAATTGAAAGAAAGTTGGGATGTTTATTGTTAAAAAATGCCCAAAAAGGATTCGCACTGTGAAATCTTGGTGGCAAATTGAATGTTTTTATATTTTTTACACTTTTTTATTCAATTTTTTTATTAATCTTTTTTATTTTATTTTAAGCAAATTGAATGTTTTTATTTTTTATAATGTTGCCACATTAAAAAAGAAAAAAAAAACCTTGAACAGTAAAATTCTCGTTAATGAAATTTATTTTACTGTTCACCAATTTTTTGTTAAACTCATTTTCTTTAAAAAAAAAAAAAAAAAAAAAAAAAAAAAAAGAAAGCACAATTGTGAACAGTAAAATACTGTTCACTGCCGATATGTCTCGGCAATGAATTTCATTGCCAAGGCATCTTGGCAATGAATTTCATGAACAGTATTTTATTGTTCCTTTTTTTTTTTAAGGAATAATTGCATGAAAGATCCTTATTGTTTTAAAATCGAATATGCTCACAACCTAAAAAAAAATTCTTTAATTTTTTTTTTCGACAAAATTTTTTTTCTTTAATTTTTTTTTTAACAAAGAACATTGAACTATTTTTAATTTTTATTTTATTTTAGGAATAATTGTATAAAATGTTTGTATCGTTTCAATCTAAAACTTTTCACTACATTTTTCACAAACGTGCAACGCACGTGGCCAAAACTAGTATATATATATATGTGTGTGTGTGTGTGTGTGTGCGCGCTAGAAAAGTTGGTCTAACTTGACACACTTTTTCTGAACTAGCCAACTCATCACTCTGGCCGTAAAAAATGTGTGTCATGTCGAATCTATAGGGTTCCAAATTGACTTTATGTAGTAAATAAATTAATTATTAAAATAGATTACACGTTTGAAATATTATCAATCTATTTCTTATGAATGCATTCTATAGTTCGTTATTCTATATGTTCAAATTGAAAGACTCTTGATATACGTGATATTAATGTCTTGTGAATAAACATATAAATTCAAAATTGGTCTCATTTATCTACATTATCAATAATGTTATTTAGATATCTTTAATTTTCTTAAAATAAAAATAAAATTGCATCTAACTATGCATAGGAAATATAAATATATACAAAATAGAACTTTCTCTAAACAATATCTTTTTTTTTTTTCCTACCACATTAACTTTTTTTTTTTTTTGATCGAAAGTGTAAATTTGGATAGATCAAAAGAAATGTACACATACACCGAACATACCCAGACAAAGAAGCAAGTGTTCAAAATTACAAAAATTAACTAAATAAGTACACCGGGCATTCCCGGGAGAACAAAAATATAGCTAATCAACCATGATCAAAACAAACTAAAGGCTAAAACTCAACGGTATTAAAACATTAGGATACAAAAAGAACAAGACTTTGTATACATGTGTTTTAATTTGTTTGATAACGCTATCCGGAGAAGGTTTGAGATCTTCAAAAATCAATCTATTTCTAGTAATCCATAAATGGTAAATGGTGGCCACAATTGCAATTCTCTTTCCTTTGAATTGCCAAGTCGTCCCTCTGGCTTCTTTTTTGATTCATTTAAGGGAGCTTGCAATAGTTGTCATAGCCCTCCGAATACCCACGCATCGTCTAATAAGGCTCCAAACTTCAGCACAAAACCGGCAGCGGAAGAATAAGTGTTGGATGGATTCTTCCTCGGACGTGCAAAAACTGCAATTCCTATTGATATCCATGAATAAAAATTTTATCCTTGGTTAGTAACTTCGATTTCACACTCAACCAAATGATAAACGAATGTTTTGGAGACAAATACGGCTTCCAAATATCCACAGCCAAGCTGTTCGGTGTCCCTTTAGAACGGAAGTAGTCATATGCATTGGACATGCAGTTTTCAGCTCCTGAATTCCACGTATTCAGTCGGCTGATAGCAGCCATGTGATTACCCTCAAAATGGCAGATTTAGTCCCTTATTTGGCAAAGTCTTTTGAGAAGAGGCGAGTCCCCTTTGGATAGAGTCCAGTCCCATAAGGAGTTCCCTCTCATGTACACGTGATTAACCCATCGGACCCAAATTGTATCCTTTTTTATGTGAAAGTTCCATAAAGATTTGGCTAACAAAGCTAAATTCCAGCATTTAATATCACGAAATCCAAGTCCTCCCTTCAGATTTAAGTGAGCACACCTTTTTCCAAGCAACCAATGGTTTTTTGTAAGCCCACAAAAAATTTCGACAAAGCCTTGTAACCCGGTCAATAACGCCAGTGGGTATGGATAAAATTGAAAGCCAGAAGCACTCCATGCCTTGCAATACGGCTCAAATGAGTTCAGCTCGCCCCGCGTATGATAACGAAGCACTTGTCCACAAGTTAATGTATTCGACTACTTTATCAACAAACGGAGCGTAGTGCATAATCTTAAGTTTCTCTGCTATAAGAGGAATACCCAGATAACAAAATGGCATTGATCCAATTGGGAATGCCGTGACCTCTTTAATTTCCGCCACATCCTATCCAATAATTCCAGCAGTGTACAAACATTAACTTGATAGAGCTAAATACAAACAATCCTTTAATTTCTTCTTCTTTTTTTTTTTCGGATTATGACATGCCAAAATAAATCTTTATGACTATGTCCAAAAACATTATAATGTAAAACCATGTAAAAGAGACTTTGCTTAGTACCTTAGGCCAAATGTTGCAACATCATAATTTTTTTTTTAAAATAAAAATTATGCGTCTGAGATGTATTTTGTATTTTGTACTAAGAAGCGCCAAAATATAATAAACAAATTTTTTTTTTAAATCATATTCAATATTATCATTATTAAATTATTCACATGCTATTAGTAAACTGTATTGTTGTTGTATCATTTGTAGGTGCTAATGAAAATAAGAGTAGTGATCTCTTCCCTATAGTAAAAAAGAATTATGTTGTCCACTGTCTACATGACAGTGGACAATTAGTTAAAAAAATTTGCTAACAATAAATGAGGTTTTTTTTTTTTTTTTTGTCAATTGTCCACCGCCATGTAAGCAGTAGAAAATATGATTCCTCTTCACTGTAGAGAGGAGATCACACCACTCATGAAAGCAATGCAGTAATCTAGTCACATCATACCTTTTCATTTTCTTTTGAGCAATTATATTGATATTACATTTTTTTTTTACACCACTTTTTAATTCTGCTAAAGTCCCTAATATTTTTATATTGTCACACATAAATATTCACATTTTTTTAGTTGCATTTTTGTTCTCAATTTTTCATTAATTAACATATCTAGTATATGATAATAGTTTAAATCAATTTTTCTATTCGTGTACTTTGTAATGAGTGACAAATTTTTTATTGTACATTTGTATTTTTTGTTGTTTTTTCCTTATTTAAAAATATGATGGATAAATTAGTCAATTTGTGTCCTTCTAATTGAATTTTTGGACGGAAATCGTCATCAATGACAAGATTGTGGACCCTTAATATAAAATAAAAAAAAATTGAAAATGAATGCGATAATGAACAAGATTAGACAACTTTTATGCAATTAAAAGGCAGTACAATAAATAAGAATTGTGGTGACAATATATCCATTTTTTCTCTCGATACATTTAGGGTATTTATAATTAGCACACCATATTTTTTAAATTTACATTTTGCATACTATATTTTACTTATATATTAAAATACATACATTTTACAGGAAAAAATGAAAATATTTATAACTTTGCTATTATAAATAGCTACACAAACCAAATTATCCCTAATTGAAAATAATGAATCAAACTCTATATGTTACATTGTGTAACACTTTGCATACATTTTTATTATTCTTCAAAATTTTAAATTTTATTACTTTTTTATTCAAAAATTAATTTCTCTCTCTCTTATATCTATTTTTTTGATAAATTAATTTTCTGTCAATCAACTATCACGACAGTTTTTAATTCTCGTTTTTACACAAAATTTTATATTTTGATCAACAATATTTATATTTATTTTCTCTTCTTAAAGTTTTGTCGTAAATAAAAAAACATAAAAAAAAATATGTATAATTTTAATAATTTGTTAAATTGCGAAATAGTATAAAACTATAACCTCAACTTAAAGTAAATAAGAAAATCTGTTTAAGTTGTAAAATAATATATTATTTTACTAGAATTCTTTAATTTTTATTAATTGAACATAAATTATTTAATAGACGATGACGACTGAAACTTTCCATTTGTATATTTAATAATGTTAGACAAAATTCAAAATTAGTTTAAAGAAATTTTGTAAACCTCACACTAAAGAAGACATTTTTTTAAAAAAAAAAAACATTTTAATATAAGCCATCACAAACTTCTATTAATTAATTTTAAAGTATACTAAAATAGTTTTAAAAAAATTGTACATAAGAGACCGTTCCACCTACAAATAATTGCGGTCTTTAATTTCAACTAATTTAACGTTTAAATGTATTAAATCTATAATTGAATGTGTTTGGGTGTGGGTATAAGAATTTAAAGGTTGTAATAGATCTATACCATTAGATTAATTTAAATTAATGACCTTGGTTATTTGTCAAATATATTAATAGGAGAAATGGTCATCGTATAATATAAAATGTGTGATTTGTCATTTTTAGGTATTTTAGTTTGTTCATCTATTTATAATAATATGTTTGTAATTTTTTTTAGAATAATGTTATTTATCAGTTATCACAACTAGTGATCATCAGTTTATGCGGTAGTAGAGTCTACTGTAATTAATTAGTACTATATAATTATGTTGTCTCTTCAAATTAATCAATTACAATAAACATATCATCGGTGGTAATAAATAGTATCACTCATTTTTTAACCAAAGATGTGTTTTTTGTTACATTAAGTCAAAAGTGGTGGGTAAAATATAAATTAACACTATATGGTATGGTGCAAATTGTAAATTGTAAATTCTCCTTTTTTTTGAAAAAAAAATCTCCTAAAAGCAATTTCGTGACTAATGTTTGTTTAAGTTTAAATTATAATTTAAATTGATTAAATATATTTTTTTAATCACATATCTTGTAGAATCCACAACTTACTACATCCACTTATTATCTATACACATTTCATAAAACTCATAACTTATAAGTATTTAAAAAATAATTTCAACACTCACAAACACGATAGATCTTTTAATACGAAAAACTAACTTTCTGAAGTGATTCATCAACCCGATTTTGCTTATGTCTCCCCCCTCTCTTCTACTTGAATCTTCGTAATCGCCATTAACAGACCTCGGAATAAATGTGGTCAAATGATGGTAAAGTTAAGTTTTAGACAAGAGGAAACAGCATGGTATCAAAACAAATATTGTTATTGTGCTTAAATTTCAGTGTCACTTATTCGATAAGGAGCGTATTGAAAACAATTTAAGTTGACAAATTTGTTTAATTTCAAGAAGTTAAGATTTTAAACGATGTAGTTCAACAAATTACGAGCAAATTATTATCCATAAGGAACTTGAAATGAGCACACAAATACGCAATCTAAAACAATTCTCTGAGTGAGAATGGCATTTTCTCATTCAGATCGAAGTGTTTTGATGGCCCGCTATATCTACTTAAGCAAAATCATTACATGTAAGGAAGGGAGTGAAGAAAAAAGATTCACGCATCCGACTCCAAATTCATTGAAGAGAAAGACTTCGATTTTTTTAATTTCCAAGATAATGACGGGTGTTTGACAATGCCAACTTTTCTAGTATGATTCACCCAATGAGTTTTCATTGTTGCAAGCCGGCCTAATCCCAGATAGATTGCAATGCTTTTTTGGCATTCTCTTTAACAAATTTTGCTATAAATAGGAGCCTCTAAGAAATCTTAGAGATATTCTAGGAGAGTTAGAGTTTAAATTTTTACGGCAAATAAAAGGAGATAAATCAAATTAAAGATGGCCAAGGCAAGCAACAACATTGCCATGTTCCTAAACATGGCTTTCATACTCTCACTTTTTTTTATTGTTGCTATGGTTGAAAGCAGATCGTTACTCAATTGTAAGTGTTTAATAACCGTTCCAAATTATACACTCAACTTTCAAATTATTTTATTTATTTGTTCAGTTTAGGCACTTCGTTTATTTATGTCTGCACAATTAACAAAATGCTAATGTAACACGGAGAATCCATTAACACGGCTAGTCCAAAAGAAGTATTTTTGTCCAATTGCACGATTAAAACAATGCACTAATGGATTTTCCATGCCACGTTAGTATCTCTCGTAATTTATCGGATTGTTTAAATTGACATAAAATAAAACTTTCGTGACTAACGTAATTAGGAACAAAAAGTTCTTATAAACTGGTTGACATGGTTATAACGTCATTTAAAAATGTAACTTTTTTCGAGTTATCGACTCTTTTCATTTTTTATTTCTTTTTTTAATTTGCAGCTATCATAAAGGGAAGCCCAACCCCAACCTGTGATGGGGTGGTGGGTGTGAAGAATGGAGACACTTGTTTTGATGTTGCTAAGAGCTTCAATTTGAGCACTGAATTCTTTGATGCCATCAACCCAAATCTCAATTGTACTGCACTCTTTGTTGGCCAGTGGCTTTGCATTGATGGCTTTATAATTTAACTGAACTCATTGGGAGTTATAAGTTATTACTTGAATAAGGAGCTTTGTTGGGCTCCATCTAGTTTCCCATTGCTGTCAATCTTTATATTAATTTAAAGACTTGTTTTATTTTCTTGTTGTAGTTTAACTGCATAAGCAATCAGATTCTTGAAATTTAGAGTTGGTCAATGGTTTAACTTTTAAGATAATGGATAAAAATTGTCTTATTTTGTTTGAACAAAATTGATATCTAAATACACTTTTATCCGAATAATAATTTAAATAAAAAACGAGGATAAATTTTGTCCTAAAATAAAGACAAATTTTTTTATCCGAATAAAGATTCATTAATTTTTTTAAAAGACGAATATACCATTTATAATATAAAATAATTCTCTTTTTAAACATCTATAGCCTAGGATAATCTCCTCCACCCTTCACTGTCACCATTGCCTGCTCACCATCGTCATCGCTTGCCATAACCACCCTCAACCGCCGCTGCTCCACCTACTTTCTTTTTTTTCTTTTAGTTTTTTTTATTTACTTTTTTTCGTTTAATTAATAATAAAAGTAGAATTATCTTTTTTACGAAATTTTGACTTTTTAACTATAATTTTTTCAATTCTTATACCTAGTTAAACTAAACATAATAATGATAAACATGGTTTTAAACCTTTGGTCATTGCCTAATTTTTTCAATTCTTATACCTAGTTAAACTAAACATAATAATGATAAACATGGTTTTAAACCTTTGGTCATTGCCGCACTTATGTTCCCAACTATTTTTGTCGCATTCTTATCTTCAATATTTCATTAATTAGTACATATTGTCCCTATTGATGATTTTCATTCAAAAAATCTGTTAGAGGGCCTAAAAGACTTGTTTGCCCCTCATATTTTTAAATAAGTAAAAACTAACAAATACAAAAAATTCGATAAAATATATGTTCATCATTTTAAAGCAAACTAATAGAATATTTAAATAGAAATCGATACCAATGAAAAGATTACTAATTAATTGAAGGCAAGAATAAAAATACGACGAAATAAATTGAGAATATCAATGCGACATAACAAAGATTAAAGACCAACCTTCATTATAATTAAAATGTGGTGCGACAAGAAAATTCATGGTGGTGTGAATATAATTTCCTAAATGAAAACAAAACATGAAGTAAATTACTAGTTGGTTGTAAGATTACTTTTAACGGATTGTAAATTCTCGAATTTATGTGAAAATTTCACCATACACCATAAAATATAAAATAATTTAAAAAATACTATCCAACTTTTTTATTCTAAAAATACTATTTTTTATTTTTGTAACACTTGTTATATTTGTTATATTTGTTAATAATAAATGTAACACATTTATTTTAACTAAAATAACAAATGTAATAAAAAGTGTTATAAAACTTGAAAATAATATTTTTATAATAACAAAAGTATAATAATATTTTAAGAAATATTTTATTTATTGTAGTTATATGTGAAAAGACACCCCCATTTTATTGGTTTGGAGAACGGATCTGGGCTCTCAACGCAATTGATAATAACTTGGGATAATTACACAAATACACTATATTATGAATAGAATTTGAAATTTACTAGATAAAAATAAAAAATTATAAGAATACTAAATATGAAGAATATTATATGAATTATACTAGACTATCAAAGAATCCTTAAATTATGCATTATTATCATTCAAGATATCCTTTAATCAGTTTCAATTAAAGTATCTTATCCCATAATATCTTTTCAAATTTAAAATTCAAAAAATGAAGTCTCTACATCATCAACATATCAAAATAGCACTTGTTTAGTGTATAAAATACACATTCTTGCAAAAATAAAACATTGAACGGACTGGATTAGCGTGTGAAAATGATATAATGATTTCCTATTAATTCGAAATTAAATAAACAATGTTTTAAAGAAATTGAAACATTTTCATGTCAATCAAACGGTGAATTTCAAATAATAGTGTACATAATTAACAAAAATCACGTCGTTTATAAAAATATTTTATCATTAAATCATCAATTGTATGTGAATTGGAAAAATAACACTTTTCTATCACAATAACATTACACGATGTTCATTAGTATAAAATGGTAACAATGAATAATAACATTGTAAATTACCGACGTGTGATAACAATATATATATATATATATATATATATATATATATATATATATACTATAATATAAGTGTCTATGGCATGTTTACTATTCACCCTTCAACCAACGCGACGTCGTTTTCATGTAGTATTAGTCTTAATTTTGTCCAAATCTCACCATTTTGTCCTAATCTTTTGACACTTTTTGTATATTAAATTAATATATATGGCCGCATTTTTTGACTTCTTCATCTTTTCTTTTCTTTTATTTGTTTTAATATACATATATTAGTGTCTTTTAGCCGCAATTATTGACTTCTTATATATTATAGTCAATATATATTCATTTTTTCCTTAATAAGTCATCAAATTTGGTGCTTTTTTTATCCCCAGTTGCTATGGAGAACAAATGACGAAATACAATCGATTCTTAAAGGTTTTGCTAAATTTCATTTTCTCTAAACTGCAGTTTTTTTTTGTCCAACATAAATATTTGCTGCACTTTATACATTAAGTATTTTTACATAATTCCATTTGGAGACGATATCCCTATGGGTTACCTAACCATTGGATTTGGTTTCACATAATTTCATGATGTATAACTCAAGGTATGGATATTTTTGTAAACTGCGACAGTATGAATCCGAGAAACTGACTTAGATGTTTTGGTGATCATTTTAGTATGCCGAAATATGCCGTCGGACTATAAAATTTTTATATGTGGTAGCTACATGGGTATTCTACGTTCCTTGAAAATTTCATATTGTTCGGTGATCGTTTTCTATGTCAAATAAATTTTTTTTACTCCATGACCGGGTGAATTGTTTCTCTAAATTGTCTTTCTGTTCACCAACTCAAAAATATATTGTACCTTATATATTAAGTATTTTTACATAATTCCAGTTGGAGACGATATCTCTATGGGTTACCTAACCATTGGCTTTGGTTTCACATGATTTCATGTTATATAACTCAAGTTATGGACAATTTTTTAAATTGCGATAGCATAAATCCGAGAAACTGTCTGTGATGTTTCGGTGAGCATTTTAGTGTGTCAAAACATGCCGTCGGATTATCAAATTTTTATATGTGTTAGCTACATGGGTATTCTACGTTCCGTGAAAATTTTATATTGTTCGGTAATCATTTTCTATGTCAAATAAATATTTTTTGCTCCATGACTGGGTGAATTGTTTCTCGAAACTGCACTTTCTGTTGACCAACTCAAAAATATGCTGCACCTTATATATTAAGTATTTTTACATAATTCCAGTGGGAGACGATATCTCTATGGGTTACCTAACCATTGGCTTTGATTTCACATAATTTCATGGTATATAACTCAAGTTATGGACAATTTTGTAAACTACGACCGTATAAATCCGAGAAACTGCCTAGGGTGTTTCGGTGAGTATTTTAGTAAGCCGAAACATGCCGTCGGACTATCAAATTTTGATATGTGGTAGCTAAATGAGTATTCTATGTTCCCTGAAAATTTCATATTTTTCGGTTATCGTTTTCTATGTCAAACAAATTTTTTTTACTCCATGACCGGGTGAAGAAAATTTTGTAACAGTGCCCTTATTTTGAAATTTTTATTCACCTGGTCATGGAGTAACAAAAAATTTTTTGACATAGAAAACGATCACCGAACAATACGAAATTTTCAAGGGACATAGAATACTCAGGTAGCTACCACATACCAAAAATTAGTAGTCCGACGGCATGTTTAGGCATACTAAAATACTTACCGCGAAACCTCCTAGGCTCTTTTTCGGATTTATGCCGTCGGCGTGCCGGATTCGCTATTATAAACCAGTCAAAAAACTTTAAGTAGTGTAAATATCTTCTTAAAAATTTTTGGACCTTGGTTTTGTGGTAGTTTTAGTGGATTCCTATGTTTTGGTTACACGTTAATGATGTGAACTTGAAAGGTTTTGCTAAACTTCATGTTTTTCTAAGATACAGTTTCTGTTGTCCAACTCAAACATTTACTGCATTTTATATATTAAATATTTTTACATAATTCCAGTTGGAGACGATGGCCCTATGGGTTACCTAACCATTGGCATTGGTTTTACATAATTTCATGTTATATAACTCAATTTATAGACAATTTTGTAAACTGTGACAGCATAAATCTGAAAAACTAACTAGGATGTTTCGATTAGCATTTTAGTAAGTCGAAATATGCCGTCGGACTGTCAAATTTTGATATGTGGTAGCAACATGAGTATTCTATGTTCCCTGAAAATTTCATATTTTTCGGTGATCGTTTTCTATGTGAAATGAATTTTTGTTAATCCATGACTAAATGAAGTTTTGAAGTTTTTTTTTCCCATGTACGTGCAATGGAAAAGTGACTATTTAAGAATTTTTTTTTTTTTTTTTTTGTAAGTGGACTTTTTCATGACAAATATAAAAACAAAAAAAAAAAAAAAAAAAAAAATTCCCCACTTTGCCGAGTAGGCAAAGTGGGGGAAATTTTTTTTAAAATTTATCCCACTTTGCCGAGTTATTTTAATTTTCCCACTTAGCCGAGTAACTCGGCAAAGTGGGAAACATTAAATTTTTTTTATTTTTTTTTCCTAATTTGCACTTTTAGTCCACATTCTTTTCATTTTATAACAAATTTACCCATAACTTTTTTTGTTGGCTTTAGCCATCCCCGACTTTTAAATTTCGTTACAAATTTTATTTTGTCCACCTTTTTAAATAAAATAAATAAATCAATAACAACAAAATAAAATAAAAATGTATATGAAGTCCTACAACTTTTAAAAAGTAGCCCAATTTTATTTTGACATTTTTAAAAAAAAAATATTTTTTTAAATTTCTCGAGTTAGTCGACATTTTTTTTTTAACATTTTGTCGAGTTCCTCGAATTTAAAATATATATATATATATATATATATATATATATATATATATATATATATATATATATATATATATATATTTTTTAAAATTTGTTGAGTTACTCGACAAAAAAATAAAAATAAAAAAAAAAAATTTTTTTAAATTTGTCGAGTTACTAGCCAAAAAAAATAAAATCATTTTTTTTTTTAAAATTTTGTAGAGTTACTCGAATTTTTTTAAAAAAATATATATATATATATATATATATATTTTTAAATCTTGTCAAGTTACTCGAATTTAAAAAAACAAAAAAAAAATTTTTTTTTTTTAAATTATGTCGAGTTACTCGAATTTAAAATAAAAATTTTTATCGAGTTACTCGAATTTAAAAAAAAAAAAAAAATTTTTTTTAAATGTTGTCGAGTTACTCGAATTTTTAAAAAAAATATTTTTTTTTAACTTTTGTCGAGTTACTCGAATTTTAAAAAAAATAAAAATATATATATATTTTTTAACTTTGGTCGAGATACTCGAATTTTAAAAAAAAAAAAATTATTTTAACTTTTGTCGAGTTACTCGAATTTTTAAAAAAAAAAAATTTTTCTTAACTTGTGTCGAGTTAATCGAATTTTTAAAAAAAAAATTTTTTTTTTTTTTTACTTTTGTGGAGTACCTCGAATTTAAAAAAAAAAAAACAAAAAAAAAAAGAAAATTTTAACTTTTGTCGAATTACTCAAATTTAAGAAAAAAAAAAAAAAAAAAATTTTACTTTTGTCGAGTAACTCGAATTTTAAAGAAAAAAAAAATATTTTTTTTTCACTTTTGTCGAGTAACTCCATTTTAAAAAAAAAAAAAAAATTTTTTTTTTTTTTTTTTTACTTTTGTCGAGTTACTCGACTTTAAAAAAAAAAAAAAAAAAAAATTTTTACTTTTGTCGAGTAACTCGATTTTAAAAAAAAAAAAAAAAATTTTTTTTTTTTTTTTACTTTTGTCGAGTTACTCTACTTTTAAAAAAAAAAAAAAAAAATTTTTTTTTTTTTTACTTTTGTCGAGTAACTCGATTTTTTAAAAAAAAAAAAAAATTTTTTTTTTTTTTTTAACTTTTGTCGAGTAACTCGATTTAAAAAAAAAAAAAAAAAAAAAAAATCTTTTTTTTTTTTTTTTTTTAGTTTTGTCGAGTTACTCGACTTTTATAAAAAAAAAAAAAAAATAAAAAAATTTTTTTTTTTTTTTTACTTTTGTCGAGTTACTCGATTTAAAAAAAAAAATCTTTTTTTACTTTTGTCGAGTAACTCGATTTTTTTAAAAAAAAAAAAAAAAAAAAAATTTTTTTTTTTTTTACTTTTGTCGAGTTACTCGACTTTTAAAAAAAAAAAAAAATTTTTGTCGAGTAACTCGACAAAAATTTTAAAATTTCTTTTTTTTTTTTTAAAATTCGAAAAAGATTGTCGAGTTACTATTCAACTCGACAAACTTTTTCGAGATGAATAGTAACTCGAAAAAGTTACTGTTCATGAAAAAAAAAATTTTTTTTTTAAAAAAATTCGAAAAAGTTTGTCGAGTTACTATTCAACTCGACAAACTTTTTCGGGATGAATAGTAACTCGAAAAAGTTACTGTTCATGGAAAATAATTTTTTTTTTTTTTTTTTAAAAAAATTCGAAAAAGTTTGTCGAGTTACTATTCAACTCGACAAAGTTTTTCGGGGTGAATAGTAACTCGAAAAAGTTACTGTTCATGGAAAAAAAAAATTTTTTTTTTTTTTTAAATTCGAAAAAGTTTGTCGAGTTACTATTCAACTCGACAAACTTTTTTGAGGTGAATAGTAACTCGAAAAAGTTACTGTTCATGAAAAAAAAAATTTTTTTTTTTTTTAAATTCGAAAAAGTTTGTCGAGTTACTATTCAACTCGACAAACTTTTACGAGGTGAATAGTAACTCGAAAAAGTTACTGTTCATGAAATTATTTTTTTTTTTTTTTTTTTTTTATGGTGAGCTTTTACATTTGTAATTTTTTTTTCAATGAAAAAAATCAACAACATATTTTATTTTTTGTAACTATTAATTATAACATTTTTACCAATAATGTTACAAATATTTTTTTATACTAATTGCTAAAATAAAATAAAATAAAATATATTGTATTAATTGATTATGATATATATTCTAATAAATGAAATATTAAATAAAATTTTGTATATGCTCTATTTATCAAGTTACTTGACAAATCCAAATTTAAGACTCACGAGTTTCTTGAAAAATAACAGCACTAAATAAGAATAAAAAATTATTTAAATGTATGACATCATTTAAATAAAAAAGGGAAACAAAATAATGAAAATTTTAAATTTCGTTCGTTCATCGAGTAACTCCGGCAACTTGATTTTCAGTTTGTCGAGCTACTTGAGCTATTGAATAGATTGATTTCGTATCACATTTTTAATCGAGTAACTCGACAAACTTTATTTTGGGTTTATCGAGTTACTCGAGTAACTTCAACAATGCATATTGTTCATTTTTTAGTTTAGTTTTTTTATTTAAATTATGTACTACACTTAAATTTTTTTATCTTTTAGTTTTTTCATGTTATTTTTAAACCAACTCATGAATCTCAAATTTGGATTTGTCAAGTCACTAGATAAATTAGTCATAATAAAAGAATATATAATATATTGTATTAATTGATTATGATATATATTAAATTTATATGATATATATTTTATTTTGATATCTCCTAATAAATAATCAATTAAATACAAATATGTATGTCCTTCATTTATCAAATAAGTTAACAAATCCAAATTTCATGTCAACACGTTCCTCGAATAATAATATTACAACATTCAAATTAAACAAAATAGTCAATGTATTAAATAATTTCAATAAAAAAACTAAATTGCAGTTTTTGTTGTCCAACTTAAATATTTGCTATAGCTTATACATTAAGTATTTTTATATAATTCCAGTTGGAGACAATATCCCTATGGGTTACCTAACCATTGGCTTTGGTTTCACATAATTTCATGTTGTATAACTCAAGTTATGGACAATTTTATAAATTGCGACAGCATGAATCCGAGAAACTGCATTGGATGTTTCGTTGAGCATTTTAGTGTGTCAAAACATATCACATAAAAGCAGTTGATTATATAGAACAAGCAAAATCCAAGCAGAAAACATAAAAGCTAATACTTGAAATTCGAGGATACTAATGGATACATTACATAAATAGAAAATAAAGAAAGTGAGTTAACATGCTTCAAAGATCAAATTAGCACAAAATAATAAAATAAGAACATTAATTATATAAAAAAACCATAAAATCAAAAATAAAAACGAACAAAGCCATCCCCTTCCACGTCCACATTCGGATTACATCACAATATTACAACTTTTACTGGATAATTTTTGTGCATACTATTTACATCATTCAGCTTTTAAATTATGATTGCTTTGTGGCATTTCCTAAAGACATTACTTATTTGATTTTGGACACAGCTTCTCAGAGGAGAACAAGAACTATAGACTCAGTGACTCACTGAAGTGGAGAAGCTCCTGGTAGTTTGTTCCTTATGTAAGACATTTCTTGATGCTGATTCTTTACATTATTTTACATTCTTATTTGCATTACAAGTTCAAAAATGACCATTAAATATGTCGATCAATGGTAGGAGATGTTAGGCTGAAATACCTTCACAAATTTTACCACAGCACATCTAGGACTTGAATCTAATAACCCACTAACCTCTAAACTTATATCTTCCTTGCATTGAGCTATAATATTTTTTGTTGCAATAGATGGCCGTTAGGTTAAACTTGTTCTGACTCCCGTGCAATGAACTATTCCCGAGACATTTCTTGGCGATACAAAATCAAGAAAGAATGAATAAGGTTTAGTATCCCGACGATCAGCTCCATGGAATTGGCGGACAATGATTTCCTCTACTTTCAATAATTAGAGGATTCTGTCCAAAGTGAATTGGGGGTGGGGACTATTTAAATGAAATAAAAACGAAAAGAAATAGCAGTGGAGTAAACAAAAACCATAAAAACCCGGAAGAATTAGATTTATATCCTACAAAAAAATATGAATTAATCAATACCTGAGGATGGCTTTTCCTTGTGGCTATATGCGCAGCTGTATTACCCTTCTTGTCACGTTCATTTAATATCGAGTGATCAGATTCCAGTAATTCCTCTACTACAGAAGTATCCTGACCTTTTACAGCCATATGCAATGCAGTTTGGCCCTGCTTATCTTTGATGGAGATAATTCCTCGATCCCTTTCAATAAGTGCTTTTACGATATGTAACAGGCCATATCTTGCAGTTGTGTGTAATGCAGTTTTTCCATTCTTCCTTACAATTCTTATCGAGTTCACATCAGTATCTAATATGGCATTCACAACATCCAGATGACCCTGCACAGTAGCTGAATATAAAGGGCTCGTGTTTGACGAGTTGCATATTTTACAGAGTTCTGGCCATCTCCCAAGAAGTTCCTTCAGAATTTCTGAATACAGGAAGTCAATATTATAGGTTGTGTCAGGATTCTCAGAAGTCTCCAACTTTGTTCAAGCACAATAATCTCACAGAAATTCAAATTTATATAATACAAGAATATTGATCCTGAAAGCTGGAAAAAACATCATCAATCCACTAACCCAGCAGGAATGCTACTCTCAGATTAAACTTATATCATGTTTATTCATTGTCAACAAAGTCAATAAATGCTAACCCTTTGACGACGATTTAAATTGAAGAAACTAAATAAGAAAATGAATGTCTATGTTTCCTGCTATATTTGGAGTTATATTCCATTTGCTCATAATCAGGAACATAAAAAGTAAACAAATTTCTATTCATTAAAGGTACAAATAATAAATTTTATGAAATGAGAAGGCAGAATAATTCTAGTGGAGTGTTTAGAAGGTTCAAGAATGATGTCACAAATTGAAGTCAAATTTAATTATTTATCAACCCCGTATCGCCATATTAGCAAAAAGCCAGTTTTCGTCGCATAATTAAGTTCCATCATCATATAAATACTATTGAGGAAATTACACTTGATTACAACAGATTATTTGTATTGAAGTTTTTATATTTTTAATCAAAAGTGCCCTGCCATCCTGTCAAAACTTACCAAGAAAAGTCCTCTTCATCCATATTTTATTACCTTCAAACCGAGACTGTCATTCTTAATCAATCAGTCCTAACGAACTGCAGTACATATGTTTTAAGTGTAGTTAACAATAGACCTTTTTACCGTGCACAAAAACACAAGGACGTGCATTTTTGTGCATTCATGAGTGTGTTGCACTCCTGCTTTGAACTGTCAGCTAAACAAAGTTCTATATTACAGTAACAACTTTCCAACCTTCCGATTCAGCATCGTTCCTAAAATTCGTTTTTATTTCAGAAGACACAAATTTATTTCTGAAGACACAAGTTTAAAGGCAAAAACGAACTCCTGGAGTTAACTCGACAACCATGGTTGTCGAGATAACTCGGCAACTAACATTGTTGTCGAGCTAACTCGACAACCAACGTGGTTGTCGAGTTACTCGACAACTGGTTGTCGGGTTAACTACTCGAATTATTATTTTTTTTCTAATTCTAATTGCTGAAATTTTACGAAAATTTCGAAACCCTAAACCTCAAAACTCCTAGAATTGGGGAATTTTATAAGTAAGTTGTCCAAATCTTTTGAATACCTTGCTGCCACCTCTTCAAAAACAGCCGCCTCTCTTTTGAATTGAACTGGGATTCCATCTGTGATTTGTTTTCAATTTTTTCAAGCTCATTTTTCCCGTTCTGAGATCCTCATGGATGTTTATGCTTATATAGAGAGAGAAAGGTAATGAAATGTGTGTATATTAGCATATTCTTGATTAACTATTCTGAGAAGAAATTTTTTTGTTTTTTAATCGTCGAGTTACTCGAACAGCGACACAAAGAAATTTTTTTTTTTTTTTAAATGTGGGTTTTTAGCCAATTTTTTTTGTCTGTAAGAAAAAATTTCTTTTACTTAGACAATAATTTTTTTCTTTTTTTTCCTTTTCTTCTTACAGTGTATTGAAATTTGTTGGTTGTCGAGTAACTCGACAATCATTATAGCGCTTTTCTCCACCATTACTGCAATATCCTGCTAAGCAAATTTAGCAATTACACTGCGAAAATTTAGCAAAATATCCATTCCAAAATTTAGCAAAATATTTTCCCAATCACAGAACAAAGTTTAATAAATGACCAGCAAGTTTTTCTTCCATTCCACTGCGATTTTGTGTCCAGCATTTTGGCCTAAAAATTGTTCAAAATTAAGACATATATAGTTGTCGAGTTACAAATTTATCATTGAGAATTTGGGAGAAATGCAAGATTCAGACAAACTTACACATAAATATTTGATTTGAAATTTTCTAAAACTATGGATAAACTAACATATTAGTTGTATAAATAAGAATGATGTTCTTCTTACAAATATTAAAATAAAATTGTAAATATTTTATAGCAACTAAGAAACACAACAAGAAGACATTATCATGGACCTACTTGACTTTGTTTCCTGTTTTCTTTTTATAGCTTTTGCTTTGTTCCTGTTTGCATTTTTTTAATTTTTTTTCCCACTTTGTCGAGTTACTCGGCAAAGTGTTTGGATATTTTTTTTTCTTCCCCTTTGTCGAGTGTGTTTGCATCCTTTTTTTTTTTTCCCTAATTTGCACTTTTGGTCCACAACCTTTTTATTTTATAACAATTTTACTCCTAACCTTTTTTTTTAGCATTGTCTATCCCCGACCTTTGAATTTTGTTGCAAATTTTATTTTGTCCTCCTTTTTAAATAAACAAAATAAAAAACTAATAACAACAAAATAAAATAAAAATGTAAATGAAGTCCTATAACTTTTAAAATGTACAAAATAATTTTACTTCCTTAAAAATCCATCCCGCCCCACCCCTTTTCATTTTTCATTTTTTATTTTTAGCAGAATTACATTACTTATATAAGTGATCGACGGCCAAATTATTGTGGTGTGTGTCAATCACAAAATTTTTTTCTTTAATTTGTTTTTCTTATTTGTTTTTCTTTTACACATATTCATTAAATTTTTACTAATCTTTTTTTTATTTTATCTTATAATATTACAGATTAATATAAAAGAATGCTATTATTTTTTTTTTCTTTTTCTATTCACATATTCGTCCAATTTTCATCAATTTTTCAACAATTTTTTTTATTTAATGTTATAAGCAAATTATACACAATTCTTTAATATTTTGCTTTTATGTCATTAGCAAAAAAGTTGAAAAACTTGGAGCCGAGTTTGAAGAGTGAGGGTTTGGTCCTATTTAAATTCTTGAAATTGTGCAATTGAATCAAAATATAAAAATGATCACTTTACCAACATCCAAATATCGTTTACAAATCTTAGTTATTTAATTTTTATTTATACAAGTTACTAATTTTTTTTATACAAATTGTGTGTTTATTTGGTTATGTTTTTCTCAATAGAATTTCAACATTTGACTAAATTAATTGTATTAAATGGTATGTTCAAAAATATGTTTTTCATATTTATTATTTACATATTATACATTTAATATTTTTTATACTAAATTTTTTTATACATATATATATTCAAGCAGTGCCTACGTGCAGGGTTCTGTTTTTGTTAATAGAATTTTAACATTTTGCTTAATTAATTGTATTAAATGGTATGTTCAAATTATTCAATAGTGAATAGTTTTTTATTCAATATTGAATTTTATTAAATATTTTTTTTAAAGTTTGAAAACTTAGTGTGCAATTTTAAAATTATACAATCAGACCTTAAAATTCTAAAACAAGGGATCTTTTAATACAATTTTTAAAATTGCACAGAAGATCCCCTTTTTATCTTTAAAACAGTAAGACTTCTCATGCAATTTCAAAAATTGCACAAGAGGCTCTTCTATTTTATTTTAAATTTAAGGGACTTACTATGCAATTTTCAAATTACATGGAAAGCCCTCTTTCCAAAACAGGAAAAAAACACCCAAAAGGTTGTAAATAAAACTTTTGTTTTTAAAAGTTGGAGTTGGTGGCTTATAACTGATCGATATATTAAATTATTATAATATATTTTATTTTATTTTATTTTAACAATTATGATAACACAGTGTCAAAAATTGATGTCGAGTAACTCGACCAATTTATTTTTTAATAAATTATTGTTGAATAACTTGACAAACCAAAGACATTAATTTTATTATAAAAAAAAAATATTTGTCGAGTAACTTGAAAAAAATCCAAAAAATGGTCAAATTGGACTTTCAACAAAATTTAAATATTGGGAATGGTCAATGACATAAAAATAAAAATTATGGGTCAATTAGTTAAAAATTTAAAAAATTGGGACCAAATGAACAATTTTAAAAAAAAAATATTTTGAACTTTGTCGAATTACTGGACAAAGTTCTTGAATATTTTTTTTTCCCACACTTTATCGAGTAATTTATAAAGTCAGCTTTTGTTAACTTTCCTATTTTTTTTTTTTTTTAAGATTTGGTCTTGGTTTTTTGAGTAACTCTAAAAAAAATACAATAAAGAAAAAAATACAAAAATTTGTCAGATAACTCGACAATGGCTTAGTATCAACACTAACAAAAAAAATAAAATAAAATAATTTCAACCAGCCAAATATTGTCGAGTTGCTAGACAACATTAAAATAAATAAATAAATAAATCAAACAACCAAATATTGTCGAGTTGCTCAACAACATTATAAAAAAAACATTAATCAAATGTGTAACTCGACAACATTATTAAAAAAAAAAAAAAGTCATTGATTTATATAAACAAAAGTTAATTTATATTTTGTCTTTATTTGTTTTCTTTTTCATAAATTTTTATGATTACTGCATTTTCTCTAAATTGTAGTTTTTGTTGTCCAACTTAAATATTTCCTGCAGCTTATACATTAATTATTTTTATATAATTCCAGTTGGAGACAATATCCCTATGGGTTACCTAACCATTGGCTTTGGTTTCACATAATTTCATGTTGTATAACTCAAGTTATGGACAATTTTGTAAATTGCGACAGCATGAATCCGAGAAACTGTCTTGGATGTTTCGGTGAGCATTTTAATGTGTCAAAACATAACGTCGGATTATCAAATTTTTATATGTGGTAGCGACATGGGTATTCTACGTTCCGTGAAAATTTCATATTGTTCGGTGATCGTTTTCTGTGTCAAAGAAATTTTTTTTGCTCCATGACTAGGTGAATTGTTTCTCCAAACTGCACTTTCTGTTGACCAACTCAAAAATATACTGCACCTTATATATTAAGTATTTTTTTATAATTACAGTTGGAGACGATAGCTCTATGGGTTACCTAACCATTGGATTTGGTTTCACATAATTTCATGGTATATAACTCAAGTTATGGACAATTTTGTAAACTGCGACCGCATGAATCCGAGAAACTGCCTAGGGTGTTTCGGTGAGTATTTTAGTAAGCCGAAACATGCCGTCGGACTATCAAATTTTGATATGTGGTAGTTAAATGAGTATTCTATGTTTCCTGAAAATTTAATATTTTTCGGTTATCGTTTTCTATGTCAAACAAATTTTTTTTACTTCATGACCGGGTGAAGAAATTTTAGTTGCACTTCCCTTATTTTGAAAATTTTATTCACCTGGTTATGGAATAACAAAAAATTCTTTGACATAGAAAACGATCACCGAACAATACGAAATTTTCAGGGGACATAGAATACTCGGGTAGCTATCACATATCAAAAATTGGTAGTCCGACGGCATGTTTAGGCATACTAAAATACTCATCGCGAAACCTCATAGGCTGTTTTTCGAATTTATGCCGTCGGCGTGCCGGAATCGATATTTTAAACCAATCAAAAAACTTTAAGTTGTGTAAATATCTTCTTAAACTTTTGTGGACCTTGGTTTTGTGGTAGTTTTAGTGGATTCACATGTTTTGATTACACGTTAATGATGTGAACGTGAAAGGTTTTGCTAAACTTCATGTTTTTCTAAGATCCAGTTTCTGTTGTCCAACTCAAAAATTTATTGCACCTTATATATTAAGTATTTTTACATAATTCCAGTTGGAGACGATAGCCTTATGGGTTACCTAACCATTGGCTTTAGTTTTACATAATTTCATGTTATATAACTCAATTTATGAATAATTTTGTAAACTGTGACATCATGAATCTAAAAAACTAACTAGAATGTTTCGATTAGTGTTTTAGTAAGCCGAAACATGCCGTCGGACTATCAAATTTTGATATGTGGTAGCTACATGAGTATTCTATGTTCCCTGAAAATTTCATATTTTTCGGTGATCATTTTCTATGTCAAATGAATTTTTTTTAATCCATAGCTAAGTGAAGTTTTGAAATTTGTTTTTTTTTTTTTCCTTTTTTCCCACTTTGTCTAATAACTCGGCAAAGTTAGTATTTAAATAAAAAAAAAAAAAAAAATTAACTTTCTCAAGTAACTAGAAAAAAAAAAACAAAAAAAACCTTTCTCGAGTTACGCGAGAAAAAATGAAACTTTTTTTTTTCACTTTGCCTGTTTGAATATGTGTATTTTTTTTTTTTTTTAGTAATTTGCACTTTTAGTCCTCGAGAAAGCAAAAATGAAAATTTTGTTTTTTTTTTTTCTTTATTTTTTTCACTTTGCCTGTTTGAATATGTGTATTTTTTTTTTGTTTTTTAGTAATTTTCACTTTTAGTCCACAACCTTATCATTTATAACAAATTTACCCCTAACCTTTTTTTTACATTGGCCATCCCCGACCTTTGAATTTTGTTGCAAATTTTATTTTATCCTCTTTTTTAAATAAAAAAAAAAACTAATAACAACAAAATAAAATAAAAATGTAAATAAAGTACTACAACTTTTAAAAAGTATCCCATTTTGATTTTGACATTTTTTCATTTTTTTAATTTGCACTTTTTGTCCAAACCATTCAAATTTGTAACTAATCTACCCCAACTTTTTTTTTTGGACATTAGCCATCCAACTATCACCCTTTTGTCCTACATATTTGCATTAAATTTTTATAAAATCAGCTTTTGTTAATTTTGCTATTTTTTTTTTTAAGATTTGGTCTTGGTTTTTTGAGTAACTCTAAAAAAAATACAATAAAGAAAAAAATACAAAAATTTGACAGATAACTCGACTTTTTTTTTTTTTTAATTTCGATTTTAATTCAATTTACCAATTGAATTGTAAGGTAAATTTTTTATATTTTTCAAATTTTTTTTTTACATATTATTCTAAATAAATGCAGCATAAAAAAAACAATAAAATAAAATAACATTACAAATGAAGTCCAACAACTTTTAATCTTGACGAATGTGTGTGAATAGTAAAAGGAAAAAATTAATAGCATTTATTTAGAATAATTTGTAGATTTAAAAGTTAATATAAAAAAAAGTAAAAAATTGAATAAAAATTAGGTGTAAAAAAAAAATAAGAAAAAAAAATTAAAAAAAAAAATTTGTTGTCAAAATGGACTAATTTGCACACCCTACAATAAATGAATACAAAATTAAAAATTAAAAAAGTGAAAGGCACCATTAAAAAAAAATATATATATATACTAACAAAAGTGAAATTGGGCCAAAGCCCATTTTCAATGACTTCATTGTTAGTGTTGTCGAGTTGCTCGACAACACTAACAAAAATAAAAATCTAATGTCTTAGTGTTGTCGAGATGCTCGACAACACTAAAAAAAAAAAAAAAAAAAACATTTCCAATGACTTAGTGTCAACACTAACAAAAAAAATAAAATAAAATAATTTCAAGCAACCAAATATTGTCGAGTTGCTAGACAACATTAAAAAAAATAAATAAATAAATAAATCAAACAACCAAATATTGTCGAGTTACTTGACAAAGCAAACATATGTAACATATTTGTATTATATTAAGATGTAAATAAAATAAGTTTGTATAGGAAAATATAAAATAAAAGGAAAATTAGATAAAAGTCAAAAGATGTATAATTTGAATAAAAATGAAAAAGAAAAAATTGCATAATTTGCATTTCATGAGTCAGTTGAGTAACTCGAAAAACTCAAATATGAGTTTGTCGAGTTACTTTATGAAAAATGTGATAGACAAGCAAAAATCATAAAATTGGATTATTTTGTGTCAAATACATTGAATAAGTAATTTTAGATTTTATGTTGTACAATTGATTTGTAACAACTATAAATACACGTGTTAATTTATGTTAAAAAAATGTTTTTATGTATTTATTATAAGATATCATGTATAATTTAAACAGAAAAATAAAACTAAAGAAAAGGAAATATGTATGTCATGAGTTATTCGAGGATCTCGATAAACTGAAATGTGAGTTTATCGAGTAACTCGATGAAAATGTGCCATGAAATAAAAAATTATAAAACGTGAATTTTTTTTCGAGTTAATGGATGAATGAATTGTAAAATATTGTTTTCTTTAATGATTTGTTTTTTGTTAAATAAAAACCAATGATTTGTTATTATATTTGTTTAGAAATTTTTAATTTTTTGGGTTATTAAATATAATTTTCCATGGTTATTATTATAAGCATGAAATATATTTCCTAATTGTTTATGGGATTGACGTGTTCGAGCAGCTCGACATTGTTATTTTTTAGTTTGTCGAGTTACCTGACAAAGCAAATATATGATGAAAATACATTTTGAAATAAATATATTATAACAATTATATATATTTATTAGAATAATTATGTTAAATTATATGATGAAAATAATTGTGAGTTTTATAATTAATAATTTTTGTATTTGTGTATTTTTTATTTTAAGTGTAAAATAAATGGAACATTTAATATGTGATCTTATTTAGCATGTTATATTTACTAATACATTAAGTAATTCTATTAATATATAAAAAAAATGCTTTAACGTATTTTATATTAAGATATACATAAAATAAGTTTGTATAGGAAAATATAAAATAAAAGGAAAATTAGATAAAAGTCAAAAGATGTATAATTTGAATAAAAATTGAAAATTTTGCATTTCACGAGTCAGTCGAGTAACTCGAAAAACTCAAATATGAGTTTGTCGAGTTACTCGATGAACAAGGTGACAGACAAGCAAAAATCATGAAATGGGATTTTTTTGTGTCAAATACATTGAATAAGTAATTTTAGATTTTATGTTGTACAATTGATTTACAACAACTATAAATACACGTGTTCATTAATGTAAAAAAATTATTTTTATGTATTTATTATAAGATATGATGTATAATTTAAACAGAAAAATAAAACTAAAGAAAATGAAATATGTATGTTATGAGTTATTCGAGGATCTCGATAAACTGAAATGTGAGTTTATCGAGTAACTCGATGAAAATGTGCCACAAAATCAAAAATTATAAAACGTGATTTTTTGTCGAGTGTATATATATATATATATATATTTAAATCTTGTCAAGTTACTCGAATTTAAAAAAAAACAAAAAAAAAAATTTTTTTTTAAAATTATGTCGAGTTACTCGAATTTAAAAAAAATTTTAAAAAATTTTTATCGACTTACTCGAATTTTTAAAAAAAAAAAAAATTTTTTTTAAAAATGTTGTCGAGTTACTCGAATTTAAAAAAAAAATTATTTTTTTTTAACTTTTGTCGAGTTACTCGAATTTTTAAAAAAATAAAAATATATATATTTTTTTTAACTTTTGTCGAGTTACTTGAATTTTTTAAATAAAAAAAAAAAAATTTTTTTACTTTTGTCGAGTTACTCGAATTTAAAAAAAAAAAAAAAAAAAAAAATTTCTTAACTTGTGTCGAGTTAATCGAATTTTCAAAAAAAAGAAAATTTTAACTTTTGTCGAATTACTCAAATTTAAAAAATAATATATATATATATATATATATATATATATATATATATATATATATATATATATATATATATATATATTACTTTTGTCGAGTAACTCGAATTTAAAAAAAATAAATATTTAACTTTTGTCGAGTTACTCGAATTTAAAAAAAAAAAAAACAATAAAAAAAAAGAAAATTTTAACTTTTGTCGAATTACTCAAATTTAAAAAAAATAAATAAATAAATAATTTTTTTTACTTTTATCGAGTAACTCGAATTTAAAAAAAAAAAAAAAAAAATTTTTTTTTTACTTTTGTCGAGTAACTCGAATTTATAAAAAAAAAAAAAAAAAAAAAAAAAAATTTTTGTTTTTACTTTTGTCGAGTAACTCGAATTTATAAAAAAAAAAATTTTTTTATTTTTTTACTTTTGTCGAGTTACTCGACTTTAAAAAAAAATTTTTTTTTTTTTTTTTTTTAAATTCGAAAAAGTTTGTCGAGTTACTATTCAACTCGACAATCTTTTTCGAGATGAATAGTAACTCGAAAAAGTTACTGTTCATGGAAAAAAAAATTTTTTTTTTTTTTTTAAATTCGAAAAAGTTTGTCGAGTTACTATTCAACTCGACAAACTTTTTCGAGGTGAATAGTAACTCAAAAAAGTTACTGTTCATGAAAAAAATATTTTTTTTTTTTTTAAATTCGAAAAAGTTTGTCGAGTTACTATTCAACTCGACAAACTTTTACGAGGTGAATAGTAACTCGAAAAAGTTACTGTTCATGAATTTTTTTTTTTTTTTTTTATTTTTATGGTGAGCTTTTATATTTGTAATTTTTTTTTTCAATGAAAAAAATCAACAACATATTTTATTTTTTGTAACTATTAATTATAACATTCTTACCAATAATGTTACAAATATTTTTTTATACTAATTGCTAAAATAAAATATATTGTATTAATTTTTTTTTTCAATGAAAAAAATCAACAACATATTTTATTTTTTGTAACTATTAATTATAACATTTTTACCAATAATGTTACAAATATTTTTTTATACTAATTGCTAAAATAAAATAAAATAAAATATATTGTATTAATTGATTATGATATATATATTCTATTTTACTATATTCTAATAAATGAAACATTAAACAAAATTTTGTATATGCTTTATTTATCAAGTTACTTGACAAATCCAAATTTAAGACTCACGAGTTTCTTGAAAAATTGTTGATTTGCTGCGAAATAAACAGTGCCCTGGTTAATGACCCAAAAGACATTTTATGGGACTATGAAGACCTATAAAATGAAGTTTGTCATGTTCAAATCTCTTACACACATGTGCTTTGTTTGTTATCAGTCCATTAGGAATTGTAAATTGTAATTTTGTTTATAGTTGTTTGTTTCATCGTGAAATTTTCGGTAAATCCGTTCCAATTTTTTAATTTATTGAACGTTCCGTTCGATGAGGATACTTCTGGAGTTTTGAGCTTTAGTACACTCAAATTTGAATTCGTTTGTCTTTTTCACTGTTGGGGTCCTCCCTCATTTTACAGATATTTTCCTTGCATTTGACCCAGGTTTTGTTGTTAATGGTGTAATTAATTTTTCTTTTAGTGATTTACGTGTGGGGTATGTGATTAATGTGTAAGTCTTCGAGTAAACCCAAGGTAACAATTCAAAGAATTATTAACATTTTCATAATCCTCTATTTCATATATGAAAAGGAATCAAAAAATCAAGAAATATGCCATTATTCTACAATTTTTATATCAAGTGTACTCAAGAAAAAAATATCAATATATTTTAAATAAATGGCCGAAAATTAGACAAAACATTTGAAGAAATTTTGACATTTCTTTATTATTTGTTAATTATTTATTTTTTTGGTGTGTATGAGCAAATTGTACACAATTCGCTCTAAATTTGTTACATTTTTCAAATTTGTTTAAAAATTTGAATTTCATATTTTTTTTTGGTCATTTCAATTACATTTAAAACTTAAATTTTTTTCCTATATTTGTCACTTACATGCAACGCACGACTTTAAAACTAGTATATATATATATATATATATATATATATATATATATATATATTTTATTGCTGACACATTCAATAGTAATAAAGTTTACTAAAATATAATTAACAGCTAGTGTTTGACAAAAGCGTGCAGATAATAACAAAACAATATTGAACAAAATATGAAGGTTTTTCATATGCCCACTGAACTAAAATTTGATTTATTTTGTTAATGAACAAATCTGTTAAAATTTTGGCTATACTTTTTAAAGTTTCGTTATGGTAATGAAAATAATTTAAAATTGAATACCTCGTAGTCAAAGGCATAGTCGCGGCCAATTAGGGGATTGAACATCCTAGACTTCATCAACAGTGTTGGTACTATGATTTTTCGTCTCTCCATTAATTTCATCCTCTTTTCATAGTCACTCGGCTCTTGAAGATTCGTTTCCCGGGCATCAGTTTTGGGTTTGTTCTGTGGTCCCGAATCATTGTGGTTTAACGATGGGTAATCGAAGGGTTCGTATTCTCAATCTTCATCTTCTTCTTTGTTCCGATTCCATTCTTGTCTTTTGATTTCATCGTCTGTGAGGCGCCACAATGAAGGGTTTACGCTCACGAATGACGCTGTATTACCCAACGACCCGAATACCTTGTCTACGTGAACTCTGAAGCTATCTTCCATGGCTATTTCACCCTATTCTCTACACAATTTGTGATTATGTATATACACAAGGCAATGCGGTGCTCGGTATTTTACTAATGAATTTTTTTTTTTTTTTTGAAATGGATCACGAAATTATTTTTGTGATTGCTCTCATCTTTTAGCTAGCTTTTTAATTGCCGACATAAGGTGGTCCACGAAATTATTCTTGTTTACTGAAATTCTTCACAATTATGATTGCAAAGAGTCCATAGCCGGGTGAATCTCTAGCATTTACATGAGGTTAATATTTGACTTTCATTCGTTATACATGTGAGTAATTTGGGTAACTAAAATCAAGGGGGTTTCAGTTAAATATGAGTTTATTTAGGAAAAAATGAAATAAATTAATGTTAATCAACAAATTAAATAGATATTATGATCCAATAATTTACACCAAAATATATTTGATTTCTAGCATTTGTCAAATAAATTACATAGCCCAGTATTATTCATTTTCACTTTAAGAATTTGGTGCAGTGCCTAATTTTCACTAATAACTTCAGAAAAGAAAGGTATTTGGCAATTGTCAAGTAATGGGCTGGATATTAAGAAGATGGGTCTTGGGCTGCAACAAAACACCTTATTTAGGTTCTCAATCTAATCCCAGGCCCATACTGATTCAAACTCTATGCACTATTATTCATTGGGTGGTTATATTCACACCATATTTAATTATAAATACATCATATTTTAATTGTATAAAAAAAATTTAAATTTTATTTATTCTCACATTTATGTTTTTAACTTTTCTCCATCAGATTTTTTTATTAAATATTCTATTAATTAACATATCTTGTTCTTACAAACGATTTTCCTCTAAAAATTCTATTAGTGTGCTTTAAAATGAGGGACAATTATTTAATTTAAATTTTGTAGAATCTACAACTTACTACATCCACTTATTATCTACACACATTTCATAGAACTCATAACTTATAAGTATTTAAAAAATAATTTCAACACTCACAAACACGATAGATCTTTTTACACGAAAAACTTACTTTCTGAAGTGATTCATCAGCCTGATTTTGCTTATGGTCTCCCCCCTCACTTCTACTGGAATCTTCATAATCGCCATTAACAGAGCTCGAACTAAATGTGGTCAAATGATAGTAAAGTTAAGCTTTAGACAAGAGGATTTAGCATGGTATCAAAACAAATATTGTTATTGTGCTTAAATTTCAGTGTCACTTATTCGGTAAAGAGCGTATTGAAAACAATTTAAGTTGACAAATTTGTTTAAATTTCAAGAAGTTATAGATTTTAAAGGTAGTTCAACAAATTATGAACAAATTATAGTCCATTAAGGAACGTGAAATGAGCACACAAATATGCAATCTAAAACAAATCTCTAAGTGAGAATGGCATTTTTTTTTTATTCAGATAGAATTTCAATCTTTTTTTCATTAATTATAAGTGTTCTATGGCCCGCTCTATCTAATCTACTTAAGCAAAATCATTACATGTAAGGAAGGGAGTGAAGAAAAAAGATTCACACATTCGACTCCAAATTCATTGAAGAGAAAGATTTCGATTTTTTTAATTTTATTTTTAATTTCCAAGATAATGACTGGTGTTTGACAATGCCAACTTTTCTAGTATGATTCACCCAATGAGTTTTCATTGTTGCAAGCCGGCCTAATCCCAGATAGATTGCAATGCTTTTTTGGCACTCTTTAACAATTTTTGCTATAAATAAGAGCCTCTAAGAAATCTTAGAGATATTCGAGGAGAGTTAGAGTTTAAATTTTTACAGCAAATAAAAAGAGATAAATCAAATTAAAGATGGCCAAGGCAAGCAACAACATTGCCATGTTCCTAAACATGGCTTTTATACTCTCACTTTTTTTCGTTGTCGCTATAGTCGAAAGCAGATCATTACTCAATTGTAAGTGTTTAATAACCGTTCCAAATTATACACTCAACTTTCAAATTATTTTATTTATTTGTTCAATTTAGGCACTTCGTTTAGTTATGTCTGCACAATTAACAAAATGCTAATGTAACACGGAGAATCCATTAACACGGCTAGTCCAAAAGAAGTATTTTTGTTCAATTGCATGATTAAAACAATGGACTAATGGATTTTCCATGGCATGTTAGTATCTCTTATAATTCACCACACGGAGTGTTTAAATTGACATAAAATAAAACTTCCGTGACTAACGTAATTACGTACAAAAAGTTCCTATATACTTGTTGACATGGTTATAACGTCATTTAAAAATGTAACTTTTTTCGAGTTATCGACTCTTTTCATTTTTTTTTTCTTTTTTTAATTTGCAGCTATCATAAAGGGAAGCCCAACCCCAACCTGTGATGGGGTGGTGGGTGTGAAGAATGGAGACACTTGTTTTGAGGTTGCTAAGAGCTTCAATTTGAGCACTGAATTCTTTAATGCCATCAACCCAAATCTCAATTGTACTGCACTCTTTGTTGGCCAGTGGCTTTGCATTGATGGCTTTATAATTTAACTGAACTCATTGGGAGTTTTAAGTTATTACTTGAATAAGGAGCTTTGTTGGGCTCCATCTAGTTTCCCTTTGCTGTCAATCTTTATATTAATTTAAAGATGTTGTAGTTTAACTGCATAAGCATCAGATTCTTGAAATTTAGAGTTGGTCAATGGTTTAACTTTTAAGATAATGGATAAAAATTATCTTATTTTGTTTGAGCGAAATTGATATCTGAATACACTTTTATCCGTGTAATAATTTAAATAAAAAATGAGGATAAATTTTATCCTAAAATAAAGACAAATTTTTTTATCCGAATAAAGATTCATTAATTTTTTTAAAAGACGAATGTACCATTTATAATATAAAATAATTCTCTTTTTGAACATCTATAGCCTAAGATAATCGTCTCCACCCTTCACCGTCGCCATCGCCTTCTCACCATTGTCATCGCTTGCCGTCACCACCCTCAACCATCGCTGCTCCACCTATTTTCTTTTTTTTCTCTTAGTTTTTTTTTTATTTACTTTTTTTTATTTAATTAATAATAAAGCCATAAAGGTAGAATTATCTTTTTTATGAAAATTTGACTTTTTAACTGTAATTTTTTCAATTCTTATACCTAGTTGAACCAAACATAATAATAATAAACGTGGTTTTAAACCTTTGGTCATTGCAGCACTTATGTTCCCAACTATTTTTGTCGCATTCTTATCTTCAATATTTCATTAATTAGTACATATTGTCCATATTGCTAATTTTCATCCAAAAAATCCGTTAGAGGGCCTAAATGACTTGTTTGTCCCTCATATTTTTAAATAAGTAAAAAACTAACAAATACAAAAATTCGATAAAATATGTGTTCAACATTTTAAAGCAAACTAATAGAATATTTAAATAGAAATTGACACCAATGAAAAGATTACTAATTAATTGAAGGCAAGAATAAAAATACGACAAAATAAATTAAGAACATAAATACAACATAACAAAGATTAAATACCAACCTTCATTATAATTAAAATATGGTGCGACAAGAAAATTCGTGGTGGTGTGAATATAATTTTCAAAATGAAAACAAAATATGAAGTAAATTACTAGTTGGCTGTAAGATTACTTTTAATGGATTGTAAATTCTCGATTTTATGTGAAAATTTCACCATACACCATAAAATATAAAATAATTTTAAAAATACTATCTAACTTTTTTTTCAAAAAATACTATTTTTTTATTTTTGTAACACTTGTTACATTTGTTATGTTTGTAAATAACAAATGTAACACATTTATTTTAACTAAAATAATAAATGTATCAAATGTAATAACAAGTATTATAAAAATTAAAAATAATATTTGTATAATAAAAAAATATAATAGTATTTTAAAAAATATTTTATTTATTGTAATTATTTGTGAAAACACTCCGATTTTATTGGTCTGGAGAGCGGATCTGGGCTCTCAACTCAATTGATAATAACTTCAGAAAAGAGAGGTATTTGGCAATTGTCAAGTAATGGGCTGGATATTAAGAAGATGGGTCTTGGACTGCAACAAAACACCCTATTTGGGTTCTCAATCTAATCCCAGGCCCATACTGATTCAAACTCTATGCACTATTTATTAATAGGTGGTTATATTTATACCACATTTTAATTATATAAAAAATTTTAACTTTTATTTATTATTATATTTATATTTTTAATTTTTTTTCACGAGATTTTTATATTTAACATTCTATTAATTAACATATTTTGTTCCTACAAACGATTTTCCTCTAAAAATTCTATTAGTGTACTTTAAAATGAGGAACAAATATTTAATTGAAATTTTATATTTATTTATTTATTTTCTTATTTAAAAATACGAGGGAAAAATGAGTTTTTTTTTTCTTTCTTAATGAAATTTTTGGATGGGAACCGTTATCAAAGACTATGTGCTAATTAAATGAAAATTGATAATAAGAATGCTATGAAAAAACATTAGAGACATAAATGTAATAATAAGTAAAATTTATAGACCGTTTATACAATTTAAATATGGTGCACTTATAGAAAAATGTGGTGTGAATATATTTAGCCTTTATTCATTCATTGGAAAAAATTCAATTGTACACTTTTGAACTTTTTGACGATAGCGTCCTAAATATTTCATTTTTGGCACTCCAAATCTTCAATTTATAAAATGTTTGCCACCGTCGGTTTTTTCTTACGGAAACCGGAGACAAATTTTTGTTAAATAAACTATTTTACCCTTATTTTAAATTAATAAGAAAGAATACAAAAATAGAATAAAGAAAAAGAAACAAAAAACTATAATATCTCAACCCCACTCCCTCACGCCTATTAAAACACCACTACCCTCTACCCCAAACCCAGCGGCTGTCGCCATCACTACCTCTTGAATCTCAGCCACCTCCAACTACTTCGCCTCCATCATCATCTTCCACCCGATCACTCTACCACCCATATTTAATCAGTCCAATCCCACCGACCATCACTGCCCCTCCGTCGTGATGATATCTTCTAAAACCTAAATGTGATGGTTGTGATGGTATAGGAGAAACAATTTTGTCACGAAAAAACATATAAAACAATTTTTATAGCGATAATCATATAACACAATCAACCATTTGATTTTCTTTTCTTGGATGCGAAAATATATCTTTAGTGATTTGTGAAACTAAAGAAAAAACATATAGAAGAGATTTAGTAATATATTAGCCTACATTGTTAGCATCAAATACTAAATATTAGAAAATAATATACCGTGTTTAATTTAATTTAATTTTTTATCAAAATTTTTGTACACGCGCATGTTGTACTGGACTAGTAAACAAGATTTTAATTTTCTTTTCTTTTCTTAAACACGCCTAATATTATAGAATCTAACCTATCAAATATGTCATTAGTATATTGTGTCCGTGTTCATTATTGTCGTATCCTTTGGACGTGCTATCAAAAGCAACCGTTGCACATCCTTTATTTCTTTCTTGGTACGTACATGACATCAAAATAAATCTTTATAACTTTATCCAAAACTCTTTAAAACATAATCCGTAAAAGAGATTTCACTTATCAAACTCACCAATAAAATTATTGAAAAAGAAAGGAACATACATGAATACAAGGTACCACCTATACAATTCTATCCAAAACTCTTATTTACAAGAGGCTAAGATCCTTCAACTTGAATGAAAGTGTGACAAATCATGTGATTCATGACCGTTGCATTTCTTGCAAAACCGTGACCTAAATGACTGTCTCATTTCATTTGTTAGTAAAGGCAAAAGAGGTGATACATGATAATCCACAATATGTGGTTGTCCCAATTGAAAGACCGTGACCAAATTTATGAACCCT
This sequence comes from Forsythia viridissima, assembly GCA_030279155.1. Taxonomy (NCBI): domain Eukaryota; kingdom Viridiplantae; phylum Streptophyta; class Magnoliopsida; order Lamiales; family Oleaceae; genus Forsythia; species Forsythia viridissima. Next base: position 2,878,500 of record CM059044.1, on the reverse strand, counting down.
TTTTTATTGGATAAGTCGATAGCGTGGATATAGTTGGTTCCTAGATGAGATCGAAAAGAAATGAACATTGTTCTTTATCGCTAAAAAGTCTCATTATCTTCAGACAGGAAAAGGAGGTGATTTCCCATTCAAAACATGTGAATATGATTCCAACTTCTAGTGAAGGGCTCATGTTAGGATGACTCATTCGTTGATGCCATTAGTGTGCCTTTATAAGTAATCTAACTTTTCATGTGGTATTAGATTATTATCGAAATGTTAGGTTAAAACAATAAATTGAAAAATAAATGAGATGAAATACAGCTAACTTGTTAGTATAGTGGATATGGATCGATTAAGTTTGATTATGATGGGGATCCAATTAAAGTAGGGTGTAAGTGGAACTTACATACATGATGACAATCAGTAGTAGTCTAGTTTTGAAGTATAAAATTTTTTATTTAAAGTAATAGTCATCCTCCAAAAAATTTTGACCCCACCACTAATGATAATAGTATTAAATAATATTAAATTTTGATTTTTGTAACGACTATTTAGTAGCACATAAGAAACATTCCTAGAAAGGAATAACATAATTTCTAATATTTTCTTTATTACAAGGAGAATAAATGTATTTATTAAAATATAAATGAAAAGAATATAAGAGCATCTACAATGCACTTCATTTATTGTTTTTTAGACGTACTATATAAGTATAGATAGACAGAGTTATAAAAAAACATTCTCCATGCATACTGACAAAGACTCCGTATAGCTGATGTAGCGCACACACACAAAAATAAACTATGTCTAAAAGTCTGTCTAAATTTAGATAGACTTCTAGACGGAGTGACTCAACAAATTTAATTCCAACTCAATTTTATTAAAAAAAAAAAGTCGAACAAGAAAAATAAAAATTGAAAACCCTTCAATTTCATCTCCAAAGTCTAGCAGAAAGGCCTAAACTGAACTATCACAATCTACCAAACCGCGTCTCTCCTTCTCCAAATCAAATCCAATCCACAAAATCACCATGTCTACCCCCCTCCCAAAATTGGATCCACCCACTCTACCAAACCACCATATCTGCCTCATTTTCGATCATTGCGGGAGTGTGTAAAAACTACCACAATAAAGGAAAAAATTACCTTCACATAACTATAGATTTTGTTTTTTGCGTTGAAGATAATCTGAGGATATGTAAATTTTTTAGGCTGAATCTGAATGTCGTTAACAGTGAAAGAGATGGTTATGTGGGCTTTTTTTTAATATTATTATTTTAAAAAAATAATGTTAAGCAGTAATATTAATTTTAGACGAAACTCATTGAGTATCTCCAATTGTGGCTTCTATTTTGAATGTCTAGCTGATGTAGGGATGAGGTAGATGAGACAAAACTAATGTGGCATCATTTATTGTAGAAGGTTGCTCAAAAGGATGTCCACTTTTAGACGGCTTACTAGACACCTTCTACAATAAATGGTGCCATATTGTGTCTATCTCTCTTATCTATTTTTTTTTTTCTCTTTTCTCATTCTACATTATCTCTCCTCATTTCTTTTTTCTATCTTGCCACGTAGATTTTTTAGAAGATGTCTAGCATTGGAGATGCTCTTAGAAATGAATTTTTAATTTGATCGTCTATACAATAGACGTATTGCCACATGGATTGAAAATCTGTCTATTTTACATTTTACATAGATTTCAATAGACACTCTACATTAGAGATACTCTGAATTTTTTAGTAACAATTCGATCTTGAAATACAAATTTTTCTTTTTTTTTAGAGATAATGCATAAAAGGTCCCCAACGTTTCAAAATCGTTAGGAATACGCCCCCTAACCTAAAAAAAATAGCACCACACATCCCAACGTTTGAAGAAATAGGCATTGTAGGTCCCTCTTAACATTTTTCATCCATTTTCTCCGTTAACTCTCAGAATTGGACTCCAAATTAAGCCTTTGACCCATTTTCTCTCTCCAAATTAAGCATTTGATCCAATTTCTCTCTCCAAATTAAGCAATTGGAATTGGACTCGTTAACTACCTTGCCTTCTTTTTTTATTCTTGAATTTATATTGTTTAAAGTGACAAAAACAAGAAAAGCCACTATATATTGAAGTAAGATTGTTGGCCACCAACTGTAGATTGTCTGTGTTGCCGAAGAATGTCAGATCAACAATGGCAGGGCCGTTATTGTTTGGATCTCGCTTTGCATCGTATAGGGGTGAGCCGGATTATCGAAAATGGGTGGCAATGTCATGCCCTTAGGATTGTCCCAGTTCAGCAAAAGTTGGGTCATTAATCAATTTGTCCAATATTCTTTCATAGAAATACATGTACCACATGTGGAAAGGAAAGAAGAGCCATGAATTGTGAACTTGAAGGTCAAGATCATTGAAACCAACTTGGTCATTAGCTGCATTGCAGTAGGGACAATGGAAATTAGGTTGCTACGTGAAACCACGAGGATCTTGCAGATCACTCGTGTCAAGATCCCTCATCACCTAAATGGCTTTTTCATACTTGGCCACTTGTTCTTTGGTAGCCCTGTGAGCAACCGGCATCTTGCGCAACACCTCAAACTTTGGAAGCTCGTAATCAGAATTTGTCGAGTCCAAGTGCTACAAGTTGCACTACTGTGGTTAAGAAATCACAACATAGACTCAGATGCTAAGGGACTCCATTTGTGGCTTTTCTTGCTTTTGTCACTTTCAACAGTATAAATTCAAGAATAAAAAAATAAGGCAAGGTAGTTAACGAGTCTAATTCCAATCGCTTAATTTGGAGAGTGAAAATAGATCAAATGCTTAATTTGGAGAGAGAAAGTGGGTCAAAGGCTTAATTTGGAGTCCAATTAGGTTTCTGGTTTAACGGAGAAAATTGATAGAAAATGTTAAGAGTAACCTACAATGCATATTTCTTCAAACGTTGAGGACGTATGGTGCTATTTTTTTAGGTTAGAGGCATAATTCTAACGATTTTGAAACGTTGGGACCTTTCATGCAATTATCCCTTTTTTTAATAGCAAATCTCCAAAGATTCTAGATCCGCCCTGGCTCCGACTATGCAATGATATAATTATGGAAGGAATCATGTAAAATCAAGAAGATCTTGAAGAAATCTCTGGTGATTATATATAGCATATATTATTCAACAGACACTATGATTTAAATGAAGGCTTTTTTATTTTTTAATCCAATTGTCTGCCAAAAGTAGGTACTGGAAACGTGTATACAGAGAAGCAACAGTTTCATTGTGAAAATTATTTTATTAAATGAAAAAAAAAAAATGTAAATTTCTTATAAGATGGAAGATTTACATAGTATGAATCAAAATCTACGTAACTGTGAGTCCTAAATCTTCGTTGGGTATTACTTTGTCCAAACATGTTCTAAAGCTGACCTAGTCGAGGTCAGCATAGTAGAATACAGGGGGATGGCCGTCACGGCCCTAATGTTGTTTTATGTTTCAATTGAGATAGAGTTATACCGTGTAGTCTTCAAATTTGTATCTATATACATGTTAGAATCCCGATTACTAGCTACGTTAAGCGAAAGATCTAATGCACTAGACTTTTCGTCGAGAGAGTTGCATATTGAAATTTATAGTAAATTCAGTAATATATTTCCATACACAACAATAAAGCCAACAAAAACAATTCAAATTAATTCATAATTTTTTTATGGTTTTCATTGACAATTTTATATACTTTTGCAAGTAAAATAAAACAAGTAAAATTCTAAAAACAAAATACTTTGGAGATGTATTAATATCTAAATCCCCCCTTAATACACTCCTAATTCAATCCTCGTTATACTTTCTTGAATGCACCATTGCCCTTCTCCATTTCAACTGATCCATTAGGATAATCCACATCTGTAATGAACCTCGACCAGAACCAATGTTTTTTCCACACAATAACCATTTCTTCTATCGGAATATTCTTCGTCTCGGGTAAGAAGAAAAATACGAAGATCGTCATAATGACCACCCAGAATGCGAAGAAAAGGAACAACCCGAACTTCAAGCGACAAAGCATCGTCAGAAAGATTTGAGCGATCGCAAACGTGAAGACCATGTTCACTGAGACGTTAATACTTTGTGCTGCTGATCGAATTTCGAGTGGAAAAATTTCACTAGGCACTAACCAGCCAAGAGGACCCCATGACCAAGCAAATCCAGCAACATATACACAGATAAAGAGGACAACCACAACAGCATACCACTTTGGTAACTCACCAGGATCCCCATTAACACCAAATTTCACACCTATGCATATTGCAACAACAATCTGAACATAGAAGCACAAGAAAATACAACGTAAATAATCGGAAAAGAACTAATAATAATGAAAAAACGACGTTGATCATAAAAGCAAGCGAAATGAGATACCTGACACACGAGCATTTGGAGTCCACCTTCGAGGAAAAGGAACCGTCTTCCCCACTTATCGACTCCATAAATCGATACCAAGGTAGCAAGTACATTGACACCACCAGTAATCACAGAAGACATAAGAGAAGCATCACTTCCGAACCCAATAGTTTTGAACAAAACCGGTGCATAAAACATGATGACATTAATCCCGGTAAGCTGTTGAAAGAAGGGAATAAGAATGGCCATCGTAAGTTGTGGCCTATACTTCCTCTGCAGGAGATTCCTCCAAGGATGCTCAACCTTCCTCGACTCCTCACTAGCGACTACTAAATCATTAAACTCCTCGTCCACATTGTCAACACCCCGGATTCTTTTCAGTTTGATTCTGGCTTCATCGTGCTGGCCGCGCTCAATCATTGAGTTTGGTGTCTCAGGAAGGACTAATGATCCGACCGTGATAATCAGAGCAGGTACCATAGCACCTCCCAAGCTCAACCTCCATCCCCATCCACCCTTAATTTTCGCGAAAAAGTAATTCAACACTTGGGCTACTAGGATGCCTACGGTGATGGACAGTTGGAATCCAATGTTCAGTGATCCTCTGTACTTGTATGGAGCCATTTCAGACAGGTATAGAGGCACAGACTGCATAATCAAAACAACATATTTTTACTCAAACTTAACATTCACATATTGCTAATATCAATTCACAGAAGTTCCATTGCTAAAATCGTTATTAGTCACATTTTTAATTTCATATAAAATTTAAGAAAAAAAATCTACAAAAATAAAAAGTACACGTCACAATATTTTAAAAACCGACTCGAGCATTAAAGAATCAAAAGTCAAAGAGCGAACTGATAGTCAAAAAATTAAATAAATAAAAATAAAATTTTCTTCTTTCTTAAAAGTGTTTAACGGGTTTTATATTATCAATTTTTTATGTCTTGTAACAATAATTTTTCGTGGGGACGACATGTGCTTGTCGCCTTCTGTAGGGAGAAAATGTCAATTTTTCCAATAAATAATCAGATTATGAAATTCATAAAATAAACATAAAATGGTATTTAAATAAATAGGCCACTTTCAAGTCAATTTATTAAATTTGTCCTTATTCAACGCCGTTGCATTTGGAATAACAGTAGTTGAAAAAAGGAACCACAAGCGTCGCCCGCCTAAAGATAAAAATGGACGTGGGCCATTAGGCAAAAAATTGACCCTCTCGATTTCAAATTTTCCACCACGGCACCACCCAACAAGCAACCCTTATATCATATTCAAGCATTATAACTTTTTAAACCCAAGTCTCGATTTTACTAGATTCCGTTTGGTGTGGATTATAAACTATTTTATTTGATCAAAAAAATTTACTTTTGTAGTATAATATTTTTAACTATTCTTGATCAAATAAACTAATTTATAATCCGCATCAAACAGACTATTAGAGTCGAGAATCCTTTTTCTCAACTTTGTTTCCTTCATTTCTAGATTTACTAAAAAAAATTGAAATTTTTAAATCCTTAATAAATTACAGTCAGATCTGAGCTAGAGTTGACCAGCAACTTGCAATTATTTTATGCAAGAAATTAAAAATAAAAAATACCCCAAAAGAGCCAGCCAAAAAACACCATTGTTGTTCTGTACAAACAACTTGTACCTTGTAATATCGAGGACAAACTATGAGACAAAACAAAATAAACTCTTGAAATCTAAAAGAATTTCATGAAAATACCATGTTGGAATTTATGAAAACACCATTTTTGTTCTATACAAACAACTTGTACCAAGTAAAAACAAAAGAATGAGAATATTGATCTCTTGATTCAAAACGTTATTTATTAGTACTGATGATTATGAGCTGTCAATGAATCTCTACTCTGCTGGATCGATATTTAATTACAGTGGATCCCACTAACACGGAAAATGGTGATTATGTTACCTGATTGGCAAATCCAATGCCGAAACCAAGGAGAATACGACCAACAATAAGCATCCAAACGTGTTGGGCAAAGCCATTGATCAAAGCTCCGGCACAGAAAAGCACACCCCCAAAGAGCATCGACAATTTTCTGCCCAATTTTCTTGTAACTGTAGAGGCCACAAGTGATGACAAAAGTGCAGCCAGGTACAAGGATGATGTAAACATAGTCAATGTCTGACTGTCAAATTTGCAATACTGGTTTGTTGAGTCATCGGCTTTTTGCTTTCTGTAAACAGATGGAAAAAACTTCTTCAAGAACGAATCCATAGTCGTCACACCACCTGAAAACAAAAACCCCTCACTCATTAGACAGTATTAAGAAAGAAAATTATGTTTATTATACTGTTTAGTCGTATATACGCACCGGAAACACCGATATCGTAACCGAAAATAAGGCCACCCATGGCGGCAACAATGCAAGTGACGGTGACATAAAGAGTAAGGTTGCCGGCATATTCTTTTCCGGTACCGGGACCGGGAGCAAACCCACCACCGGCCATTTTCTGGACTTGTCTATCTGTTTGGTACCTAGAGTGATTTGAAAACTGGAAATTCTGCAGAATAACAAGCAGACTATATGATAAAGAAATCAAAATAGTAGTGAGAAGACTTAAAAGAGGAAGAGGATAGATATATGTAGAACAGCTAAGGAAATAGTATATATAGAGAGAGACAGAGAGGGTATTCGTTACATTATCTTAGCTGTCAAAACATTTTAATTAGATTTCTTAATTCATATTATAATGTAAATTGTAATTTCAATTAACGTTAATGTTGATCTATAAAATACCAATGATATTGATTTGGACTTGGATGGGCCTATATTTACGTCTAAGGGTTAAAATGTGCTTATCTTGTAAGAGTATTGCTTAAAAAATTGTATATCCGTGTGCCAAGAAGTCAATATAAGTTGACATAGATTTTATCATGTTGATGTGGTTGGAAAAAAAATAGGGATTTTGGTGCAAATGGTCCCTAACCTTTGCTCTTAGTGTGGAATTGGTCCCTAACGTTTATTTTTTGGCAAACAAGTCCCTAACCTATGTGTTTTGGTACAAAATTAGTCCTTATGACAAATATGCCCTTGGTTTTAATTAGAATAAATTATATTTGTATTTCTAATCATTACAAAATGTGCAAATAGGTTCAATACTTTATTTTTATAAAAAAATTAAAGAAAATTGGTGAATTTTTTTTTTTTTTGTAATTAACACTTTAGTAATAAACATGTCAAATAAAATTATTATTTTTATTATTAAGTAATTATATTATTTAAAGAGGGAGAAATCATTGGGAGAAAAGAGAAATTTTTCTCCCTCACTTATAAAATTTTTTCTCTCTCTTTACTTTAAAAATTAAGTTAAATAAATAACAAAATAACGTATATAATTTTATGACATTGAACTAATCTTATTACATTTTTATTTAACATAAAAATACTAATAAAAATTAATTTACACATTATGTGTTTTATTTTTGAACGAAAATAAAACGATAAATTAAAATATGAAGAATATAATTGTATTTCTAGTATTTATAGTTAATAAACATATAACTCAATTAAATAAAAGTATTTGAATATCAAGTTTGTGACAAAGTTATTTTTTTTATACAACAATAAAATAAAAGTTTAAATTTTAAATAATATAATTACTTAATAATAAAATAATAATTTTATTTAACATATTTATTACTAAAGTGTTAATTCAAAAAAAAAACTCATTAGTTTTCTTGAATTTTCTTATAAAAAATAAAAGTATTGGACCTATTTGCACATTTTGTAATAATTAGGAATCAATATACAATTTCTTCTAATTAAAATAAGGGTATATTTGTCTTTTGTATTACATAAGGACCAATTTCACACCAAAACACATAGGTTAGGGACTTGTTTGCCAAAAATTAAACGTTAGGGACCAATTCCACACTTAGACCAAAGGTTAGGTACCATTTGCGCCAAAATCCCAAAAAAATATATTGTCTAAAACTTTATCTAAATTCAAAAGTTCTATTATATGTAGAGAAAAATGTAAATTTTTTATATATATTTAAGGGTAAATAGCACAAAACGTCCCTACCTATTGAGGGTATTGTGGAAAACGTCCCTACCTTCAAAATTTTGGCATTTTCACCCTTACCTACTGGATTTCCAAAACAAAACGTCCTTACCTTCAAAATTTTGGCATTTTTCACCCTTACCTACTGGATTTCCTGCGCAAAACGTCCTTCAATCCAAAAATCAGCCATTAACTTAGGGGTAAATTAGTCCAACCATTTTTTTCACATATATATTACTTCTTTTAAAATTAGGGGGCTTCCCATGCAATTTCCAAAATTGCATGGCAGCCCCCGTCCCCAAATCTGATTCGAGAAATAGGCCTGGCAGAAAGAATTTCGAGAAACGTTTCTTGAAATGCGTTCTGCAAGACATACATAACAAGTTTGCTGGTCAATTTTTCTGGCCAGTTTTCGAAACAAGAAGATTTGAGGCATATTTTACCTGGTATAGACGGCCTCTCTCTGCACTCATGTCCATGTACTTAAGGAGAGGAAGCTTATGCCTGTCAACAACGTTCACTTTTCCAGCTTGTCTCGAGTAAATATCAGTATCTCGGCGGTTTTCGATGTTGGTCCGGATCTTCATGGTGCAATAACTTTCTTCTATGCCGTTATCGGATTGTCCACCCCATTGTTCTTGTTCTTGTTCTTCATCAGGCCTAATGAAACCCATTCTTTCCCGAACATTAACAATGAGTCCTCTCCGATTTTCTTCACTCTGCATCTTCCGCACAGTTTCGGACGGAATATTGAACGCCTCTGCCATCAGTTCGGAGTCGAATTCCTGGAAAATGTTTTGGAATGTCTGCCTTTCTTGCTCTTGCTGGCCTCTCTTTGGTACTCCTCCGGCCAAGTAAAATGCCTGTCAAATATTTTCTCACACATTTAATTACCTTCAAGAACCCCAACAACATCATATTTTACATCATGTTTTGGAATCGAAACCTGGTCCACTTACCCTAAATTTTTGGACTCCTGATGATATTTTTGCGGAAATTTTTGGGGAAAGTAGTAATGGTGTTTATGGTAGTAATGCGAACAATGGTGGTGGCAGTGGGGTAAAGAGAGATGGGTTTTTTAGGAGTACAACCACGAATGGTGGGACGAGTTATGGAGGTGGAGAAAATTCAGGTGGTGGGTCGGGGGGATTGAGAAAGGCGCCACCGGTGGAGATTTGGGGACGGGGGCTACCATGCAATTTTGGAAATTGCATGGGAAGCCCTCCAATTTTAAAAGAAGTAATATATATGTGAAAAAAATGGTTGGACTAATTTACCCCTAAGTTAATGGCTGATTTTTGGATTGAAGGACGTTTTGCGCAGGAAATCCAGTAGGTAAGGGTGAAAAATGCCAAAATTTTGAAGGTAAGGACGTTTTGTTTTGGAAATCCAGTAGGTAAGGGTGAAAATGCCAAAATTTTGAAGGTAGGGACGTTTTCCACAATACCCTCAATAGGTAGGGACGTTTTGTGCTATTTACCCTTTATTTTACGTAGATAAACATTTCATAAAATGCAATGAAGATCAATTTAAAAAATAAGTGTATATTCATTAGATATTAATGTCACGTAAATTCATAAAATACATTTAAAGTGCCGTAAAACTTATTAGTGTATTGCTCGAAATAATATGTAAAAATAAAATTAAGTTGAACTTTTACACTAAGCAATATTAAATAAGATAAAAAGTTAAAATTCAAACCAAATTACCTTATTTTGTGAAGAATTATTTGGGAGATCATAAAAAGAATTATTTGCTATTTAATAAATTTATTTTAATTCAAAATTAAGAAAATTGATAATTATGCTTTGAGTTTAGAGATGACAAATGGCCTATTTATTAATTTATTTCCTAGGAATTTAGCTAACACAGTTGTCGGATTGGTATACATTCTGATTCATCGAATCATCAACCTCTTTGACTGAAAAATAATTTTTAATTCTTTATATTTCAAAAATATTTCTCTATCTAAAATTCTACTTAAAATATTTGTTTATGTAAGACAGTCACTTGAACTATTTAGAATAAAAACAATGTAAAATTACTATTTTTAATAAAAAGACCACAAATCCGTGAAAATTCATGAAAATTCATAAAAATATATTGAAATTTATAATATAGAAATTTGTTAAAATCTTATAAATTATTTAGAATTTTATTTAAATTCACGAAATCTATTCAAATTTATAAATATTAACAAATTTTCTAAAATATAAATTGAGAACACCTCTAAATTAATCTGGTTCAAGTGATTACAAATGGGAATAGGATTCCAATTTACAACAATGAAATGTAGGGTCAAAGTCGGAATTCCATGATAGTTAGGTTGGCTGTTGGCAACAGACGTCAGCCATTAGTCATTTATTTTATCTTTATCCAAATGTAACTCAAAAAGTGCCAACACATTTTTCACACTTTTGGATACACAACTCTTTTGGTTGAGCAAAAATTATAACTTAAATTAATTAAATTGATTAAATATATTTATTATTTAAATAATATTATTTATTATTATTACAATTGATTGAAATTACATAAATGTGTTATCTTTATAAACCAATAAATTAAAGTGACACATAGACAAATGATCATCACCAGTAGTGATAAATTGTATTATTCTTTTTATTCACACATTGATTAAGATCCATAATTTAATATCTACTTATTATTACACATTTAATATAATTTACTGCTTATAAATACTTATAAATAATTTTAGTACGACCAAACATGTACTAAGAAACTTAATACCTAAACAATATGAAATTAGAAATTCATTCAGGGAAATAAATAATTTATTAATAACCTATTAATTAAAAACAGGGGAAATATTATTTATATTGTGTCAACATCTCAAAATTATTCAGTATCACATAAACTATGTTAGTAGATACCAAATTAATATTAAAATAATTTTCGTTTCAAAATCAAGATAAATATAAATTATAATAAAATAGACTCTAAAATCAATTATTGTCTTACTATTTTGGCTCTTAGGGGCAGTAATTTTCAACGAAGAATTATAGTATATAGAAAAATGCATTCGACATCGACCCATCAATCGATTGATTTTGTTTTGCATGAGGTAAAGCATTAGTTGGAATAAGACACTAAAAATCAAATAAATAATAAATAAATAAATAAAAATGAGTTTTAAATGAAATATTTTACTTTATTGCAACCAGCTAGCTCGTTAGAACAAATATAATAACTATATAACAAATTTTATTATATATATTTAAATCCAACTTCCTCTCGATAAGATTATTATTTATTTATTTGTAAGTCGTTATTGATATCTATTATATATAGAAAATGTGTTTAACACATCAATCGATTGCTTTTGCATAAAGTAAAGTATTAGTTAGAATAAAACACTACAAATCAAGAAAAGTTGAGTTTTAAAATTTCAAGTAAACAAAATGCTTTATCTTATTGGAAATAGCTAACAAGTTAGATTAATGATAATTAACAAATTTTGTCACGTATCTCTAGATTTTATGACACGATGGGCCGTGCACGAGCATTGTTGGCTTATATTTTTCACATGAAAAACTAGTAGTCTAGTTTAACAAGCTTGACTCTTCAATGTATTTCCATCCTATTTATTCCAAAAAGAAAGAAAAGAAAACAAAAATGACAGTAATAAGTGTAGGTATTGTTGCACCACGTGATTTAACGTGCCTCAAACTAGAAGAAATTGCTTAGTCGACATGGTTACGAGTGTTACAAGATGTTTTTATAATAAAAAAGTTAGTCTTGTTTTTTATTAACGCTTTTATAACATGGTGTAGTAGTAAATTAGTATATTATACAATGATTACTTTGAATATTTATTGTGGTATATGGCTGCAGGATTAAACAATTTTCCTAACCTGGTTGACAGTGGGTGATGAAATGGTAAAAAATCGAAATTAAATTAAAGTCGAGTAATGTAATTTGAAACTAAATAGAAATTTAGTGACTCAATTGAGTCAAACTAAATTGTAGTGACCCAAATAAAATTTTGCCAAAGTTTAGCGACCCATTTAAGTAGACTAAATAAATGATCTAATATGCTAACTATGTCGAAAACAGCTACCATGCAACCCTAACTAGATTTCGAGTAAGTTACAATGGTGTCAGTTTTGAGTTTACAAATCGAGTTCTCGACTTGTGTCAAAGCTTCATATAAAAATAGTCTATTTTAAACTCTACCAAATATGTATTAATTAGAGATTTATGACAAGATTACTATGAAAAAGAAAAAAAAATGAAGACAAAAATATAATAATAAATAAATATTGAGGACATTTATTACAATAAAAATGTAATGCAGTAACCAAAAATTATAGTATTAATACAAATGCTTTTTTTTGCGTAATTAGCAGTAAGTAGTAGTAACTGACACACACAGACTCCACAGAATTCAAACGCGGAGGCTTGACTCCAAATCAAGTCAAGAAATGTGGACAGCCTGAGCCTATTGTCAATTGGGTCCCATAACAATTGATATCCGGGTCGGACCCACCCCCCTCAAGTGTATAATTTCCAAATTATTCTTCTAGTTGTTGGGTCCAATAACAATTGATATCCGAGTTGGACCCACCCCCTCAAGTGTGTAATTTCCAAATTATTCGTCTAGTTCACACAAGCTTAAACGACCTGCCATTTTCAATTAAAAAATACTCAATCTCGTTTTTATCTTCAATTTTTAATTGTAATTACACAATCAGATTTTAAAGACAAAACATCTAAATATATGTTGACTCGTCATCTAACTCTATTGAAATTAGAAAATAAAATCTAGTTTCATTAAATAGCATATACGAGAGTTTCGTGTCAATTTAACAGAATTTAGACAATTTTCTGTAGTTAAGAAGTGATTGTGCAATTATAATGAAATACTGAAGATTATCTTGCTCGTTTTCAAAGGTTGAAGATTTAAAAAAAAAAATTGATAAAATTTATATCGTCTTATATAATTTTGTCCAATTCATTATATTAAATTTATCATTAAAATTTTAAATTATCTTGAATAATACTATTCATAGTCGTTCACTATCGATAGTCTCAATAGACTGAATTATTCACAATTAATGGCTATAAATACATTACTCAATTAGAGTAAATAATTCATCTCATTGAATAATGTCACGTATAATGACTACCGATAGTAAATGACTATAAATAACAGTATTCAATTATCCTATATGATCTCGTCCAAGTACTATATTTATCATTACTCCATAGTCATTAATCAAGTTTAATGCTAAAGCGGTGCACAAGTCTTATTTTTCTTCCCAAATTGCCCCCAAAATATATTATTTTATGCATATTCCCCCCCAGCCTGTGAATAAGGAATGGAGAACTAAGCTTAAATAATAAAAAAAGTCAACACTCCCAACCCATAATGTATAAAAAAGTCAACCACTAGACATTATGGTACCAGGTCGGCCATCCTTTTCTTATTGCTCAAAATATGGGCTGATTGTATACCAAGTTAATGTATTTAATTTGTAAATTTTAAATAAATAGAATTTATATATTTTTGTGTAATTCGATTTAAAGAATTCAAGAGTTTTGCTTAACTTAAAGTATTTGCGAATATGAAATATCTCGACTAGCAAAAGTCTTTATCGTAATTTTCTAATATAAACAAGCTAGCATTATTGCAGAAGGGTTTTAATGTGTTACTATTTGCGTAACAATTCATGAACATGTGGTTTGCATTAAATGCATTTTGAATAATTATTAAGTACATTGTGGCCATTGCTAAGGAGATAATGGGTATTTTAGTCGAATTGAACAAAGCTACTTCTCATACAAGCGACCTCAATGATCAATTTTGCTCTTTTCAAACATGTGGTTGTGTAAGAATTTAATTAAAGTTCGACTCTTTTGGGGCCACATTACTTTAGGTGGATTGCGAGACTACTATACGATTTACTTTATGTTTAATAGTACTATTAAAATAAGCAAAGATATTACATTTAAGTTATTCTACTGAATTGACGTATATTTTTTCTATTTAAGTTTTTAATAATAAATTTATTGGATATTTGGTTCTATTACTTTTAATTGCTTATATTTTAATTTGATAAGTAGTTTTGTGCTTATAATTGTATATCTAATTAGCCTTAATTATAGCAAAATTTGGACCGTTGAAATGCATGTATGATTATTGAAGCCAACTAAGAAGCATGCATGCCCTTAAATTAATGGATATGGGCCTATTTACTTTTTAAGTCCTTTAACTCTATCTACAAGTTGACTTAGGCCAGAAATACAACTTAAAATGTGTTGGCTCTGATTTGTCATATATTCGAAATGATGCGGTCAATGATTCTCTCTCTTCTTTCTTTCTTTCTTTTTTTTTTTTTTTCAACACAATTTAAAGTCACAGTTGTATGATATATGCATCTCTCGTTTAAATAGAAGCATTGCTTGCGTGTCTTGAAAAATTTTGAATTGTGAAAATCGAAATTAATAAATTTTTCAAATGGTCTATTATTTGTAATTTGAATTATTTATTACTAAGTTCTCGGTGTTTTGATAAGTGTAATTTTCACACTCATTATAGGTTATTGACATATAATATTTGTGTACCATTTAGATCGATTATCTATTGATTTTGTTTTAGAATTGACTAGAGTTTTATGGGAAACGAGGAAATGAAGGTGAAAAGAGGATCAAAATAGGGATTTGATGATTAGATATGCTAATGAAACATTAGAATCAAAGTAGGAGCAACACGAAAAAGACAATGTGATCAGGTGAAGAAAACAAAAAATTAATTATCCAATAGTTCATTCGTGGGAGTGAGATGGTTCTTAGGGTTGCAAGAAGAAGAGTGGAACAAGTCTACTTCACTGCCAGACGCGAGTGCTTGCAAGCATTGATTCACAGTCGTGATGATGAGAGCCAGAACAAGCTGAATGTACTGTCACGAACCTAGCTTTGCGGTCGAGAGATGGAAAGAATTTGTGCACGTATTTTCTATCTTTAGCAATATTTTGGGGGTTGTTTTGGAAAGTTTTTCGACGAGTTTTGAAGCCCCAATCAAGACTTCTATATTCCACAACCCTAGTCATTGAAAAACACATATTATTAGAGATTTAACACATTTTCCTCTTGGAAATTTGCATCAAGTTTCGAGTTTTCTTAGTTTTCAAATAAGAATAAAGAGATTATTGAATAATCATTTGAAGATGTTCAATGGGGAAAGATTGATGTTTTATTTTTCTTCTCATATTCATAAAATTCAGGTGATGTGTTTTAAAAAATTTATGCGTTTTTGCCATTTAAAGATCCTAGGCTAAGTTCGTTTTCACTAGAACGATGACATAAACCTTGTTTGATATTTTAATTCAATGGTTGTCATTTTTTATTTTAAATACATTTGATGTTGATTATTTGTTAAATTTTTACTTTATTTAAACGTATTTGTAACTTAATTTATTTTTGAGAGGTTCAATTTAGGCTTCAGTAGGGTGTATACGTGGGGGTCCTCCTTGGCCCCATTTTTGTTTTTAGTATAGGAAAAACAATTGTTTTTTGAATTGTCAGATAAATTAGGATCATTAATTGTCAAACTGAGCATGAATTCAGCTACGGAAATTTTCCAACTAAAATTGATTACTTAGTGGAGTCGAATTCTTAATGCACTTTAACTTTGAATTTTCTCTAATTCTCATTACACAATTTTAACTTGCTTTCATAAAATTGATAGAATACTAATGTTTTGTGTTCAAGTTTCACTGCAATTTATTTAGAAATTTTCACGTATCAAGCTTTTATAACAAAATATAAATTCGACCATCATTTAATATGACATTTTAAAAATTAAATATAAATAAATAAATTGTTTCGCATCTTTCATTGAATAATTAGAAACCCACTGATTTCTTTACAATAAAAGTGGAAGTGAAATTCTGTGCAGAAAGAATTCTATTGCAAGTTCAGAACCCATTTGATGGACCACATGGAAACATATTTTTTGTACAATTAAAGTTTACTGCAACATGGACTTACTCGAGACTATGTTACATTTAAGATTTGTCTTTTGTCGACAACAATAAAAACATATAACATGTTTAAACAATTGAGTGAGTCCACCAAGTTGCCAAGATTCTATTAATCTAGTCTATCAAATTAAATTAAATTAAATTAATGTGAATAAATTAAGTTTTATTAACGATAAATTTTTATGAGAGTCGTTTTCGAGTCCTCGTCTCACATGGGTATAGTCGTATTGGTGAGATACACCTAAGTTGATTATAATATAAGAAAGGGGGACAAATGGGAGAAATTAGTTTTTTTAAGTTAAAAAAAAAAACATTGTAATTGTCCAAAAAAAAAAAAAAAAAAAAAAAAAGCTATAAGAGCAACTTTTTCAGTGTCCTGATCAGTTGACTTTGCGATTAGTTCCTCCAATTCCATAGCAATCTTGGCCTGCTGCTTTGCCTTCATCTTCACTTTGATTGATTTCATCATGATCATCCTCCAATATTTTCTCCCAAAATATATAGTCAGAAGAGTTTTTTGGCGTGTTTGTTTCTCGAGTTGCGATGATCTTGTAATCTTAAATCAAGAAAATTGACTCATTTTTTAACACGATGCTGTCTGTTTTGATATTGTCTTAAACTCGATTCTTACTATTGACACTATGAGGACTTGCATTGTCGTTGTGAGCGTGAACAAAAGTTTTTGAATCATTAACTGAGAAAACTGGTCGTTTCTCTAAAGAAAACATAACAAATTTGTGACATGTCTCTCGATGTTTTAGCTACTGAATTTCCAAATTAGGATATGGCTCGTCCCACAAAATTTATCTGATGTTATTCTATCCAAACCCGTGAACCGAACATATCATGTTTAAGATCAAATATTCTTTCCCTCCTTGAATATATTGATGCTACACTCCTATGTTTCTGACCCTCTGCAGCATTCACTACATCATTTTGGTCACTAAAACTTAAATTGTGTAACAAAGTTTTAAATTCAGAAAATACATTAGGATTGTCGATGCCAAGAATGTGTAACAGTGTAATCCCTCGGCTTCAACATTTTTGGTATGTGCATGTAGTTGGATACCACGTTGAATAATTTACTATGTTAAAACTAAATGAATTTACTTAATTATATGGTCATTTTTAGAGTCTCCAAATATGGATTGATTTTATTTTTCTATTTAAAAACCTGATGTGTGAACACAATATTTAAATTCAGAACCTACTTTGACCTGTTAAAAAAAATGAATTTATTTATTTATATTTATATCTTTTAACATCAAATGCCAATAAACCATAATTCACCATAAATTTAAACAATCTTGTATATATTTGCTTCATCAATTTACATATTCACAAAACATACATACCTAAAGAACAGAACAAACAAGAACATGTCACCTGAATTAAAGACGTCTACAAGTATCATTCTACACTCCCTGAATAGTAACCTGGTCAGGCTCTACATTTTCTCCCGCACTTATCCTTAGCAATCAATAGTAACCTGGACGCGGTGGGGGATAAACTCCAGAACGTGGCACGCCTATGGGAAAATTTCCACGTGGAGGTGGCAGACGAGGTGCGGGATGAACTCCAGCGGGATGCACATTCATTGGGAAATTGCCATAGGGAGGCTCAGGATTTGTAGTTGGATATGAACCTGTAAGCCAACAAAAAGTGATGAAATGATCAGTCAGTAAAATGTGCAGAACCAGATATCATATGATTGGTTAAATGAAGAAACTACTAGACGCAAACGGAAAAAGGAAAGAAGGTGTAAGCAGACGAAACAATAGATGTTATCTAGCTTCCCGAATCTAGAACTATGCAAATGTTTGTATTATTAGAAACAATTTAAGTTTCTTTATGAAAAAAATTTCATAACATTACGAACCATGAGTTGTTGATGGTGTACTGAAGTGATATGCAGGAAGCGTCGTCGCTGAGAGATTGGGTGGTGGGCCTTGAGAGCCAATGGCATATCCATCGCAAGTGTGGTAGGGCGATGATGACGTTGCCAAATAGTGATCAATAGTGCTGCTTCGGCTAGGATCAGTTGTAGCCCGAGGTAAGAAACTTTTGCTTTCAACACCAGCAAAGTTGGGTACATTACCCCCTCCATAACTTCGATAAAGCTCATCAACACCTACACCATGACTTCCATTGTGATCAAAATCATGCCTTGATTCACATACAGAAGGGCTTGAATAATAGGATCCATAAGGGGCTCCAGAGGGAGACACAGAAGAGTATGAACTACTCCAATGACCACCTACTCCTGAGACATGTTGAAACCCATATCAAATGGAATAAAATGGCATGCAGAACAAACAATAAATTAGCTTTTCCATTTCCAATTCACTAAAAGGAAACACAACCTGGTGGGAGGCTTTGATTTTGAAATAAAAAGCCAGTATGTGACTGAACTGAGGCCCCATGACAATGTTGTAATGAAGTACCATATAACTGCATAGAACTTTCACGAGAATAAGGGGACACGTCCCGCTTTGCATTCAAATCTCTTTTCATCTCATCTAACAACCTCTGTGATTCGGCTCTATTGAGTTCCACAAACAAAACCTTACAAGCACAAGATTATCAACTCATTATTGTTCCAAAACAAGGAGCAAATAACTTTAGTATGTAATGTTCTCAGTACCTCATCAAAGTACTCATCTGCCCCAGGCATTTCCTTGCTCATGGGCAAAATATAATTGGCTGAAAATAGTAGTTTCAATACACCATAAGTAATGTCATTTGATGCCACGAAAAGATAGAGACCTAGTCAATTCTAAAGAAAAAATGTCATTCAATTGTGAGCATACCCAACATCGAATTAACAGCCTCAGCAGGAACTTCCTTTCCCATCTCTTTAAATCTCTTAGCAGCGCGCAATTTGAGCTCTTCAGGTCTTGGAAAAACCACAATAGCAATCTGATTGAGGGCATATCAGCAAGTAAAAATCAGAGTATTTCAATCAAGTTGGAACAAAGATGATGAAAAAATCACTTAAAAAGATTCTGCCCATTTCAACTACCTTCCTGTAGTCAGCAAAAGGCTTAAGTTTACGTTTACGGGCACTCTTGTAGACATTTGTTTGATCAATTATGAAATTCCGAGGTATCTTGGAAGCCCTGGACAAAAGAGTGTTAAAAATCCCAGTTGCACGGTCCATCAAATGCTCAAATCTTTCACCATAATTATTCTTGCGCAGTAAACCTGGTACCTGTAAGGTTCAACTTATATCGAATCACACAATGACAAAAAGAAAGAAAATTGTGTACTGTCTCCTCTTCTGATTGGGTTTATTTTTATTTAATTTTGTGTGTGTGGGTGTGTGTGTGTGGGGGGTGGTGGGGGGTGGGGGGGGAGGGCGCTGGAGAGAGAGAGATAAAGAAGGGAGGAATTGAATGAGGCAGAAACCTTCATTTGTTCCAGTGCTAAATTTGTACCAAGCAGAACGTATCGTCTCTCTGGATGCTCCTTCACCCACTTTTCTGCCCAAGTAGTTTTGCCAGAAGCAGGCAATCCCACCATCAGTATCACTTCACAATCACTGTTCGAAAAGGCAGGTCCTAGTATTGTGTTCCCATCCTCAATGGCAGAAGCCCAAGGTTTGTAGCCTTCTTCAGGAACTAGCCCATCTTCAATGCTGAACTGCAACTGAACTATTACATTTTTCAGTAAAACATGTGGGAAAAGAGATGACTCCCATTGCATCTTTCTAATTGAAGAATTCACGACTCCAAGACCCCTTGGACCTGCATCAAAATGCTTTGCTATACCCAACCACTTTCCATTCTTGGAAAAACCAATGGAAGCCATGTGCTTATTTTCGAGGTCCACAGCACAAATTAAAGTGTCTCCAACCCCAAAATTTTCACCATAATGAGAAAACTTTCCAGAATTAGAAAATTTTCCAGTGCCTCCAAAACCAAAACTGTGAGCAGTCTCACCAAGGTTTCTCAATGCATCATCACCTCTTGATATGCCAACACGACAAACATGTTGCTGATCTAGTGGAGTATCTTTCATATCCACTGGCTGAGCTGAAACTATTTTGCAACCAAAACAGTATTTCCCCCCCGTGATTCCAACATTGGCCCGAGCACCAGACCAGCAGTAAGAAAATCCCTCTTCATGAAGGGCTGAGCCTTGCAGACCATTTCCTTCAATATTAAAATCTGGACAGAAGAAAAATGTCAAAAAAGATCAGGATTAGCATCAAATTATGGCATCATACAAGACTTCAAGTCCCAATTAGCAATACCAGAGGCATTTAATCCGCCAACACTAGACATTTAACAGTAACTGCAGAATCACGTTAAGTGGGTGTAAATGATCTAAAAATGGATAGAGAAAATTGATAAACCAATGCTGTGAAACAGACATTCTGCAGCAAATGCCAACTCAATACTACGAATCAGCACGTCGATAATCAATTGCAGTACATGTTGGAAATGGACCACTTTGACATAATAATTGGGTGGGACCCAAGCGTCGATTTGTCAAAGTAAATAGTCAATTAAATTCTACGTTTCGAGTAGATAAACGTAGTATATTTAATTGTGCTAAACCATTCCATTATGAATGAGAAATTATGGTTGAAAGTTGGATAATAAATGAGGAATAAAATGGGAGAAAATTAAAAAGTGGTTGTCCCACATTGGTTGCAAACTCAAAATTGAACCACTTAATATACTCCAATTTTGGAAATGGGTTTGGGCCCCAAGGGGCACCGTAAGTCTTTAGAGGGGAGAGGACGTAGGCATGCTCGTAATCGAGCAAAGCCCACACGCACGCGCCGCCGTCCGTCCGACTGGCCGGCTCGGCTCGTGCACGGGTTAGGGTCGTAGGCCTGGGCTTAGGTCGGGTTGGGCCTATGTCAAACAATATTTTTTTTTGGATAAAAAAAAAAATTTATTCAAATTAATTTTGAAATTCCCTCCAAAGTATTAGTGGTGTGTGCATCGTGTGGTGAATGGAGGGATAGGTGCGTGGGAAAACTGTCAACCACCATCTCCATCATCTTCCAAAACTGCCAGCCACACCTTCCTCCTCATCTATTTAATCCTCAAACTTTCAGTGAAAGAATTACCGAGACATAAGCATTCTCCCTTCCTTTCAGATTTAGTCCAGAACATACAATCAGTTTCTTGCATTTTTCTTTTTCCGAAAGTACTCCTTCCTTGGTTCGCTGTTCTTGCAGTATAAGGTGCTAATCTACAAGTGGTTTGATCGTTGTATCTTGGAAGACGCTTTATCGAATACCGTAAGCATCGTGTGGCGGGGTAAAAACGTCTTAAGGACAGAGAACCAAGTTCTCGCCTCGATCGTTATTAAGTTTTCGGATTTTGTCTTGTTTTTCTGTTTCAGTTTCAATTCTACAAAATTTAAAACTGCATCTTTTTATTTCGTGCAAATCTGTCAAGAATAACAGGAACTAAAACCAACAAACTTAAGACGTTTTTATTTGTTCTTGTTTTATTTTTTTTCATGGTCTGCACGATGAAATGTTTCTGAAATGCTGTAAAGTATGTAAAGTATGCTGTTTACATTTCATGGAAATTTTCATCATCTTATGCGGTCCCTGTGATATTTCCTGCAACCTGCAAGATACTTCATGAAAATTTGAAATTCTAATGCAGTCATGCAAGATACTTCATGAAAATTTGAAATTCTAATGCAGTCATGCAAGATACTTCCTGTCTTTCTGAAATTGTAATGCTGTTGTTATTGTATAAGTCTATTGATGCAGATGTACATGTATATTAATAGATTCCAGTCCAGTTTGAAATTTATTTTCATGCTTGCTGTTAACTTTTGTAAAATTAAAATGCTGATTCTGTAAAATTATGAAAATGTAATGCCATGCATAGTCTGAAACTGTAATACTGAAATAATATTTATACTTTTCATGTTTCATGCAAATTTTCGAATTTCTATTGCGTCCCTGTGAATTCCAAAATTGTACATGCATACTAAACTTGCTTGTTCTTACTTAATGTTAGATTCCAGTCCTCTTTGTTCTGTCCAGATTTATGTCAAATGGTTTTTTCGAAAACAAATTCAACAATCTCAGTTTTTTAAATCTGTGCATGTTTAGTGTTGGATTTCTTTTAATTTAATATATGAAAGTGGGCTTTGCATGTTTCATTTGGAATTTAATTAAGCTGTGCATGTTTCTTTTGGAATTTAAATATGTTGTGCATGTTCCAAGCAATTCTCTGAAAGTATAATTCTGAACGTGTACTTCCAAATTTCCGAATTGGCATGCATAAATTTCAAAATTCCTAAATAATATATGCATGTTTTCTGTTCACTGCCAAAACTGTTAATTTTTATTCTGAAATTTGTAACTTTGAATTGGTCTCTAAACTGAAATTTATACATTAAATTCTGATTTGTTGAACTTCTGTTTTGAAACAGAAATGGCTAATACTGTTGGGACTAATGCAATTCCCCCTGCTGTAATGCCTACTGTGATACCTACTGTGACGCCTACTGTGGCTGGTCCGTCTGCTTCGACTCATGTTCCTCACGGAGAGAAACCTGAAAAATTTAATGGGGTCGATTTTAAGAGATGGCAGCAGAAAATGTTGTTTTACTTGACCACACTTAATTTGGCAAAGTTTATCACGGAGGATCCTCCTTCGGTTCAACAAGGAGAAAATAATCGAGCTTCGATTATTGCCTTGGACGCATGGAAACATTCTGACTTTTTATGCAAAAACTATGTACTGAATGGACTGAATAATTCATTATATGGTGTATATAACGTAATGAAATCTGCAAAAGAATTATGGGAATCTTTAGAGAAAAAATATAAAACAGAAGATGCTGGAACTAAAAAGTTTCTTGTCGGTAAATTTCTGGAATATAAAATGATTGACTCTAAATCTGTTATTTCCCAAGTTCAAAATTTGCAGGTACTCCTCTATGATTTACATGCTGAAAAATTGACTGTAAGTAAGTCATTCCAAGTAGCAGCTGTAATTGAGAAACTCCCACCGTCATGGAGAGATTTCAAAAATTACCTCAAACACAAGCGGAAGGAAATGAACTTGGAGAAGTTGATTGTGCGCTTGAGGATAGAAGAAGACACTAAAA
The DNA here is from genome assembly GCA_030279155.1 of Forsythia viridissima. Lineage (NCBI taxonomy): Eukaryota > Viridiplantae > Streptophyta > Magnoliopsida > Lamiales > Oleaceae > Forsythia > Forsythia viridissima. Next base: position 2,855,002 of record CM059044.1, on the reverse strand, counting down.
AGTCTGAAAGGAGGAATGGGGGACCAAGCATGGAAGCTAAGGCAAACATTGCTGAATCGAGTTCAAAGAAGAACATGAAAAGGAAGCACTCAAGTTATGCTCCTAAGAAGATTGAGAACAACCAGAAGAACAAGAAGTTCAAAGGGGATTGCTACAATTGTGGCAAACCTGGACATCGCTCAATTGACTGTCGCAAGCCTAAAAAGCAAAATGATCGTGCACATGTAGTTGAAACTGATAATTTGACTGAGGGTGTTCAAGAAATGCACCTATCTGCTGTAATATCTGAATGTAATTCTGTTGGAAATCCCAAGGAATGGTGGGTGGACACTGGTGCTACTCGCCACATATGTGCTGAAAAGAACATGTTTTCTGATTACAAAACTATCAACGGAGAACAACTGTTCATGGGAAATTCCTCAAGCTCAAAGGTTGAAGGACAAGGAAAGGTGACCTTGAAGATGACGTCTGGCAAGGAACTCGTCCTCAACAATGTGCTACATGTACCAGATATTCGAAAAAATCTTGTTTCTGGTTCTCTTCTTAGCAAGAATGGGTTTAAGTTAGTATTTGTATCTGACAAATTTGTACTAACTAAGAATGGAATGTATGTGGGAAAGGGATATATGACTGGTGGGATGTTCAAGATGAACGTCTTTACTATTGTACCCAAATTGAACAAGATTAATGAAGCTTCTACTTCTGCGTATATCGTTGAATCTTCTTGTTTATGGCACAACAGATTAGGACACGCAAACTTTAAATATGTGCGCAAATTAATGAACTTAAATTTGCTACCTTCTTTAAGTTTCGATCCTAATCACAAATGCGAAACTTGTGTTGAGGCTAAGTTAGCCAAACGACCGTTTCCTTCTGTTGAAAGAAATACTTCACCTTTGGAATTAATTCACAGCGATATATGTGACTTAAAATTTGTACAAACTAAAGGTGGGAAAAAGTATTTCATTACCTTCATTGACGATTGCACTCGGTACTGCTATGTTTATTTATTAAGAAGCAAAGATGAGGCTTTGGAAATGTTTAAACATTATAAGAATGAAGTTGAAAATCAACTTAGCAAAACAATAAAAATTGTTCGCAGTGATAAAGGTGGAGAATATGGAGCGCCGTTTGAAGAATTTTGTTCTGAATAAGGCATTATTCATCAAACAACGGCTCCTTACTCACCTCAATCTAATGGTATTGCGGAACGTAAGAACCGCACGCTTAAAGAAATGATGAATGCTATGTTGATTAGTTCTGGTCTACCCCAGAATTTGTGGGGGGAAGCTATCCTCTCGGCAAATCACATTCTTAATAAAATACCATACAAAGTAAAGGATGAAACACCTTACGAGTTATGGAAAGGTCACAAACCTTCATATAAATACCTGAAAGTGTGGGGGTGTTTGGCAAAGGTAGAAGTGCCAAAACCTAAACAAATAAAAATAGGACTGAAAACTGTAGATTGCATATTTATTGGATATGCTCATAACAGTAGTGCATATCGCTTTCTTGTGCACAAGTCTGAGATCACTGATATACATGAAGATACTATCATTGAATCAAGAAATGCAAGTTTCTTCGAACATGTCTTTCCTCGTAAAGACAAAATTGATGTAAGTGTAACAAAACGAACTTACGATACTGCAAATGATAGTGAAAATGAAGAAGAACCCAGACGCAGTAAAAGGGCTAGAAAGTCTACGTCCTTTGGTTCATAATTTCTAACATACATGATCGAAAATGAACCTAAGACATTCAGTGAAGCAATGTCAACACCAGAGGCTCCTTTTTGGAAAGAAGCTATCAATAGTGAAATTGAGTCAATAATGCAAAATCACACTTGGGAGTTGGTTGATCTCCCACCTGGAAATAAACCTCTAGATTGCAAGTGGATTTTCAAGAAAAAATTGAAATCAGATGGATCTATTGATAAATACAAGGCTCGATTGGTAGCAAAAGGATATAGACAAAAGAAAGGTCTTGATTTCTTTGATACTTACTCACCAGTAACGAGGATTACTTCGATAAGAATCCTCATTGCAATTGCTGCGACACACAATCTCGAAATTCATCAAATGGATGTTAAAACAGCATTTCTAAACGGTGAGTTAGAAGAAGAAATATACATGGAGCAACCTGAGGGATTTGTTGCTCATGGACAAGAGAAAAAGGTTTGCAGACTCGTTAAGTCATTATATGGATTAAAACAGGCGCCAAAGCAGTGGCACCAAAAATTTGACAAAACGATGTTGTCAAATGGATTTAAAATTAACGAGTGTGACAAATGTGTGTACAATAAAAGTACTCCTACAGCATATGTCTTAGTATGTCTATATGTGGATGATATGCTAATTCTAAGTAGCAATCATGATATTATAATGTCCACTAAGAAAATGTTAACAAAATATTTTGACATGAAGGACATGGGTGTAGCAGATATAATTCTTGGAATTAAAATTTCTAAAACACCAGATGGCCTTGTTCTCTCACAATCTCATTATGTTGAGTCTGTGCTAAAGAGGTTTGGAGTCTTTGATGAAAGTCCTGTCAAAACTCCGGTAGACACAAGTCTACACTTAGCCAAAAATAGAGGTGAACCTATACATCAATTAAGATATTCTCAGATTATTGGAAGTCTGATGTATTTAATGAACTGCACACGTCCAGACATTGCGTTCGCGGTTAATAAATTGAGTAGGTTCACATGTAATCCAAGCAATGATCACTGAAAGGCATTGAATAGGGTACTTCGATATTTGAAACATACCTTAACATTTGGATTACATTATATGAGATATCCAGCAGTATTAGAAGGATATTGTGATGCAAATTGGATATCTGATATGAAAGATTTTAAATCCACAAGTGGTTACATTTTTACACTTGGTGGTGCAGCTGTGTCTTGGAAATCTTCAAAGCAAACTTGCATAGCTCGATCAACAATGGAATCGGAGTTTATAGCATTAGATAAAGCTGGAGAAGAGGTAGAATGGCTTCGTAACTTCTTAGAGGATATTCCGTGTTGGACCAAGCCGGTACCTGCAATTAGCATTCACTGCGACAATCAGTCAGCTATTGCAAGGGCACAAAATTGTATGTATAATGATAAGTCTAGACATATACGTCGTAGACACAATACCATAAGACAGTTGATCTCAAATGGTATTATCTCCATTGATTATGTGAAATCAAAAGAGAATCTCGCGGATCCGCTTACAAAAGACCTACCAAGAGATCAAGTATATTATCTATCAAAGGGAATGGGATTAAAGCCTATTATGCATGAATCTTAATGATGGTAACCCAACCTTGTTGACTGGAGATCCCAAGATCTTGGTTCAATGGGACAACTAAGTTATTAAGACCCAGTTAAGCACTTATCCATTCCTTTATAAAAGTGCTGTCTGCAGAATGTAAAAGGTTAAGTTATAACTTTTAATGATTCCTATAGCATGAATAAATCAAGTGGAGTATAGCAAAATACTCTTCATAGGAGATCACCTATATAAGTGTGAAGTGGGGCCGCTTCCGTGAGAATTTGAGGCTTAAATTCTCTAGAGCACTTATGAATCCCAAGAATTGTTCAGGGCCAAAATGAACACAACTATGAGAACCAAAGAATTGATAGGAAGGTTATTGTGTGGCTACTGTTGTCTAGGTTTACATTAACAGCTGAGCAGTTCAAGACATCAAGTTCACTGAATAGCTAAGTAAACTCGATAGTATTCCACTAAGGCAGGTTCAAAGCCAAAAGCTATCTTGTCTGATGCAATAAGCCTTTCGCTTGTACTCTCTGAATCCAGTCTGTATTGCATTTAGCATATTCGTGATAATTTCCATTCATGTGGGGGATTGTTGAAAATGGACCACTTTGACATAATAATTGGGTGGGACCCAAGCGTCGATTTGTCAAAGTAAATAGTCAATTAAATTCTACGTTTCGAGTAGATGAACGTAGTATATTTAATTGTGCTAAACCATTCCATTATGAATGAGAAATTATGGTTGAAAGTTGGATAATAAATAAGGAATAAAATGGGAGAAAATTAAAAAGTGGTTGTCCCACATTGGTTGCAAACTGAAAATTGAACCACTTAATATACTCCAATTTTGGAAATAGGTTTGGGCCCCAAGGGGTACCGCAAGTCTTTAGAGGGGAGAGGACGTAGGCATGCTCATAATCGAGCAAAGCCCACACGCGCGCGCGCGCTGCCGCCGCCGTCCGTCCGTCTGTCCGTCCGTCCGTCCGACCGACCGGCCGGCCGGCTCGGCTCGGCTCGGCTCGGCACGTGCACGGGTTCGGGTCGTGGGCCTAGGCTTAGGTCGGGTTGGGCCTATGTCAAACAATATTTTTTTTTGGATAAAAAAAAAATTATTCAAATTAATTTTGAGATTCCCTCCAAAGTATTAGTGGTGTGTGCATCGTGTGGTGAATGGAGGGATAGGTGCGTGAGAAAACTGTCAACCACCATCTCCATCATCTTCCAAAACCGCCAGCCACACCTTCCTCCTCATCTATTTAATCCTCAGACTTTCAGTGAAAGAATTACCGAGACATAAGCATTCTCCCTTCCTTTCAGATTTAGTCCAGAACATACAGTCAGTTTCTTGCATTTTTCTTTTTCCGAGAGTACTCCTTCCTTGGTTCGCTGTTCTTGCAGTATAAGGTGCTAATCTGCAAGTGGTTTGATCGTTGTATCTTGGGAGACGCTTTACTGAATACCGTAAGCATCGTATGACGGGGTAAAAACGTCTTAAGGACAGAGAACCAAGTTCTCGCCTCGATCGTTATTAAGTTTTCGGATTTTGTCTTGTTTTTCTGTTTCAGTTTCAATTCTACAAAATTTAAAACTGCATCTTTTCATTTCGTGCAAATCTGTCAAGAATAACAGGAACTAAAACCAACAGTACACACAACACAAGAGTGACTACAGTTATCAATCCTCCTAAGAACCTTAGACTGATATAGTGCCCCTTCCCTCACTTCATCAAGGAAAAGGAATTCGTAAAAGAAGAACGTTGAGAGCATCTTAGCCAGTGTACAAGCACATTCAAGAGAATAAACATATTGATAGTCTCCAGATTATTCAAGTGCGATCAACAAACACAATGCTAAAGCCAAAATTCAATCAATCTCAATTGAAATAATTACTATTTTCTAGTAAATACTTGAAAACCCTTTCTTCATTTCATTTTAAAGTTTCTCCTCTTTTGGGTATATAAAATCAATCACTTACTCAAAATAAACCCCGCATTCTCAACATCACATAACACAAAAATATATCAAGAAAACTGACCAAAAAAAAAAAAAGCTTACTAAAATATCAACCAGCCAGGGTGAACACTCAAGAATAAAACCAAGGGTTTCTTGAAAGCGATATTGAAGACCAAAAAAGGGGGGAAAAAAAAAAGACAATCGGAGTAAAACTTGATACTTACCTATATCGCAATCGGCAGGGTTAAGGCGTACGGTCGGGTGGGATGCATCCGATTCAGTAACCTTCGCTTTCTTTCGTTCTGGCCCGGGTCCGGGTCCTTCAGTTTCCGGTGGCTCGCGTTTCACCGACGCCATGTGTCAGAGTTTGTTATTTGAGCACACGTATGCATATGTATATGTATGTAGATTTGGTGTGGCGGCAATTTTTTTTTTTTCTTTCCCCACCAGTTTGGCCAGATTTTGATTGGTACCATTTATGAAATGTTCATAAATCGGTCTTTATCAATTTTTTGAACACCGATCTTGTATGATTTAAAATTGGTTTAGTGTAATTTGAAACGTATCTCTCAAACTCAATGTTTAAAAAAACGTAAAGTGTAGCTAGGCGTGGAGGTCGAGTTTCAAAGTTTTCGGGCCTAAGCAAGTCCTAAGCGAGAGCGAGATAAGGCAAGGAGAGGGCAATGCGTGATTAGGCGTGGAACCGAGTTTCAAGTCTAGGCGGAGCCTAGGCGAGACTTATGCGAACTTTTTAGAATAGTGCTCAAATAAATCGGTGATTATGCCGTTCTTCAAAATTTCTTTCAATTTTCTTCTCAATTAAAAAATTATTTTTAAAACTACATTTGACTTAATATTTATAAAAATAAAAAAACATATACAAAAGAAAAAAAAACATGCAAAGAAATAAATTTAATTTTACATTTTTAATGATATGTGGATATATAAAAAATTTAAAATTTAATTCAATTTTTTTAATATATGAACATATATATAATTTGATTATCTTAAAAAAAAATTTGAACCATTAAATAATAAATACTCAAACATGGGTTGAATAGTTTAAAAAAACACTACTAAAAACCACACAAAGCCACTCCTTTCATAAACACTCAAAATCAGTACTTTAAAAAACCATGATAACCCGTATTCCAAAACTCTCAAACAAGCCTTTAGTCTCATTAGAAGAAGAGTCCGTTTGGTACAGCTAGTGTGAATAGAGCTTTTAGCAATCGAGTTTTTAACAGTAAAGCTTTTATTAAAACGCTGATGACTGTTTGGATATTAATCCAAAAAGTTATGTGAATATTAAATTGAATATTTGGTTGCACAAATATAAAAGTACTTTTGTATAAATTTTATATTTATTTGATTAATCAGTAATTAATTATTATATATCTCATATTATTTGTGTTAAAATAAATAATTTTTTTAATATCCTATAATAACTATTGAAATTAATATATTAATTTAATTATAATAAAATGATTATTTTATTATATTTGACTAAACAATAATTAATTATTGTATTACTTATATTAATTTTTTTAAAAGAAATTATATATTTTTATATCATATAATAACTATTAAATTTAATATATTAATTTAATTATAATAACATAATTATTTTAGTACATTTAATTAAACAATAATTAATTATTGTATAACTCATATTATTTTTTTTAAAAGAAACCATATATTTTTATATCCTATAATATAATAATTATTAAATTTAATATATTAATTTAATCATAATAACATGATTATTTTAGTATATTTGATTAAACGGTAATTAATTATTTAAATCAAACATATTATGTATAATTTGTATTATATTATTCAATACATCAGTATTTTTTTTTCCACTTTATATAAGTATATGAATTGACAATTTGATATAAGTAATTAATGTAATAAATAAATTAATATCTTTTTTTGATGTATTAATGGTAATTTTGTTAATTTTGAAGTTCATTAAATGTTAATTACAATTTTTCGTAAAAGCTCAATTAGAGCTTTTTAGAGAAACTTAAAATTTGGACTTCTATAAAACAGCTTTTTTAAGCTGTTTTTTACTCAAAAGGTACTCGTTGACTTTAACCAAACAACAATAAAAATAACCAAAAATACTTTCATTTTTTAGGAAATGATTTTAAACTTCAAAAAAGCTCTTCCAAACACACTAGAAGTCGTGCTATAGCTTACACGATGTTAATTATAAGAACCAATTACCAACTAAAGGTAACGCATTTTTTAGTCTTCGAACTATAGAAAGATAAGTCTAATCCAATCTAATTTAAGACACCGAGTTAAAAAATTTGTGGACATGCCTAATGAGCGGTATTAAAACGAGACCATTGCACCCTCTAGATCTCGAGATCCGTTCAACCTGTGCAAGCTTTTTGAGTATCTAATAACATGAGTAATACTACTTATACATTCTCACTTACATTTGCTTATGTAGCAGTAGGACTTACGGGGAAAACATTTGACCAAAACATTATTTTAAATTTTCTTTTTATTAATTTATTCTACCACTACCAGATAAACAAGTGTAAGTATAAGTATAAGTAAGAATGTACAAGTAACATTACTCCTAATGACATCAAGAATCGAAGGACAATATACGCTGGCCAAATATGAGCAATCTACTATGGTCCCAAGAACAAAGTTTCGAGAGAACTGTTAGTTCAAGATACACAAAGGCCATGTCGTATGGTACGTGGTATTAAACAAGACTCATGACAACATTTTTGACTTGTTTAATATTGTCCAGTCCACCTATCGATTCATCTTAAAAGTTTACAGATATGAGAATATGTTGACAAATGATACATCTAACATGTTTCATTACAACAATATGCCTCTGAAGTTGAGAATTATATAATACATCATGTTCTGATTATGCTCATATTCCAGTTGCACAGTGGAACTGAGGAGATCAATGTGGTCCAACAATTTTTAAAGAAGCAATAAGTAATTAGCTGTTCTCCGGCTACGAGATCTTCAGATATGGGTCTTCCTCGTACTTCGAATAAAGAGGAAGTTCAAGAGCATTCTCCGCGATTTTCCTGTCCTCGTGGATCTTTGCTACCAGGATATCAAGGGAAGGAAAGTTGGCCTAGGATATTACACACCTAGCTATCAGTAACGAAAAAAATGCATTCCATAAGGCATAAAAAAGATTGCATACAAAGTGGTTTTAATACCTCTGGTCGTATATAGCCAACGATAGCAAGCCGTAATTCCTCACCATAAAAATCCTCGTTAAAATCATGAAGCAACCATGGCTCCTGAAAATATGGCATGAGATAAGAACATTATAGTAATTAAAGCAGTGGTAGAAAGATAAAAAGAGCATGATGTTTGGATAAGCTTAAAGAGTTTACTTATAAGTAAATAAGTTCGAATGTGAATTGCCTTTTTTATTGGCGAGAGTTGGAAATAAGTTGCTTGTTTGTGAGTAAAATTAGAGTTACTTGCGATAGAAGTAACTTCTTTTACTTGAGTTATAGACATATTGACAGATAAATAATATTTATCTTTTTTAAGCTTAGCCAAACATGCTCAAAGTCATGGAAGAGACGAGGGATAAAGATATGAGTCACCCACTATAGTCTTCTCGGAGTTGTTGAAATAAGGATTCCAACCAATGCTCATGACCATCTTGTAAACACCTCGAGTTGGCAATCCGGCCCAGCCAAAATAAACTCCCGAAGGATGTTCTGAAAGGATAGCTGAATAGGCCTCTGTGGATAAATTTGCTGAAATATAAAGGCATCTAGTTAGAATAGGTTGCCTACTTAATCGAAAAAACAAGAGATTCAAAAAAATGCAGGACTTCGAGATCACATAAAAAACGAGCACAAAGGTGCTCATCAAGTAGAACACAGTCATGCATATTAGTCAATATATAGATATGGCACATACATCAACAAGAATATTAGTTTGTCTCCTTTGAGGAAATGTAGAAGTCAAGAAACCTGTAGGGATCCCAAGCACCTTTGATCCACGTCCAAAGCCCTTGATGACAGGACCACCAATGTACCAAGGTTCAATTGGCAAAGTACCTTCTATCCCTGAATTTTTCATTTTGGTCAGCATAGGACATAGATGGTATTGCGAACAAGCAAAAAAGAGTAACAGAGGCTCACAGTCTTCAAACGCAGGTAGGCCCCACTTTTCGGGTCGTAGATCTAGAAGAGAATTAATGACCTCGTCTGCTGAGGTGAACAGATGGGATTGTTTAGGAAGGGACGGGACAGCAACCACTTCCATTCCAGCAGCCTTACCAGCAGTGACCCCTGGCCTGTATACGACAAGGCATTCCCACATTAGAATTTGGAAATGGAGTGTTCACCCTGATTGCTGGTGCACTTGAAATATCCATTAAAAGCTATAAACAGAAAAGAGACTTGTACTGCTTATATAATTAAATATTAAAGATTTCATTCCTAATATTAAGATTTTGGAAGAATAGTCAAGTATCCCACTGGAACCCAAGTTTGGATCATTATAAAGTGACACCATAGGCTGCAAATTCGGGATATTATTGCGCTAAGCCACCATCTTCGTAGGATTAATCAGCTCTTGCAATATTATTAGAGTTCAGTAGAACTTAACACGATGTGACATTTGCGAATCACTAATTCATTGTTTGTCAGAATGCTTTGTTATTGAAAGAGATCCAGCAAGACATGGAACAAGATACTTACAGTGAATCTTCGATGACAAGACAGCTGGAATGATTCATGTTGAGTCTTTTTGCAACTTCAACATATCTTCAATAATGGACACGCCAAATGAATGTGACATTAATTCAATTGCTTTATAACAGAAACATCCATGAGAAAGACATTTCGGGTTGTACTTATCCTACATTTCAGGTGATGGCTTTCCACTTGTGACTTCATCACCTCCTATAATAACAGAAAAGGATTCTTTCCAACCTGTAAGTTGAAAGTATATGATGGTCAATAGCTCAGCTAATCTAACAAAAAGAATTCTCAACTACATCATAATGAAGAATATCCGTTTATTAAGAGTGTTTAATTAGTTTAGATTTTCAGATGACCCTACCCTGATGATAAGATATCTTGGTTTCAATATTCGTCTTTGGAGAATTGGAAGCCAAGGCCATTGGCACACCATGACTCCTCAAATGATTAATTAACCTGTTGGCACCAGGTTGAGCTTTGATATTGCACCACCTACCACAGAAATTAGAGGGATACAATTAGTAAAGTGCGATGAAGTGCAATCTTCAAACACAAAATCTGATGTCTACTCTTCTTTAGTTCCAACTTTCAAGTCCTTAAAGCCAACAGAAGATCGGAAAGAGAGACAACCCAATCTAGCATCATGAGAAAGAAGGTACCTTTTGTAAAAAAATAAAATAAAGTGAAATGATGTTTAACCCTAGAATGTCATCAACTGACAGTCTGACACAAACATAAAAACAAGGAAGCAATTGTTTAAAGAATGGCACAGTTTTTACTAGCAAGAAAAGTAAGCCACACCAATAGTTTCACACATACAACACAATGTCAAAATACAACAAAGTTTATAGTTACAACTTCTCTTCTTCACCCTTACTTTTACCAAATGCATTAAAATATAGAATATGGAGCGAGGAACCTTTTCCGGTGACAAAAATAAAGCTTAAACCTGATTTTCAGTTTTTTCACCACTGAATATAAAACACTCATTGCCAAAGAAAATATAGTTATGACTGTTTTATATTCAGTGGTGAAAAAACTGAAAATCAGGTTTAAGCTTTTCCAAAGAAAATATAGTTATGAGACAACTCTAAAGTGCAAGATATACTATGAGTTTCTAAACTCCTAAGCATTCATAATCCATACATCTCATGCCACAGTTACAATGAAACTACATGTGTTAGGTAATAAAATACGTGTGCGCAAAAACAAAGTACACATCCCAAAAGTCACCAACCCAAGATGCCATACGATTTTTTGGATGGGAACATTTGGCCCAAAATGATATTGCAGAAAGAGATTAGTGCACAGGAAAATTACTGCTCGGAGAATCTTGGAGTAATTTCTGATATAAACTCGTCTGTCGAAATGGGCAGTTCATAATCCTCCACAACAGCTGCTGAAGCTTCATAAGGTGTCTTTCCTACAATTCTGTGAGCTCTTCTTCCATCCCATTGCTTCCCATACTTAACCAAATAAGCTTTCAAAACATCACTCACAATGCCATCTGACATAAAATCAAATTTACATTATAGTTGGAAAATAAAAACAAAACTAGTACCAGTGTAAAACAAATTACAAATTTACATTATAGTTGGAAATTCAAAACACAAACTAGTCCAATATGTTGATAATCTGCATTTATTGTGTCTATATTGAATAAAAAGGCATATTTCCTTAGTGAAGTAGTAAAGGGAAGACTGAAAGAAACTTGATCCTATAAAATGATGGAGAATCTAAACAACCTGCCGGAAAGATCCAAAATGGATCAAATTCATCAGTGGTAGAGAACTAGGAAGTTTTTGTCATTAAAACCTAATATAAAGCACAGAGTCAATTCTCCATTATCAACATATCAATTTACAGTAAAATGAACCACTGTAAATGAGGCAAACAACACCTAAGGGATAGGTATCAAGATGTCAATGCAGTGCACTTAACAACTGACACTATAAAGATAAAAAAAAAATGGATCAAATTCATCAGTGGTAGAGAACTAGGAAGTTTTTGTCATTAAACCTAATATAAAGCACAGAGTCAATTCTCCATTGTCAACATATCAATTTACAGTAAAATGAACCACTGTAACTGAGGCAAACAACACCTAAGGGATAGGCATCAAGATGTCAATGCAGTGCACTTAACAACTGACGCTATGAAGATCAAACAGACAAATGATACTTGTCCTATATTCATTCCTGAAGTGAGAGTTCCCCATCTTATCTCTCATTTCAGAATGCAATGCATTTTTATCGCGCAAAGAATGCTCATTAGACAGTTTACGCTATTAAAATTAAATAAGTGACTAAACTACTATTTCAGACACTGCAATCAAAGCACAATGATACAAAAAGAGTCATTGCGTGGGATGTAATTACTAGAAAGAAACAGAATCACACCTGTGTTAAGAAGTGTTCCATCCAAATCAAGGATGACACAGGACACAAGCTTGCTTAATGGTTTTGCCATTGATATAGCGTGAGTATATACCAGACCAAATGAAAGTTTAAGCTTCCATCAACTGCGTATCTGATATTCAGAAAAAATAAATATTAGGTTCAATTTGATAGACTATATGCAATGTGATGAAATGAAGAAACCACATAACTGATTTGTATTTGATTCAGCGAAAAAAATTTACTCAAAACAGAAATTTTTCAGAACAGTTCGTCAGTAAAATTTCATTTAATTGCACTAGATTCTTCGGTAAACACTGTTGAGATTAGCTTTATTCCCAGAGTATAATACATTTTGCAACAAGTCTCATAGCCAACCACCGGATTGCTTCTCTTCAGGTTCAGGGATAGAGCTAGAGGTAGATTTTGGGGTGGACTAAAAAATTTCTCTTTTAAATGTAGGAAAATAAGTTATTTGCTTTCTTAGTAATACGTTGCTGATATGCCATTCGACAAAAAACAACATATCAATAAGTAGGTTAGACACAAAGAACAATGTTGAAAGCCATGAATAATTTCCGCATGATGCTTGTGCATATACAAAGTGATTTATAGGTTAGAAAAGGAAACACTCCTAAATCATATCTCAGCTCATACATGTTGTTGTATAATCAACCTATTATTACACGGACAAAAAGAAACGGGATAAAACTTGGGTTGTAAGTTGGTTGTAAGTTGTGGGTCCTATTAAATGTGTAATAAAGAATATATTTGACCAACTAAAATTATAATTTAAGCATTCTCTTACAACCTCTTGGATAGAACTCACCCTTAAAAGCTAGTTATTAAGGGGAGGGTGCCCAAGAAGTTATAAATCACACATCCAAAGTCCATACTTTCGATGTGAAACAAGACTCATAACTTACATTGGGAACCATGACAAACCACCACGCTCTGCGATCTTGATGCCCATGTCGGACTGACTTTGCACTAGCCCATGACTAGTCCTGAAAAAAACACTGCTATGTCGACATCACCATCTGCGCCGCTCGATTGGAACCCGGAGACGTAGTGCCTGCTCTGATACCATTGTTACAACTTCTTAAGTAGAACTCACCCTCAAAAGCTAGTTATTAAGGGAGGTACCCAAGAGAGGTTATAAATCACACATCTAAAGTCCATACTTTCGATGTGGAACAAGTCCCATAACTTACAATAGGAACCATGACAAACTACCACGCTCTGCGATCCTCGCACCCACGTTGAACTAGCTTTGCACTAGCCTATAACTAGTCCCAGACGAACACTGCTATGTCGATCTCACCATCCGGGCCTCTCGATTACAATTGGGAGACGTGGTGCCTGTTCTGATACCATTGTTACAACTTCTTGGATAGAACTCACCCTCAAAAAAATTAAACAGGAGGCACTAAATTCCACTCCCTTCAAATACTTTCTGTTAAGCAAGTGACCCGTAATCGGCTTAGCTTATATCTTTTTACTAAATTACACCATGGGAATAACTTGTTAACAAGGCATGGCCCTTTAATTTGCACAACGAAAAGAAAAATAATTGCGACAGGCGAATCCCAAAAGCCGGAAGCCGAAAAAAGGATGTTGAATGAATTGAGAGAAATCGAAGGTACCTTATTGACGAAAGAACATAATTTTCATTTTATTGTTTTTGTGCAGTTGTCTGATTGAGCTAAATAGAGAGGCCATTATAGTATATAGAGCAGAAGAGGCTGAGAAACCAAAGTTTTCATGTCTGCATATCCTTTGCCTATTTGAAATCAAGTAGATTCCTAAGGCATTATAAATCTGTTCACAAATCTCTACTCCACATGGATAAAGATATGGAATCATAAAAAAACACTATAGACTAATTATAACACACACTAAAAGAGTACTGTGTGATTTTCGTAATTTACCTCAAGAAGCACGTGCTTGTGAAAATGGGATTTGTGAATGGAGAAAATGCCAAATAAGAAAGATATGTACTAATAGAGTAAGATGGGGGGATATAGACCATTAATGGAAATCTGTACGGAGGTAGTTGAGTGTTGGAATGGTGAAATTTGAGAGTGAATTTTGTCTGGTGATGGTTGTGGAATTGGTGATGGTAGGAAAAGGGGCTGGAATCAAAGGCGAATTCAGGAATTTAGTTCGCGTGGGCTGAAATTTGAGAAAGTCAATGTAATAAAAATTTTATATAAAAAGTTAATAAATAAACCGACAAGGCAACAAAATGAACCGACAAAACACAACAATCCAACAATATTCCGACAAGACAGCAATCCTCCAATAATTTCATTTAAATATAAACTATTATTAATAGCAATTAGCAAATAAGTGAAAAAAATTAGTGATGAAGGCTATCAAAACATGTAGAATATTTAGTTTTTATTTATTATAATATCAATGGAAAATAATCTAAAATAGGGTTTAATTGAATAACTATCCTCTGACAACAAGATTCAGGTAATTTCTTCCACCATTTTCTTCATCTTAGCCACCAATTTCTTCCTATATAGTTAAATCTAGTTCTCAATTGCTAAAAAAAAAATAAAAAAAAAAAAAAAAAAAACTAACAATTTGGGATGACCTAAAATTGATAGTTAAAAATAGAAATGCTCGAAATTTTAAAACCTAAAAAAGATATTATAAGCTGAAAATTGTGACTAAAATTTCTTTCTGACTAATAAAAAATTAATGAATTCTGAATTAGAAAAGGAGTGAAATTATTTTTACTACATACAACCTGTACCCAAAGTATTCTAACTTGCAAGCAATCTATACATGATTGATGTTGTACTTGGAGTTATTATTATTGTACAAATAGATAACCATAACCAGCATGATCACTGTCTCTTGCTTTGCCGTGTGTGTCTTAATTTTTACCCGTTCTGTTTTTTGTAACGATCATAATCTCTCTAGTCGAGATCTTACCTCCAACCGATACTCGTTCATACTGTCCGCTTTGAGAGGGCCGAAACCTTCTTAACCCCTCATAGATTTTTTTCGCGTCTTCAGCAATTCTAACCCAAGACCTCTCCTTATGAGGCACTTAATTTGAATACTGGTATCAATTGGAGGACCCCAATTTGATAAAATTTGGAGCTAATTGTTTTAATTAAGAAAAAATAAGTACACTAAATACCTCAATTTGTTTCCAATATCCTTAGTGTTAAATAAAAACTACTAACTTTCTCATTATATTTAGGACAATAGATTCTTAAATTATCTATATAAGTATAAATTGTTAGCAAAGAAGATATATATAGTTATATAGTTATATAAATTTTGTCATCAAACGTGTCCCTCCTAATCACATTAATTTTTGTTAAAGACTTGACAAATATAAAATTTTCATAAATGGATGGTAACAAATCTTTAAGATGGGGTAGTTCAACATAGATTGCACATAATGAGTAGGCTTGTGAATGAGAAACACATAAAATATTTGTCTTCTATCTATGTAGACACGTCTAATTTGTCTGATAAGAGAAACAAACGAAAATTTAGCTTAATGTCAAACATATACTATTTATAAAAATAAGTAGCTTTTAAGTTTAATACCATTTTAACTCTGAAGCACAACTAAATATGATCTAGAGACATTTTAAAACAGCCAAATCCTTACTTTTTTAAGCCATATTATTTTCCTCGTCAAGGTCCAAAATTTTAGCTGTCCGCGTGTCCCCTTTCAAGCGCAAATAAACCCCTCTCCTAACTTCTTCTTCAACTCTCTCTCACTCCTCCAAAACCACCCCAACCCAACCCAAGAACATAGACACACATACACTGATACACTCACAGCTCCTCTGTCCACACACTGTAATTTTCACAGTTCAATGTAAAACATAAGGGACTAGTGAATATGATCCGCTTCGTAATAGATCACACGACTGAAGAGACAACCATAAATAATTCCTGATTTTTAGGGATTTAGATAGGATACTAGTTTTGATTTTCCTAGATTAGTACTGATTTGATTTTCTAAATTAGTGCTTACTAAAATATATAAATATATTGCCCATATATCATTTTTCAATAATTCAATTTAGAATTCTCACAAAAGTCATCTCTTCAACATGACTACATTGTTCTTTCAAAATATGCATCATAAAATAATAAATTTAATAGTAATGACTAAAATATTACTCTAATTGTCTTCCATATTCAACAATTTCCAGGAACATAATCGGCTGCTATATAATGACCAATATAAGGTTCCATAAATGATCAAACTAGAAATGTTACAGTAAAAAGTCAAACTTCCCCGATTAGATAAAAATATATAATTGATAAACAAAAACAAAAAAAGCAAATGGACCAGTTAAAGTGTTTTAGACTTACAATACAACCCAATGGCTTGTGGATTCAAGAAGCTGCGTTTCAAATGAAAAAAAAAAAAACACAAGAAATACAAATTACACCGCTATAATCAAGCAACCAAGTAAATAGAGAAACATTAAGAAGAATTAAATGTAACCACCTTGATGTAGAGGAGACTGGGGGAAGACCGAGGTCCGACCGTAGACGTTATCGGCGCCGGAGACGAAGTCTTCGACCGGGAATTAGGGATTTGGAAGAAAAAGGAAATTAGGGTTTCAATTGGGAATTGGAATTGGGGGATTGGGCAAAATCGATGGCTTCACAGCTTCGTGGGAACAGTGGTAAATTTGGAGGAGATAGATTTTGTGCATGGAGAAATTGGAGATTTATTTTTATAATTTTTTTTTTATTGCCGAGAAAATCATACTATCGTAATTAGTATATTGTTTTCTTGCGGTAGAATTGGTTATGAGTCACTTAAATTTTAATCTCTTTGTTCTTGATGGAGTTTTGATAGGTGGAGATGACGATATGAGCAATGAGTAGAATAAGGAGAAGATCGTTTGAGGAATAGTTTCTTTTGAATTTTGAAAAGAAGATTGAAGAAGTAAAAATATACGAATGTAAATTGGATTAATTATACTAATGGTCCTCATTTTTTAAAATTTGTAACGATTTAATCCATATTCAATTTTTTTAGCAGATATCATCATTATCCTTTCGTTTATTTGCACAAATGGTTCCCAAGTGACTATTTTGACAATTCTTTGACAATTTTGTTCATAATTTAAACTAGTATACCGCTTTTCTTTGCGGTGGAATCGGATCATAGATGATTTTAATGGATTGAAGAGTTGAGAAGAATGAGAGAGAGAGAGTGAGAGAGAGAGAGAGAGAGAGAGTGTGTGTGTTTTGTTTGAGAGAAGTTTGATTTTGATGAATATGGAGAAATTGAAGAATTGAGAAAGAGATGTGAGTTTTAGTTTGAGAGGATGAAGACGTAGTAGCGGATAAAGAAGTAATTTTTTTATGTTTGTAGTAGAGTAAACCTCCCTACGGTCGGTGATAAATTCAAATAATAGAAAAGAGAATATACAATTAAAAAAAATTACAATTGAACTATACAATAAAAAAAATTACAATTGAACTATACAATAAAAAAAATTACAATTGAACTCCTAACTTTTTCAAAAGTATAAATAAATCATGAACCTTTTATATTATTCAAAATAATTAAAAAATAAAATAAAATAACCAAACCCCACTTCATTTTCTCCAACCCATCCCAAACAATTAAACCATATCTACTATCATTTCAAGGCTCAAATTTCTTACCTTCTTAAATGCCTACAGCAACAACTTCACCAGCCCTCTATTGGAAGAATTTGTTTGCCTCCCGAACCTCGAGTACCTAAACCTCGGTGGAAGCTACTTCAATGGCACAATCATTTTACGGGTAAAGTTCCAGGGAGTTTAGTTCAACTGAATTTTTTACACGCTCTTGATTTGTCTGATAATAAGCTGACAAGGAACATCCAAGTGAATTCTCAGCTTTGAAAGAGCTCAAAACATTATTCTTGATGAACAATAAGCTGATAGGTGAAATTCGAGGAGGAATTGGTGAAACTTGGAATTTTTCTCTCTGGAATAATTCACTTTCAAGAATTTTACCACAAAACTTGGGCTCCAATGCCAAGTTACAATTGCTTGGTGTTTCTTCAAATTCACTATCGGGACGAATTCAATCAAATATTTGCCTCAGCAAGAAACTGCTAAAACTCATTCTCTTCCTGAATCAGTTCACTGGAGAGATCCCTTCATCCATGGCAAATTGCACAGCTCTGTCAAGATTCCGGATTCAAGACAACAATCTCAATGGGTTGATACCATTTGGATTCGACTTCTTGCCTATCCTTACGTTCGTGGACATCAGCAAGAATAGGGATGACAATGGGACGAGTCCCCGCGAAAATTTTGACCCACCCCGCCCCGTGACCCGCGAATTCGTGGGATGGGGCGAGTCGACCCCGCGACCAGCCAACCGCCCCGTTTATTTTTTTTTTAATTTTTTTAATAAACTGAAAAATTAATTAAAAAAAAAAAGAAATAATTTTTTTAAATATATTTATACCAAACAAAACAAAAAAAATTATAAGATTGAGGTTATGGTGTAGTGGTTAAGATTGGTATTTTACAAATTTCAACCCGGATTCGAATCTTCTTTAGTCTATTTGTAGTGAAAACTATAATTTCTATTTTATTTTATGATTTTTAAAAAAAAACAAAATTTTTTTTGAGGGACGGCCCCGGACCCGGGTCGGGCCTACCCTGGACCCGCGGCGGGGCAGAATTTACTGCCCCAAACCCGCCCCTATTATCCGGCGGGGCGATGCTTGGCGGCCTGGGAGGGTCACGGGTCGCGAATTTTTTTGCCATCCCTAAGCAATAACAATTTTCCTGGCCCAATTCTGAATGATTTAGGCAATGCGGCAAAGTTGGAATTCTTGAACATATCTGAAAATTCATTCGCCACTAAATTGCCTGATAATAACTGATGTTTGATTATGTGGATGGATTTGTCCAATTGATACTACATCTGGTTTAATTGTTGACGGGTAAAAGGAAAAGGAAACCAAAGGAGATGATAGTAGATCTGGTTTAATTGTTGGGGTAGGTTGGAGAAGATGAAGTGTGGTTTTTTTTTTTTTTTTTTTGAATAATATAAAAAGTTTAGGATTTATTTGTATTTTTGAAAATGTTAGGGGTTCAATTGTAATTTTTCTATTATTTTCTTTTTTCTATTATTTGTGTTTATTTAAGTCATAGGTAAAATGGTCAAAATAGTCATTTGGAGACCATCTGTACGAATAAATGAAAGGATGTGGATGATTTCTGCTAAAAAAAATTGAATGGGGATGAAATCGTTACAAACGTGAAAGAATGAGAACCATTAGTATAATTAACCCATGTATATATTATTATTTTTCTTTTAGTAGCTAAGAAAACTTATTGACTATACCTATGTTTAAATTCAGTTTCATATGATTTCAAATTCACTTTATTTATACATTAGTGCCGAAAAATAGTGACTTTCAAAAGTTTGCTATTTTGTAAATAAATGGACATTTCATTAATCTCAAAACAAGTTTAAACAAGTGAATGAAATCTCATTTCAATTTTAGAATTCAGTCCATTTTATTTTTTGTACAATGTGTGGTTATTTCTTATTTTTTTAGTATATGGTAGAAATTGTAATTTGTACTATAAATCATAACAATATGTATACATTTGAGTATAATATTTGTTTTAAATTTATGTAAATTTGAGTTCATTTGTGAATTATTGAGTTGTGTTATAAATCATCCATTACAGACTAATAATAATAAACTCTAATGGTCTGTTAAGGCAAATTTCTAACAAACCGGTTAGAACTTTAACATACCATAACATACCAATAATAAAAGACCATATTAAAGCTAATTACTAATAGACCTTGACCAACATAATGGTCTGTTAAGGCTAATTCATAACTGACACTAACCAACAAGCGTGTTTAAGTATTTGATTATTAAAGAAACATGTACAACTTATATTTTATAAATTAAGCTATTTGCTTAGTTGGCACATTTGACTCGGCTATTTAGCTAACGTGACCCACAACTCTAGGGGTATTGGGAATGGGCAAAATCAAGCCAGCCGTGTTGGCTAAATGGCATTGTCAAACGTGTGCCTAACTTACGAAATTTATGTTGCAAATGCCTCTTTATAGTCAAATACGTATACACCCTTGTTAGTTACGATCAGGTATGAATTAACATTAAAAGACCATTAGGTCGGTTAAAGTATGGATGGTCTATTGGAAAATATGCTCTTTAAAATAGAGCATTATTGGAGATGCTTTCATATTATACCAGAAAAAGAAGCTAATGCTGGCTAAAAGAAACGAGTATTTTATTTTCTGCTATTATTTTTTTTAAAAGTAACACACATTACCTAGCTTTTATAACAAGGGTTCTCGTTCACAGTTGGAAAAAAGATATAGCTCCATGTTGGCAAGCCAGACGAAGACGATGTGGTTGTTGCATGCCTATAAAGATTAGATAATTGTGATTTCATGTGAGCATATATTTTGGTAGCCCAATTGGTACCAGCATTCTACTTAAGGTTCCCTTAATGAGGAGGTCAATGGTTTAAATCGCTGGGGACGCGAAAGAAATCCAGTTTTGAGTCCAACCTCCAATGGACAGTACGTAAGCTTACGACGCACGAAATAGCCCCTCGACGAAAGGCCTGTAGGAGAAAGTCAGTGGTCGTTACAAAAACTGTCCATTGGAGGTTGGGCTCCAAATTGGATTTCTTTTGCGTCCCTAGCAATTCGAACCCTTGACCTCCCATTAAGTAGAACTTAAGTAGAATGCTGGTACCAATTGGGCAAGTGGAATGCTGGTACCAATCAGGCCAGCATTCCACTTAAGTTCCCTGATGTCAAATTTTAATTAACTCGCAAGTGTACGAATCTATTGGAATATAGATAAGTAAAAACGAGGTCGATCCCACAGAGACTGCTATGAAGAAGGTGTAACTTAATCCAAATTAACGGTTATTCTAGTCTAGTTGAGTCGAAAAGATTTGTTGTTGAAATTGTTTAACTAAAAGACTAAAGAAGTATGTTAAAAAGATGAATTGAGAATTCAAATTGTGTAAAAGGCCAAGGTTTCGGAATCCACCATTGTCTAACTTAGCAATCATCCAATCATTCATTAATTCCCAAAAACACACACGACAATACGAAATCAATCTATTGTCGTCCCTAAAGATTTATCAATTAAGTCCAGAAGAAGAAGATCTAACATAGGCTCCCCTTATGCTTCAAACATAAATCACTTAAGCATTTTTCATATCAAATTCCATTGAAAGAAGACAAAGAATCAAAGATTACCTAAGCATTCCATGTATCCCAATACGAATAAAAGAAGATGAAAAATCAAAAGAAATTAATAGAACCATTTAAGCATCAAGCATGGATTAATTAAACCAAGATCTAACTATCAAAAATACATGATATTTAAGATGAAAGAAATCATGTTTAATTAATTTAATTAAGAACAAGCCATAAACGTTAAAACTCTTAAGAAGGAATTAGACGAATAACAGAATAATCACTTAATCAAAACAAGGTTTCATCGTCTACCTTGGCTAAAGAAAACTAGAAGAACATGATTAAACTATAAAAACAATAAATGATAAAACCCGGCATGGATTCAAGGAGAAGAAATCTTTGAAGAGGTCTTGATAGTCGAGGAGTCTTGTTCTCTAGATCTCTTCCGTCTTCTCTTCCGTCTTCTCTTGATTTGCTCTCCAAAAATCCAACCTTTGATATGAGTTAATAACTCATATATATACTTACCTAATTGTCCCACAAAATATCCCAAGAAAACCTAAAAATTCGTTCAAAACGTTTCCTAGTTGAATTGGGATTCAAAAAAGGAAATAAAATTATGTTTCTGCCGAAAATACACTGGGAGATCGCCCAGTGCAAACCCGGGCGATCGCCCAGGCCAAGGAAAAGCTTTCTGCTGTTGAGAAATAGGGTTGGGCGAACGCCCAAATTTAAGCCTGGGCGATCGCTGTTTCTTCTACGGCGGCTGTTTTTCAAATGGCCATAACTTCTTGTAGGAAACTCCAAATTGAGATCCGTAAAAAGTGTTGGACTCGTAATTCAATTATCTTTCCAATGGTGTATCATTTGCCTTGTGGATATTTTAATATCAAAAGTTGTACTCTAATCTCTCCACATGTTTCGGTAGGTAGTTTCCCAATTCAGTTCTTTGGCTTTCCGGTGTTTGATCCATTGATTAAACTCTTCGTTGTCACTCTAAAACACCTTAAACTTATTGATTTTCCCTTCTTCCTCATCCTCAAATGTTTGGCTCTTGATATTCACTTCAAAAACTCAACTTACTCGTCGATTTCGCCAAATTATTGCTCTTTTCGTCCATTCTTCTCCAATTGTTTACAAACGTGTCCAAAACTGAAATAGAACAATAATATACTAGATAAGTAGAAAATCAACTATATGACGATGTAAAAGATTAATTCAAATGCCAAAATAAGTGCATAAAATGCACTTATCATTCCCCTTAATGGAAGGTCAAGGATTCGAATCACTGGAAACGCGAAAGAAATCTAGTTTGGAGCCCAACATCTAGTGGACAGTACGTAAGTTAATGGTGCACGGAATAACCCATAGGCGAAAGTCCTGTAGATGAAAGTTTGTAACAAAAAACGCGGGTTTTTTTTTGTAACAACCACGGACTTTTCCTTACAGGCCTTTCGCCCATGGGCTATTCCGTGTGCCGTTAACTTACGTACTGTCCATTGGAGGTTAGGCTCCAAACTGGATTTCTTTAGCGTCCCCAACGATTCGAACTCTTGACCTACTATTAAGGAGAACTTAAGTAGAATGTTGGTACCAATTGGTCGTTACAAAAAAACGTGTATCTTTTGTAACGACTACAAACTTTCCCCTACAGGCCTTTCGCCGAGGGGCTATTTCGTGCGCCGTTAGCTTACGTACTGTCCACTAGAAGTTGGGCTCCAAACTGGATTTCTTTCGCGTCCCTAGCGATTTGAACCATTGACCTCATCCCAAGAGGAACTTACGTTTATTTGCTAATATAATGGTCGGTCATAGTTCAGTAAAGATTTTAAGTGGGTTAAGTTCCTCTTGAGAGGAGGTCAATGGTTCGAATCGCTGGGAACGCGAAAGAAATCTAGTTTGGAGCCCAACCTCCAGTGGACAGTACGTAAGCTAACGGCGCATGGAATAGTCCCTGGGCGAAAGGCCTATAGGGGAAAATTCGTGGTCGTTACAAAAAACGCTCATTTTTTTGTAACGACCACGGACTTTTCCCTACAAACCTTTCACCCAGGGGCTATTCCGTACGCTGTTGATTTATGTACTGTCCACTGAGGGTTTTCATCCCAAACTGGATTTATTTTGCATCCCCAACTATTCGAATCCTTGACCTCCTCTCTTAAGAGGAAAGTTCCTCTTAAGGGAAGAGGTCAATGATTCGAATCGCTGGGAACGTGAAAGAAATTCAGTTTGGAGCCCAACCTCCAGTAAAGTTCCTCTTAAGAGATGAGGTTAAGGGTTCGAATCGCTGGGAACGCGAAAGAAATTCAGTTTGGAGCCCAACCTCTAGTAGACAGTACGGAAGTCAATGGCGCACAGAATAGCCCCTGAACGTAATGCCTGTAGGGAAAAGTCAGTGGTCGTTACAAAAAATGCGCGTTTTTTATAACGACCACGGACTTTCCCCTACGACTTTTCGCCCAGGAGTTATTCCGTGCACCATTAACTTACGTATTGTCTACTAGAGGTTGGGCTCTAAACTGGATTTCTTTTGCGTTTCCAGCTATTCGAACTCTTGACCTCCCATTAAGGAGAACTTAAGTAGAATGCTGGTTTGTCCAAACAAATCGAACATTTGACCTCCTATTAAGGAGAACTTAAGTAGAATGCTGGTTTGCTAAGTTATCCTTAATGAGAGGTCAATGGTTCAAATCGCTGGGGACGCATTAGAAATCCAGTTTGGAGTCCAACCTCCAGTAGACAATACGTAAGTTAATGGTGCAAGGAATAGTCCATAGGCGAAAGTCGTAGGGGAAAGTCCGTAGTCGTTACACTCGTAGTCTTAACTTCGCCATGCGACACCTCTATAATTGAGATCTTATGATTATGACACGAGTCGACGAAGTAGAAAAGATAGAGTACCGGTGTTGTCTCCATATTTTGAAGATGAATTCAGATTTTTTTTTTTTTTGTTGAATAAGAAAATTTTGTTAGAAATAAAATCTATAGTCTTTAATTACATACTAAAAATTAAGGAATCCATATATCATGCCAAATTATCAAATACAATTAATTCAGAATAATAAATGTCTCAATTGGTGTTGAAATCGAGATAGTTGAATCTTCTACATTCTAATCATCTCAATAATGCTCAATGAAATCTCTGTCTATAAAGGTGTAGAAGAGAAGAGCAAAAATTCTGATTGACCCGGAGACCATAACCCTTATTTATAATATTTTGTATACCCTAGTCCAATTAGAAGTCGTCCAATTAGAAGTCCATCAATCCTAATTGGACTAGGATCCGGTCTCTACACATTACAAAGCCCGTACTCAGTTTAATGTTTCTAGGGTCCAATCAACATATCACTTAATGGCCATATTAATTAGATAGCTCATATAATTGTAATACAATATGTAGCCCATTATAGAGATAAATAATCCAACAATCTCTCACTTGAGCTACATATATTATCCGAAACAATTATATCTTAAATTTTATGTGTATACTTAAATTGCTATCTTGCCTTGAAACATCTCCGTAATTACAATCTGGTCCATGTACTATATCAACATGAGATCAAAGCGGTTTTCGCCACATTAATTGGTAACTAAACACATCAATGGTCATCATACCAACATATTCAATGACATAGATCGAGTATGGATGTGTAGCATGGAAATTACATGCAATGTGATCTTAACACATGTCTATTTCCAATTGGTCCTACTTTATTCTTTAATGAGATCATACTAGAGTTTTTCAATCTTAATGTTAAATCACAAATGGAAATACCAAATTCAGAGATTGGTAACAACCAATATACTTTATTATGCAGAAAATAATTATAAAGCGTGTCTACTACCAAAGAAGCGTCAAGATACAAACTCTCATTAAACCAACACATCATCAAATGATACAACACCCATGTGAGCTATATGCTCGTAAAACACCTTAGGCGATAAACCTTTGGCAAGCGAATTCACAATTATGGAGTTTGTGCCATTATACTCTATAGACACCTGACTACTCTGAACTCTCTCTTTAACAACAAGAAACTTGATGTCTATGTGCTTCGACTTCGTAGAATTTCTATTGTTGTTGAAATATCGCATAGCTGATTTATTGTCACAATATGTCTTCAATAGTCTTTCAATACCATATACAATACGCAGCCTAGTGACAAAGTTTTGCAACCATATTCCATGATTAGATGCATTATAACAGGTTATGAACTCAGCTGACATGGTGGATGGAGCTATGAACGTCTGCTTAACACTCTTTCAAGATATAGCTCATCCAGCCAACAGATAAATATAGCCCAATGTGAATCTCTTACTGTATTGGCATCTAGCAAAATCAGAATCAGAATACCTAATGATCTCCAAATTATCTAACTTCCGATAAATGAGCATGAAATCTTTTGTTTTCTGTATATAGCGCAGAACCCTTTTGGCTGCTTTCCAATGATTCATCCCAGGGTTACTCAAATATTTGTCTAATAATCCCATTATGAATGCTATATCCAGGCGCATACATACTTGAGCATACATAAGACTCCTTATAGCTAACGCATAAGGAATTATTTGCATTTCTTTAACCTCAACATCATTATTGGGGGGATGAATGAGGCTGAACTTATCTCTTTTAGTCTCATGGTCCATAATCTTTCATGACAAATCTGTTAAGTACCCTTTCGATACAGCTCTTTTGTGATAACCCAATGATATTCTGAGAGCGATTTCGATGTATCTGTATGCCTAAGACAAAAGAGGTGTCCCCAAGATCTTTCATCTCAAAATTCTTAGTTAAAAATCTATTGGTTTCGTGCAATAAGCCTACATCGCTGCTAGTTAGCAGTATATTATCGACATATAATACCATAAATATATATTTACTCCTACTGAACTTATGGTACACACAATCATCAACTGTATTTACCTCAAATCCAAACGAGATAATGACTTGATGAAATTTATAATATCATTAATGGGAAGCTTGTTTGAGACTATAGATGGATTTCTTTAGTCTGCATACCATTTTCTTTAGATCGCCGCTCACAAAGTTTTCTGTATGCACAATTTATATCATTTCATCAATATCACCATTGAGAAACGCATTCTTTACATCCATCTAATGTAACTCCAAATCAAAATGAGCTATTAATGTCATTATTATCCCAGAAGAGTCTTTCGATAAAATCGGATAGAAAGTCTATTTATAGTCAATACCTTCTTTCTAAGTGAAATCCTTGACAACATGACGAGCCTTATATCTCAACATTGCCTTTTGAATCTCTCTTGGTCTTAAATATCCATTCGCGACTAATGGGCTTCGCATCTTCAGACAATTTGACGATATCTCAAATGTCATTGTCTTTAATGGATTTCAACTCATCTTTCATGGCATCAATCAACTTTTGAGAATTATAACTCTGTTTTGGCTTGATGGAAGTTGATTAGATCATCTTCCACCACTCATATGTCAACCTCATGTTTTTGGATAAAGACGATATAGTTATCCAAAAATACCATTACCCTTTATTTAGTGGATCTTCGCAATGACATTTGTTCTTGAGGTTGTTGAGTTTGCTCATTATGAGCAATAATATAGAAAAGTTGTCAATATTGTCTTGATAATCTAGATTCGCTTCTTGAACAATGTTAGTAATATGATCATTGTCAACAACGACAGTAGGAAGAGAAACAAATTTCTCTTTAAAGACGATGTTTTTAACCTTATCCTTTCCTCCAAACTCAACATCCCCGAATAATTTTGCATTTTTAGTCTCGAAAAAGGACATAGTCGAGGGATCATAGAATTTATAACCCCTGGACCATTCTGAGTATCCAACAAAATAGCAGCTTACAGTTCTTGAGTCCTCGCTTTAGCTGGACATCCCCAAATATGCAAGTGTCTTATACTAAGTTTCTTGCTTCATAAGAGATTTTAGTTACTGCTTTATTTGGAACCCTGTTAAGGATGTATGCTACAGTCTTTAATGCTTCACTCTATAGGGATTTTGGTAAAGAAGAATGACTAATCATGTTTCTTACCAAGTCCTTAATAATAACCTAAAAATCCCTATAGCCTCAACTGTAACTACTTTACCGTCGCCCACAAAGATAAATCTTTCAGCATCAATTGACTGTCGGCTCCATAAGTAACCCTGTATAGACATACTTATGTGAGTGGTAGCACCATAATCCATCCACCAAGTGTGTCTAGGTACATAAACTAAATAAATTAACTTTAGAACAAACCATAGTGAGAAGCATACATTTCTTAACACGCAATGCAGCGTAACTAGAGAATTCTTTATTTTATGTGTCCACCACCCTTCTTGCAAAAGTAACATGTGAACTCTTTATCCTGTTTTTTTTGTACTTTATGTTGTTGTGCTCCAATTGTAGCTTACTTTTTTCTTTTTCTTTTCTTGTCTTGATGAGGGATTGATGAGTTAGTACTTTCAGTCTTCTCATGCTTATGTCTTTCTTCTTCTTGCACACAGTGAGATATGAGCTCATTAAGAATCCATTTATCCTTTTGGAGTGTTGTAACTCACTTCAAATTGACTGTATTGTGTAAGAAGAAAAATCAAAACCAGATACACGAGCAAGTCCTCAGACAGCTCTAACTTTAGTCCCTTTAGTTTGAAAGTGAGATTAGACATTTCCACAATGTACTCCATTACGTTCATTTTTCCTTTATACCTCATTGAAACAAAGTGATCCAAAGATTTGTTCCAGCCTTTTCATTTTTTTTTTTTGCAAACCACTTTTCAATTTCTTTAAGGAACGTCTTAACATTTTTCTCCTCAAATATAGCGCCCCCAAATATTTCTGGAATGGAACATTTCATGATCATAAGACTTGTGCGGTTAGAACGATCCCAATTTTTCAAGTCCCTTTTATCATCATTGGAACTTTCATCAATGAGAGTAGGAGGTCGTTATGTTCGAAGCGCAATGTCAAGATCCATGTGACCAAGAACAATAGTAACATTATCTTTCCAATTCTTGAAATTTGTACCATTAAGCAGATGGATAAAATTAATATTGGCAGATATTGTAGAAACAGAAGCAAAAACTGAAAACAATAGAATATATCAAACTTACAATTAATGATCATGTTATAACGTATGTATGACAAATTATATAACGGTCGGCCCATCATAAGATACATAACACAACATTGATATTTATTATTTGAACATAAACATCAACTTGTAAGTAGTACTCTCTGTGCAGTAATCAAATATTGATAATTAATATGTCAAGCAATAAGCTTTTCTTTGGACTGACTTATTGTTTATATAAAAACTTTATAATTGTCACATATTTATTACCACATGTATATCTAACATTTGGCCAAATAGTAACATTCTTTTGGACTGATTATTGTTCGCATAAACAACATACACACACATCTTAATATTCTAAAATAAATAAATCTACGCGATAGAGATTACTTTGGCAACGTATCGTTTCAATCAATTTATTTTGAAATATGAGACGATTAATTAAAGGAATCTGAAGATATTTTATGGATTAAATTTGAAATTTTCAAACTTTATGGGCCTAAGATTTTAAAATCTGAAAATTTGAAGGACCTAAGATTTAAAATCCAAAACCTTAAGGACTAAATCTTAAAATCTAAAACTTTAAGGGCTTAAATTCAAAACTCCAAATATTTAAGGCCCAAAATTTGAAAACTTTAAGGACTTAATATTTAAAATCCAAATCCTTAAGAGCTAAATCTGAAAATTCAAAAAAGCATGTATTTTATTGGTAGGTTCATCACAAGATACCTAGTACAACATTGACATTAAGTCTTTGGATAGAAACATCAATTGTAAGTAGTACTCTCCGCGCGGTAATCAAATATATATAATAAATCTGTCAAACAATAAGTATTTATTTGGACCGACTTATTGTACACATGAAATCTTTATAATTATCACATATTTACTGCCACATGTATGTCTGCTATTTAGCCAAACAATAACCTTCATTTGAGACAGTCATTGTTCACATAAGTAACAAATATGCCCATCTTTATATATCAATACAATAGATGTTACTTTGGAAACATATCGTATTAATATTATTCACTTCGAAATATAAGACATTTGAATCAAGAATCTGAGAATTTTCGGAGAAAAACTTTAAGATTTAAAACTTAGATGACCTTAGAGTTGAAATTTTAATACTTTAGAGATTTAAAATTTAGGATTTATGAAGTTTGAGATTGAATCCTAAATTCTAAAACTTTATTAGCCTAAAAAATGAAGAAATTTTAAAATTTTAGGGTTAAAATTGCAAAATTTAATATTTTAGTGGCCAACATGAAAAATTTCAACTTTAAAGGATAAATTATTAAAATCCAATAACTATGAGGTTAGATTACTTAATATTTAAAACTTTAGGGTTTAGTTTAAAATTATCATAACATGAGGGGTTTTAATTAATTAAATTTTAAACTTTAGGAATTTAATGTGCAATATAACCTAAAACTCCAAAATTTCACCATAATCCTTGAATTAATCAAATTTACAACCAGGTCCTATTTTCCAAAAAAAAAAAAATTGCATCAGGTCCGAAATCACATCTGCAGCCTACAGCCATCAGAACACCGCCGCTTGCCTCCAGTTACACGCATCCGCCGCCCCTTCGGATCTGGCAGATCCGGCATTGCCTCCAGCCGCGGCGTTACTCTACTATTTTTTTTAATTCTTTATTTCTTTAATCTGGTCCAACAACACCAAATGGGATGATTCATACTCAAAAAAGCAATACACATCCAATTCAACTCAGCAAGAAAAAATCCAAATCCATATGTTCTAAAATCATAATTATCTGATAATTCAACATGACATTGGCTCTGATATCAATTGTTAAAAATAAAATCTATAGTCTTTAATTACATACTAATAATTAAAGAATTCATATATCATGCCAAGACAATTAATTCATAAGAATATCTATCTCCATTGGTGTTGAAATCGAGAGGGTTGGATCTTCCGCAGTCTAATCACCTCAATAATGCTCAATGAAATCTCCGTCTATAATGGTGTAGCAGAGAATAGCAAAAATTGTGATTGACCTGGGGACACAGGCGGATCCAAGGGGGGGCTGGGCCTGACTACAGCCCGGATCAGGCCCAGCCCAGATCCAAAATCCATGTTAAATTTTTTTTTTGTGAAATAGTCCATGTCAAAATACAAATTAGCCCTGATCCAATTAAATTTCAGCCCAACTCTTAGCCCAAATCTAACTAAAACACAAAAAAAATGAAGCCCAACTAAGCAACTACCCAATTAACCCAACGAGTCCCAACCCATGTAAAGTGCCCATTGCCCAAGACCCAAGACCCAACTAAAACCCAAAAAAAAAATTGCTGAAGGCTGATGCAGTGAAGGTCCATTTGCCCATTTCCCATTTCCGCCGAATTCTCAGACCCATTTCTTCAATTTTTTCGCCGACGCCGAAACCATTCCTTGCGTTCCATGAAGTCAGTCCCAATAATTTGCCACAAAATCAGCCACAAAAACAAAAGTCAGTCCCATTGTCCCAATTTGCCCATTTCCGCAGAAAGCCCGAAAATCCTTACGTGCTGGCGTGCTATGTTATGAAGCTCCATTTGTTCAATTTTATTTTTTTTGTCAAATTGAAACTTCAATCACTGAAAATAAGCTGCAAATCCGTTAACCCAACTTGGTAGCTTGTTTTCAACGAACTTAAATAATTCGAAAATCTATTTTTTAGCCAGAATCACTCTCAAGAACATGTATTTTATTTTTTTCGTTTTTTTTTTTACTTTTTTATGAAGTTTATATTATTTTGCATATTTTATTTTTGATTTTGTACCAGATTATGAATTGTATATTATTTTGTATATTTTCAATTATTAGAAAAAAAATGTAAGAAAATCAGCGATTTAGTCGTAGATTGAGTACAATAAAAACTATTAGAAAATGACTAATTAAAGTTCAATAATCAAAGTAAAACTACTTATTTTTATTGTACAGAAACAAATCAGCGGGCAGCGGCCAACGTGAGGAAAAAATAAAGAAAAGCCTTACAGGTATTTTGCTAATTCACTCAGACTGGTGTTATTAATTTTTTGTTGCCTTACCGGCTTATGTTTAAATCTTCATTAATTTTCTGCAATGAAACATGTGAAGATTTTCCTTCGAAACAAAATGGATGATGACTTTCTAGCTGATTGTATGACACTATTTATCGAACGAGAATTTGCTGAGAAAATTGATGTAGATTCTATCATACATGAATTTTATGTTTCAAAACCTCGTCGGGAACAACTTCAATAAATAATATCATTGTAGTGACTTTTTATGTTATATGTAAATTTTGGGATATTGACTTTTATATATTTCAGCCCCTACGGACTAAATTCGTGGATCCGCCCCTGCCCGGGGACATAACCTTTATTTATAATACTATGTATATCATAGTCCAATTAGAAGTCCATCAATCATAATTGGACTAGAAACCGATCTCTATATATTACAAAGTTCCTACTCAATTTAGATGTTTCTAAGACTCAATCAACATATCACTTTATAGTCCTATTAATTAGATAGTATATATAATTACAATACAATATATAGTCTATTATAGAGATAAATAATCCAATAAATTTTATATAAATGTTTGGCATTACTCCGTGCTATTTTTTATTTCAACATTTTTTTTAGTAATGCTACTTGTATACCCCCACTTACATTCACATTTACACATATTTATGTGGCAGAATCAAATAATGAAAAGAAAATTCAAAATAATGTTTTAGTTAAAATTTTTACCCCTAAATTCTACTGCTGCATAAATAAGTGTAAGTGTAGATGTATGTGATGACTTATTTTTTTTTTTTTTTTTTTGGGGGACTTATTTTGTTGTACACTGTGTGACAGAATCAGAGCATGGATTTAGCCTTCTGACACAAGTTATTGAACATATCTCATTAGTGATGATTCCATGCAACTTTTGAAGTCAGCCAATTGTACTACCATGTCTTCCATCTGAATATTTAATAATTTATTTATTTATTTATTTATTTTTTTGATCGAAATATTTAATAATTTATTGACTTGAGGTATGTTAGGTTTCTTCTAGGGGCATGTTTGGTTAGGTTTAAAAATAAGTAAAAGTTTCGATCAAAAAAAAAAAAAAAAAAGTAAAAGTTACATTTTTTACCAATAAAATTTTACTTTTTTTAAAAGGTAAGTTTTATAAGAAAATTTTAAATTAAATCTTGCATGCTGTAGTCCAAAACCATGCGAATATGCAATTAGTATTAGAACTTAGAAGCAGCATGCTATCAAATTAAGCTCATGATTGGCCAAACTTAAATGGGATAATTGCATATTTGATATCCAATCTTTCAAAAATATTAGAGATATACTCTTAACATTTAAAAATATTATCAAACATCCTTAACATTTGAAAAACTTGGCATGATAGGTCTTATGATGAAATTGTCATTCTCTTAAATTAACAAAAAAGTAAAAAACAAGAAAAAAGAATTTTTTTTTTTAAACTAACCAAATGTACTTAAAAAAATAAAAAGTAAAAAATGTACCCAAAAAAATAAAAAAGTAACAAAGATATAATCTTATTTATCTAACCTTAAAATCCAAAATCTTTCAATTCATTCTAACATATGTATAATTACTCCAATAAGAGTCGCTTTATTGTATTTAATCATTCCCCTAAAATAAATTCAACTGTCAAATAAATAGATAACTACGAAACGGCTTTTAACTTCTCCACATACTTCCCTTCCTTTCCCATTAAACAAATTTGTATTTTGGTCAAATTCTATGTCTTCGTCTTCTATTTCTCCATGTAAATCACTCAAGAACCCTAATCGGGCCAGCTTCAATTTCTGTATTGTGAAACCAGTAGAGGTTCCAAGGCCCAATTGTGTTTGCTCAAGAATTTGCACGTAATTTCCACTGTGCGGCCACCTCAAATCACCATGGCGAAGTCACCACTTTCTAGTTCAGAAACCAAAGAATCGTCTGTAAAGAACAAAATGAGTAAAGCAAATAATGGCTCCGAATTTGACTTGAACGGTGACGTTTGCATTTTTTCAGAGATGGAGGAATCTTCCGAGTCTTTTGCCAGCGGCGGATGGCTGAGCCCAAGTAGCACAACCATAGAAGCCGGTGGTCTGTCGCGCCCTGAGCAGTGGTGGAGGTGGTGATCAATACGATCAACAAGGCAAAAAGACACATGAAAATGATTGGAGAACACACGACATCGTACAAGATCAATGAAAATAATGTCAAGTATCGCGATGAAACTGATAAATTTTTTTGCTTTACTCAATTGAAGCTACGAAATTGGTATTGGGCAAGTTCAAAGACTACAATAATTCCGAGTCTGAATCCGATAACTTTGATTTAAAGAAGAATAAGATGGGAGAGAATGAATTGAACGAAAAGACGTTGTGGATGATAGTGGATTTTAGATTTTGGGTTTTTGGGGATGTGGTAGATTTTGGATTTTGAGGTTTGATAAAGAAGATAACATATTTGTTATTTTTTATTTTTTTGTGGTACATTTCTTACTTTTTATTTTATGGGATACATTTGGTGAGTTTTCAATCATTTTTTTTTATTTAAAAAGAATTACAATTTCATCATAAATGACATACTATACCAAAATTTTCGA
This sequence comes from Forsythia viridissima, assembly GCA_030279155.1. NCBI lineage: Eukaryota > Viridiplantae > Streptophyta > Magnoliopsida > Lamiales > Oleaceae > Forsythia > Forsythia viridissima. The sequence goes on along the minus strand of CM059044.1, from coordinate 2,820,770 downwards.
ACGGTGGGATGTCTGGTGCTATTTTTAATGGTTATGGATATATCCCTAACGTTTTTGAAATATTGGGGACTAGATATACAATTATTCCAAATTAAATTATAATTTAAGTTAGTTAAGTTGATCAAGCGTACTTTTTATCTATACATTTTGTAGAATTTACGTTAATTTTTTTTAGATTATAAGTAGTGAGATCTACTTAAAAGTAAATAAAAATTGTGGATATTATTATATGTGTGAATAAAAATAATGTTTGATCAATTTATAAATATACTAAATCTTTACCCATGTAAGAATTGCGAGTGTGATTAATTCAAAATTACAATTGTGGACTGAATTGTTCTCTAGAGATAGAAAAAGAAAGGAATAACAACATTGTTTTGAAAGAAATAATTCCCAAGCATATATGTGTAGGAGAATGATCTCCTGCCCCATTGTGGGTAGGATGTAATGCCCACCTGCTGAGGTGTTAGTAGGTGGGCAGTTGATGTAAAGACAATTTTTTACATTAACTGCCCACCTACTGACACCTCAACAGGTGGGCATTACATCCTGCCCACAATGGGGTAGGAGAACACCACTCGTTATGTGTATATTGTATATGACAAATATGCGTATCACACATCATAACATGGTAACATTGTTAGCTTAGGTGCTAAGTTTTAATAAGAATATATTTTGTAAAGATTTTTATATATTACTAGTAAAATTCACGTGCAATGTACGTGTTGTATTTTAATTAAGTATTTAATAGTATAGTCATTGTTAGTGAATTTTTTAATTATTTTTTCACTTATGAAAGACTAAGTAAAATATATATTAAAATTTATTGAGAAAAGTATGTATTATTTAAAGGTGGGCGATATATCTTCAATTGATCTTTAAGAATGTTCTTCATTTTTAGATGATGTAATGAATGTTGTGTAGTTCACTAATATAATTGATAAATTCAAATCTTATAACTAAATATTTCAATTATGATCTCACAAGATTATTTTGTTGGTTTAAAGTTTAAACTTATTCTATATTTTTCCTCACTATGACTCGATTTTGTAAAATTATTTCAATTTTTAAATTTAATTTTATTCATTTTAACGTATCAAACATTAAAAAAAGTTTAAATCACACGAGTATCGTGAGATATGTATAAGATTTCATATGAACTTGCGGTAATAAGTCGTAAAAATGCTTATTATATATTAACATAAGTTGTTAATTAGTGATTTTATTTTCTTGATATATTGAACATGGTTGTACTTATGAATATATTTTCTTTTTCTACTATTGTAATTTTCTATTTTGAGAGTAGTATTCTCTCTCTCTTTTCTTGTATAGTGCAATATATTGTGTTTGTGGGTAAATTTTATTGGACTTAATTGTAATTTGATTCAGTAATTGATAGAAAAAATAAATTAAAACTATGTATTTCTTGCAATCTTGATCACTGTGTTGCTAACTTGATATAAGTAATTAATTGAAAGAAAATTGTTTCGATTGCAAATGATTTTAAAATTCAAAGTGGTTGCTTGATATATATTACTATGTCTCGGCCTAAGAGGTCGAACCTAGAGTCTAATATATACTATGTGTGTGTGTGTGTGTAACTTAATTTTGTTTCAATAGTTTAAATTATTAGGAATTTTGATAGCTTCTATTTGAAGAAAAACAAAAACAATATTTGATTGAGTATCGAAGATAATAAAAACATTTGAAAAAATTTTGGGCGATTTTTCGAAAGGCATGACTAAGTCGGAAGGAAGACGAAAAAAATGACGAAAAGTTTAAAAAAAATTGAGCTGAAAAAATCTACAATTCAAAAAAAATGAAAAGGAAAAAAAGGATAGAAAATAGGAAAAAGTAAAAAAAAAAAAAAAAAAGAAACAATAGTGGGGCATGCATTCCAATGAATAGTGCTCACACTTAATTCACTCTTTTAATATATATATAATACTAGTGAAATTCACGTGCAAGGCACGTGTTGTATTTTAATTAAGTATTTAATAGTGTGGTCATTGTTAGTGAATTTTTAATTATTTTTTCATTTATGAAAGACTAAGTAAAACATATATTAAAACTTATTGAGAAAAACATGTATTATTTAAAGGTGGACGATATAGTTTCAATTGATCTTTAACAAGAATGTTATTCATTTTTAGATGATGTAATGAATGGTGTGTAGTTCACTAATATAATTTATTAATACAAATCCTAGAATTGAATACTTCAATTATGATCTCACAAGATTATTCTGTTGCTTTAAAATTTAAACTTATTCCATATTTCTCTTCATTATGATCTGACTTTGTCAATTATTTCAATTTAATTTTATTTATTCTAATATATCAAACATAAAAAAAAAGTTTAAATCACATGAGTGTCGTGAGATGTGCATAAGATTTCTTGTGAACTTGCGATAATAAGCATAAAAATACATATTATAGATTAGCGTAAGTTGTTAATTAGTGATTTTATTTTCTTGGTATATTGGACAAGGTTGTACTCATGAATATATCTTCTTTTTCTACTATTGTAACTTTTTACCTTAAGAGTAGTATTATCTCTCTTTTTTCTTGCATAGTGCAAGATTTTGTGTTTGTGAGTAAGTTTTTTTGGACTTAAATTGTAATTTGATTAAGTAATCGACAGAAAAAATGAATTAAAACTATGTATTTTTTGTAATCTTGATTACTGTGTTGCTAACTTAATATAAGTAATTAATTGAAGGAAAGTTATTTCGATTGTAAATAATTTTGAAGTTCAAAGTGGGCTGCTTGATATATGTTACTATGTCTCGGCCTAAGAGGCCGAACTTAGAACATAATATATATGTGTGGAACTGAATTTTGTTTCAATAGTTTAAGTTATTAAGAATTTGGATAGCTTCTATTTGGAGAAAAATAAAAATAATATTTGATTGGGTATTCAAAATAATAAAAACATATGCAAAAATTTTGGGCGATTTTTTGAAAAGCATGACTAAAGTTGGAAGGAAGACAAATAAGACAGCCAAATGAATACGACAAAAATGGTGAAACGTTGAAAAAAATTGGGGCCGAAAAAATCTATTGAAAAAAAATGAAAAGGAAAAAAAGGATGAAAAATAGGGAAAAGTTAAAAAAAAACAAAGAATAATAGCTTGGCACGTATTTCTATGAATAACGCCACACTTACTTCACTCTTTTAATATATTGGGAATATAAGGATAAGGATAAATAGTAAGTTTTACGAAGTGTGTAGATATAAATTTTAAGTTATATGAAATGTATAGATAAAAATAAAGTTTAATTAATTTATAAATACTTATAAATACGAACAAATATATTCTAAATTCAGTCCATATGCTTGTTTGTCAATAATTGCATGCACTGCACAATGAATGTAAAAGAAAGTATGCCATTATCTTAGCAATAATGAGTCAGGCTCGTATATGTAAGACTATATTTTCAGATTAAGTGTATGTTTGTTAGTATTAAAATTATATTTTAAATGTTTATAACTCATGCATTTTATTGAACATATAAATAATAAGTAAATAATAAATAATAAGTTATGTGAAATGTGTATGTAAAAATATGTTTGATCAACATAATTTATAATGTGAATTTTAGTCAAACAAACTATTAAGTGACTCAAATGTCTAACCAAGCACCCCTAATATGAAAAAATTCTCTAACCAAATCAACTCATTTACCTTCTCTTCTAAGTATGGAACCAATTTAGACAAAAATAAAAATGCTTTAAGTAGGTGAAGAATTTCCCCATTCAATCATGACTATGGTTTATATTCTACTTAAAACGACATAAATTATAATCAATTATCTTATCTTTAGGTATGGACACATTAATTCTGATGAAAATCGACTTTAGTTGTTTTGTCTTTAAATCTCTTTTAATATTAATTCATTTTCTTCTTTGAATAATAAATATATGACATATCAACATAATTTTGGACGTGTGAATATATACTTTACTTGTTGAACATAATAAATATATAATATGTCTACATAATTTTGTACGTGTGAATATATACTTTAACATGCTTGTTGGTCATGTTACATGTAACATGACATTTTATTAATTTCCCCCAAAAGAAAGAAAAATGGAGGTCGTAAAAATTGAAAAATAGGCCTTAGTTGATATAAAATGTGGAATTTGGATCCAATGACGACGACGACGACGACGAAACGACAATTCAGTGAATGAGAAACGACGGCGCCAAATATAAACTCAGCTCCAACCACCGTGCCTTTTTTAAAGCCTTCACACACACACACACACACACACACTGATCTGATGTAAGCACTTTCTCTCACTTCTTTTCGTCATCAGTTTCTCTCTCTCTCTCTCTAAATCCCTCTCCCAAGTAACCCTCGTCTCTCTCTAAAAGTGGCTTCTAGTTCTACTTTCTCTCCTATTTTAAATTGAGTAAAACAATAATTATTGGCTATTTTTTTAGATACAGTTTTTGTTTCTATAGGTTTGGTTAGGTTTTCTGTATGTGATGTCGAAGGTATGCTTCAATTCGAATTGCAAAGAGGCGTCGGAAAAGTGGAGGAGAGGTTGGCGATGTCGTACCGGCGAGTACGCCGACCTCTGCGATCGCTGCGCGTAAGCAAATTTTCTTTGGTTTGCTTTTTGTTGGTTTGACTTCTTGTCGACAGTACGTTTAGTTTACGATTTGGAGTTCGAATCTTTGCTTCTAATTTTTGTGGTAAAGGGGAAAGTGATAACCATGTTCAAGAAGTACGGATTTTTCTCGTTGTTTAGTTTTGTTTTCTGGTTGTACTGCCACCAATTTCACTTTTTTTCCCTTGAAAATTTTCTAATGGAGTTCAGAATTTGTACTGTCCTTAGAATTTGCATTATATTCATCAGGGGAGAACTAGTAGTGCATTTTGGAGAGTGGGCATTGGGTCCAGAATGTGCATTTTTGTTGATTGACATGTTTGTTTAGCTGTAATTACTAGAATATCTTTTAAATGAAAATGCAGGTTTCGGAATGTGCAAGAAATTTGTAAACTTTCAACCAAGAAAATACCAAATTGAAATATTTGAATTATAGGTGTTAATATGGGCCAATGTGGTTAAAGATTTTGCTCAGTTGCAATTTGATTGAAAATAATTCATAGAGGTCCGGGATATTGTTTGTTTTCACACTTATCGAATCTTTTAATATTGTTTTTGTTATAATATTCATATATTCTTTTGTCAGCTGTTCAGCATAATTACAATACAGTGATCAAGCAGGTCTACATTGAAATGCGGGAACTATACTGTTATTAAAAATTAATAATTTGTTTAAGGGAAAAGACTAGACATTAATAATTTGTTAAAGGGGAAAGACTAGACATTAATAATTTGTTAAAGGGGAAAGACTAGACATTTTTTGCCTGTGTCTATTTCCTTCTTTTCAGGTGAACTTCACATCAATTAATTTACTCACAAGTGGGATCATATAGAATTCTGACTATTTATGGAGAGCATACAATATGATATAATCTGCCTTTTCTTTTATTTATGAATCTGATATCATCTTCATAGCTCCAAATTACCTAGTGGAACTTGCTACTATTCAATAGTGGGCTGCATTGCAACCTGTTTTGACTTGAATGCTGGTGGCTCCCCCTTTCTGGCTTGACAAGCTCTATCATTTTAGTACTAATAAATTTGAGAAATTATAACTCTTATTCAGTATTCATATCTTGAAAGGAACTTAATGTCAAAACTGACTTACTTGGAAACTTAATATTCAAAACTGTCTCATTGGTTTTTAAATTTGGTTGGATATGGTTTTTGATGTGAAAGTAGGACTTTAAGTGATCTTTCAAAAACTATAAATTGCATCATTGGAACTTCAGTTATAAGCTGTACCATATTTCCACCTTCTCATGGATATGTCTGGAAGATTGCTTCATAATGTTCAATTGGATTTTAGCCTTTTTGTTACTTTTTGTCACACTTGATGTAATTGCATGTCTGTGTAGTTCTGCCTACGAGGAGGGGAAATTCTGCGAAATGTTCCACCTGAATGCTTCTGGTTGGAGATGCTGTGAATCTTGTGGAAAGGTGAGATAGTTTCATACTTCCGGCTTTTTACTGAAAAGAGAAATATTTCTGTATTTATAGTGTTTGGATATGAAAATTTGAAGTCACATTTCCACTTTGCAATTTTGAGATTTAAGTCCCGAATGATGAATTTTCCATTGCAGCAAATACATTGTGGATGTATAGTTTCATTCCATATGTTCATACTATTGGATGCAGGAGGGATTGAATGCTTATCATGTGCAAAGAATAATATTTTGGTAAGGATTGTATGACTCTCTTTTACTGAGTTTTCTGTTTGTTATGGGATTCCAAGTCAGTTGAATTACCGTTATGTCACACTCTCTGCTTTAGTGCTTGTACATTGGAAAATATTGAATTTAGAACCTTTAAGAGCTTCATGCAATTTGGTTACTAATTTTATTGGACCTAATTTTCTTTTGAACCATTTGTTGCTGAGGCGGGGGCAAGCTTGATACATAGAATCAACAACAGCAGCAAACTAAGTCCTTTTCCCAATAAATTTAGGACTAACTACATGAATCCTTTTTCACCTCTCCGTGTGATCTATCATTCAAGATCCAATGCAATCAGATACTTCACTGTCGCTACTGACAGATAGAAGCCTTCTCATAAATTTGAGTCTCTTATTTGATTTTGTTTTTTCAAAGAGTTGTAGTTATATACCAAGTACCATCAGAGAGTTCTTGTGTTTTTGCCTAACTTAATGGTTTACTTAGATCATAATCCAATAATTTTACATTCCAACAAATGATTATGTCCTGATTTTTATCTTATTTTTCCATGCTTCAGACCCCAAATCCTGCATGGCCACCACCTCCACACTTCCTTTCTTCAGAGCCTGAAAAAATGAAGGACATCTCCATGAGAGACTGGAGTACAGTAACTGGCTCATCAGGTCCAATACCTTGGCAGCAGGCACCCAGTTTATTTAACGGTTCTAGTATACAATTTGTGCAGCCAAGGACGCCTTTTGAAGTTGATATGTCAGGCGGCATTGATAGATTCCGTATTTGTGAGAGATTATCTACCTCTTTCCTTGAGAAGAAAGAAGAAAAATCCTTTGGAAGATTAAATTATGGAAAGTTGAGAAGTGGTCCATTTGAAACCGTTGAGGACAGAAATGCTGGTAGCCACTTTTACGACTATTTTTTCAGTAGAGCGAAGAAACTTTTGGTTCCTTGGCATTTATTTCTTTCCGAGAAAAATATCCATTGTACGTTAATGTAATATTTGTATTAGAATCTGATGCAAACCTTTTGCTTGCAGGACTCAGTAAGGAGGAGCAACCTAATCCCTCTGTAAATGTTTCCCATCTGCGATCATTACCCAAGAATGATTCTCCTACTTCTAATTTGAGTTCAGCTGCAGCTCCTTCATTTAGAAATGGAACAAATGATATTGACCAGGTTTCTGCAACTCTTTCACAACCGCCATCCCTTTCAACTCTCGTGGGCAAACAGGTTTGCAGTCACAATGGAATGGACTCATCTGGTGAGGGTCTGGTGCGCAATGGAAAATCTCGAAGCGATGGCCGAGGCCGAAATCAGTTGCTTCCTCGGTATTGGCCTCGAATAACTGATAAGGAGTTACAACAAATTTCCAGCAAGTATCCTGTGGTTATAGAGGCATTTTGCACTTTTTTTCATGTCGTCAGTGATTATTACAGGCAGTTTTGAAATTAGATTTTTTTTAATATCATATGCTACTAATTTTTCAAGTCGTGTATTATATAACCTGCATGGATCCCTAAGAACTTCATCATTGATTGAACTCGGTGTATTTTGATTTGAAATTCATTGGAAATTCTGCAATTTAGTACCTTGATCTTACCTTAGCATCTTGATAGTTCAAACTCAGTTATTACTCCTTTGTTTGAGAAAATGCTAAGCGCTAGTGATGCTGGACGGATTGGGCGCTTAGTGCTGCCAAAAAAGTGTGCAGAGGTGAGTCCACGTGTTTTAACTTTTATGTGCTTATTTTCAGCACTTCAATTCTTCCAATTCTTTATATTGATATCACAAATGCATTTGGGTTGTGATTTAGTTTTGTATAACGCGTATGTGCATCTTGTGAGCACTAGAATTACTATTTACGCATGCAGAGCTTCTTTTATACGTGTGCATATTTTATATATATACAATTGTTTCTGCACGTATTTGTATTTATGAATTACCACTGGGTGTGTTTTTGAGTTTCTGATTTTGATACTGGATACATCACACATGGTATGGCTACATCTATTTTAAAAATATAATGGAACCATCTCCAATGATCTGCTCCAACTCAGAAGTTTAAGATAAGGGATAAGATCATAGAAATTGAACACTTGATGCTGATTTTGTTGGGTGCTAAATTTATAAATGGTTTATGTGATTTGTTCAAAGAGCAAAGAATGATGTATTCCTTTGGTATAACTATTGAAAAATGGGAAAGACATTCCAAGATGCATATGAAGGGCATGGAACATTTCCTAAACCACCTTCAATTACTCATTCCCTGACGACCCGAATCCTTAGCAATCCGAGTGCCACTAAATCGTAAATTTAACTTAAATAAAAGGACTGAAAATGAATACATAAGATTTTTTTTAATAAAATAATGAAAATTCAATCTTATCCTTAATACATATATTTAAATAGATTGGTTTTACATAACGAAATAAATCGAAAATAGATAGATGTTTCATAAATTTTTATGAAATAACTCGCAACTGTAGCCATCTCCTTATCGACTACTTCGAACTGCTAATTTTATGAAAATGTGAAACAAATATAATGTGAGATAAAATTTCAATAAGTGTGTGTGAGTAATTAATTCTCATATATGTATTTCAACGGAAAATCATACTCGCATAGGGAGACATGAAAATTGGACCGAACTTAGATGGTACCAAATTTCGGTGCATAGTGCTACTAAAATCTGGTCCGTTTTTAACATATCTTACATAATGTAGACCATAACATAAACATAGTCGTGAAATAACATATAAGAGGAATTACTCCTAGTTAACATAACAACACATATGCTTGAAACTTGAAATAAAGTAACATCACTTCAAAAACTTGAAATTTTTTTTTCTTTTCTATCTTGTTCTAAGGATAAGAAGAAGATTGTGTATTTGTGTCTTTTTTGTTTATATAAGGGGTGGGTATTTATAAAGGAGGTTGAAGTTTGCCATGTATGAAAATTTTAAATTTTATTAATTACTTTTCTATATTACCTGTATGTATTATTAAGAAAATATAGATTCTTACATTAAATTATATGCATAATTAAAGACTAATTTAAGCTAATCACATAATAATATGTAATCATATACATATTGGTATCTAATTACATGTATGATTAAAGACTAATTTAAGCTATATATATATATATATATATATATATATATATATATATATATATATATATATATATATATATATATATTATTACCTTAAATTACATGCATGATTTAAAATAATCACATGATTATTATGTGTATATATAATCATATACACATTAATATCTAATCAACTAATTTATCACGACCATAAGAAATTTTTTCTGTACTGGCCAAAAATCTACTATACGTCTATCTTCACCTTCTTCAATTTTCTCAATTTTATCATTTCTAATTTTTTTTCTTTTCACTATTTTTCTCCAAATCTTTACTTCTCAACCCTGTTCTTCTTATCAATTTCTATTTATTCTACGGTTGAATTCTATCGATAAGCAGTATACTAGTCTATCATATATATGGAATAGAATATTAAACATATCTATTTTTAGCAAATTATTAGCAAGCAAGATCACTGTTCGCTACACTATTCATGGACAAATCTGCATATATATGATAATTGCAGTTAGGTCCTCAACTATGAGCAAACTTGTAACTTGGTTTCTAGACTTTCGTGTTTTTGTAATTAACTTAAATTCCTGGTAACAAAATTTTGGGACCTTTTTTTGTAATGATCGGAATCCTTCTAATCGAGATCTTGCCTACAGCTGTACTCATCTATACTGTTTACTTTAAGAGAGTCTCTTACCTCTTCACGGATTTCTTTCGCGTCTCCAGCATTCAACTTAACTGTCTTATAAGGTAGAAGTCTTGAGTTCAAATTGCTGAGAACGCGAAAGAAATTCGTGAGGGGGTATAATGAGATTAGTACGGATGGAGGTAAGATTCCGATTAGAATGATCCCGATTGTTATACCTTGTATACGTATGTTTTGGAGAAGGGATAGCTTTGAGTGCAAGGCATTTGATACAGCACAATCGAATACTGAGTTTAGTGATAGTCAACACCCCCAAATTAGAGAATATATTTCAGAAATTCGTGAGGGGATAAGATGGGTTCAGACTTTTTCAAAGCAGACAGTATGGATGAGTACTGTTGGGGGTAAGATCTTGATTAGAGTGATTCCGTTCGTTATATCCTGTATATGTATGTTTTGGAGAAGGGGTAGCTTTGAGTGCAAGGCATTTGATACAACACAATCGAACACCGAGTTTAGTGATAGTCAACACCTCCAAGTTTTCCAGTCAGGGAATATATTTCCTAAGAAGCACGGACACTTCACCGCCACCGGCGTGTCGATATCAGACACTTCGTCGGATATTTATTTAAGATTTAGAAAAAATAGGTCAATTTTTATGGGCCGGTCAAGATTTTGAATGGACTAATTATTTGTTTGTTAATGTTAAAATGAGTCAATCATGTTTTAATATTGTTTTTTATGCAATAAGTATAGAAATTTTCATTTTCTTTAGGCTATAAAATAAAATAAAAATTAAATTAAAAAAATTTAGTCGACGTATCGATAGCGTGTCGGTGTCGGTACTTTTTCGAAAATCGCGTATCGACGTATCCGATACGTATCGCATCGGACACGCGCATCCGTATCGGTGCATCATAGTATATTTCTGCATCTAAGCAAATCAGAAAGGGATAGAAGTAATCATAAGGGGTTGTAGCTGTTGATTTCTTCGCGAGGAGAAATTGGACCAAAGGAGAACATATTATTTCTTTTTGATTGAGGAATATAAAATTGATTGTGACGGTACATCAACATTAAAGAGGATTTCAAGTATTACGTGTGGTTGATAATTGTCTCATGACGGGTTAAAATTGCACAAGATCCCGAGTTTTCAAATTGGCGTTTGGTGCTCTGTTTGCTGTTAGTTTTAAAATCTTCCTAGTGGATATTCAGAAATTGTTAGCATATATTCAGTAAAGGAACCAAAAGGAAAATAAAGGCATGATTGTGGGCAGTAGCATTTTGCATTTTATCCTGATTTAATAAAATAATGTTCTTCTTTACCTCTGGTAACCACTTATAAGTTACATTGTTGTTTGTGAAAATCCTTTACTACCTGCCAAATTAAACTCGAAAGTTGCAAGGTTTATCTGATTGACTCATTCTTGTATATATTCTTAAAAAGAAGTCTTAACTTCATTTACCATTAATCAGGCATACTTTCCACCGATTTCTCAGCCAGAAGGATTACCTCTGAAAGTACATGATTTGAAGGGGAAAGAATGGTTGTTCCAGTTTCGATTTTGGCCAAATAATAATAGCAGAATGTACGTCTTAGAAGGAATTACTCCTTGTATACAGTCAATGCAACTGCAAGCTGGTGATGTAGGTAAGTGTTTGCCTATATGCATTGCTTGTGTTTTTTTTTCTCTTTTCTCTTCCTAATATTGTTTATATTTGGCTTATCTTCTTTTGTGGCTTAGAAGTTTCCCTCGTTTAACTTTTTGAAAATGATGGTCCCTAATTAACATGAATGGAAGTTGTACTCTTCTATTGTTAATTTCCATGGCAGAGACCTTAATATCCGTTTAATGGATTACCCAGATGTTGATCATATTCAATACTTCTCTTAATATCCATGTAGTCACACCACCGTCCGATACTTTTCTTGAATATCATCTATCAGGCAGCAGTAAAAGCAGATGTGCACGTCCATGTGATGTTATTGAGTATGATATTTCTGAACGAGTTTATTGCTTGTTTCTTGAAATTGCAAAATGAGGTGGGATATTTCTTGTCAGTGACATTTAGTAGGCTGGAGCCAGAAGGGAAGCTGGTCATGGGAGGCAGAAAAGCCTCAACTGCTCCATCCGATCAGGTTTGTCCTTGTCCAATAAAATTTCTCTTACTCTTTTAATCATGAATCAGTGCTTACAATAATCTTATGTATTTGCCATTACCCTTGGTGACAATTAGCAAGCAATGCTGTTAAGTTTGCAGTTTTGGCAAGCATACATATGCCTTGAAACTGATATGTATAGCTTCACTTTGGGCTCGTGAAGTCGGAAAGTTGTTGCAAGAAGTAAGTCAACAAACATATTTTTGCATGCCGGCATTGTTCTCTATCGAGACAAATATAGTGTACAAGGCATGATTATAAGGATATAGAAACAATTTGCTAAATATGCCCGGCCACTTGACACTCATTGCCAATAATACTCAGTCACTATCTCTGGTGACTTCATGGAGTTTTACTGCTATTCTTTCCAACTGGAGTTTTACTATTGCTCCAAAAGGTTCTTGTGGGACACGATAGAGGTATCTGGATGCTCACGAGAAGAAAAAGAAAGAGGGAAAGTCTTTGTTCTGACAGGTATTGTTCCACAAGGCGCTTATGTGAAAATTTGGCTTTGTGGACTGCGGTAGCCCATCCCCAGACCAGAAACAGTAGTTGAACAGTGAAAAATAAGCACTTTTCAAGTAACGATGGTCAAACACTCCGGTGATGGGAAACTGTTGGAAGTTAATGGAGTTTGACAGTAGAGAGTGTGGTGATGAAGTACAGGGAGCCTTCTTTTCCTGCAGACATTCCCCTTACAGATGCTGTATGATTAAAATTAAATGGGGCAGAATAGGTCAATGAAAATTGGTCATGTTGGTAAGACTGGGGCCCTCTCTTCTCTCTCTGTCTACGTGAAGATTCCTTTCCTAGCCCATTCAATGTGGTCATGTAATAGAATTCAATGGTTGCCTTAACGGGGGATATAGTCTGCATGAAACATTCACGTAGTTGATAATTCCACCCAGCAGCGGTCAGTCTCGCTACCTCTCTCTATGAGCGGCCACCATCTAACCACCCAACCGAGGTGATAGACCACCTTATGGCCGATGTGCATACCAGCCAAAGGGCAAAAAGGGAACTCCTTCGTGGCTTGCGGACTAAAAAGCTTGATGAAATCCTGAGTGTTTGTGCTTGTGTTCTCAATTTATTATGTTTCTTATTTATTTATTTACTTCACACACGCACTCTACATTCTGTTTATTGGGTTTTGAATTGAAATTTGAACAGTCAACTTCTATGTTTTCATCCTTATTGTTTCTCTTTACAGGGAGATGAAGCTACTTTAACTGGAGATAAAACTCCTGGGGATGATAGTGGTAAAAACAAATTTGGGGAAGTTGCAATAAATGGTCATGTTAAAGGTAATTTGGTGCCAGCTAGCTTTCCAGCAGTTAACCAGGCTACCAAGGCAGATTCAGGGAGTAACCGATCTGAAATTGATAAGCCTTCCGTTCGTAGTAAGAGGAAGAATAGCATCTTTGGTTTGAAAAGTAAACGCCTTAGGATTGACAATGAGATGATGGAACTGAAGCTCACATGTAACCAAGCTCAAGGAATTATGCGCTCACCTCCTGAAAATGTTCCCTCAGTTTTTGTAGTAGAAGGCTGTGAAATTGAAGAATTTGAGGTATAGGGTTCTGCTACATCAAATATTTGTTGATGCTTATTTTGTAGGTATCAGGTGGTTGTGTATTATATTATGTTTGTAAGAATTGTTTCTCCTTGAGACTTTATCTTGTGAGATGTTAATGATACACGTTCTTTAGGAGAAAAGAAACCACTTAATAGGATTGGGGGTAGGGAGAAGTAAATTCAGTACAACTTTGTTGTCCAAAAAGATGTTAGTGAATATTTCAGATTTGGAGCATCATTAAATGACACATAAACTATTTTATTGAGACTGAGCTCCAACTGTGAAGTTTTCATTGACCATAATTTATCTCCCACATTTTCCATTAAGGTTGCTAGCAAGATAAATGTGTGCATAATTTTTTTAATGATTATTTTTGTCAGATCTCTATGCTTTTTTCATAATGACCTGACTTGAAGTTTTTGAGCACCTGCGGTTCTCATGTTTAGTGTGCTTGACTAAGCTAAATGCTTGATGTTAAAGCGTATGCCACGAGCATAATTTTTGTTTCACACTCCTGATTTGGTTCTCTTTTTGGCAGGATGCACCAGTTATCGGAAGGCCTACTATTCCTGCGATAGATCGTTTTGGGTAAAATGCTTTTATTTGATAAATAGATGTGTATTTTGCCCCTCTTTTTCTCTCTAGTATCTTCATCACTTTGCGTGTGGGAATGATTATGCCCTAATTTTTTACTTAGCCAAAAATCCCAATGGGTAGAATGTGAGGATTGTTTAAAGTGGCGCAAAGTGCCTGCAGATGCTCTTCTTCCATCAAGATGGACCTGTTCTGGGAATGTATGGGGCCTTGACAGGTATGTTGGACTTTTATATCTTTTCTTCATTTTGAACTCTGCCACTGTGTCCTCATTTTTGTACGTCTGTTCAAAGTTGCTTTCAATTATGTCTCTTTCCTGGATTGTACTATGTTTATATAGCCATGGTGCTTCATTCCGACGAAGTGTAAATTTTCAACCACTATTCTGCTGTCATCGTGTTTCCATATGTTTTCAATAGTTTCACGAGTCGTCTCAATTTACCTGTTCTTTTCTATATCAGATCTCTATGTTCAACTGCTCAGCAATTAGCTACAGAGCAGCTTGAAGATATATTATCCACTATTACTGAAGGTAGAAACCTTTCTTCTCTTGCATGTTGCTTGTCTTTACTTGCACGTCTCATTACTTTTTCTAATGGTTTTATAATTGTTGTACAGTGAGTAAGAAAAAGAAAATTACTGAACAGAATTCAGATCCAGTTGTGGCACTGGAAGGACTCGATGCACTTGCTAATTTAGCTATACAAGCAGAGGGAGAGGACCTTCCAGCTTCATCGCAAACTAGAACAAAGCACGCAGGCCATAAACTCAACTGTACATGCATTGTCTGCATTCAACCTTCTGATGGAAACGACCTGAAGCACAAGCAAATGTGCGATGTTGCTGACTCGGAATCACTAAAGCATCATTTCAGAACCTTGATGGAGAGGTGTGAGAAAAAACAATTGGCAAAAGAAGCTGAAAGTGCCTGTCAGAAGCCTCAGGTGGATATCGATACTTATATAAGCAATGACACAGGAAAAAATAGTCTAAACCAGGAAGAGGCTAGCCAAGGGGGCTGTCTTGATGACCCTAATGAGAGAAAAACTTCAGTCTCTCCTTTGAAAGGTCAAATAGACCTTAATATCCAGCCGGAGCGTGAAGAAGATTTGTCACCGGGTTCAGATTCCGGGGCCATGAAACGCTTGCTCGCAGATGCTACAGAGAACAATTTCGTGCAGCAGAGATCCTCGAGTTCTGGTGTTAGCATAGATATACTAGGCAAGCAGATGCAGCCAGATGGGATTGGTGGAGCCAGTTTCAGTAATTGTATCGTGCCCTAGACAGCAGCTATCTGAAGACCAACGCTAACCATTGCACGACAGCGGGATCCATATCCTCGACTTTTGGAAATGTCACTCTTGTGGGACATGACAGTAATTATGTTCTGTTGGGGCAGAGTTGAAATTTTGTTTCTTTCTCATCTACTCTGCCATCTGGCATCACAAGTTCTGTACATATATAGGGGTAGAGAGGTATGACTTGGGATCAAACCAATAGTTTTGCAGATATTCGTCCAAATTGTGGTTATTTCAGCTTTTCTTCCTACAGCTTTGATTTGGGGTAAAATGTTGTGCTGAATGAAGCTGCTGCTTTTACCCTTTTGGATATTTTGATGCACAGTAGAATTATTGGAGATGTAATTAATGCTTAAATGAAGCAGCTGATTTTTCCCTTTCGGGTATTTTGCTTGCTCTACTTAAAACCAGTGTTTAGAAAAGTGTATTGGACCGGCCGGTTCAACCCGGAAAAACCGGGAACCTGTCGCAAAACCGATCCGGTGTTTCACTTTAGCCGTGTATCCAAAAACCGGATCGGAAGCTGGGTTTTTTACCGGTTGAACCGGTCTAGTTTTCAACAAAAATCAGATTTTTTTTGGATTTTTTTTTTTAATTAACACTTATAAAATTTTTATTTAAAGTCAAGTTTTATGAGTAATTTTGTCTACAAATGTTAATTTATTTATAAATAATTTATTTTTAGAAATTTTGTGAGAGTTTAAGATTAATTTTTAATTTTTTAATTAAAAATGGTTCGACTTGGTTCGATTTTTTGACCATTGACTTGTTGCTTTTTTCGAGACGATGGCTGGTTTGGTTTTCTGAACATTGTTTAAAACTCGATTCTAAATTTCAGTACTGACTAGGTTGTGACTGTTCAATTTTTTCCCTTTCGCAACTTCTTTTGTATTAGCTAAATCTATTGAGTTGCACTAGTAGAAAATGTTTGATACATTGAACTCCCTATTATAATACATGAATATTTCATATATATTATTATGGCCATACTAGGTTACCAAATATGGTATTATAAAATTTGATTATAATACCAACTTTTTGAGTCAATGGGTCAATTTTATAGTTAGTGATATTAAGTACCTGTAGAAGTAATTTTTTAAAAAATTTTGAAAAAAATTGGTAAAATGTGTGTAGTTCAAAAATTTTAAGTTTCATTTGTTAAAATTGAATTTAAAAAAATTAAATTAAAATATGCTATAATTCCAAATCCAATAAAATAAAATTTTTAGATATGTACCCAAATTCAATTTAATTTTCACTTTTTCTTATATAAGCTTAAAATATAACTTAATTAAAATCTCATCAAATTTTCACTACGATTTGGTGGGGTCCACCAGGCCCAGGCAATAGTGTGAAGACAGGGCGATGCCTAAAGACCCCAGTAGCAAGCTACTGTAATGGACCTTTCTAGAGGTGTCAAGATGGGTGGGTCGGCCGAACCCACATCGGCCCACCCGTCTCAACCCGGAACCGCGGGCCGGTCTGTGAATCGGGCGGACTGTTCACGGGCCGAGGAGGCCAACCCGCGGGTCGTTCACGACCGAAGAGGCCGAACCACGGGCCGGCCAGTGAACCGCTTTGATTTTTTTTTTCTTTAAATAAAAAAATAAATGGCAGAGAGCCGTTTAAAGTGAAAGATGTGACATATGCGTGATGTTTTAGTCTTTAAATATATAAATAAAAAGTATAAATTGAATTAAAAAATTAACAAATGTGAATTTATCATTGTTATTTATTTTTTATTTAGTAATTTAACACATTTTTTGTTATATATATAAACATTTTTTTTGAATTATAATAAGTAACTAATTTTTTTTAGTAATTTCAAAAAAAATTAATTTTTTATTTATATGGGCTGAACCGGATCGAACCACGACCCACATGGGCTCGACCCGGATGGGCCAACGGGTGGGCCGGGCTCGTGTTCAATTTTTGTGGGGCTGGGTTGACCCGGCCCGCAACCCGGCGTGCGCGCGGACTTTTTCTAATGCGGGCCGTCACCGAGCTTTATCAGAGGCGGGCCGACCCGGTCCGCCTAACCCGAATTGACACTTCTAGGCCTTCCCCATTAAATATAGATTTAATATCATGTGGACCAACGACCCACGTATCAGATATTAATATCTGATAAGAACAGATACTACACTTGATTTTAGCCAAAAGGCCGAGAACGGTAATTTTTAACATATCGAGCTGCCCATTTTATGACCTATTTTCTTGTCTGTCTGAAAAATGAAGATTCGATGTGGGATTATGAAAGCAAAGGAGATTTCATAACTCCTCAAGTTTATTTATCCGTGATCCAACCGTGAACTAGAGCTACGTTTTTTGTTCGACAATAGTTTCTTTGTTCATCACTTTAGATTCCCGCCACAAATTTTAATTCTAAGGCGGGCTTGTTACATTTTTACGATTTTTTTTCTTCTATCATTCGAGTTCGATTTTATTGTTTGATGTACCTATAATTTGATTTTAGAGAACAAGAATATAACTTATAATTAGATCAGAATTAATAATTAAAACTCGTAGAGTTTTAAAAGATATTTATAAATTGTATACTTAAGTTGTTAAGAATAGAAAGACAGTCTATAATATGGTCAAAACAAAATGTTCACAATCAATAAATAAAATAAAATTTTCTATTTTGATTGCATTATGCGTACTTGATTTTGTTTAAACATAATAGTAAGAAAATAGTTTGAACGAGACTATGTAAAATCTTATTTGTGACTGTTTGAAACAAGATTTCACTTGATTATCAATGATATTAACATTGGTTATTCAAGAATCATTGGCTTCTATTTCATTATTCTTGAAAAGACCGTATCAAAAATTTAGCCTTCGTCTCAAATTGCTTGAATCGCCTCTACTCTACAAGTCCCATTTAACCACGTTCCTTTTCAAATATTTGTGTCCTTCCAGACAACTTTCGAACAATTATATATCTCCCATGTTTTTGAAGAATGTATTCCATTTGTCGTGCATTTTATAGTTTGCACCCCGCACCTTGCACTTTAGTCTAAAATAATTTTGCATTTTATTCTAAGTACTGTATTATTACCGCATAAAGAGATACAAAAATACAGTATGGTTTGATGTTCATGGAATTTGTAATGCTACTACTCGGAAAGTAGTAGTTGTATTTTGATAGACGAACGATTGCCATCAAACTATTAGTACTAGTACATGATAAATTCATTTCAGAATAAAATAGTCGAACCCTTGCCTCGACTAAATTTAAAAAAATATAATATGTCATTTCTCAAGTCACCTTTCCCACTTCACTTTCGATTACTACTTATAAATAATTCAAAATAATTAAATTAAAAAAAATAGATTTAATAATCATTCCAACCAATCATTTTATTAAAAATCCAAATAATTAAGTGCATACAAATTGATAAAAGATGTCAATTGGAAGGTTGAGAAGAAGCAGCTTTACAGAATAATGCACAAACTTTTTCAATGTAATAACATTTCCCATCAAATATGCAACACCAAAAGTCTGTATTATTACTAATCACCTTTCTGCATAGAGTTATATTTATTTTTTCATCTACCAATTTGCTCCTTTCAACGTTTTTAAGCAGGATCCTGTCATTGCCTGTCCAAAACAAAATTAATTTAGAAGAAAATCAAAAACAGAAAGAAAGATGAAAGTTTTACCATTTACGGTATATCGACAAATATTCAATTCTGAAATAATATCTATTGTCTACCTCTTTCAAAATACATGATTTTTGAGACAGCTTATAATCGACCTTTTCCAATGCATATCATTTTGAACAAAAGAATTTTACCGTTTTTACTTCAATTTTGATTCAAAGATGATGTTTTTCAACACTACTTATTTTTTTTTATTCCCATCGGTGATAATCACCAGTCTATGTGACATTTAATGATAGTCCAATAAAATGAGTTTCATATCTTCACATTTCATTGTACATATCATTTAATGCTAATATAGTTGCCACACAGACAGTTGATAATCACCCGTAATGATAAATAATATTATTCTATGATAAAAGAAATAAAAGAAAAGGAGTGTACTTACATTCACTAGGAATTAACAATGACAAAATAGTCACAAACAATATAATGAAATGACCAAAATTATATGAAGCCATTGATCATAGAGAAAGATGGGGTTTTGTATTGTGAGTTTTGTTCAATTTATAGCCTCAATTCAAAGTCTCAAATTGATGTAATTAATAAATAACAGGTAGGATTAGTAAATCTCTTTATTTTAAGTTTAAATTATAATTTAAGTTGGTCAAATATATTTTTATCTATTTATTTTGTAGGATCCACAATTTATTATTCATTTATTATCCACACATTTCATTGGATCTACAATTTATAAGCAATAAAAAATAATTTCAACATCACCGAATATGAACTAAATTTCCTTTTATATAGACCAATTTTTAACTAATGATGTAATTATATTTTTTTGAGAAAAATGATCTCTCAACATATTATAATTCTTATAAGATATTTATGATCCTTGTCAATTCCACAAGTAAGAAAAAGGTTATTGTTGATCTTGAAAAATATGTACTATTCACGTGTCAACAGATTTATAATCAATTTTCTATCAGCTAGTATGTTACCTGTACACTTGGACAATTGTTAAATACTAAGATCACTGAAAAATAAGGGCCAACAACCATTGGTACTCCAACAGTCAAATTAATTGCCGGTATAAAATATATGAGAGAATATATGTGTGGGAGAGACAAGCATGCAGAGATTTGACCAGAATTTAGGATTGAAAATAATACGTACCTTGAAATGAACACAGATATGATATTTATAGGGAACTTCTAATTCATTTAGAGAAGCAGTCAATTAGAAATCTAATGGAATCCTCTTTCTTTAAAAGATAATTCTTGAAAAATATCTTATAACCTAATTGTATAAAAATGTATGATTGATACGGAAATTTTATGAAATTTAGTTCAATTCGTTATTCTTGTTAGGCTTGGAACTTTGTTTCTAGGGTATCATATCCTTTTGTTTATTTGATTTGATATAATTTATTACATCAATTTATTTATCAACAATCAAGTCAATGAGTTAGTTGTTGAATTGATTGTCTTAGAGAAAGGACAGTCTTGATATATGATTGAACTAGAAGTTCAATATTGATTGGCATTACCGGTTAGATCATTCTGAATCAAAATGATGCAAATTATTAATGAGAATATCTATTAAAAACCATAAGATTTTTAAATATATTGAATTCTCACATGATATTTGTTCCAATGGTATATAAACCATTAGATATTCACTAGTTAAAATTGGGACCGGATTCCCTACTTTTCTGATAATATTTTAGGGTGATATATGCGCTCTATCACCCTCATGTTGACAATCTATATATTATTTGTATATAATAGATACATCTACTAGATGATTGAATGGTGTAATTATATAACGCAACTTTAAGTTTGTAAGATTATTTGCTCAAATTTTAAATTATGAGCATAATTTTTAGATTATACAACCAATACATCGTGTCTTGTTAATGCTAATGAGGCCAAATCTCAAATTTTTAATAAATGCTAGTTGAGATGATGGTAATGGTTCAACACTATTATTCTTTAAACGCCTCCAATTAATTTCTATATTATTATTATTGAGAACAAAATACTTCTTATTTTTTCTAGAGAATGCTATTTTATATGCAACAACTCTTATACACATCATGTCAATATCAAAGTTATCTCCCTTATATGCAGTAATTCTTATACGCATCATGTCAACATCAAAATTATCTTCCTTATAGTTATCTCCTTTATTCTTTGATAGTGCAATATATGTACAATTGGTCCACCGCAGTGCACTGAGATAGACAATAAAGAATGTTAAAAATACATGTTTAATTTGAACCCTTATAAAATATCTTAAATCCTAAAAAGTGATATTTTATAATATGGTTTGATGACTGTCATTTTGATAAGATAGTTTTCTCAACATTAGATGGAGATTAAGTAGCTGGAAAGAATACATTAAAATACTAGCATATTATATTTTTTAGATCTTCGCACAAGATAATACGAACCAGAAGTTCGAAAGATAATTTAATTATAAGTTATACAATTGACAGATGCATTTACTGACTAAATAGATTAAACTAAATCTTATATACCAGCTGTAAATGCTCCAAGTTATATTGACGTCCTTGAAGAACAGTCCATTAACATTATATTTGGTAAATTTAATGGCGTGCCTGAAGTGTGGTGACATTTGATTCTAAAACAAAAATCCTCAAAAAAAAAAAAAAAAGAGTAAATAGTAAAAATGGTCTCATTGAGGAGGCGTATACTCTTGAAGAGTATATAGACATAACTATTTATAAAATTCCAGAAGAGGTTAAGCTATCTGAAATAATAAAATAAAGAGTTATCGATAAGTTATATCGTTATGGAAAAGAAATAGAATAAAAAATGAAATGTTGTTGACAATGTTTTGTACATAATGTAGTGATTCATATTATGGAAGGCAACGAGGAAATTGAAAGAAATATGTCAAAGAATTAATTGGCCAAATGAAAGGATGCATTTAAATTAAACTTACTAGATAAACTTGAAGTTTTTGAACCTATTGTCTGAACACCTAAATGTGTATGCTTATGCGAAAATGAAATGAGAAAAATGAAGTCGTAACATGTAATGCACGACTCTTGGCATCATGAATTTCGTAAAGGCTTGTGTAAAGTAATCACAAGTCAATATCTTGTTTGCTTGTCTATGCATGACACTTAATATGCATATAATGAATATAGTTATAACTAACTCATCTGACATGACTAATAATACTATGTATATAAATCTGTTACCACAGATTTAGCAAGGCCTCGTAGGTCCGAAGGCCTTGCAGGCCTAGTAGATTCCACGTAAGTCTCACATGCTATTGCCAATACCAACAGAGCCCATAAAGGTCTTCGCCATTTTTTGACGGGCCCAGACACTCTATCAGTATTCCCCGCGCTCCACAAAGCCCATGAGTAATCACAGATAGAGAATATATCACAAAAGATTGTGTTTGATTGCGTTTGATTGTGATACAGACTTAGAAGGAAGCTAAATATCAATATCCTAATAATTGGTAACAAGATATTGTGAATCAAGGGAGATAATCTAAAAGGATCGCCTTCACATCCAATTACCCTTATCTTATAAGGAAGGAATATCCGATCAAATCTCTAATTGATTGCTTGCCCAGATCAATTAAACCTCTGGACCTATAAATATAAAATTCCCATATCATTTTAAGGTACGCATTATTCTTATCCTTAAACTTTGTCCAATTTTCTGCTTGCTTATTTCTCCTACACCCAAACACTCTCTCTCGTATATTTTTATATATCAGGCAGTTGACTTGATCGTCTGAGTATCAATGATCGCCGACCCCTTTTTTCTCCGGTGATCTTGGTGCCTTACAGTTGTCCTAGTGTGCAGGTAACATACAAGCTGATAGATGATTGATTGGAGATCTGTTGACAATTGTATAGTGCAGATTCCAAGGTCAACAAAATCTTTGGAGGATTTAATATGCATGAAGCATATAATTCAACTTTTCGAGAGCTTAATCGATCAAAGTACAGCTTTAAAGATATTATAATGAGGGGGAGTAAATACGCGTTGTACTATTTTCCTTGACCGATGTTTTGTCCCATTGGATTTTCTTGATAAGGTTTTTAATGAGACAACTTTTGTAGTGTACTCAAATGAATAATGTACTTTTTTTTCTTGACTATAATTTTTTATAGTAAGGTTTTAATAAGACATATTCTTTGCGTAGAAGATATCCAATGAAAAATGTTATAAATATTATAGTTTGGATATCCATAACCAACAATACATTTACCCTCAACATAATCCTATGGTAATATTCTCGTGTGTTATAAATTGTATATAAGACCCCTGGATGGAGCAACAAGAAGATTTGTTTTCAATATAATTATATCAGACCATCATACAGTCAACTAGAGATAGTGTATGAAAATGATATTGTTTGGAAGTTATAACATAGACTACATTTCACAAGAATTGTTTTACACAAGTTTTAAAAACATTGTAGCATTGAAGACATTGATGCACAAGATATGGATAACTCGATACAATGATTTTCATTGATTGAAATTAGCAGGAGTAGTTGTACTCTTTTTCCTTCATTCAGTTTATATCCCATTGAATTTTCCTGACAAGATTTTAACGAGACAACATTTGATTACTCTAAATTTTTTATAATTATTATTTTTCCTTCATTTGATATTTTTGTCTCACTGGATTTTTACCAAACAAAATTTTTAACGAGGTAGTTATTGTACTAATAGTCATCAAAGAAGAGTTTTATGAAGTATAGAAAACAATATCGATAACCGTATTTAAATATTTATTACCTAGTGTACAAGTATTTGAAACTCTTTATATACATATATGCCCATCATTATAATGAAATATACAGTTTCTATCTACTCTCTTCCACTATTTTCTCTAGTTTATAACATATATAACCCCCATATTTTTTATTTTTCCATTTTTTGTGCATTTTATAGTTTACACCCCCAATTTGCACTTTAGTCCAAAATAATTTTGCATTTCATTCTGAGTCCTATTACTGCATAAAGAAATACAAAAATACCGTTTGGTTTGATGTCCATGAGATTTGTAATGCTACTACACGAAAAGTGGTTGTTGTATCTTGATAGACAAACTATTGCCATCAAATTGTTAGTACTAGCACATGATAAATTCATCTCAAAATAAAATAGTCGAACTTTTGTCTCGATTAAATTTAAAAAGAAATAATGTGTCATTTCTCAAATCACCTTTCCTACTTCACTCTCGTGTACTACTTATAAATAATCCAAAATAATTGAATTAAAAAAAAAAAATCAATAATCATTCAAACCAACCATTTTATTAAAAATCCAAACAATTAAGTGCATACAATTTGATAAAAGATGTCAATTGGGAAGTTGAGAAGAAACATCTCTACACAATGATGCACATGCTTCTTCATTGTAATAACATTTCATGTTAAATACGCAACACCAATACTTTGTTTTCTCACTAATCACCTTTAAGCATGGAGGTATATTTATTTTTTCATCTTCCAATTTGCTGCTTTTAAGGTTTTTATGCAGGATCCTGTCATTGCCTGTCCAAAACAAAAAGAAATATTACTTTCGCAAAAGTTTTACCATTTACAGAATATCGACAAATATTCAATTTTGAAACAATTTATTGTTGACCTCTTTCAAAATAAATGATTTTTGATACAACTTATAATCGACCTTTTCAAATACCATTTTGAACAAAATAATTTTACTTTTTTTATTTCGATTTTGATTCAAAGATGATGTTTTTCAACACTACATTTTATTTATCATCAATAGTAATAATCATTAGTCTATGTGGCATTAAATAATATGTCCAATAAAATGAGTTTCTTAACTTCATATTTCATTGGAAATATCATTTAATGCTAATATAGTTGCCGCACAAATTACTAATAATCACATGTACTGATAAATAACATTATTCTATGATAAAGAAAATAAAAGAAAAGGAGTGTACTTACATTCATTAGGAATTAACAATGACAAAATGGTCACAAACAATATAATGAAATGACCAAAATTTATATGAAGCCATTGTTCATAGAGAAAGATGGGGTTTTGTATTATGAGTTATGTTCAATTTATAGCCTCAATTCAAAGTCTCAAATTAATGTAATTAATAAATAACAACAGGTAGGATTAGTGAAATCTCCTTAATAATGATTTTGTTTTTTAAGTTAAAATTATAATTCAAAATGATCAATCATATTTTTATTCTATACATTTTGTAGGACCTACAATTTATTGCTCATTTATTATTCACACATTCTAATGGACTCACAATTTATAAGCACTTAAAAAATAATTTGAACACTACCGAATATGCACTAAATTTCCTTTTATATAGGCCAATTTTTAACTAATGATGTAATTATATTCTCAACATATTATAATTCTTATAAGATAGTTATGATTTTTATCAATTCCACAAGATTATTGTTGTAATTTTTGTTGATTAGTCGTGATGATTTTTGGGTGTAGTCGTGTAGAATAGAACAATTCGTACTTGTTTGTGAAATTTTTGTGCATGTTTTATACGAACTAATATTGATATCGATTTAAAAAAAAAACCTGAACGCATTTTAA
This sequence comes from Forsythia viridissima, assembly GCA_030279155.1. Lineage (NCBI taxonomy): Eukaryota > Viridiplantae > Streptophyta > Magnoliopsida > Lamiales > Oleaceae > Forsythia > Forsythia viridissima. The sequence goes on along the minus strand of CM059044.1, from coordinate 2,794,876 downwards.
AATATTAAATCATACAAATGTCTTGAGTTCAAGATAAAAAATATCATTTACTAAACTATTAGTACAATTTTATGGATGTAAAATATCAGGGTAACGAATTATAAGCACCAAGCAATTTTCATTTTCTGGTTCCCTTCCTAGTTGCATGTAGCTAGAGCTGGAAAATGGGTCGGGTCGAGTCGGGTTGGGCCAGTCCACCAGAGTACGACCACATTTGAAACTGGACTGGGCTCCAACCCAATTTTGTGCTGGTCAGAAATATAATGATCCACCCCAGCCCAACCTAGCCTATTGGACCAACACGATCTTAATTTTATTTTTATTTTTTATTTTTTAAATAAATTTTTGGGTAATTAGCACAAAATGATCATTACCTTTTGAAGTCATTGTGCAAATCGTTCATACCTTTGAAATTTTGATATTTTCATCCTTACCTACACCATTTCCTTGTGCAAAACATCATTTTCGTCCAAAAGCAGCCGTTACCACACTTTCCAAACACGACTCGTAACACAATTGAAGGGTAAATTAGTCCACATACCTATTTTAAGTGCCTCATGTTCGTTGTTGCATTTTCAGGTTCATTTGTTATGCAGACGCAGTCCAAATAGGTAGGTGGAAATCAAGAAGTCAAGAACTACTAAAACAATTTAACAATGAAAAAATTTACTACTATAATGCATACTTGGGTGGCTTGTAATTGCCGATATGAAAGGTGGCTTTGATTTGCGGAAATTCCAGGGCCATAATTTGGGGTTTTGAGTGGTGCTGTAACAGGGCCGGGCTTTCTAGGAGGTACCGAAACTCCACCAGCTCTGTAGAATTTATTTGCTACATAATGGGTTAGATGGTATGACTATGTCCAATGAAGAAGGAGAAGATGATAAAGAGGAGAGATTATCACGATTTGGAGCCAAAACTTGCCGAGAATACGGATATCATGGCTTCTTTACAGGAGGACAGTTTAGGAAGTGAGGATAACGTTGACTTGATGAAGTACTGCAAATTTGCAAATGTTCCTACTAAAACTCGTTCTTCGTTGGCAATTAAGGGTTCAAAGGTTGACCTGAATCCCATTGCTCAGGATGGGACCATTAATGAGAGCAAACTTTCTGAAGCTTCTAGCGGCCAAGTCATAGATGTCCATGTTGATGGTTCTACTCTCAATGCTGCATCTCATCAAAGCCATGAATCAAACAACCTCTCTAATGTTCTGAAAGCTCCATTCGTGGAGGTAGACCAGGGTGTTGCAATTACTGCCAGGTCAGGGCACTGCCCAATGTCTGGATCTTTTCCCAAGAGATCTGTAATTAATCGACGAGAAATAGATTGGGGGAAAAGGGGTTCCTAGATTTGGAAGCAACAACCCCTTGTTTCAACCATAACTCATCAGTCATTGACTCAATGGGTGAACTCCTGTTCGTTGGATTGCATTTGTGTACACGTGAGGACAAGTGAAATAGGTAGGTGGACTAATTTACCCTTGAGTTGTGTTATGAGTCGTGTTGGAAAAGTGAGGTAACGGCAGCTTTTGGACGGAAAGGACATTTTGCTCAAGGAAATGGCTTAGGTGAGGGTGAAAATGCTAAAATTTTGAAGGTAAGGACGATTTGTACAATGACTTCAAAAGGTATGGACATTTTGTGCTAACTAGTTAAGAACACGTGCTTTGCACGTGTTCTTGTAATAATATTGTAAATTTACTTTTGTTTGTTAAAATTTTTAAACAATAAAATTTCGATAGATATTTCTTTATTTTATCTATACAACCCTCAATTAGTACTTTGGGTTACTTGGATTAAAAGAATAGAGAAAATCATGTCAATTTGCTTGGAAATTTGAAAAAAACAATGGAGTAAATGAACATGCATGATTGATCATGAATTTCTGAAAAAGGATTAAAACAACAATAAGTAAGTAAATTATAGTTTTTTAAGAATTAAATTTTTTGGGTTTATTCTGCCTTATGATTGCTAGCTATTTGAACTTGAAATCAGTCCTTAGTTACCTTTTTTTTTGTGCTTGAAATTGATTTTCGTTAATATAGGTACACTTGATATATTAGATGTCGATTTTATATAAAATTATTTATAAAATTTTAAAAACTTCAAGTACCATCACATAATAAAATTAACAGATTGTAACGAAATCATTTAAATTTAAAAATAATAGTCCAAACATACGATTAGAAACTAAAATTGACATTTCCACATAAGGGGACGCGTTGATAAGCCAAGAATGAGTGGTTACCCATATCTATATGCTTTGTACATCTATCTTTCGTGTATATAAGTTAATGTATAAGTAAAAGGTTCGATTACAACTTTATACACTTGATGCACTTTTATAAGTGAAGCTACACATCACTACGATTCATAACTACAATTTTAACAAAAGTCACACTTCTTCAACTTCTAGAAAATATAGATGCTTCACTGCCAATGTGTGATGATGTTGATTTTCTAAAAATCCTTTATTCTAGGGATTAGCTATCTATTAAAGCTAGGCTATGTGTCTTCAATATAAGGTGTACAAAATTGTAGATATGTGTGGCGTACTAAAGTTTTCAATTATACCTACCATTTTCACCATCATTGAGAAAAATCACAAACTTACAAATGTTCAAATTCACAATAAACTCATTATTCATCTTCATTTTCAATTTCATCTTCCCAAGACAAAACTTTGCTTGATAGCATGACATTATCAACAAATGTTACACAATTCATCTATATTTGACAAATCCTGACAGCACCAAACAATCTCTCCGATAATTCCTCATCCGATTGCACCTCCACCAAGAAACTCATGTCCACCGTCACCGCTGTAATTAGGCCATTTGTGGCAAAAAAAAAATTCAGAGCTTTACCTAATAGGCACATCTTAAACCTACTGTAGTGAAAAGCATCCAATCCATGAATAAATTTATACAATAGTAAATTGGATTGAAAAATGATAGTTAGAGTTGGAGGCTAGTATCTCTAATTAATTATATTCAATTCATAAAATGAAGGGAGATAGTATATGGATATGTGGAGAATTTTAAAGGTCTTAATTAAGATTGAATTAATTGAATCAATTTAAAAGTATTTTAAATTAATCAAGGGCAAATTGGAAAATCTAAAATATGACCAAGAATATTTTGGTCGAAAAGTGTTTATCCCTTTTAAGGCTTTTTAGATGTAGTATAGATTACTCTAAATTTTATACAATCTAATATCATAGATAAATTTAGACAACATATATTTTGAGATTTTTAAAGAGATTAATTTATAAAATTGGAATTCTCATGTATTAGTCAATAGATAAACATCAATATTCTTTCGAAATAATAATATTTTTTTGGTTAATTGTAAACTATTTCAAAATTATAACTTAATTACACAAAAAAAATCTAACATATACCTCTAGTGTAACTGGCATCTCATGTTAATCAAACGAGGCATCAAAAGTCAAATCAAATGACATCTGTCTCTTTTTATTTTCTTCATTAGCACTCAAACACTATTTTTATGTTAGGTAGTATTGAAATTATTTTTTAAGTGCTTATAAGTTGTGAATTCAAAATATTTGAGTAAAAAGTAACTAATAAATTGTGGGTCCTACAAAATATATAGATAAAAATATTGTTTGATCAGCTTAAATTATAATTTAAACTTAACCAAATAAGCTATTAAAACTATAAGATATTTGGTGGTGCTTAAAAGTAAATGAAACTTACTTTTTAAGTCAATTAAAAGAAAATTTCTCCAAAATGCTGATTATTAATTGTTGATTAGTAACTAATAATTGCTAAGATATATATATATATATATATATATAAACACACATATACACAGTAACTGCAAAATCAGAGAAAATAATGCTTTTGGATAAAAAGATAAAAAATGTATGCAAGCAGAATAAATCGAAAATATTGAAGCGATTGAACTTAAAATTAACTGATTTCAAGGCCCAAAACTTTAAAAAAAAAAAAAAAATTAACTGGTCCTACACCCAAAACTTAAAAATAAAAATAAAAAAATTCGGGCCAGCCAAGCTAGTCGGGCCCGGTTTTGTTTGAGCCAACCCAACCCAACCTAAATCCAGATTATATGGGTCGGACCTATTTTGCCACTTCTACACGTAGCACTCCATGAGCCTTGCATCATCAAAGGCAATTAACTTTATTTTGTTAGCTATTGAAGTTGGAGGGAAATTTTATGTTATTTGCCGACTTTAATTTTGCTTTGTAATTTGTCATTAAAGAGCTTATTTGGTCACAAAGGTGTTGTCTTATAAGCAGTAGGGTTCACAAAAATGTGAACAAAAATAAGTCATTTGGAAACTCACACTTCATAAGCAAATAAGTAAGAAAAAAGGTTATTGTTGACTTCGAAATCTTCAATATTCACGTGTCAATAGATCTCTAATCAATCTATTACCAGGTTGTATGTTACCTACACACTTGAATAATCGTTAAGCACCAAAATCATTGGGAAAAGGGGACAGCGACAGTTGGTACTTTGACGATCAAGTCTACTGTCTGTAAAAAATATATGAGAAAATATAGGTCTGGTAGAGACAAGCAGTCAGAGATTTGACCATAGTTTAAGGTTGAGAATGATGTGTATCTTGGAATGAACAGATATATGATATTTATAGGGAGGGTTTTAATTGTTTTAGAGATTCAATCAAGAAATCTAATGATCATCCTTCTTTAAAGGATAATTTTCGAAGAATATCATATCACCTAATTGTATAAAAAGATATTATTGATACTGAAATTTTATGAAATTTAGTTCAATTCGCCATTCTTGTTAAGCAAGGAACTTTATTTCTAGAGTATCATATCTTTTTGTTTATTTGATTTGATCTAGTTTATTAAATCAGTCTACTTATCAGCAATTATATTAATGATTTAGTTGTTGAATTGCTTGTGTTAGAGAAAAAGCGGACTTGCTATATTGTATTGAACTAGAAGTTCAATAATTCAAAATTTTATTGATTGCCATTATCACTTAGATCGTCTTGGATCAATATTATGTGAATTATTAATGAGAATATCTATTGAAAACCATAATTTTTTTTAAATATATTGAATTTTCACGTGATGTTGTTCTCATGGTATACAAACCATTAGACCTTACTAGCTAAAATCAGGACCGAATTCCCTGCTTTTTTGAAAATATTTTAGGGTGATACATGGAGCCCCGCCACTCTCCATGTTGACCATCTAGATATTATTTGTATGTAATAAATACATCTACTAGATGATTGTATGGTATAATTATATATTCGCAACTTAAAAGTTTGCAAGATTATTTGCTCAAATTCTAAATCATGAGCATAATTTTCAAATTATACAATCAAGACGGTGTGTCTTGTTAATGCTAATGAAGTCAAATCTCAAACTTTTAATAAATGTTAGTTGAGATGATGGAAAATAGTTTAGTACTATTATTTGTTAAACGCCTCCAATTAATTTCTAAACCATTATTATTGAGAATAAAATACTTTCTTTCTTTTTTATAGAGAATTCTATTTTATATGCAACAACTCTTATACGTATCATGTCAAAATCAAAGTTATCTCTCCTATAGTTAGCTTATGGTCATACCATAATATTATCCATCTAATAATTTTTGATTGTGCAATATATGTACAATCGGTCCACCATAATGTACTGAGATGAATAGTAAAGAATATTGAGAATTCATGTGAAGAATGATTATATCCTCGTGTTTTACAAATTGATACAAAACTTCTGAAATGAGCAACGAGAAGATCTGTTTTCAATATAATTGCATCGGCCATCATGCTGACTACAGTCAACCAGAGATAGTGCATGAAAATGATATTTCTTGAAAGTTATAACATGTAGTATATTTCACCAGAATAATTTTGCACAAGTTTTAAAAAGATAGTTGCATTGAAGATATTGACGCACGAGACATGGATAGTTCAATACAATGATTTTCATTGATTGAAAATATGAGGAGTAGCTGTACTCTTTTTCCTTCATTCAGGTTGTATCCCATTGGATTTTAGTGACAAGATTTTAACAAGACATCATTTGATTACTCTAAATTTTTTATAATTATTATTTTTCCTTCGTTTGGTATTTTTGTTCCATTGGTTTTTTACCAAACATAATTTTTAACAAGCCATTTATTGTTCTAATGGTCATAAAAGAGGAGCGTTGTAAAATATCAGTACGGATGACTATGAATGGTCTGTGTGGCAACTATGTTAGCATTAAATGATATATTTAATGAAATGTGAAAAAAAAGAAACTAATTTTATTGGACATATTATTTAATGTCACATAAACTGGTGACTATCACCAGTGGTGATAAATAAAATAATAAAATATGTAGTGTTGGAAATATCATCTTTGAATCAAAATCGAAGTGAAAAGAAGTAAAATTCTTTTGTTCAAAATGTTATGTATTTGAAAAGGTCGATTACAAATTGTCTAAAAAATCATTTATTTTGAAAGATGTCGACAATAAATTATTTCAAAATTGAATATTTGTTGTTATTCCGTAAATGGAAAACTTACGCAATCGCATCTTTCTTTCTATTTTAGATTTTCTACTAAATTAATTTTGTTTTGGACAGGCAATGACAGGATCGTGCTTAAAAACATTAAAAGCAGCAAATTGGAGGATGAAAAAATTAATATACCTCCATGCTTAAAAGTGATTAGTAATAATAGAAAGTTTTGGTGTTAATGAAATGACCAAAATTATATGAAGCCATTGTTCATAGAGAAAGATGGGGTTTTGTATTATGAGTTTTGTTCAATTTATAGCCTCATTCAAAGTCTCAAATTAATGTAATTAATAAATAACAGGTAGGATTAGTGAAATCTCCTTAATAATGATTTTGTTTTTTAAGTTAAAATTATAATTCAAACTGGTCAATCATAATTTTTATCTACACATTTCGCAGGACCCACAATTTATTGCTCATTTATTATTCACACATTCTATTGGACTCACAATTTATAAGAACTTAAAAAATAATTTCAACACTACCGAATATGCAATAAATTTCCTTTTATATGAGCCAATTTTTAACCAATGATGTAATTATATTTTTTGAGAAATATAATCTCTCAACATATTATAATTCTTATAAGATAATTGTGATCCTTATCAATCCCATAAGATTATTGTTGTAATTTTTGTTGATTAGTTGTGATGATTTTTGGATCTACGTAGTCGTATATAATAGAACAATTTGTACTTGTTTGTGAAATTTTTTTGCAAAATTTTTGTGCGTGTTTTATATGTATCAATATTGTTAACAATTTTGAGAAAAAGCCGAACATATTTTAAGGCATTAAATTATACAAATATCTTGATTCAAGTTAAAACATATCATATGTTAAACTATAAATACGATTATTTTTGGAGGTAAAATATCTGGGCAATGAATTATAAGCACCAAGCAATTTTCATTTTTCTGGTCCCCTTTCTAGTTGCACGCAGCACTCCATACTTGCATCATCAAAGGCAATTAACATTATTTTGTTAGCTATCGAAGTTGGTGCGAAATTTTATGTTAGTTGCCGACTTTTATTTTGTTCTGAAATTAATTTGTCATTGAAGAGCTTATTTGGTCACAAAGGTGTTGTCTCATAAGCAGTAGGGTTCACAAAAATGTGGACAAAAATAAGTCAATTGGAACCTCACACTTTATAAGCAAATAAGTAAGAAATAGGTTATTGTTGACCTTGAAATCTTCAATATTCACGTGTCAATAGATCTGTAATCAATTTATTGTGAGTCTATATGTTACTTACACACTTGAATAATCGTTAAGCACCAAGATCATAGAAAAAAGTGGGCCAGCGAGAGTTAGTACTTTAATGATCAAGCCTACTGCCGGTATAAAATATATAAAAGATTATATGGATGTGGGAAAGACAAGCAGATAGAGATTTGACCATAGTTTAGGGTTGAGAATAATGCGTATCTTGCAATGAACAGAGATCTAGTATTTATAGGGAGTTTTAATTGTTTTAGAGAAGCAATCAATTAGAAATCTAATGGGATTCTCCTTCCTTAAATGATAATTTTCGAAAAATATCATATCACCTAATTGTATAAAAAGATATTATTGACACAGAAATTTTATGAAATTTAGTTCAATTCACCATTCTTGTTAAGCAAGGAACTTTATTTCTAAGTATCATATCCTTATTTATTTGATTTGATCTAGTTTATTAAATCAATCTACTTATCAACAATGATGTCAATGATTTAGTTGTTGAATTGTTTGTCTTAGAGAAAAGGCGGACTTGCTATATTGTATTGAACCAGAAGTTCAATAACTCAAAATTTTATTGATTGTCGTTACCACTTAGTCCGTCCTGGATCAATATTATGCAAATTATTAATAAGAATATCTATTGAAAACCAGAATTTTTTAAAATATATTGAATTCTCACGTGATGTTTAGTATCATGGTATATAAACCATTGGACATTACTAGCTAAAATCGGAACCGAATTCTCTGCTTTTCTGAAAATATTTTAGTTTAGGGTGATATATGAAGCTCCGTCACCCTCCATGTTGACCATCTAGATATTATTTGTATGTAATAGATACGTCTACTAGATTATTGTATGTGTAATTATATATTCGCAACTTCAAGTTTGCGAGATTATTTTTGCTCAAATTTTAAATTATGAGTATAATTTTTAAATTATATAATCAAGACGGTGGTGTGCCTTGTTAATGATAATGAGGTCAAATCTCAAACTTTTAATAAATACTAGTTGAGATGTTGGAAAATGGTTTAATACTATTATTTGTGAGAATAAAATACTTTCTATTTTTTCTAGAGAATTCTATTTTATATGTAGCAACTCATATACGCATCATGTCAACATCAAAGTTATCTAGCCTATTGTTAGCTAATTATGTTCAGACCATAATATTATCCATCTAATAATTTTTTATTATGAAATTTATGTACAATCGGTCTACCACAGTGCACTGAGATAAATAGTAAAGAAGATTGAGAATACATGTGAAAAATGGTTATATTCTCGTGTCTTACAAATTGTATACAAGACTACTAAAAGGAGCAACGAGAAGATCTGTTTTTAATTATAATTGCATCAGCCATCATGCTGACTACAGTCCACCAGAAATAGTGTATGAAAATGATATTTCTTGGAAGTTATAACATGTAGTACATTTCACCAGAATGATTTTCCACAAGTTTTAAAAAGATGGTAGTATTGAAGATATTGATGCACAAGATATTAATAGTTCAATACAATGATTTTTATTGATTGAAATCAGGAAGAGTAGTTATACTCTTTTTCCTTCGTTCACGTTGTATCCCATTGCATTTTATTGATAAGATTTTAACGAAACAGCATTTGATTATTCTAAATTTTTTATAATTATTATTTTTCCTTCGTTTGGTATTTTTGTCCCATTAGTTTTTTTACCAAACATAATTTTTAACGAGCCAATTATTGTTCTAATAATCATCAAAGAGAGTGTTGTAAAATATGGAAAACAATATTGATAACCATATTTAGATATTTATTATATAGTGCATAAGTATTTGAAACCATATTCATATGGGTATATCATTATAATGAAATACACAGTTTCTATCTATACTCTTCTACTATTATCTCTACGTTTTTAAATATATATCCTCCATGTTTTTTATTATTCCATTTTTCGTGCATTTTATAGTTTCCACCCCGCAATTTGCACTTTAGTCCAAAATAATTTTGCATTTCATTCTAAGTCCTATTACCGCATAAAGAGATACAAAATTAATATTGTTTGGTTTGATGTTCTTGGGATTTGTAATGCTACTACACGAAAAGTGGTCGTTGTATTTTGATGGACAAATAATTGCCATCGAACTCTTGCCTCGACTAAATTTAAAAAAAAATAATGTGTTTCTCAAATCATCTTTCCTACTTTTCTCTCGAGTACTACTTATAAATAATCCAAAATAATTAAATAAAAAAAAAGGATTCAATAATCATTCAAACCAACCACTTTATTAAAATTCCAAATAATTAAGTGCATACAAATTGATAAAAGATGTCAATTTGGAGGTTGAGAAGAAGCAGGTTTACACAATAATGCACATTCATCTAGAGTGTAATAACATCTTGTCACAAATATGCAACACCAAAACTTTCTATTATTACTAATCACTTTTAAGCATGGAGGTATATTTATTTTTTCATCTTCCAATTTGCTGCTTTTAATGTTTTTAAGCACGATCCTGTCATTGCCTGTCCAAAACAAAATTAATTTAGTATAAAATCAAAAACAGAAAGAAAGATGCGATCACTAAAGATTTACCATTTACAGAATAACAACAAATATTCAATTTTGAAATAATTTATTGTCGACCTCTTTCAAAATAAATGATTTTTGAGACAATTTGTAATCAACCTTTTCAAATACATACCATTTTGAACAAAAGAATTTTATTTCTTTTCACTTCGATTTTGATTCAAAGATGATGTTTTTCAACACTACATTTTATTTATCACCTCTGAAGATAATCATCAGTCTATGTAGCATTAAATAATATGTTCAATAAAATAAGTTTCTTTTTTTCATATTTCATTGAACATATCATTTAATGCTAATATAGTTGCTGCACAAACTACTAATAATCACCTGTATTGATAAATAACATTATTCTACGATAAAGAAAATAACAGAAAAGGAGTGTACTTACATTCATTAGGAATTGACAATGACAAAATGGTCACAAACAATATAATGAAATGACCAAAATTATATGAAGCCGTTGTTCATAGAGAAAGATGGGGTTTTGTATTATGAGTTTTGTTCAATTTATAGTCTCATTCAAAGTCTCAAATTAATGTAATTAATAAATAACAGGTAGGATTAGTGAAATCTCCTTAATAATTTTTTTTTTTTTAAGTTAAAATTATAATTCAAAATGGTCAATCATATTTTTTAGAATAATGCTATTTGCAGTCTCTCACTACCGGTAGTCATCATACGTGGCATTATTCAATTGGATGAATTATTTACTCCAATTAAGTAATGTATTTATAGTCACTAATTATGAATAATTCATCCAATTGAGTAATGACGCATATGACGATTATCGGTAGTGAGCGACTGCAAATAGCATTACTCTATTTTTTATCTACACATTTCGTAGAACCCACAATTTATTGTTCATTTATTATTCACATATTATATTGGACCTACAATTTATAAGCACTTAAAAAATAATTTCAACACTACTGAATATTCACTAAATTTCCTTTTATATGGGTCAATTTTAACTAACGATGTAATTATATTTTTCGAGAAATATAATATCTCAACATATTATAATTCTTATCGTTGTAATTTTTGTTGATTAATCGTGATGATTTTTGGGTGTAGTCGTGTAGAATATAACAATTTGTACTTGTTTGTGAAATTTTTGTACGCGTTTTCTAATATTGGTATCAATTTAAAAAAAAAACTGAATGCATTTTAAAATATTAAATCATGCAAATGTCTTAGAGTTCAAGATAAAAAAAAATATCATGTGCTAAACTATTAGTACAATTATTCGTGGATGTAAAATATCTGGGCAATGAATTATAAGCACCAAGCAATTTAATTTTCTGGTCCCCTTCCTAGTTGCACGCAGCACTCCAAAACCTTGCATCATCAAAGGCAATTAAACATGTATTTGGTAGTATTGAAATTATTTTTTAAGTATTTCTATTGTAAGTTGTGGATGAATGTGTAAATAAAAAGTGAGTTATAAGTTGTGGATCTTATAAAATATATGGATAAAAAGTATGTATAATCAGTTTGACCGATTGAAATTATAATTTAAACAATAACAAATATGTGCTAACTTTATTTTGTTAGCTATCGAAGTTGGAGCGAAATTTTATGTTATTTGCCGACTGTTATTTTGTTCTGAAATTTGTCATTAAAGAGCTTATTTGGTCACAAAGGTGTTGTCTTATAAGTAGTAGGGTTCACAAAAATGTGGACAAAAATAAGTCAATTGGAACCTCACACTTTATAAGCAAATAAGTAAGAAAAAGGTTATTGTTGACGTCGAAATCTTCAATATTCACGTGTCAACAGATCTCTAATCAATTCATTGCCAGCCTATATGTTACCTGCACACTTGGATAATCGTTAAGCACTAAGGTCATCGAAAAAAAGGGGCCAGCGACAATTGGTACTTTGACGATCAAGTTTACTGTCGCTATAAAATATATTAAAGAATATGGACGTGGGAAAAATAAGCAGACAGAGATTTGACCATAGTTTAGAGTTGAGAATAATGCGTATCTGGTATTTATAGGGAGGGTTTTAATTGTTTTAGAGAAGCAATCAATTAGAAATATAATGGGATCCTCCTTCCTTAAAGGATAATTCCCGAAAAATATCATTTCACCTAATTGTATAAAAAGATATTATTGATACAGAAATTTTATGAAATTTAGTTCAATTCACCATTCTTGTTAAGCAATGAACTTTATTTCTAGGTATTATATCCTTTTATTTATTTGATTTGATCTAGTTTATTAAATCAATCTACTTATCAACAATGATGTCAATGATTTAGTTGTTGAATTGTTTGTCTTAGAGAAAAGGCGGACTTACTATATTATATTGAACCAGAAGTTCAATAACTCAAAATTTTATTGATTGTCATTACCGCTTAGACCGTTCTGGATCAATATTGTGCAAATTATTAATAAGAATATCTATTGAAAACCAGAATTTTTTAAATATATTGAATTCTTACGTGATGTTAATTATCATGGTATATAAACCATTAGACCTTACTAGCTAAAATCGGAACCGAATTTTCTGCTTTTATGAAAATATTTTAGTTTAGGGTGATATATGAAGCTCCGTCACCTTCCATGTTTACCATCTAGATATTATTTGTATGTAATAGATACGTATACTAGATTATTGTATGGTGTAATTATATATTCGCAACTTCAAGTTTGCAAGATTATTTTTGCTCAAATTTTAAATTATGAGCATAATTTTCAAATTATATAATCAAGACGGTGTGTCTTGTTAATGCTAATGAGGTCAAATCTCAAACTTTTAACAAATGCTTGTTGAGATGATATAAAATGGTTTAATACTATTATTTGTTAAATACCTCCAATTAAGTTCTAAACTATTATTATTGAGAATAAAATAGTTTCTATTTTTTCTAGAAAATTCTATTTTATATGTAACAACTCTTATATACATCATGTTAACATCAAAGTTATCTCCCCTATAGTTAGCTAATTATGTTCAGACCATAATATTATTCATCTAATAATTTGTGATTATGCAATTTATGTACAATCGGTCAACCATAGTGCACTGAGATGGATAGCAAAGAATATTGAGAATACATGTGAAGAATGGTTATATTCTTGTGTCTTACAAATTGTATATAAGACTTCTAAAAGGAGCAACGAGAAGATATGTTTTCAATATAATTGCATCAGCCATCATGCTGACTACAGTCCACCAGTGATAGTGTATGAAAATGATATTTCTTGGAAGTTATAACATGTAGTACATTTCACTAGATTGATTTTCCACAAGTTTTAAAAAGATGGTAGTATTGAAGATATTGACGCACAAGATATTAATAGTTCAATACAATGATTTTTATTGATTGAAGAGTAGTTGTACTCTTTTTCTTTCGTTCACGTTGTATCCCATTGGATTTTATTGACAAGATTTTAACGAAACAGCATTTGATTACTCTAAATTTTTTATGATTATTATTTTTCCTTCGTTTGGTATTTTTGTTCGATTAGTTTTTTACCAAATCTAATTTTTAACGAGTCAGTTATTGTTCTAATAGTCATCAAAGAAGAGTGTTGTAAAATATGGAAAACAATATTGAAAACCATATTTAGATATTTATTACATAGTGTATAAGTGTTTGAAACTCTTTATATACATATATGCCCATCATTATAATGAAATTTACAGTTTCTATCTATTCTCTTCCACTATTTTCTCTAGTTTATAACATATATAACCGCCATGTTTTTTATTATTCCATTTTTTGTACATTTTATAGTTTACACCCCCCAATTTGCACTTTAGTCCAAAATAATTTTTCATTTCATTCTAAGTCCTATTACTGCATAAAGAAATACAAAAATACCCATGAGATTTGTAATGCTACTACACGGAAAGTGGTTGTAGTATCTTGATAAACAAACTATTGCCATCAAATTGTTAGTACGAGCGCATGATAAATTCATCTCAAAATAAAATAGTGGAACTTTTGTCTTGATTAAATTTAAAAAGAAATAATGTGTCATTTCTCAAATCACCTTTCCTAGTTCACTCTCGTGTACTGCTTATAAATAATCCAAAATAATTAAATAAAAAAAAGAATCAATAATCATTCAAACCAACCATTTTATTAAAAATCCAAATAATTAAGCGCATACAATTTGATAAAAGATGTCAATTGGGAAGTTGAGAAGAAACAACTCCACACAATGATGCACATGCTTCTTCATTGTAATAACATTTCATGTTAAATACGCAACACCAAAACTTTGTTTTCTCACTAATCACCTTTAAGCATGGAGGTATATTTATTTTTTCATCTTCCAATTTGCTGCTTTTAAGGTTTTTATGCAGGATCCTGTCATTGCCTGTCCAAAACAACATTAATTTAGTAGAAAATCTAAAACAAAAAGAAAGATTACTATCGCAAAAGTTTTACCATTTACGGAATATCGACAAATATTCAATTTTGAAACGATTTATTGTCGACCTCTTTCAAAATAAATGATTTTTGATACAACTTATAATCGACCTTTTCAAATACCATTTTGAACAAAATAATTTTACTTTTTTTATTTCGATTTTGATTCAAAGATGATGTTTTTCAACACTACATTTTATTTATCATCACTAGTAATAATCATCAGTCTATGTGGCATTAAATAATATGTTCAATAAAATGAGTTTCTTAACTTCATATTTCATTGGACATATCATTTAATGCTAATATAGTTGCCGCACAAATTACTAATAATCACATGTACTGATAAATAACATTATTCTATGATAAAGAAAATAAAAGAAAAGGAGTGTACTTACATTCATTAGGAATTAACAATGACAAAATGGTCACAAACAATATAATGAAATGACCAAAACTATATGAAGCCATTGTTCATAGAGAAAGATAGGGTTTTGTATTATGAGTTTTGTTCAATTTATAGCCTCAATTCAAAGTCTCAAATTAATGTAATTAATAAACAACAGGTAGGATTAGTGAAATCTCCTTATTAATGATTTTGTTTTTTAAGTTAAAATTATAATTCAAAATGATCAATCATATTTTTATTCTACATATTTTGTAGGACCTACAATTTATTGCTCATTTATTATTCACACATTCTATTGGACCCACAATTTATATGCACTTAAAAAATAATTTGAACACTACCGAATATGCACTAAATTTCCTTTTATATAGGCCAATTTTTAACTAATGATGTAATTATATTCTCAACATATTATAATTCTTATAAGATAGTTATGATTCTTATCAATTCCACAAGATTATTGTTGTAATTATTGTTGATTAGTTGTGATGATTTTTGGGTGTAGTCGTGTAGAATAGAACAATTCGTACTTGTTTGTGAAATTTTTGTGCATGTTTTATACAAACTAATATTGATATCGATTTCAAAAAAAAAACTGAACGCATTTTAAAATATTAAATCATACAAATGTCTTGAGTTCAAGATAAAAAATATCATGTGCTAAACTATTAGTACAATTTTATGGATGTAAAATATCAGGGTAACGAATTATAAGCACCAAGCAATTTTCATTTTCTGGTTCCCTTCGTAGTTGCATGCAGCTAGAGCTAGAAAATGGGTCGGGTTGGGCCAGTCCACCAGAGTACGACCACATTTGAAACTGGACTGGGCTCCAACCCAATTTTGTGCTGGTCAGAAATATACTGATCCACCCTAGCCCAACCTAGCCTATTGGACCAACACGATCTTAATTTTATTTTATTTTATTTTAAAATAAATTTTTGGGTAATTAGCACAAAATGGTCATTACCTTTTGAAGTCATTGTGCAAATCGTCCATACCTTTGAAATTTTGACATTTTCACCCTTACCTACACCATTTCCTTGCGCAAAACATCATTTTCGTCCAAAAGCTGCCGTTACCTAACTTTCCAAACATGACTTGTAACACAACTGAAGGGTAAATTAGTCCACATACCTATTTCAAGTGCCTCATGTTCGTTGTTGCATTTCCAGGTTCGTTTGTTATGCAAACGCAGTCCAAATAGGTAGGTGGACATCAAGAAGTCAAGAACTACTAAAACAGTTTAACAATGAAAAAATTTACTACTATAATGCATACTTGGGTGGCTTGTAATTGCCGCTATGAAAGGTGGCTTTGATTTGCGAAAATTCCAGGGCCATAATTCGGGGTTTTGAGTGGTGCTGTAACAGGGCCGAGCTTTCTAGGAGGTACCGAAACTCCACCAGCTCTGTAGAATTTATTTGCACATAAAGGGTCAGATGCTATGACTATGTCCAATGAAGAAGGAGAAGATGATAAAGAGGAGAGATTATCACGATTTGGAGCCAAAACATGCCGAGAATATGGATATCATGGCTTCTTTACAGGAGGACAGTTTAGGAAGTGAGGATAACGTTGATTTGATGAAGTACTGCAAATTTGCAAATGTTCCTACTAAAACTCGTTCTTCGTTGGCAATTAAGGGTTCAAAGGTTGACCTGAATCCCATTGCTCAGGATGGGACCATTATTGAGAGCAAACTTTCTGAAGCTTATGGCAGCCAAGTCATAGATGTGCATGTTGATGGTTCTACTCTCAATGCTGCATCTCATCAAAGCCATGAATCAAACAGCCTCTCTAATGTTCTGAAAGCTCCATTCGTGGAGGTAGACCAGGGTGTTGCAATTACTGCCAGGTCAGGGCACTGCCTAATGTCTGGATCTTTTCCCAAGAGATCTGTAATTAATCGGCGAGAAATAGATTGGGGGAGAAGAGGGGTTCCTGGATTTGGAAGCAACAACCCCTTGTTTCAACCATAGCTCATCAGCCATTGACTCAATGGGTGAACTACTGTTCATTGGATTGCATTTGTGTACACGTGAGGACAAGTGAAATGGGTAGGTGGACTAATTTACCCTTGAGTTGTGTTACGAGTAGTGTTGGAAAAGTGAGGTAACGGAAGCTTTTGGACGAAAAGAATGTTTTGCGCAAGAAAATGACGTAGGTGAGGGTGAAAATGCTAAAATTTTGAAGGTAAAGACGATTTGTACAATGACTTCAAAAGGTATGGACATTTTGTGCTAACTAGTTTTGCACGTGTTCTTGTAATAATATTGTAAATTTACTTTTGTTTGTTAAAATTTTTAAATAATAAAATTTCGATAGATATTTCTTTATTTTATCTATACAACCCTCAATTATTACCTTGGGTTACTTGGATTAAAAGAATAAAGAAAATCATGTCAATTTGCTTGGAAATTTGAAAAAAAAAACAACGGAGTAATGAACATGCATGATTGATCATGAATTTCTGAAAGAGGATCGAAACAACAATAAGTAAGTGAATTATAGTTTTTTAAGAATAAAATTTTTTGGGTTTATTCCGCCTTATGATTGCTAGCTATTTGAACTTGAAATCAGTCCTTGGTTACCTTTTTTTTTGTGCTTGAAATTGATTTTCGTTAATATAGATACACTTGATATATTAGATGTCGGTTTTATATAAAATTATTTATAAAATTTTAAAAACTTCAAGTACCATCACATTATAAAATTAACAGATTGTAACGAAATCATTTAAATTTAAAAATAATAGTCCAAACATACGATTAGAAACTAAAATTGACATTTCCACATAAGGGGACGCGTTGATAAGCCAAGAATGAGTGGTTACCCATATCTATATGCTTTGTACATCTATCTTTCATGTATATAAGTTAATGTATAAGTAAAAGCTTCGATTACAACCTTATACACTTGATGCACTTTTATAAGTGAAGCAACACATCACCATAACTACAATTTTAACTAAAGTCACACTTCTTCAACTTCTAAAAAATATAGATGCTCCACTGTCAATGTGTGATGATGTTGATTTTCTAAAAATCTTTTATTCTAGGGATTAGCTATCTATTAAAGCTAGGCTATGTGTCTTCAATATAAGGTGTACAAAATTGTAGATATGTGTGGCGTACTAAAGTTTTCAATTATACCCACCATTTTCACCATCATTGAGAAAAATCACAAACTTACAAATGTTAAAATTCACAATAAACTCATTATTCATCTTCATTTTCAATTTCATCTTCGCAAGACAAAACTTTGCTTGAACATTATCAACAAATGTTGCACAATTCACCTCTATTTGACAAATCCTGACAGCACCAAACAATCTCTCCGATAATTCCTCATCCGACTGCACTTCCACCAAGAAACTCATGTCCATCGTCACAACCGTAATTAGGCCATTTGTGGCAAAAACAATTCAGAGCTTTACCTAATAGGCACATCTTAAACTTACTGTAGTGAAAAGTTTCCAATCCATGAATAAATTTATACAATAGTAAATTGGATTGAAAAATGATAGTTAGAGTTGGAGGCTAGTAGCTCTAATTAATTATATTCAATTCATAAAATGAAGGGAAAAAGTTTATGGATATGTGGAGAATTTTAAAGGCCTTAATTAAGATTTAATTAATTGAATCAATTTAAAAGTATTTTAAATTAATCAAGGGCAAATTGAAAAATCTAAAATATGACCAAGGATATTTTGGTCGAAAAATGTTTATCCCTTTTAAGGTTTTTTAGATGTAGTATAGATTACTCTAAATTTTTATACAATCTAATATATTGCATCAAGTACAATTTTAGATAAATTTAGACAATAAATATTTTGAGATTTTTAAAGAGATTAATTTATAAAATTGAGACCCTCATGTATTAGTCAATAGATAAATATCAATATTCTTTCGAAATAATAATATTTTTTTGGTTAATTGTAAACTATTTCAAAATTATAACTTAATTACACAAAAAAAAAAAAAAAATCTAACATATACCTCTAGTGTAACTGGCATCTCATGTTATGGAATTGTTCTAACTCCCCTAGTGGGGAGTTATTACAACTCCCACTGGACACGACCCCCACTGGACACGTGTCCAGTGGGAGTTGTAATAACTCCCCACTGTGGGAGTTAGAACATTCCTGTCTCATGTTAATCAAAGGAGGCCTCAAAAGTCAAATCAAATGACATCTGTCTCTTTTTATTTTCTTCATTAGTACTCAAACACTATTTTTATGTTAGGTAGTATTGGAATTATTTTTTAAGTGCTTATAAGTTGTTAATTCAAAATATTTGAGTAAAAAGTAACTAATAAGTTGTGGGTCCTACAACATATATAGATAAAAATATTGTTTGATCATCTTAAATTATATTTTAAACTTAGCCAAATAAGCTATTAAAACTATAAGATGTTTGGTGGTGCTTAAAAGTAAATGAAACTTACTTTTTAAGTCAATTAAAAGTAAATTTCTCCAAAATGCTGATTATTAATTGTTGATTAGTAACTAATAATTGCTAAGAGATATATATATATATATATATATATATACAGTAACTGCAAAATCAGAGAAAATAATGCTTTTGGATAAAAAAATAAAAAATGTATGCATTCAGAATAAATCGAAAATATTGAAGCGATTGAACTTAAAATTAACTGATTTCAAGGCCCAAAACTTAAAAAAAATAAAAAAATTCGGGTCAGCCAAGCTAGTCGGGCCCGGTTTTGTTTGAGCCAACCCAGCCCAACCTAAAATCCAGATTATATGGGTCGGACCTATTTTGCCATCTCTACACGTAGCACTCCATGAGCCTTGCATCATCAAAGGCAATTAACTTTATTTTGTTAGCTATTGAAGTTGGAGGGAAATTTTATGTTATTTGCCGACTTTTATTTTGCTTTGAAATTTGTCATTAAAGAGCTTATTTGGTCACAAAGGTGTTGTCTTATAAGCAGTAGGGTTCACAAAAATGTGAACAAAAATAAGTCATTAGGAAACTCACACTTCATAAGCAAATAAGTAAGAAAAAGGTTATTGTTGACTTCGAAATCTTCAATATTCACGTGTCAATAGATCTCTAATCAATCTATTGCCAGGTTGTATGTTACCTACACACTTGAATAATTGTTAAGCACCAAGATCATTGGGAAAAGGGGCCAGCGACAGTTGGTACTTTGACGATCAAGTCTACTGTCTGTAAAAAATATATGAGAAAATATGGGTTTGGTAGAGACAAGCAGTCATAGATTTGACCATAGTTTAAG
This sequence comes from Forsythia viridissima, assembly GCA_030279155.1. NCBI lineage: Eukaryota > Viridiplantae > Streptophyta > Magnoliopsida > Lamiales > Oleaceae > Forsythia > Forsythia viridissima. The sequence continues at coordinate 2,774,475 of CM059044.1, read as the reverse complement.
GTTGAGAATGATGTGTATCTTGGAATGAACAGATATATGATATTTATAGTGAGGGTTTTAATTGTTTTAGAGAAGCAATCAATTAGAAATCTAATGAGATCCTCCTTCTTTAAAGGATAATTTTCGAATAATATCATATCACCTAATTGTATAAAAAGATATTATTGATACTGAAATTTTATGAAATTTAGTTCAATTCGCCATTCTTGTTAAGCAAGGAACTTTATTTCTAGAGTATCATATCTTTTTGTTTATTTGATTTGATCTAGTTTATTAAATCAATCTACTTATCAACAATTATATTAATGATTTAGTTGTTGAATTGCTTGTGTTAGAGAAAAAGCGGACTTGCTATATTGTATTGAACCAGAAGTTCAATAATTCAAAATATTATTGATTGCCATTATCACTTAGACCGTCTTGGATCAATATTATGTGAATTATTAATGAGAATATCTATTGAAAACCATAATTTTTTTTAAATATATTGAATTCTCACGTGATGTTGTTCTCATGGTATACAAACCATTAGACCTTACTAGCTAAAATTAGGACCGAATTCCCTGCTTTTTTGAAAATATTTTAGGGTAATACATGGAGCCCCGTCACTCTCCATGTTGACCATCTAGATATTATTTGTATGTAATAAATACATCTACTAGATGATTGTATGGTATAATTATATATTCACAACTTAAAAGTTTGCAAGATTATTTGCTCAAATTTTAAATTATGAGCATAATTTTCAAATTATACAATCAAGACGGCGTGTCTTGTTAATGCTAATGAAGTCAAATCTCAAACTTTTAATAAATGTTAGTTGAGATGATGGAAAATAGTTTAGTACTATTATTTGTTAGACGCCTCCAATTAATTTCTAAACCATTATTATTGAGAATAAAATACTTTCTTTCTTTTTTCTAGAGAATTCTATTTTATATGCAGCAATTCTTATACGCATCATGTCAACATCAAAGTTATCTCCCCTATAGTTGGCTTATGATCATACCATAATATTATCCGTCTAATAATTTGTGATTGTGCAATATATGTACAATCGGTCCACCATAGTGCACTAAGATGGATAGTAAAAAATATTGAGAATACATGTGAACAATGATTATATCCTCGTGTTTTACAAATTGTATACAGAACTTCTGAAATGAGCAACGAAAAGATCTGTTTTCAATATAATTGCATCGGCCATCATGCTGACTACAGTCAACCAGAGATAGTGTATGAAAATGATATTTCTTGAAAGTTATAACATGTAGTATATTTCACCAGAATAATTTTGCACAAGTTTTAAAAAGATAGTTGCATTAAAGCTATTGTCGCACGAGATATGGATAGTTCAATACAATGATTTTCATTGATTGAAAACAGGAGGAGTAGCTGTACTCTTTTTCCTTCATTCAGGTTGTATCCCATTGGATTTTAGTGACAAGATTTTAACAAGACAGCATTTGATTACTCTAATTTTTTTATAATTATTATTTTTCCTTCGTTTGGTATTTTTGTCCCATTGGTTTTTTACCAAACATAATTTTTAACGAGCCATTTATTGTTCTAATGGTCATAAAAGAGGAGCGTTGTAAAATATGGAAAACAATATTGATAATTATATTTAGATATTTATTACATAGTGTACAAGTATTTGAAACCATATACATATAGGCCCATCATTATAATAAAATACACAGTTTCTACTATTCTCTCTAGTTTATAATATATATATATATATACATATTATTCCATTTTTCGTGCATTTTATAGTTTACACCCCCGCAATTTGCACTTTAGTCCAAATAATTTTGCATTTCATTCTAAGTTCTATTACCGCATAAAGAGATATAAAAATACTGTTTGGTTTGATGTTCTTGGGATTTGTAATGCTACTACACGAAAAGTGGTCGTTATATCTTGATATACAAACGATTGCCATCAAACCGTTAGTACTAGCACATGGTAAATTCATCTCAGAATAAAATAGTCGAACTCTTGCCTCGACTAAATTTAAAAAAGAAATAATGTGTCATTTCTCAAATCACTTTTCCTAGTTCTCTCTCGAGTACAACTTATAAATAATCCAAAATAATTAAATTAAGAAAAAAAAAAGATTCAATAATCATTCAAACCAACCATTTTTTTAAAATTCCAAATAATTAAGTGCATACAAATTTATAAAAGATGTCAATTGGGAGGTTGAGAAGAAGCAGGTTTACACAATAATGCACATTCATCTAGAGTGTAGTAACAGCTTATCACAAATATGCAAATTGTTTGTGACAATTTTGTCATTGCTAACTCCTAATGAATGTAAGTACACCTTTTCTTTTATTTCTTTTATCATAGAATAATATTATTTATCAGTACGGATGACTATGAATGGTCTGTGTGGCAACTATGTTAGCATTAAATGATATATTTAATGAAATGTGAAAAAAAAGAAACTCATTTTATTGGACATATTATTTAATGCCACATAAACTGGTGAGTATCACCAGTGGTGATAAATAAAATAATAAAATATGTAGTGTTGGAAAATATCATCTTTGAATCAAAATCGAAGTGAAAAGAAGTAAAATTCTTTTGTTCAAAATGTTATGTATTTGAAAAGGTCGATTACAAATTGTCTCAAAAATCATTTATTTTGAAAGATGTTGACAATAAATTATTTCAAAATTGAATATTTGTTGTTATTCCGTAAATGGAAAACTTTAACGATCGCATCTTTCTTTCTGTTTTAGATTTTCTACTAAATTAATTTTGTTTTGGACAAGCTATGACAGGATCGTGCTTAATAACCTTAAAAGCAGCAAATTGGAAGATGAAAAAATAAATATACCTCCATGCTTAAAAGTGATTAGTAATAATAGAAAGTTTTGGTGTTAATGAAATGACCAAAATTATATGAAGCCATTGTTCATAGAGAAAGATGGGGTTTTGTATTATGAGTTTTGTTCAATTTATAGCCTCATTCAAAGTCTCAAATTAATGTAATTAATAAATAACAGGTAGGATTAGTGAAATCTCCTTAATAATGATTTTGTTTTTTAAGTTAAAATTATAATTCAAACTGGTCAATCATAATTTTTATCTACACATTTCGTAAGGACCCACAATTTATTGCTCATTTATTATTCACACATTCTATTGGACCCACAATTTATAAGCACTTAAAAAATAATTTCAACACTACCGAATATGCACTAAATTTCCTTTTATATGGGCCAATTTTTAACCAATGATGTAATTATATTTTTTGAGAAATATAATCTCTCAACATATTATAAATCCTAGAAGATAATTATGATCCTTATCAATCCCATAAGATTATTGTTGTAATTTTTGTTGATTAATTGTGATGATTTTTGGATCTACCTAGTCGTATAGAATAGAACAATTTGTACTTGTTTGTAAAATTTTTGTGCAAAATTTTTGTGCGTGTTTTCTATGCATTAATATTGTTAACAATTTCGAGAAAAAGCCGAACATATTTTAAGACATTAAATCATACAAATGTCTTGAGTTCAAGTTAAAACATATCATATGTTAAACTATAAATACAATTATTTGTGGATGTAAAATATCTGGGCAATGAATTATAAGCACCAAGCAACTTTCATTTTTCTGGTCCCCTTTCTAGTTGCACGCAGCACTCCATACTTGCATCATCAAAGGCAATTAACATTATTTTTTCAGCTATCGAAGTTGGTGCGAAATTTTATGTTAGTTGCCGACTTTTATTTTGTTATGAAATTTGTCATTGAAGAGTTTATTTGGTCACAAAGGTGTTGTCTCATAAGCAGTAGGGTTCACAAAAATGTGGACAAAAATAAGTCAATTGGAACCACACTTTATAAGCAAATAAGTAAGAAATAGGTTATTGTTGACCTTGAAATCTTCAATATTCACGTATCAACAGATCTCTAATCAATCTATTGTGAGTCTATATGTTACATGTACACTTGGATAATCGTTAAGCACCAAGATCATAGAAAAAAGTGGGCCAGCGAGAGTTAGTACTCTAATGATCAAGTCTACTACCGGTATAAAATATATAAAAGATTATATGGATGTGGGAAAGACAAGCAGACAGAGATTTGACCATAGTTTATGGTTGAGAATAATGCGTATCTTGCAATGAATAGAGATCTGGTATTTATAGGGAGTTTTAATTGTTTTAGAGAAGCAATCAATTAGAAATCTAATAGGATCCTCCTTCCTTAAATGATAATTCTCGAAAAATATCATATCACCTAATTGTATAAAAAGATATTATTGACACAGAAATTTTATGAAATTTAGTTCAATTCACCATTCTTGTTAAGCAAGGAACTTTATTTCTAAGTATCATATCCTTATTTATTTGATTTGATCTAGTTTATTAAATCAATCTACTTATCAACAATGATGTCAATGATTTAGTTGTTGAATTGTTTGTTTTAGAGAAAAGGCAGACTTGCTATATTGAATTGAACCAGAAGTTCAATAACTCAAAAATTTATTGATTGTCATTACTGCTTAGTCCGTCCTGGATCAATATTATGCGAATTATTAATAAGAATATCTATTGAAAACCAGAATTTTTTTTAAATATATTGAATTCTCACGTGATGTTTATTATCATGGAATATAAACCATTAGACATTACTAGCTAAAATCGGAACCGAATTCTCTGCTTTTCTGAAAATATTTTAGTTTAGGGTGATATATGAAATTCCGTCACCCTCCATGTTTACCATCTAGATATTATTTGTATGTAATAGATACGTCTACTAGATTATTGTATGGTGTAATTATATATTCGCAACTTCAAGTTTGCAAGATTATTTTTGCTCAAATTTTAAATTATGAGCATAATTTTTAAATTATATAATCAAGACGGTGGTGTGTCTTGTTAATGCTAATGAGGTCAAATCTCAAACTTTTAATAAATACTAGTTGAGATGTTGGAAAATGGTTTAATACTATTATTTGTGAGAATAAAATACTTTCTATTTTTTCTAGAGAATTCTATTTTATATGTAGCAACTCTTATACGCATCATGTTAACATCAAAGTATCTCCCCTATAGTTAGCTAATTATGTTCAGACCATAATATTATCCATCTAATAATTTTTGATCATAAAATTTATGTACAATCGGTATACCACAGTGCACTGAGATAGATAGTAAAGAATATTGAGAATACATGTGAAGAATGATTATATTCCCGTTTCTTACAAATTGTATACAAGAATATTGAAAAGAGCAACGAGAAGATCTGTTTGTAATTATAATTGCATAAGCCATCATGCTGACTACAGTCCACCAGAGATAGTGTATGAAAATGATATTTTTTGGAAGTTATAACATGTAGTACATTTCACCAGAATGATTTTCCACAAGTTTTAAAAAGATGGTAGTATTGAAGATATTGACGCACAAGATATTAATAGTTCAATACAATGATTTTAATTGATTGAAATCAGGAAGAGTAGTTATACTTTTTTTCCTTCGTTCACGTTGTATCCCATTGCATTTTATTGATAAGATTTTAACGAAACAATATTTGATTACTCTAAATTTTTTAAAATTATTATTTTTCCTTCGTTTGGTATTTTTGTCCCATTAGTTTTTTACCAAACATAATTTTTAACGAGCCAGTTATTGTTCTAATAATCATCAAAGATGAGTGTTGTAAAATATGAAAAACAATATTGATAACCATATTTAGATATTTATTATATAGTGTACAAGTATTTGAAACCATATTCATATGGGTATATCATTATAATGAAATACACAATTTCTATATCTACTCTTCTACTATTATCTCTACGTTTTAACATATATATCCCCCATGTTTTTTATTATTCCATTTTTCGTGCATTTTATAGTTTACACCCCGCAATTTGCACTTTAGTCCAAAATAATTTTGCATTTCATTCTAAGTCCTATAACCGCATAAAGAGATACAAAATTAATACTGTTTGGTTTGATGTTTTTGGGATTTGTAATGCTACTACACGAAAAATGGTCGTTGTATTTTGATGGACAAACAATTGCCATCGAACTCTTGCCTCGACTAAATTTAAAAAAAAAATAATGTGTTTCTCAAATCATCTTTCCTACTTTTCTCTCGAGTACTACTTATAAATAATCCAAAATAATTAAATAAAAAAAGGGATTCAATAATCATTCAAACCAACCACTTTATTAAAATTCCAAATAATTAAGTGCATACAAATTGATAAAAGATGTCAATTTGGAGGTTGAGAAGAAGCAGGTTTACACAATAATGCACATTCATCTAGAGTGTAATAACATCTTGTCACAAATATGCAACACCAAAACTTTCTATTATTACTAATCACTTTTAAGCATGGAGGTATATTTATTTTTTCATCTTCCAATTTGCTGCTTTTAATGTTTTTAAGCATGATCCTGTCATTGCCTGTCCAAAACAAAATTAATTTAGTAGAAAATCAAAAACAGAAAGAAAGATGCGATCGTGAAAGATTTACCATCTACGGAATAACAACAAATATTCAATTTTGAAATAATTTATTGTCGACATCTTTCAAAATAAATGATTTTTGAGACAATTTGTAATCAACCTTTTCAAATACATACCATTTTGATCAAAAGAATTTTATTTCTTTTCACTTCGATTTTGATTCAAAGATGATGTTTTTCAACACTACATTTTATTTATCACCTCTGAAGATAATCATCAGTCTATGTAGCATTAAATAATATGTCCAATAAAATGAGTTTTTTTTTTTTTTTTTTCATATTTCATTGAACATATCATTTAATGCTAATATAGTTGCTGCACAAACTACTAATAATCACCTGTACTGATAAATAACATTATTCTATGATAAAGAAAATAAAAGAAAAGGAGTGTACTTACATTCATTAGGAATTGACAATGACAAAATGGTCACAATCAATATAATGAAATGACCAAAATTATATGAAGCCATTGTTCATAGAGAAAGATGGGGTTTTGTATTATGAGTTTTGTTCAATTTATAGCCTCAATTCAAAGTCTCAAATTAATGTAATTAATAAATAACAAGTAGGATTAGTGATATCTCCTTAATAATGATTTTGTTTTTTAAGTTAAAATTATAATTCAAAATGGTCAATCATATTTTTTATCTACACATTTTGTAGGACCCACATTTATTGCTCATTTATTATTCATATATTCTATTGGACCCACAATTTATAATCACTTAAAAAATAATTTCAACACTATCGAATATGCACTAAATTTCCTTTTATATGGGCCAATTTTTAACTAACGATGTAATTATATTTTTCGAGAAATATAATATGTCAACATATTATAATTCTTATCGTTGTAATTTTTGTTGATTAGTCGTGATGAATTTTGGGTGTAGTCGTGTAGAATAGAACAATTCGTACTTGTTTGTGAAATTTTTGTACGTGTTTTCTAATATTGGTATCAATTTCAAAAAAATCTGAACGCATTTTAAAATATTAAATCATGCAAATGTCTTGAGTTCAAGATAAAAAAAAATATCATGTGCTAAACTATTAGTACAATTATTCGTGGATGTAAAATATCTGGGCAATGAATTATAAGCACCAAGCAATTTTCATTTTCTGGTCCCCTTCCTAGTTGCACGCAGCACTCCATAACCTTGCATCATCAAAGGCAATTAAACATATGTTTGGTAGTGTTGAAATTATTTTTTAAGTATTTATATTGTAAGTTGTGGATGAATGTGTAAATAAAAAGTGAGTTGTAAGTTGTGGGTCTTATAAAATGTATGAATAAAAAGTATGTATGACCAATTTGACCGACTGAAATTATAATTTAAACAATGCCAAATATGTGCTAACTTTATTTTGTTAGCTATCGAAGTTGGAGCGAAATTTTATGTTATTTGCCGATTGTTATTTTGTTTTGAAATTTGTCATTAAAGAGCTTATTTGGTCACAAAGGTGTTGTCTTATAAGTAGTAGGGTTCACAAAAATGTGGACAAAAATAAGTCAATTGGAACCTCACACTTTATAAGCAAATAAGTAAGAAAAAGGTTATTGTTGACCTCGAAATCTTCAATATTCACGTGTCAACAGATCTCTAATCAATCCATTGCCGGCCTATATGTTACCAGCACACTTGGATAATCGTTAAGCAATAAGGTCATCGAAAAAAGGGGGCCAGCGACAATTGGTACTTTGACGATCAAGTTTACTGCCGCTATAAAATATATGAAAGAATATGGACGTGAAAAAGACAAGCAGACAGAGATTTGACCATAGTTTAGGGTTGAAAATAATGCGTATCTTGCAATGAACAGAGATCTAGTATTTATAGGGAGGGTTTTAATTGTTTTAGAGAAACAATCAATTAGAAATCTAATGGGATCCTCCTTCTTTAAAGGATAATTCACGAAAAATATCATATCACCTAATTGTATGAAAAGATATTATTGATACAGAAATTTTATGAAATTTAGTTCAATTCACCATTCTTGTTAAGCAAGAAACTTTATTTCTAGGTATTATATCATTTTATTTATTTGATTTGATCTAGTTTATTAAATCAATCTACTTTATCAACAATGATGTCAATGATTTAGTTGTTGAATTGTTTGTCTTAGAGAAAATGCGGACTTACTATATTGTATTGAACCAGAAGTTCAATAACTCAAAATTTTATTGATTGTCATTACCGCTTAGACCGTTCTGGATCAATATTGTGCGAATTATTAATAAGAATATCTATTGAAAACCAGAATTTTTTAAATATATTGAATTCTTACGTGATGTTAATTCTCATGGTATATAAACCATTAGACCTTACTAGCTGAAATCGGAACCGAATTTCCTGCTTTTCTGAAAATATTTTAGTTTAGGGTGATATATGAAGCTCCGTCACCCTCCATGTTTACCATCTGGATATTATTTGGATGTAATAGATACGTATACTAGATTATTGTATGGTGTAATTATATATTCGCAACTTCAAGTTTGCAAGATTATTTTTGCTAAAATTTTAAATTATGAGCATAATTTTCAAATTATATAATCAAGACGGTGTGTCTTGTTAATGCTAATGAGGTCAAATCTCAAACTTTTAATAAATGCTAGTTGAGATGATGTAAAATGGTTTAATACTATTATTTGTTAAACACCTCCAATTAAGTTCTAAACTATTATTATTGAGAATAAAATACTTTCTATATTTTTCTAGAGAATTCTATTTTATATGTAGCAACTCTTATTTACATCATGTCAACATCAAAGTTATCTCACCTATAGTTAGCTAATTATGTTCAGACCATAATATTATTCATCTAATAATTTTTGATTATGCAATTTATGTACAATTGGTCAACCATAGTACACTAAGATGGATAGCAAAGAATATTGAGAATACATATGTGAAGAATGGTTATATTCTCGTGTCTTACAAAATACAAGACTTCTGAAAGGAGCAACGAGAAGATATGTTTTCAATATAATTGCATCAGCCATCATGCTGACTACAGTCCACCAGTGATAGTGTATGAAAATAATATTTCTTGGAAGTTATAACATGTAGTACATTTCACTAAATTGATTTTCCACAAGTTTTAAAAAGATAATAGTATTGAAGATATTGACGCACAAGATATGGATAGCTCAATACAAGGATTTTTATTGATTGAAATCAGGAAAAGTAGTTGTACTCTTTTTCCTTCGTTCATGTTGTATTCCATTGGATTTTATTGACAAGATTTTAACGAAACAACATTTGATTACTCTAAATTTTTTATGATTATTATTTTTCCTTCGTTTGGTATTTTTGTCCCATTAGTTTTTTACCAAATCTAATTTTTAACAAGTCAGTTATTGTTCTAATAGTTATCAAAGAGGAGTGTTGTAAAATATGGAAAACAATATTGAAAACCATATTTAGATATTTATTACATAGTGTATAAGTGTTTGAAAACATATACATATAGGTCCATCATTATAATGAAATATACAATTTCTATCTATCCTCTTCTACTATGATCTCTATTTTTCAACATATATATCCCCCATTTTTTTATTATTCCATTTTTCGTGCATTTTATAGTTTACACCCCGCAATTTGCACTTTAGTCCAAAATAATTTTGCATTTCATTCTAAGTCCTTTTACCGCAAAAAGAGATACAAAATTAATACTATTTGGTTTGATGGTCCTGGGATTTGTAATGCTACTACACGAAAAGTGGTCGTTGTATCTTGATAGACAAACAATTGCCATCAAACTGTTGGTACTAGCGCATGATAAATTCATCTCAGAATAAAATAGTCGAATTCTTGCCTCGACTAAATTTTAAAAAAATAAAATAATGCGTCATTTCTCAAATCACCTTTCCTACTTCTCTCTCGAGTACTACTTATAAATAATCCAAAATAATTAAATTAAAAAAAAAAGATTCAATAATCATTCAAACCAACCACTTTATTAAATTCCAAATAATTATGTGCATACAAATTGGTAAAAGATGTCAATTGGGAGGTTGAGAAGAAGCAGGTTTACACAATAATGCACATTCATCTAGAGTGTAATAACATCTTATCACAAATATGCAACACCAAAACTTTCTATTATTACTAATCACTTTTAAGCATGGAGGTATATTTATTTTTTCATCTTCCAATTTGCTGCTTTTAAGGTTATTAAGCACGATCCTGTCATTGCCTGTCCAAAACAAAATTAATTTAGTAGAAAATCTAAAACAGAAAGAAAAATGCGATCGCGAAAGTTTTCCATTTACAGAATAACAACAAATATTCAATTTTGAAATAATTTATTGTCGACATCTTTCAAAATAAATGATTTTTGAGACAACTTGTAATCGACATTTTCAAATACATATCATTTTGAACAAAAGAATTTTACATCTTTTCACTTCAATTTTGATTCAAAGATGATATTTTCCAACACTACATATTTTATTATTTTACTTATCACCACTGGTGATACTCACCAGTTTATGTGGCATTAAATAATATGTCCAATAAAATGAGTTTCTTTTTTTCACATTTCATTAAATATATCATTTAATGCTAACATAGTTGCCACACAAACCATTCACAATCATCCGTACTGATAAATAATATTATTCTATGATAAAAGAAATAAAAGAAAAGGAGTGTACTTACATTCGTTAGGAGTTAGCAATGACAAAATGGTCACAAACAATATAATGAAATGACCAAAATTATATGAAGCCATTGTTCATAGAGAAAGATGGGGTTTTGTATTATGAGTTTTGTTCAATTTATAGCCTCATTCAAAGTCTCAAATTAATGTAGTTAATAAATAACAGGTAGGATTAGGGAAATCTCCTTAATAATGATTTTGGTTTTTAAGTTAAAATTATAATTCAAACTGGTCAATTATACTTTTTATCTACACATTTCGTAGGACCAACAATTTATTGCTCATTTATTATTTACAGATTCTATTGGACCTACAATTTATAAGCACTTAAAAAATAATTTCAACACTACCGAATATGCACTAAATTTCCTTTTATATGGGCCAATTTTTAACCAATGATGTAATTATATTTTTTGAGAAATATAATCTCTCAACATATTATAATTCTTATAAGATAGTTATGATCCTTATCAATCCGACAATCCCATAAGATTATTGTTGTAATTTTGTTAGCTATCAAAGGTTTAGCGAAGTTTTTTGTTACTTGTCGAACTTTATTTTGTTTTGAAAAGTTGTCATTAAAGAGCTTAGACACAAATGTGTTATCATATTCGCAGTGGGACGAACAAAAAATGTGGAAAAAATAAATATATGTATAAAAATAAGCATATGTTTGATCGTGGTGAAATTATTTTTTAAGTACTTATAAGTTGTTGGTCATATTGAATGTGTTGATAACAAATAGTAAATTGTGGAACTTACAAAATATATGTTTAACCAACTTAAATTATAATTTAAACTTTGTCAAACATGCTATTATAAGTCAATTGGGACCTCACACCTCACAAGCAAATAATCAATGTTAACTTTTTATTTTAGTTTGGTAGCTCAATCAAAATCTCGTCAGTTTTAAAATGTTTGACATGAAAGGCAATATGATATCAACTTGAAAATCTTCTACGTCAAATATTTTGTTAGAAAGATTAGCAAATAGTAACAAAATGACAAACTAAACAAAAAGTGAATTTTGATGTTCGTTTTTTTTTTAATCAAAATAAAGTTCAGTGACTAATGTAAAATTTTCCTATAAGTTGAGTGACTTAGGGTCTAATTAGCCAAAAGTTTGACTTGAAAAGCTTTCCAACCACGGAAGTGAATCGAAATAGCCTTTCCCATTTTGTGTTCCCTTCGCTCTGCTCTCCCTTCAAATGGATTGGATCCACTTCCTTGTCGATTGTTTGTGAAGAGAGGCTTAAATTTTATATAAAGTTTATGAAGCGGATATTTTAAGTACAAAATTTTGTAGGTTCCATATTTTAAAAATAATATTATGTCTTTCTTTTTTTGTGTTATTTGAAAATATTGACTTAATAGTCCAAATTCACGTCTAATTTAAAAAACTACCCAATTAAAAACGCACTCCGTTATTCTATTAAAAATCCACTACTCACATAACCGATCCGATCCATCAACATTAGCAGCTATATGGACACAATTTATTTGTAGTTTATCCAATTGGCTTTATGGTTTTGAAGTTACACAACTGCTTTTAAACCACAAAAATTTGTTTCAACTTTTGGTGAATTCTAGGCTTAGCTCCGTAACCTCCCATCCGTGAAAGGCACATATAGACACTCAACAAATAAAATAAAATTAATGAGAAAGAAATTAATAGAAGTATTATTTGGAAAACACCGTAATTAAATAACATGTGGATAATAAAAGAAAGATGTGACAAGAATAACTAAATTTGGATTTTTGATCATTTCTTAACCACGTTCTATATCAATTTTTCAAACACAGACCCAGCGTGTTTTTTCTTTGTTATGGCGGTGGGGAGGCTAATTGCTTTCCTATTTGATGAATTCTAAATTTAGACTTATTATGCCATCAATATATGTTATTTTTAGATTCATGATTTTTGTTGTCTAATATGTATTGAATATTAAATTTTGTTTGTCGTTTTATTGTTGGGTTTTTAGTTTATTGATTTAATTCTAAAAACCTCTTACAAAGAAAAATTTGAATAAGTACGATTTGAGAGCTCAACTTTTAAAGTTAAACTCAGGTCTAAAAAATTTGAAATCCGACCCCGCATTCTTTCCACAAAACCTTGTTGTTACGTTGCCTTTGGTTATTCTATTTGAATCGCCGCCATACATTAGTTGCTGTCAGACTCGCTTATTTTTGCTCTATTTTTATTTTATTTTAAAGACTCCCTCAAATAATTTGTCTAAAATCCCCCAAGTTATTTAAGTCAGTCTACAAATGTGTTCAATTCAAACATATCATTTCCAGACAATTGTGTTTTTTCAGACAAAACTTTCCAACAATTATAAATAGGACACATGTTTTTGTAGAATTTATACCATTTCTCGTCCATCTTATATTCTACACCCTTCATTTTACACTTTATTCCAAAATAATCTTGCATTTCATTGTAAGTCCTGATTTTGCATGAAGAGAGTACAAAAATACTTGAGATTTATAGTGTTGCTATATCGGAAAGTAATTGTTGTATTATTTCACACAGCGTATAACTCGTATCTCAATCGAATTTAATTTTCATCTACAACAATCGCAAATAAATTATTTATTTTAGATAAACATGGTAACACAATAACTTTTTTTCGACTTCACCACTTAGAAATAAATTATTTTAAGACTTGTTTGTTTACTAATAGCTAATAAAGAAAGTTTTCAAGGTTAGCCAAACATGGTAATGATTGATATAATGTGAAACATATCCCGTCCAATTAGAAATGACAAAATACTCCGTTGAATTATGTTTGATATAATGTTGTACAAAACTTATTTTGGTGTCAATATAATCACTATTTTTTTTTCTTTAAAAAGGTGGGTAGGGGTGTGCAAAATAACCGGAACCAACCAAACCAAACTAAAATCGAACCGACGTTCTGCTTACGTTTTTAAATAGTTTTGGTTTCTAGAACCAAGAATTGGCCAGTTTTGATTCAGTTCCGATTCTAGCATCCAAAACCAAGAAGCAATTCTGGCCCAATTTGTTTTGTTTACACAACCAAAAACTTAATTAAGTCATAGAATATAATGTCTTTTACATTTTTTCAAACTTCAAAGTTCTAATTTTGTCGTTTGCATTGAGACAAACAATTGCCATCAAACTGTTAGTACTAGCGCATGATAAATTCATTTCAGAATAAAATATAGTCGAACTCTTGTCTCATCTAAATTTAAAAGGTAATAATATGTCATTTCTCAAATCACCTTTCCTACTTCAATCTCTGAGTACTACTTGTAAATGATCCAAAATAATTAAATTAAAAAAAATGGATTTAATAATCATTCCAACCAATCATTTTATTAAAAATCCAAATAAGTAAGTGCATACAAATTTGATAAAAGATGTCAATTGGAAGGTTGAGAAGAAACAGGTTTACACTTTGATGCACACTCGTCTTCAGTGAAATAACATGTTGTCTGAAATAAGCAACACCAATACACGTTACCATTACTAGTACTCACCTCTCTGCATGGAGTTACATTTATTTTTTCATCTTCCAATTTGCTGCTTTTATGGTTTTTAAGCAAGATCCTGTCATTGCCTGTCCAAAACAAAATTAATTTAGAAGCAAATCAAAAACAAAGAGAAAGATTACATTTGCGAAAGTTTTCTTATTTACGGAATATTGACAAATATTTAATTTTTAAAAAAATTTATTGTCGACTTCTTTCAAAATAAATAATTTTTGAGACTACTTATAATCGACCATTTCAAATACATATCATTTTAAACGAAAGAGTTTTACTTTTTTTTTTTTTTTTTTACCTCGATTTTGATTTAAAAATTATGTTTTCCAACACTACATACAGTAGTGATAAATAACATTATTTATGATAAAAAAAATAAAAGAAGAGTGTACTTACATTCAGTAGGAATTAACAATGACAAAATGGTTACAAACAATATAAAGAAATGACCAAAATTATATGAAGCCATTGATCATAGAGAAAGATAGGGTTTTGTATTATGAGTTTTGTTCAATTTATAGCCTCAATTCAATGTCTCAAATTAATGTAGTTAATAAATAAGAGATAGGATTAGTGAAATCTCCTTAATAACGACTTTTCTTTTTAAATTTAAATTATAATTTAAACTGGTCAAATTGATTCAACATACTTTTTATCTACATATTTCATAGGACCCACAATTTATTACTCATTTATTATCTACACACTACATTGAACCACCATTTATAAGTACTTAAAAAATATTTCAACACTACCAAAAATATGCACTAAATTTTCTTTTATATTTAACTAACGATGTAATTATATTTTTCGAGAAAAAAAATCTATCAACATATTATAATTATTCTTATAAGATAGTTATGATCCTTATCAATCCGATAAGATTATTGCTGTAATTTTTTTCGATGAGTCGTGATGATTTTTGGATGTAGTCGTGTAGAATAGAACAATTTGTACTTGTTTGTGAAATTTTTGTGCTTGTTTTCTATGTATAAATCTTGTTAACAATTTCGAGAAAAAGCCGAACATATTTTAAGACATTAAATCATACAAATGCCTTGAGTTCAAGTTATCTGGGCAATGAATTATAAGCACCAGGCAATTTTCATTTTTCTGGTCCCCTTTCTAGTTGTCCGCAGCACTCCATACTTGCATCATCAAAGGCAATTAACTTTGTTTTGTTAGCTATCTAAGTTGAAGCGAAACTTTTTGTTACTTGTCAAACTTTATTTTGTTTTGAAAATGTGTCATTAAAGAGCTTACTTGGTCACAAAGGTGTTATTTTATAAGCAGTAGGGACCACAAAAATGTGGACAAAAATAAATGTGTGGATAAAAATAAATATATGTTTGATAGTACTAAAATTATTTTTTAAGTGCTTATAAGTTGTTGGTCATATTGAATGTGTGGATAATGAATAGTAAATTATGGGCTCTACGAAATGTGTGCCTAAAAAATATGTTTGACCAATTTAACCAACTTAGGAAGGTGTCATCAACTCAAATTTTAAAAGATTTGTTAATATTTATGAATTTGAATAGATTTCATGAATTTGAATAGAATTCTACCGAATTTATAATATTTCAACAGAATTCTATATTATAAATTTCAGTATATTTTTATAGATTTCCTGAATTTGAATAGAATTCTACCAAATTTATAAGATTTCAACAGAATTCTATATTATAAATTTCAATATATTCTTATGGATTTCATAAATTTGAATAGAATACTACCAAATTTATAAGATTTAAAAAAAAAATCTATATTATAAATTTTAATATATTCTTATAAATTTCTACGACTTCCATGGATTTGTGGTCTTTTTATTAAAAATAGTAATTTTATATTATTATTCTAAATAGTTCAAGAGACTGTCCTACATAAACAAATATTTTGAGTAGAATTTTGGAAAAAGAAAAATTCTTGAAATATAAAAAAGTAAAAACCATTTTCAGTCAATGAGGAAAATGATTTGATGAATTCGGAGGCATACCAATCCGACAGCTGTTTCAGGTAAGCTCCTAAGAAATAAAATAATAAATAGGTCATCTATTGTCTCTAAACTCGAAGCGCAATTAGATCCATTGTTTGGATGGATTCACATTACAATTATCAAATTTCTCATCTTTGAATTAAAAATAAAAATTTGATTAAAGAGCAAGGTTTCTTAAAAAAATGAAATAAAGTTTAATTTTCACTTTCTTTCTACTTGTCTTTTATATATATATATATATATATATATATATATATATATATAAAATGTTCTCTTTCATATTCGAGACTAGATGATGGATATTTAGGATTCATTCTCTTCCAAAATCAGTTGTTTAATTATCTTGTTTAAAAAGTTATTTTATGGCTTAAAAAGACAATTTATATGTGTCGCAGTTGACGAGTAAATATTTCCAAGTTCAATTTTTTTTTTTAGTGCTATATTGATTTTGCAGTTCAATATCTAATTGCCTTATATGATATTAAATTAATTATCTAATTAATATTTACTAATAGATTATTTATATTTTTCAGTCCAATTGTTTGGTTCAATGAATATTCATGGAGCATCAAGAATGAAATTTCAAAAACGATGTTTGACAATTGCACAAAAAATAAATAAAAAATTAATTTCCATGCTAATATAAAATAAAAATCAAGAATGAGAGTTTACTACAAAAACTTGTGGCACAAATTATGTAGAAGGGTGAGAGGGAGAGATGTGTAAGAGAAGAGTGATTGAAATTTTGAATGGTGGAGATAGAATTTCTAAAGAATTTAGTATTCACATTTATGAGCTCAAAATCTATGCAAATCTATTTAAATCTTCTAATTAATAAAATATTTAGAAATCTACTATTAATTGGAGATGCCTAAATTTCTAAAAAATCTATTTAAATCTGAATTGAGGACAAGGGCAGAGCCAAGAATTTAAGTCATTGCGGACAGAAACTAATAAATGTAATAATATAAAACAATGTAAGAACACAACAATACAAAAAATGACATACATTACAATAGTTTTTTGCGGTTTTCATACTTTCATATAATTGTACAATGAGTTCATTATTAATCTTTAAAAATATATATTTATCTATATAAACAATTATGCTATCATTCATCCACTGATCACACATTCTATTGCGCAATCTATCTTTCACAATTTTTATTGCAGAAAATACTCTTTCTACAATAGCAGTAGCAACCAGTAGAATTAGCACTAAAGTCAACAGTTTGTAAACCAATGAATATACTTTACTTTTCTTTGTCATGAAAAATTTCTCTGCAAGATCACTAAGCGAGAGAGCTATGGTACTTGTAAGATGTTCAATCTATATGAAACGTTTGTTTGTATGTCCACTAATGTCTACATAACGTAAAACGATTGATATTTGCTCCTTTGTTGACACATCACGAAATTCATCAACTATAAGGGTGTGTTTGATTGGCACATTTTCCATGGAAAATGTTACTTCCATGGAAAATGTTGTTAAATTCAATACTTTTATTTTTCACATTTGTTGTTTGATTACACATGGAAAATAAAATACATTTTCTAGGTACAAGCATTTAAAGCACATATTAGCCTACTTTCTTGGAAAATATTTTCTTACCTATATAGTAGAATTTATTTTCCCACTTCCATGGAAAATATTTTCATTTTCCACCATTTTTCCATGCTACTAATCAAACACACCCTAATAGAAAATAATGAATCACAAACATCTTTAATTATTTTAGCAGCACAAGCACTTATTATATCCCTCTGAACATCAGGTGATGTCAATTTGCAATTTTAGGAGCATTTTTCAAGCAGACAGTATTAATATCATTGTTATGAGCAGCCAAAAATTACAATTAGACTAAGAAGTTATCTAGATAGATTTATCCTGACTCGAAATGAATGCTCTTGCCATAGTAGAACTCAAACAGAATCAATTGATGCATTAAGACATATATTATATTCATTTCGTATTTGTTTTGACTGCTTGAAAAAAACAGATTGAATGTGTTGCTCTTGATTCATTAAAGCTTTACACATCATACGAGCTTGATTATGTGCACTATCATGCCCTTCAACATGAGTATTAAGCATTTTTTTTATCTTTCCAATACGTGAATCCTTTACCAACAAAAGAATCGTCTCCTCCTTGTTTTTCACTACTTGTTTTGAAAAGATAATAATACAAACAATATGCATAAACTTTTTTCTATAATATACTCCAACCAACTAGCAAACTCTTTAAACCAAGAAGAACTGAAACGTCTAGAATCTTTTTCAAATAGTCTTTTTGAAAATTCACGATCTTGAGGTTGACAATGACCATTTTGCATATATGCTCTTCGAACTTGATCTCGAATGTTAACATTGTAATCCAAAATTGGTATCCTTAGTCCGGGATCAGTGGGAAGTCGTGCAACATAAAAATCCGTTTTATTTGATATCTCTCTATCAATATTTTCTACAAGAGATTTTCTTTACTCTTCGAACTTGATCTCGAATATTAACATTGTAATCCAAAATTGGTATCATTAGTCCGGGATCAGTGAGAAGTTGTGCAACATCAAAATCTGTTTTATTTGATTAATTTCCATCAATGTTTTCTACAAGAGATTTTTTTTTTTTGAAGAATCTCTCTATTGTCACGTCACACTAAAATAAATAAATAAGTAATAATTAGTCGCGTGAATTGGTAGAAAAGTGTCAAATTAAAATTCGATACAAATTCTAATAAACAAATTGCAATTTGCAAATATGAAATATGGATTGTGCAAATATGAAATATGAATTGCAATTTCATATAGTGTGAATTGAAAAATGATAACATTAATAAGAGTAAGCAATCATACCCAACCAAAAATCACAAACAGAGAGAAAAGCATGTAAATTTAGAAGCAAGCGTACGAGATAAGGCATCGATGCTCGTCCCCATAGGATGCTAGCTCTACAAGCATGCGCGTGCAAACATGTGTTGACCATATCACGAACAAGCCCATCAGCACCATGATCACCGCCCTGTAGCACAAACAACGACACAGCGGACAGTAACAATCAGCAACTACAACAAAAAATCCAACCCTATATAATTCTTAGGTGCAATTTTTTTTTTTGGTTTATAATTCCTTTTAGAACTTGAATATGATAAAAATGATAAATTGTGTAAAGATTAGATTTTTAGGACTTGAAGTGATAACAATGGAAAATAAATTATACAGAGAGAAAGATGGATTGGTGAAGAAAAAATGGGGAAGGGGGTTGATTGGAGAAGAAGAAGTGGGAAGGGGATTGATTGCAATTTTTTCTTTATTTTCTTTTTACTTAGTTTCTTATTTTAATTCGAAAAGAGTAATTTCATCATTTTAAGCAAATTTTGATCATTTAACGGTCAAACTAATGATTTTTTTAATAGAATGATTTTGCTTGCGAGTTTTTTAAAAATTAAAGACCTGGGGCGCTAGACATTGAAGGTTCGGGATCCTATCGTTACAAGGTTCAAAAGTTCGAGACTCCAATGCTATTTACCCTTTAATCTTTATCAATTGGTAGTGATGATTTTGGATGTAGAATAGAACTATTCAAACTTCTATGTAAAATGTTTGTACGTAGTTTTTGGGTACTTATTGATATATACCAAATATTAAGTATTTTATTGGTATAATTATTGGTGAATGTAAAATATCAGATAAGGATGGCAAAAAAATCAACCGCCCCGCCCCGCTCCGCCCCGCCCCGCTTATTCGGGTAATAAGGGCGGGTCCGGAGCAGCCCTGCCCCGCTACCTGTCCTATCATTTTTTTTTTTTTTTTTTTTGTAAAATCATAAAATAGAATACAAATTAAAATTTTATTAGAAATGGACTAAAGAATAATCAAATCCGGGTTGAAGTTATAAACTATAAATCTCAATCACTACACTACAACCCTAATCTTGTATTTTTTTTTTTTTTTTGACAAATAATTAAAAAATTCTATTTTTTTAAATATTTTTTTTCAATTTTACAAAAAAAATTGTAAAACAGTTGGCGGGTCAAAAGGTTGCCCTCACCCCGCCACGCAAATTCGCAGGTAAAAATTTTGTGGGACAGGACAGAGCAGGACTAACTCGACCTATTGCCATCCCTATGACAGGACAACCATGCAATTGTTTTCTTTTTCTGGTCCCCTTCCTAATACACCTCATGCCTTGCATCATCAATGTCCTCGGCCTTTTGCTAGCCAAATTTTATATTTGCTGTCCCAACTTTATTTTTTACCAAATTTGTTATTAAATTACTTTTAATTTTAGTTTGGCCGCTCAATTGAAATTCCATTTCTCTAACAAAATGTTTGACGTGAAAGATCATATAATCTGATAAAAAGAGCAAAATCTGAATAGAGTATTCCCACCAAGGCTAAAGTTTGATTGATGATAGCCATCAATAAATTTGATGAACTTTAGCGTACAGTATTTGATATGACTCAACTCGATAATAAATAGATTTTAACATCTTTTTTTTTTTTTATTATCTAACTTACTAAATGTATCTGTATGCAGTTCATGGAATGCTTCATGTCAATACATGATTCAAGCAATCACCATTTTGTTTTGTATTTGTTTGTTATTGCCTAAAAAAATTATCCCTCTCTTGTTTATGATCTCCGGCAACGCTTCGGAAAACTTTCAACATCCCCATTAATGTTACAGCTCCAACTAAAGTATGGTCTTCTTCCACAACCCAAACACAGCACACCCTATGTGCAAGTGCTTGGATCATCACAGCCACTAAAGAACTCCTCGGATTGCACAAGATCGCCTCAGAACTCCTTGCCGGAAAATACCGCCCCGACTTGCCATGCCTAGTACTCGACCCCGAACCAGACACGGACCTGAACTCATCTTCCGAAGAACAACTAGAACACGAAGACAACATTGTAGAATGAGAGCATTCCTCCATCAGTTCCAACATTGCCCCAAAATTCCTCTCTTCCAGCCTCATCTTCACCGTCTCAACTAAATCCTCTGGTGGACCACCATAATCTATGTACGCCATAAGATCACCGGCAGAAAGAGTAGCAATAGCTGCTGCAGCTGTTTCATCACAACAGGCAAGAGCGAAGGGCGAAATTTCTCCTATTATTCTGTCCTCATCATCAACAACAGCAACAGATGTTTGCTCGGCGAGAGCACGAGAAATGTAATTCAGAGCAGATGATGCGGGATCATGGTAGTGCACAGTCATGATGTCTCGATCGATGATGTTCAGCGATTCGATAGTCGAGGTGGGGATCGGAGAGAACACTCCGATAGAATTGAGAAGAAATCGGACAACGTCTTCCTGTGTTATCCAACAGTACGAAGATGGTTTGTTAAAGAATTTCTTTCTTGCATATGTGCTTCTCTGGTTTTGTATAGGTATCACCAGGTTCTGAGCCCCTTCAAGGATGCAATCTATAGCCTCCAACAAGCTGAAATATACAGAAACAAGAAAGATTGAGGCACGTTTTTTCTTGATAAATTGAGGAAACTGACAAATGATTTAATCACAAAGGTCCAAGAAAACATTCTCAGCAATGCGTGAAATCTCTTGCATTGGGTATATATCTATTTTTGTCCAAATTCTTGATTGACTAGATGCGTCATCTAAAACCTTAAAAGCTTAAGTCGTTACACAAATAACAAATTTATTTATTTAAATTATATATTCAACACACTCCTCATGCTCATTTCTTCACCAAACCTATGATATGTATGTCATTTTCATAAATACATGATAATTAGACTTGAAGGAGAACTCTAACTAATCTGATATCGCGTTAACTACCTTGTCTAGAGACCCAGGCTATTAAAAAAGAGAACAACCTTATTTATTTGAATTATATGTTCAACTATACAAAAAGTGGAAGATCAAAATCCCAAATTCGATCACTATTGCAGAAAAACACCCCCAACACTTTCATATTTAAAGGAACATCAAACCCTGCTCATATTGCATTCAAGAAAATGAGTATACAATTCCCCTCAAAACTATTTTTTCTCGATTCATTTTCTAAGCACCCTATTCAAGTTATCCAAAACAAAACGCCAATTCAATTCAAGAAAAAGGGACTCTTTAGTCGAAAACTGAAACATTAAACAAGAAAGCAGCCCAAGCCCTTAACGTGTACCGCAAGATGATGGCTCATTTAAGAACAACAATTTTGGAACGTCATTGCTCGTTTGAGCTGTAACGGATCTAATAATTATTTCATCTTAAAAGGTCAAACTTATTAAAAAAAGTAACACTAGTATACCGCTTCCTTGCGGTGAGATCCGACCGTATGCTCTATTGTGACAATGGATTGAAGCGGTGAACATTTTGGAGATAATTGGAGGAGGGAGATGATTGATTAAGGGAGATGGATTGAGGAGGTGAGCACATTTTGGAGATGATCGGTTGAGAAAAATGATCGAATTAGAGAGAAGGATTGAAGCAGTTAGCAAATTTTGGAGGAGATAATTTTGTGAGCAAATAAATTGGAAAACTCCGATTGTTGTGACAAGCTTATATATTTATTACATCTTTAATTGATGCTGAATTTACCTTAAAACAAAACATGCAGGAAAAAAGACTATCCATCATCGAAATGAAAAACCAAAAAAACATTTCTTACACTTCCAGCAATCAAAAAGAATAAAAATTTTAATATTGAACTACTTCTTCTAACAAGTTAATGCATTCTGTTTCTTGATTTCTTCTTTTCATTGTAAAAATCAAAATACATAAAGAAGAATTTAAATAAAAACGAACCTGGATTTAGGATCCAAATGCCTGACAATAGAAGCTCCTTTTGGCAAAATCTCAGAAACCCTATCCTCTAAAGCCTTAAAAGGATTGGCCAAATTCTCCTTTATGCAAAGAAAACAAATCACATCCGCCGTGCAAATTTTCCCCACGCATATGCAAGACTCATCAACGCATTTCCACACGCTTAAATAGGTCTCTTGAGATCTCTTCAGCGCCGTCAAGGCTTCGGAGACGGTGGCGTCCGCCGAGATCCACCTGAGCGCCGGCTTTCCAAGGCACAAATCTGATACCTCTCGGTTCAGGAAACTCACTGCCATGCAATATGAAGAAGATCTTTGAATTCGTAGGAGGAAGAGAGAGAAAGTGTTTGTATAGGACACAGAGAGAGAGAGAGAGAGAGAAGATTTAGAATAAGATTATCCGAATAGATATCTGTATATATAGAGAGAGAGAAATGGAAAAGTCTGGAAAATTGATTTTTGTACGGTACACCAAAGAAGATGAAATGGAAGAAGAGGGCATAATAGTTATAGGAAACCGTTACTGCTCATAATAACTTTCTTTTCATTTCTTTATTTTTTTAAATTGAGCTGGCCCAGTTGGGACAGTTGTACGGTAGGTCAGCTTACATATTATTATTATTTTGTTATTTTATTATTTGATTAAGGAAATGGTAAGAGATGGTCAATGTCCTCTGGCCCTTCAATGAAAACTATTTTTTATAAATTATTAAGAAAATATCAAAACCACTGTCATACCTAATGTGGTGTGCGAAGGGATGAAGGTTCTAGTAAAAGCCTTCGTTTTAATTAAAATCTTTATAAATATTTAATTTTAAATTTCGAGAGCTATTATTATTTCTCATAAAAATAACCCTTGGAATGTCATTCGTCAATAAATTAGCCAAGAGCTCGAAAAAATAGGCTCGCCAAGCCCCCATTGACTTTAATCTTCATTTTTGACCTTTAACTAAACAAGGAAAAATGAATGAAGTCTTCTCATTTCGCCTAATCAAAATCTTCATCCATCCCTCAAATAGGTGAGACATAGAATTTAAGAACCAACCAGCAAGCTACTTAAGCCCAACTCTGACGTATTCATTTTACTTTCGTCACACCACTTGATGGTTTTAGATAACAGAATATTCGAATGGTGAATTTTCACATGTCAAAGTTAGTTATAAAAAACTATGTAGAGATAACAACTACCAAATCTAGAGAAATATATGGCTGAAACAATAACCTTCTGCCCCATGACATAGAATCATCTAGAATTATGAGCTCACTTATAAGAAGACGACATGAGGTAGAAAAAGTACAAAAGATCATAAGACCCTATGGCTTACAAAACCTATAAATAGTCCAAATTAAACTAAAGAAAAAAAAGAACAATTATAAATTTTAGCCAAATTCTTGCTTCTTGAATTTTCAATCTTCAGACGGCATATTATAGAGGGTTGAGTTATTCGTTCAAGTAAAAAGGTGGACAAGAATTTGTTGGCTTCGATTTTAGTGGTCAACAAGTACCCTAAATATTGATTCTTTATATCATCTTGAGAGACTGATTGTTGAGCAAATGTGTGTATTTATGTTCAACAGTTCTAGACAGTTCAATAGTGTATCTTCTCAAAGAAAAAGTATTCTCGCGAAGACTTATTATCTTGTAGGTAATATAATGTTCTTTAATAGCTTGTCAAATTTCAACTTCTTAAAAATTGTGCACTTATATCAAGACATATATGACGTTTTTTTAAAAATTAATTAAATATAAATTTGACATTGTACACTATAAACAAAAATTAACATAAAATACAATTTACTATTTTCTTTATTAAATATAAAAAAAATTACAAAATTTACATGAAAAATAAAAATCGAGCAGTCTTGTATATAACTTAGGCAACAATTATAGGTCCATAATGTCGGTCTCTAGATAATTCACAGAATAACGTCAATATTGATGGTTATGTTAATAATATAATATATTTATATCTTCTGAAAAAGTAATATAAAATATATATCCCCTCCATGTAACAAAATCTAGAAGCATATGTTAAATATAATTAGTGTCAATTTTATTTTACTAAAATTTTGATAGAATTTGATAAAATGTGCAATTGAAAAATTAATAAAAATTGTGAGTCTCATGGTTAAAATTAATTGTTAATTTTGACTTTTATTTCAATTTTAACTTTTTAATAAATTTTTAAGTAAAATTAAATAAAATTTTAATTATATAGAGAAGTCGCATTTGAATTTGTTAGGAAAACGTCATTGTCGTTCCAATAAAAGGACAAAATCCTTGTCAGGTTGTAGATTAATCCGTATGGGCCAAGTACACTTTAATTCAGATCCACTTAAGTACACAAATTGAGACTTTTCAAATTGAACGTAAATATCTAGAAATAACAATATGATTATATATATAAAAATATATATAATATTGAATAATTTAGTGGTTCCTAAGAATGATTTGGACATTGAAGTGTACGGTTACGACTTTTGAGACGAAGTAAGAGGACGTCCACGAACCTCATGGACAGCTACTTGTTTTTATTATTTGTCGACTTCGAGCACAAAATTATTCTTAATAGATAAATTGGACTATAAATTTGTTAAGGGTAATATGATAATTTTCTATTTTAAATTGATTCCGAATAAGTTATGTCAACTGATTACAAAATTGACGTCAATCTTCATGTATGATTTTATCACTTTGCAAGAGCATACAACAAAATCTCTCTTCCACCCCTACCCTATTCTACTCTACTCTCTCTTATCCAACCCAGTCCAACCCAATCCATGATTAACCGAAACATTTTTAATAACCCTATTTTTTATTTTTTATTTATGTTTACTAGTTTTTTTAATTTTAAGAAATGTCATTGTCAAACTCCTTCCACAAGCACTCAACCCACTTGAGCTCCGGGTTCAATCATTATAACAAAATTTTCCCATTTTATCTGATATTTTTCTCAATTATTCCATTTATATCTTAAGATTTTCCATTTTAACTTTTTTTAAACATGAGGAAGCAGAATACAAGAGCCCAACGCTTCAAATCAGAGGTATTGTTATAAGATTTTTCAGATTTCCCATTTTCAAATGATTACCTTTTGTATGTATGTATTTGCTTTTTGTTTCCTTGTTTTGTTTTGTATAGATGACTCGAGAGAGATTGCACACAAGTTGGGCTGAAAATTTATGTTTTGGTTGGCCTGCAGCTTTTCTGGGCTCGGATGTGGGTCGAGTTGGGTTGGATTGGGTTGGGTCGGGTCGGTTGGGGGAGAAGATCCTTTTTTTTTTCTTTTTTTTTTTAATTTTTTTTTTAAAAAAGTTTATAATTTATTTACAATTCTAAAAAAGATGATGAGTGCAAATACAAAATTTTTCATTGTATTTTCTCTTTAATTATTTAAGTCAAGGGCAAATTTGTCAAAAAAATTATTTGGGAACCATTTGTGCGAGTAAAATAAAAATATTAAGATGGTATCTCCGAATAAAATTGAATGATGATGGTATTGTTACAAAGTTAAAAGAATAGAGACTGTGAGACTGTGAGTGTAATTAACTCAAAAAACTAAAAAAAAATGTTTTGTTGGTGAGCACTCTCATCCTGCAAAATGATCAATTTGTGACTTATATTCAAATTTACAGTTTCTCTTAATTATATAGTTTGTCCGAAAGTGATATCGAAATTTAAGAAACCGTCAATAATAGTATCAATACTCACAACTACAAAAATGCTAAAAAAACAATTGAGGCAAAAACAAATATCAATACAAAATAAGTACTAAATAAAAACTTTATTACTTAAGGTGCCAATACCAAACAATTTTTTTTTTTTTTTTTTTTAAAAAAAATTGTGGTTGAAAGATTGTTTGGTCACTGGTTGTTTGTGTCCACGAAATTATATTGGGCTGTCTTTGAGATATTTTGATAATCTTACAGGTGGGTAGATAATATTCTGATATTCTCTATGAGATGAAATGGATATTCCAAATAATATTTAATATAATAGTTAGTTTCAAAAGCTAGATGGGGCCAAAAATTACACTTGTGTGTTGTACAATTACATAGCAAAACAATGTTTGTATGTTATGTCTATTCGGTGTATTAATATCGATACTTAGTCAATATCAAATTTGTACTATAAGTCTTTAACTTACAAAAGTAACCTTGTACTATGAGATTAGCCACCAAACATTGCCAAGTTGGAGAGTCTAGACTCAAGACAAGTAAAAATCTATACGAAGAGGTCAATACTCAAACTTTGTTTAGTAATAAAGTAACCATAAGAAAGGGCCCGAACTCAACTACGTATGAAAACCAGCATGGCCAATCTAGATGCGAAGCTAACGACCCCCCACCTTTTCAAGTATCGTCACTTATCAAAAAGGAAAACTGTATAAACTTTGTATGTAATTCTTGCCTCTGTGTAAGTTGAGCAAAGAGAGGGCCTCTAAATGTTGTAACAAAAAATTCGTCCATCCCAGTTCAATTTCTATTGACTAAACAAGTGGAAGAGGCCAAAACAACGCCATAATCCGAGCACAAATTTGAAAATTGCAAGTTCTTCAAAATATCATTTCTTGATGACGCCGGACTCAGGAAAAGAAAGGTCATATAGGACCTCAAACCGCACTCGTCACTCGTAACTTGTTAGCTAAAATGGACTTTAGAATATTAAAATCTTTTAATCTATTGTACAGTCTAGTCTAGTTGAGTTTATAATTGCGTACCAAACATTCTCTTACACGACAATTCCAGAAAATCCCCAATTTGTACATGTTTTAATTAACTCAAAAAGGTGTCAAGAATTACCTTGAATTATCCTGAAATGTTTGAAGCTAACAACATGTTTTACCTTGGGGAGCCTTGGCGTTTGTAATGAAACTGACCAAGCATGGATTTCGCATGTTTGATAGTACTGAAATTATTTTTTAAGTGCTGAAATTATAAGTTGTTGGTGAATGTGTGGATAAAAAGTAGATTGTAAATTGTAGGTCATATGAAATGCGTGAATAAAAAATATGTTTGACTAGTTTGACCAGCTAAAATTATAATTTAAGCAACCTCAAACATATACTAAGATCATCTTCAGCAGCCTAAGAGAGAACAAAAGCAACGAATAACATAAACGACTAATAATTAACGAAAGAAGAATACTTAAATATCATAGATATTGCCAAGTTTAATTTGCAAGCATGTTAATTCCCCACAATTGGCCTCATCTTCAAACATCTCACAATGAACACATTGATTTGGTTCACAAAGAAAATCAAAAGCTCAAAGTCGAGAGGGAGTTGCAAAATATGAAGTCGTTTACATATTTGATGTGCATTTAAAAGCATTTAACCTCCAACATATACAGAGGCTAAAATACAAAAATTCTTTGTTAAGCAGTCAAGATAAGTGTATAAACATGCATTTAAAAGCATTTAGCCTCCAGCAGATGCAAAGTTGGAGAATTGAAAATTAGGCATATCGCAGTTCATAAACTACATTGTCTTGAACTTCATTTCCGAATGTAGAATGTATGAAGGGGAATTAAATACATATAGGATAGTAAAGAGAATAGATTTGTTAAAGTTTCGTAAAAGCATATGAGCATATATTATTTACGCAAGTAAAAGGGAATCAAGAGCTTGCTTATTTTTTATAGTTTATGTTGCCTGTGGAATAGGAACTCAAAATTGAGATGTTTTACTAGTACACTAAACATGGAAAGGTTAAGAAGGTTGTCCATTTCTAGTGTTACTGTTGGGTAGTTAGATTAGCTCTTCTTATTTATTGTATGTCAAGAATTAGATATTGACTATGGATTGTCAAGAGAATCCATCACGTGAATCACGAATCTTCATCGATTAGGACCTAAAAATGTACTGTTGGGTAGTTAGATTAGCTCTTCTTTTACTGTTCAGTAGTTAGGTTAGCTCTTCTTTTAATGGATTCTCATGAATTTCTCATGAATTTCTAGTCTTTTTATTAAAAATTATATTTTTATCTTATCTATTGTTAAAAGCAACTTGTCAATGTTACTTTTGAAATAAAATTTAAAATTTCACCATACCATTTCAAGTCTATTTTTTTTTTTTCTCAAACTAAATTATGTTTTGACGAGAAACTTGCTCTAAAATTAATGTTGACAAATCAACACTCCATAAAAGCACACAATTTTCTGAAGATTTCATTAATTGATAAATTTTAACAAATTTTAATAGATTTGGAACTATAATTATAACTCACTAAATTTTTTAACAATTTTAACTCAAAAACTCAAAATTTCAATTGGTTCTTCTCTCTCAAACCTCTTACATTTCTCCATCTTTAGCATTGTAAGTAAAAAATAGATATATCTTTATTGATAAAATAAGAGTTAATTTTACTGACGGTTACTGAAGTTTTATAAAACAGTCATTGATGTTACAAAGTTTCAGCATCGGTTACTGAAGTATATTAACGCGTTCACTGACAACCATTCTGTTAAATTTTCAGCGTGAATTGATGACGTATCACTGTTAAGTGTCTACGTAGTATATAATCGGTCGATATTTGACAAAAATTGATGCCACATGACTTAAATGTATTAATGACAATAAATTTAGACCACAAAATATACACCTAAAATATGAGGACCTAGCTGCAATTTATGGACAATATCTAAATCCAATTTTCAAACCATTTGCATAACCCGATTTTCTCCAAAAACCATCTCAAACCCTAAGGGCCTGTTCTCTTTGGTGTTTTCAACCCATTTTCTGTTTTGTATTTCTAAAAATAGTCAAAACGTGTTCTCATTGCTATTTTTGAAAATGCATTTTTGAAAACACAAAAAAAAAAAATACAAAGAAAACGGAAAACAATAAAAACATCATTTTGAACGTTTTGTTAACAAAAGAGGTTGGTGGCCAAAATTTGGTCAGCGTTTCGAATCCAGCTCCAAGCATTTCTTTTTTTATTTTATTTTACGCTTCCAGCACAAATTGATTATTTAATCAAATCCCGCGTTTTTTTAACAAAGTGCGGCTCTTTGTCCAAATGGCCAGAAGCGTGGATGTGGAAGAGGGAGGTCACAGGTTCAATTCCCAGCTCCTTTACATGTTTTTAATTCTTTTTAATTGTTTTTAAATGTATTTAATTCTATAATTAAATGTTTTTTATTCTATAATTAAATTTTTTTAGTTCATTTTAAATGTTTTTAATTGTTTTTAAATATTTGTAATTTCATAATTAAATGTTTTTAATTGTTTTTAAATATTTGTAATTTCATAATTAAATGTTTTTAGTTCATTTTAAATGTTTTTAATTTTTTTAATTGTTTTTAAATGTTTTCAATTCCATAATTAAATATTTTTAGTTCATTTTAAATGTTTTTAAATATTTTTAATTTCATAATGTAATGTTTTAATTGTATTTAAATGTTTTTAATTCTAAGTTTAAATTGTTTTTAATTCCATAATTACATATTTTTAATTGTTTTTAATTGTGTTTAAATATTTTTCAAAGTTTGAATTATTTTTAATTGTTTTAATTCCAACTCCAAATTTCTTAAAAATTTCAAGTAAACGCTTTTTCGAGTTTTCTATTTTCAGAAACAATTTTCAAAAACACCATAAAGAACGAGTTTTCACAAATGCCAAAACAAACACTCAAAACACAAAACACAAAATGAATTCAAAACTCAAAACACAAAACTCAAACGCAAAGAGAACACTACCTAATTTTCTACCCAATTAGTTAAATCGGGTTGTGCAAATGCTTTGGAGATATAATTTAGATATTGTCTAGAATTTACAGCTATGTCATAATGTTTTAGGTGCATCATTTGTAGTTCGAATTTATTGTTATTAGTATATTAAGTCCACATGGCATCAATTTTTGTCAAATGTCGATCGATTGTGTGCCACGTGACACTTAATGGTAACACGTCATCAACGTTGAAAATTTAAACAGATTGACCGTCAGTGAACGCGTTAGCAGTGATCGGCGCTAAAATTTTATAATTACAGTGACCATTTTATAATTTTGTTGAAACTTCAGTCACCTCCAATAAAATTAACCCGATAAAATATTCATAGTGAAACTTATTAAAAATAAAAAATAAAGAAAGAATTAAGTACTTTCGTCGATGATACCAACAATTTGGCGACCACTTAATTATTGAAATATTTAATTAAATCTAACTCTTCGGCCAATGAGGTACATCGCACATATATTTTTATAATAATGTCTCAAACAAGAATATTAAATTGATCAACACAAGTGACCAAAGCATTGTTGGAAAATACCATCGATGATTGTGATGCATCAACGATGGAGTTGCGTCGGTGAGAACAAACAATATCATCGATAATTATGTGTAAATTATCAATAAATATTGATTTTTTCCATAATCAATGACAATAGTATCATTATTGACCATTGGGATTTTGGCACAAATGGTCTTTAACGTATGTATTTAATGTGTTTTTTATCTCTAATATTTTATTTTTGGCTAGGATGTTCCTAACCTATGTTATTGGGTGCAAAAGTCGTACCTATGGACGGATTCTATCCAAATGTGCCGTTAATTGGGTAAATGTAGTGCAATTTTTTTTATTTTGTCTTTAACTGAAGAGGCAAAATCGTCAAATCACATTTTTTCTTTTTTCTTTTTTTCCCTTTTACTCTTCATAATACCCAACAATAGTTTGAGAAATTTGAAGAAAAAAAAAACTTTTACCACACTGAAACGCGAGAAAATCTTCATTCAATCATTGTAAAACCTTAAATTAAACCCAGGGAGAAGAAAATCAGATTGCGTTGGATGAACTGTTTTTTAGGACTGGTGTGCAGATATAGTGTATTTGGTTTTGCAAATGTATAAATGACAATCATAATTTATAGGTCTCAAATGTGGTTCCTATGTTTTTTTTTAAGGAGATTTTTCTGGTTTTACAAATGTGTAAATGACACCAGTTAATTGAAAAATTCTCTGCAAATGTTGTTTGAGGGGAATGTTCGTACAACTTTTTCAATAGGTTTAAGACTAATATTGCACCATTTTACATTCGTTAGGGACCAGTTGTGCACCTTTACTAAAAAAGTAAAGACCAGTTGCGTACCTTTACTGAAAACATTAGGGACCACATATGCATATGAAATGTTAAGGACCATTCACACACTTTTACTGAAAATGTTAGGGACCATCTATGCACCATCTCCAACAATTTTCATCTCCAACAACTTTCATTTTCAACAATTTTCATTCATTCATCCAACAACTACAATACACATTACAACATGTTACCAGAGAACCTTAAACAACCAAAAACCAAATCTTACAACTCCCCACATAGAACTCCAAAATCAAATTTTCCAAGAACCAAAAAACCAAATCTTTCAACTCCGCACATAAAATCCAAAAATCAAATCTTCCAAGAATCACCCATCTTCTTTGGCAAAACAAACTTCAAAAATTATGAATGGAAGTGGAAATGGAAGCCTAAACCTTATGTGAGTTGATTTTTTATTTCTTTTTTTATTTTTCAAAACATGGAATGGAAGTGGATAAATGAAGAGTAAAAGTGGGAATAAAAATGTGATTTGACAATTTTGCCCCCGCAGGTAAAGACAAAATTAAAGAGATTGCACTACACTCACCAAACTAACGGTACATTTAGACGGAATTCGTCCATATGAACCACTTTTGCACTAAATAGCATATGTTATTGACCTCCTAGCCAAAAATAAAAGATTAGGAATAAAAAACACACTAAAAGCATACGTTAGAGATTATTTGCGCCAAAATCCCTTGATCATTTGCTCCATTTATTTTATTTTTAGTATTTTTGAAGACACTGCTTAAAATTAGAAGATTTTTATAAAAATAAAAATATTTACATAAAAATAAATTAAAGAAGAAGCCCGTTAAATTGCTAGTAAAACCCTAGTTTCAAACAGAGGCCAGGAAGCTGGAAAAAGTAAATTTCCCTATAACCCCACTATCTTATGCTGCTTCTTGTTACATAGGACCATTATTATCAATCATAAATGGCGTCAATGATGAAAATCCCAATGAATACCGGTTTCGCTACTCAGCAAATGCTCATTCCATCGTCCCGCGGAAGTTCTCTAGGCAATACTATCAATGTAAACGTTTGCAAAAGGCGAAAATATTTGGTTGCGATGGCAAGTAATCCAGTGCAATCTGTCGCGCTCGTGCCTTCGTTTTCGCAAAATGTTGGGATTCCTATTATGGTAATTTTAAGTATTGTCGATTTTCTCAATTTTATGTGTGACTGGATTTGTGCGTTTTAATAGAAGTAATTTGTTTATTGTTGGTTTGATTTGAAGCGGAATTGTTAATTGAATAATGAAAATCGGTGTTATTATGGAAAAGGCAGTGATTATGTTTGTTTAAGCCTAATGAAAGTAAATCTTTTAAGCTTAGCCAAACCTGCTGGCAGAGAATCATGTTAGGCTTTTTTTTTTTTTGTTTGGAAAGTTGCTTTTTTATTTTTTAGAATTTTAGTATAATACGGTACTTCTTTAAAAGTAAGTTTGCTTTCTTTTTAGATTGAGCCAAACATGTGTGCTCCTTGTAGTATCTGCACATGAGCGAATTGCTAGTTTAGGATTTAGAATGTGGATTTTACAAGATTGATTGGCATTGACATTTTCTTTTTTTGGTCAGAATATGACAGAACTGCACTAAAAAATAAAAACCACATAAATTTCTGGTTTTAACAATCCAATTTGCCTCGTTTAATTACTTGAAGTATTTAAATGACGCACTAGTCTTCGTGCATCCTCAGAAGTTCCTATATCACGAAATTACTCCCCTTCTAAAAAACACACTAGTCCATAGCTTTCGAAAATTCCAACATATACATTAGATAATTATTTTTTATTCCTTTGGATTTTCCTAGTTGAACCGAGTTCTTGGGAGAAGTGCTTGATGTTCCCTCCTCGATTAGATTTGTTATTACGAAATTTAACAGTATTGGACCTATTGGCACTTGTGACTTGTTTTAGTTTATTTCTCAGCTGCTGTATCCACTTCATTTTTCCCCCAAAAGTTCAAGACAATTCTCAGACGATATTGACATTTATAACTATTTATGATCAGAATCATTGTTCTGATTTTTTTAGTAGTTGTATAAAGACAACATATTGGTTAATCGAGCTTTAGCGTTTCGGATGCAGGTAAATGGTTGTACTGGAAAGATGGGGAGGGCTGTTCTTGAAGCTGCTATCTCTGCTGGACTTAACCCTGTTCCTGTAGCATTAGGTGGTCCTGAAGAATCTGGGAAAATTGTGGATGTTGGTGGAAAGGAGATTGAAGTGCATGGCACATCTCAAAGAGAAGACATTCTAACTTCTGTTTTAAATGAATATCCAAATTTGATTGTGGTAGACTACACGGTCCCAGCTGCTGTGAATGGTAAGCATATGTTGATTTACGGTATAATGCAAAGGTTTAACTTAGTTTCCAAAATGCTTTTGCTAAGTAAGCTAGAATCCAAAGTTTCAGATTGTGCACTTTTTGTATTGTGCTATACAGAAAATGCTGCACTGTATTGCAAAGTTGGAGTACCATTTGTAATGGGGACCACTGGAGGAGACAGGGAGCTGCTGTATAAGACTGTGGCAGACTCAAATGTTTATTCTGTGATCTCTCCACAAATGGGTAAACAGGTACTGTAAACTTTGCAATCGTTATTTGGTTTGTGTATGATGCTCAATTGTTTTCTTGTATTTTACATTTGTAGAACCTGTTTCACTGATGTCTTTTAGGTGGTAGCATTTCTTGCAGCCATGGAAATTATGGCAGAACAGTTTCCCGGAGCTTTCTCTGGGTATAATTTACAAGTGAAGTCTCTATAATCCCTTTCTTTTCTAGGTTTGATTATGGTTTTTTCTTGTCCTACATTTAATACATACAAATACAAGGTTTTCCACAGGCGTCAATTTATTGAACAACTCGCCTTTCTTTCTTATTAGTTTTTTTTTGGGCTGTGTGTGTGTTTGCATGAAGGGGAGTGCACATGTTAGCATACAAATAGCATACTGGGGGAAAAAATAATAATAAGATCCTCTGAGCTTCTACTACCATCAGTTGATAGTTCCAGTAATATCCACTTCCACCTTAAATTAGGGAGTTATTTATCAGCTATATACTGGGTCATTGATGTTTAATTGTGTATGAATGGCTTGTCTCTTAGAATGATGAAAAAGGAAAATTTGAGAATGCACTGATGCATTCCTTTTTTCTGATTGTCAGTACCTTACAGTCAGTGTTCATTTCTCAATTGCATTATAAGACAATGCACCTCAAAAACTTTATCGTAATCATTCAGTGGTCTTTGGAAGTTCCCCTTTTTGCTTTTTTATCATTTTCCTGATATATCATATATATTCATGAGCTCAAGAATGACATTTTGTTCCTTATTTTTTTCTTTGAGCATGTTTTTTTCTCAATGTAATGCTTGGATTAGTCATATTTGAAGTTGTAAGTAAAAGTCTAAACTCGCTCTCTCTTTTAATCCCTGTTAAAACTTATATAAGGTGATGGAATCCCATCAAGCTAGCAAATTGGATGTTTCTGGAACTGCTAAGGCTGTCATCTCATGCTTTCAGAAACTTGGAGTCTCCTTTGAACTAGATCAGGTGCGTTTGGGGTGTTCATTGTAGACATTTTATTGAAATATATATTTCTTTTCCCACACCTTTCAAGGATGAAAACATAGCTATTGTGGAAATTATTGCTCCATACTTTTCGTGTTAAAGAGCCTCAGGCTTTTTGAGTTAAAGAGCCTCGGCCAACGTACTCAAATGTTATTATATGATGAAGCTCAACTTTTTAGGGAAGTAGTCAATGCTCTCTACTCGTCATAATTTTCTCATCATTTCTTCTCTTCATTCTTTTCTGCATTGGAGGAGTTGATTGACTGTTTTGATATGTTCCCATTTAGAAAATGAAATTCATTAGTGTGGAGATTGTTGGTTCAAGTTGAGAAGTGGTTTAGGAGATGAGTGATCAAGATGCATTCTGAAAAAGAGTAGCGGGATAGGTATGACTTGGGGATTGGGGGCACTGGAAAACTATGTAATTGGCTGATATCAATGACGCTGCATTTGACCAGTGAACTAAGCTTAAATGGTAAAATTACCATGACACGAGGTGGTTGCAAAAGATTTGGTTTCTTTGGACCTTCAAGTATAGGTAGTTCTACATCAAACGGAAAAGTGAAAAATGATTCACGCAACTGAAACCAAGTTTATGGGATTAAAGCGCAGGTTGCTGATGTATTCTTGGTTCATTGAATCATTGTCTATGATTCATTGATTCTTTATCAGAAATTGCTTGCAGTTAAAAGGACTGCTTTTCGAATAGCTTTCAGGTGCTAAGACTAGGAAATCACATTTCTGGCTTTGGAGAGAGAATTGCCCTATTCTCGTTTTGTTCTTTTAATGTTCTCTGATTATGCTGGATCAGTTAACTTGCAATGAAGTGGATATCATTTTTCCCCGTTTCTGCTCAGAGGAGTGTGAGCCCATCATGATCCTGCATCTTGCCCCCATGATATATTTCGCTGTGACTTTGTTGTCAAGTGCTTATATTTATGATATCTTGTAAAGAATGGCATACTCTTGTTACAAATAGGAATTCAATTGATGTTTTCAGGCTTTCGACTTCTACTTTTTGATATTTATTCTCAATCTCCAATTAGGTTCAACTAATAAGAGACCCCAAGTTACAAATTGAGATGGTGGGTGTCCCAGAAGAGCATATATCTGGCCATGCTTTCCACATGTATCATTTGACGTCGCCTGATGAAACGTAATATACTAACCCTCATTTTCAAAGTTGTTATGATACTATCATTTTTTGCAAGCTGCAAATATTTGCTTATACAATTTCTTTTGTTTTTTTTCGAAAGTGTTTCCTTTGAGTTTCAGCACAATGTTTGCGGGCGATCAATTTATGCAGAGGGTACGGTTGATGCTATACTTTTCCTTGCCAAGAAGGTAATTATAGTTCGCAGTTGTTTGTGATAGATGTAAACTCATTTTTGGCATCCCAATTGTTCAAAATAATGAGTTGAACAAGTTAGTTGTATAGTCCCCTTTTCACAGTTTGTGTACTGCATATGAAGTCTTCTTGTGCATGCAGGTTCAATCGAAAGCAGACAAGCGGATATATGACATGATCGATGTTTTGCGTGAGGGTAACATGAGATAAGGACTGTTCTCAACCCGATATATATTTATTTGTAGTTCTCGGGATAGTAGTCCTTTTATACATGTGTAATGCCTCTGTCGACCATGATGCTATAAAATCTTGTAACGACATGGAATCAAAATTTGAAACTAGAGGGTCATATCAATTTTTGTACCTAGAGAAGTTTTAGCATCGTGTACGTGGTGTGGGTCATTCAATAGGCTGATTTTGGCGTTCTAACTCTTTAGCACAATTGCCCTTAATGTTGCACTTGGAGTTGCTTTATTGATATGCTATTACAAATTTAGTCCTTAAAACCTTTGATCTTTCTTCCTTCTCCTCCGAGCTTCTGTTTTGGCTAGGAGTGGGTCAGAGTTCTCGATTAGAGGCCAATGCAGTTTTCGACTGTATGAGCTGTCCAATGAATCTATTGTAAATGCATTTTAACCTGGACAGGGTCAATGTATGTGATGAACAGAACAAGCATATCTTTTTTGACACTTATAGACAAAAGTTTAAAATGTAAACAGGGACAAATTTATTTATTTAAATTGTATTTTGAACAATCTTAAACACGATAGTTCTCAAGTAAATCGTTCATAAAGTAAATCGTTCATAAAGAAGCATTATATCAACCGTGGCTGATAAGAAAGTTGACAGTTAGCTGATTCACTTGGTCAGGAAATTGCTCCTGCACAAAATGACTGCCTTCTGGTAAATATGTTGTCTCCAATTTAGGAACAAACATTTTTGCCTGCCCACTTCTTACATAATCTTCCAAGCCTGGAAATTTTAAGACATAGTCCTTCATACCCATGATCAGAAGTGCTGGAGCTTCAACTTTCAGATTTGCTATATTGAACTCTTCATTGATTGACCTACAAAAAAATTCTTAATTTCAGCAAATAAAAATTCAAAAAATAAAAATGAAGAGGGGGGTATTTGGGGAGTGTCTGAAGCAGCCAGAGCCATTGGCAGCAAACTTGTATGGCCCTCGAGGAAATAAGCATTTGAAATCGTTGGAGATGAACTTATTTTCTTTACAAAAATCTTTTGAAGAAGTGTACTATGACGTTCACGTGATGGTAATGTAATGGAAAATTTTTCGAAAATAGCTCTCTTGCAATGGTCGAGGTGGGAAGTGACATTTTTAAATTCTTTCGTTTAAAAGGCCTTCTTCGTAGATTGAATGTTCGTTTTAACTTTATTGAAAGTAGTCTTCAACATATCATTATCTTCATCATCACCTCTAAACACCTATCCCCTGAATCCCCAACCCCCTTCCCTGTCTCACCCCTACCCCCCTACTGTGGGCTCAAAAAACTCCAGTGAAGCAACTCGAGGGTCTCCTCTCAGCATGAGGAAAATGAGAGCCCCTGCTGTGAGCTCAAGATATTCCCAAGTAGGGGGAGGCAGGGGATGGGAAGGGAGCTGTGACATAGAAGTCAGAAAGAAGAATGGTTTCTTAAAAATATCAACTAAAACGAGACCATTGTACATAAATAGTTAGCAAGGTACAATATGAGACGAGACGACATACATAGAATGTGCTAATATCTTTGGAAAAATCGAGAACAAGTAAAAAATTACCTATATGGAACTTTCAATGCAGTTTGGAAACCCGATTTAGTATATAAAGAACCATAGCTCTCAAGATCTTCCTCAGTGAACCAAGGTGGTAAAGGAGTAGATGAATCCACAATATCCATAATCTCCTGGTTTTCCTGAGCAATCGGTATTTCACTTCGTGAGAAGAGAATATAGATATTCCGTACAACTGTTTTAGAGTCGAGACGACCAAAATCAGCCTCAGCTCTTCCAGGTTCCTGGATTAAGATTCAACAAAAAGGTTCAAGGTTTAGCTCAAACTAAATCAATTCTCTATTCTTAATAGAAAGAACATGAAGATTTTTTCGTACCAGCCATCTTGACATATAAAATCCTTCAGGAAGATGTTCAAGAAATGCAGAAGGACCTGGAGGAACAAAAGGTACACCCAGTGTAACAATTCCAGATACTTTCTCCGGGTGGAGAAGGGCAAAGATGTGAGCAACTCCGGCTCCAAAATCTTTAGCTATAAGAAAAACCTGTGAATATAAAAAATTAATCAACATACAAAGTTTGGACTACTCTCTTGTTGACTTTTAAGATGGAACTCAAGAGACTCGAATCGCATCAGACTTCAAGAAACTCAAATAGCAATTTGATCAGTCTAAAACTCAAGTGAGGAGTCGAATTCTAAGATTAGAGCCACGTGAAGGAAAATCTCGCATAAAAATGAAAAATCGAGGATTCAATACACATAAAAATGAAATTCAACTAACCATACAAAAGAATGAGCTGTATTTTCATGAAAATTACCAAATATAAGGTGTTGAATCCAGTATTACTCCGTATAATAAATATGTACCTTCGAAATGGCAAGAGCATTAAGCAGCTCATTGAGGTCAGAAATGAGGTCAGTAAAGGTGGCCTTCTCGGGTTCGGGAGGCGGTTCAGACAGCCCGTACCCTCTGTAATCGGGTGCAATGGCTCTGAAACCGGCTTTGTTCACGGCAATCATCTGGTGGCGCCAAGAGTACCATATTTCCGGGAACCCGTGCAAGAAAACCGCTACTGGTGATGATTCGGATCCGATTTCAGCGAAATGGATCTTTAGCCCGTTTACTTGTACGTACTTGTGTTCTATTTCTTCCATTTTCAACGCTTACATATTTTCAGAGAAAACTGATTTAATTTGTAGTAGTTGATGAAAGAGAAGGGGGATTCCAGCTGGAGCCGGCAGAATTTACCAAATTCTTGTCATTGTTAACGGGAAAGTCCGGATGCGAAACCTCCACATGTCTCAAAGGCTCTTTGATCAGATGCGTTGTAAATCGAGGAATGTGTATGAGTGACAGAGACCTGAGGGAGAGAGCCAACAGGCCAACTCACAGAACAGACTCCCACAATATTTCAGTGAAAATCTGTCCCACATGGAAATCGAACGTGTGTTGCCAAAGAATTTTTCCCAACGTCATCTCAAAGACTCAAACCTTACCCACTCGCCTATGCTCCTGGGGGCAAATTCTTGTCTGATTAGGAGTAGATTAGTTTGGTGTTTATTTAAGTAATACTTT
The DNA here is from genome assembly GCA_030279155.1 of Forsythia viridissima. Lineage (NCBI taxonomy): Eukaryota > Viridiplantae > Streptophyta > Magnoliopsida > Lamiales > Oleaceae > Forsythia > Forsythia viridissima. Next base: position 2,733,706 of record CM059044.1, on the reverse strand, counting down.
AACACACATTTGGATGAATATAAATGATAAAAAAAATAAAATAATGAAAGCTATATAGTACATTGTCTAAATATGAATAGTGTGCTCGACATCATTTTTTTTTTTAATGCCACGTAAATAATTTAAGTTGATATGACATACTTTTTAATGTAATCCACAATTGCATTAGAGATGCTGTAAAGATACTGACTAGAATGGCAAAATACTCCACCTCTGTCGCATCTCTCATTATTAATGAAGCGGAGAATCCACGCTTCGTTAAGTCATCATGACGGAAATGGAGAACATGGTCCTCATTTCGAATTTTCCAAACTCGTTTTGAATATTTTTTTTAAAATTTAAATTGTATTTTAAAAAATATATATTAAAAAATAAATAAATAATTAAACTTAACGATAAATTAGAATATTTTAATCCGTCCCATCCTACCACTATCGTCTTGAATTGGGGCATGATGGAGACATGGTTCTCACCTTGAAAGCCTCGTTCCACCGTGTCTGAAATTGGGACAGGACGAAAAGCATGGTTCTCATCCTCAATTTTTCGTCTTTGCTTTAAATGTTATTTTTATATTTTAAAATTTAAATTGTATGTAAGATATAAGTAAATATGACGATAAATAGAGATATTTTAATAGAAAATTTATAAAACTAGACAATAAAAATAGTGATTTTTGAAAATAGCAACTTTTAATAGTATTTACAAAATGGCAACTTTTATATGTAAAAAGTTAGATATACTTTTTTTTATAAAAATGACAATTTTTTTTGGCTTTCAAAAGAATTTACTTACCGATTTTTTTAAAAAAATGATAGTAGAATTAATAAATGACAGCTTGAATCGTCGATATAAAATTTTTTTTTGCCTATAAGTCACATGTAGGTAGGTGATTTGTTTCAAATCAGGTCAAAATATTTTTCAAAATTCAGGTCAAAATATTTTTCAAAATTGTGATTAAATCATACTTTTCAAAGCAATATTTCAAATTAATCCCAAAATTACCCATGTGATCCATATTTTCTATCGACTTTTTTCCACTTCTACAAATATCTTCCACCTCCGGCGAGTGCTTCTTCTATGGCGGAGGTGGATTACTAGGCTTTTAGTCGGGCTCCTTGTTGGGCTCTGACAACTGCATACTGTGTAGCTAGCAGCTTGAAATAGTTGTTGTAAATTGTTTAAATTTGATGAATTTGTATGGAGTGGTAATGATTTGTTGTTGTAAATAGTTTAAATTTGACGATTTCTGTAGAGTTGCCATAATTTGTTGCTGTAAATAGTTTAAATTTGATGAATTTGTGTTGAGTGACCATGATTTGTTAATATAAATAGTTTAATTTGATGAATTTTTGAAAAGTAGCCATTATTTGTTGCTGTAAATAATAGTTTTAATTTCTGTAGGGATGATTTATTTGATGAATTTTTTGTAAAGTGACCATAATTTGTTGCTGTAAATAGCATGTTGAATTTATGTGGGGATGATAGTGTATTATAGAAAACAGTAGAGATAATTTGTTTGATGAATTTCTATAGAGTGACCATGATTTGTTGCTCTAAATAGCAACTTTAATTTCTGTAGAGATGATATTATATTATAGAAAACAGTAGGGATGATTTGTTTGATGAATTTCTGTAGAATGGCCATAAGTTGTTGCTGTAAATAGTAGCTTTAATTTCTGTATGGATGATTTGTTTGATGAATTTTTGTAGAGTGGCCACAATTGTTTACTGTAAATAGTAGCTTGAAAGCCCGTTTGGTAGAGTTTATAAACTAGTTTATTTGACAAAAATAGTTTATTTGACCAAAAAATTTGCCTTGATAGCCTAACATTTTTTACCACTATTTGTTAAATAAACCATTTTGGTCAAATAATCTAGTTTATAAACTCTACCAAACGGGCTTTGAATTTATGTATGGATGATACTGTATTATAGAAAACAGTATGGATGAATTGTTTGATGAATTTCTGTAGAGTGACCATGATATGTTGCTGTAAATAGTAGCTTGAATTTCTGTAGGGATGATACTGTATTATGGAAAATAATATGGATGATTTGTTTGATGAATTTCTGTAGAATGGCCATGATTTGTCTGATGAATTTCTGTAAGGATGATACTGTATTATTGTAGATTATTCTTTGTGTTGTTAGTCAAGTGTGTTGTTTGATACTGTATTATAGAAAACAGTATCATAACAGAAATGAACATAGAATTGGCATACGTGCTCAAAATTTTAATTATAATATATTTTTAGAATCGTCTCGACGAATCGATCAAGACTATTTACTTTGCTATGGATTTTTAGTTGTTTGAAGTCGTTTCTTTAGTTTGTCATGTCTTAACAGTATTATAGATAAATGTATCTTAATATATATGTATCATATATAAAAGTATCTTAATAAAACCATATCATATATACAAACTACAACCCAATAAAATAACAGTATCATAGATTGAAATATTACCGTAATAAAATAGTATCAAAGATAAAAATATGGTATAAGTACACCATATCAATTTATCTAAATAAATTAGTATTATAGATAGAACAGTATCATAGATAAAACTATGTAGAGATGTTTTACTGGTTGAAGTAATGATATTGTTCTTAAAATACTTCATTAATATTACAAGATCATTAATACTATTTGCATTCAATAACAGTATCATATATTGAAACAGTATCATATGTTGAAGTATTATTATAATAAAACAATATTAAAGATAAAATCTAGTATAAATATATCATACCACATTATCTAAATAAAAAATTATCATAGATAAAACGGTATCATATATAAAATTAAGTAAAAAATATTTTAATGGTTAAAGTAATAATATTGTTCTTAAAATACTCCATTAGTAGTACAAGATTATTGATATTGTTTGCATTCAATACCAACATCATATGTTGAAATATATCATAATAAAACAGTATCAAAGATAAAAATATGGTATAAATATATTATAATACATTATCTAAATAAAACAGTATCATAGAAAATAATATCGTAATAAAACAATATCATATAAAATAGTATTATTGAATTAGCACTTTTTTGTAATTGCAGGGGTACGCTGGTCTTTTAGTACTAAAATGAGACTTTAATTGAATTAAGTTTTGACCATATGACTTTAAAGTCTATAAGTGCAACAACAATGACCGGCCCTGAATTTACCACAAAAAAAAAAAAAAAAATTATTCGGTCAACTATAATTTTTTTCCTTGACAATTTAAATGTTGTCAATAGCTTTAAGTTGTCGTTCAAAAGTAGCTCAATCAACCATTTTCGTTTGTTTTTTTTCGTTTCCATGTTCTTCTTCTTCAACTGGACATTAATCCATAAACTCAATATCTTCCAACAATTTTTGAATAATTATATTCAACATATTTTCGTATTTAAAAATAACCCAAACTAAAACTAGCACAAGACCTATTGAATTTTTGTTTTTTTATAATCCAAATTAATATATCAAAAACCTTGAGTTGGGTTACGTGGTAGCTAGCGGTGGTGACTCCACTTTGAATTTTTATGTAGAATTGTAAATTTGATTCTGAATTATGTTTGATTATATTTGAATGAAATATGTAGAGATTTTTATGTAATTTTTTGAAAGTATGATCATTAATGAAGTTGCTATAAAAATATGTCATACTTAAAAAGTGTCATCGGTAAATGGACATTTCATATAATTTCCTCTTTAATTTACGTTCCAGCTCTACTTCTTCAAAGTCTCCAATAAGTACGGAGAAGAAGGGCTAAGCCTAGACGTTGGGTGGGTCGATGTGAGTATTTCAATACCCACAACCACCCGTTACAATTCAGAAATTTCGTAAATAGAACCATTCGATTCTACGTAATTATTAGAACCAAACCCAAACAAGAACTGTCGGTTCCGGTTCGGGTTTGTTCTACCCATAATATTTTTTTAAAAAAAAAATCGTGAATTGACAACATGTTTTGAAAAAAATTAAAAATTGAAAACTCATTAATATTAAAGTACGTTAGATATTAAAATAATTTACGAAAAATATAAACATTAGCTGGAAGAATAGACACCAAAATTGCAAACTCATAAATTCGGGTTAGAAAAATGAAAACTACCTCTCAAAATTGAGAATTTGTTTCGATTACAGAGGTGTTTTGTCTTCGTCATCTCACTATGTGTTGAGCGAGAGAGAGATGAGAGAAAGTGCGAGACAAGCGACAATGTTTGTATTGAGTATCTGAGCAAATAACAATAGGAATTTGAGATTTAGGTAATTGGAATTGGGTCAATTGAGTTTGAGTTCAAGAGTGATGGGTTTTGTACTTTTGGTTTGGGTCTTGGACAGTTGGACTCTTGTTTTTTATACTGTTGTGTTGGGTTGTGGGTCATTGGGTTATGGTGAATAAATTGTAAAAAATAAAAAAAGTATAAAAAATGACAAATTCGGTTCCAATCAGGCACCCACAGTTCTAATTCAAGAACTAAGAACCGACCCGGACTCGGTCGGTTCTCTGTTCGGCTGTTCCGATTCCTAATTTTATTTTTTTGGAGGTTCGGAAGGTTCAGTTTCAATTAAAATGTCCACCTATAGAGATGGTCATCCTACTCTATTGCCATCCCTAATATATTTTTGGAATTGAACTTTTTGGACCTCCTCTTGTATTGTAGCTTGTATTAGTCTTCTTTCGACCCAAACTGTCCAACCTTTGTTTGGTTCCATCTACGGCCGGCATGGTTCTCTCAATCCATTTGGAGAGGTGATCTTTATTCGACCTAACTCTCTAAATTCACACGAGCTTTTTTCATTTTTATTCAAAATTAACTAGAAAAAAATAAACTTATGTGGTCTGCCCGTTCGGTCAAAAAGACATGGCAATCTACCCAATCAGTCAATAAAATTTTCTTTAATGTTTTTATAAGTCACCTTCAATTATTAAAACTAAATGTATGTGCATTATGACTTGGTTTTACTAAATAAGTTTGCAATGTTTGAAAGACAAGAGCATCTATAACAGTTTAACTATATTTAAAGAGCATCTTTAGTATTTTAAAAAGCATCTATAAATTTAAATAGTAATTTTTTTTAAACATTCCAACAACCTCTTTATCTATACTTTTCATTTTACTTATTCCAAGAAACATTTAATATCTTTTCACCTCTTATATTTTTTTCATATCTTAATTTGTATATATTATTTAATTAAAATCAATATATCAAACAATGAAAATTCAAATTGTTTCAATTCATTTAATAATAGAGAGTGGATTTAGCTCTCCAAATTTGGAAAGCCAAATCTACTCTCTAAATTAAAATGTTAAATTGGAGAGTTTATTAGAGCAGAAATTTAAGAGTTGACTCTTTAAATTAAAAAATATCATATATTTAAAGAACTTGTTAGAGATATTCTATACTAGATAAAATTCTTCCAGTAAAATGACGGCAATGACAATTATCCATTAATAAATATAACTATGGATATGTAGTCATTAATACATAGCGTGCTATTATTCTCCAACTATGAAATTTTAACAATCAAACTAGAAGTTATCAAGAAATCATGCTTAACACCGAATAGAAAGTCGTCGAAAAAAATATATGACAAAATAAATTTGACAATATTTTATTTCACTTAAATTTTGTCGGTCCACAAGATTCTATAAAACATATTTATACTTAATTTGTTGATAATATTTTATGTTTTTTTTTTTGGCCAACATTATGAATATGGTTTTTAACAAATATTCAAACAATGGGTTAATTTTATCAACGGTCGCTAAAGTTACTTTCAAATTACAAAATGGTCACTGAAGTTCAAAAATTTCAGTGGTGATCACTGAAGTTAGAAATCTTTTCACTAATGGTCACTCCATTAAATTTCTAATTTAAAATGGTGATGTGGCATGATGATGTGGCATTTATTTATTGTATGGTAGTCTATGTACTTTATATAATATTTACTCTAGTCCCTATATTTCAATTAAGTCTTTTAAAAATTGTATCTTAGGTCCTTAATCGTTTACATCTTTACACTTTGGTCTCCAAATTTTCAATTATCTTTTAATTAAGTCCTCTAAAAATTGCATATTAGGTCCTTCAATTTTTTACATCTTTACACTTTGGTCTCAAAATTTTCAATTATCTTTCAGTCAAGTCCTCTAAAAATTACATCTTAGGTCCTTCAACTTTATACATCTTCAAATTTTGGTCCCCCAAATTCTTGATTTTAGTGGCCAAAATAAGTGCAATTTTAGTAGGTGAAAATTCGAGTGTAAGTCAAGGATTTGATTGAAAGTACACTTATTTTTATCACTAAAATTGCACTTATTTTGGCCACTAAAATCAATGATTTAAGGGACCAAAGTTTGAAGATGTATAAAGTTGAAGAATCTAAGATACAATTTTTAGAGGACTTGACTGAAAGATAATTAAAAATTTGGAGATCAAAGTGTAAAGATGTAAAAAGTTGAATGACCTAAGATGTAATTTTTGGAGAACTTAATTGAAAGATAATTAAAAATTTAGGGACCAAAGTGTAAAGATATAAAAGATTAAAGACCTAAAATATAATTTTTAAAGGACTTAATTGAAATATATGGACTAAAATAAATATTATATAAAGTACATGAATTAATATGCAATAAATAAATAATACATCATCATGCCACATCACTATTTTAAATTAGAAATTTAATGGAGCGACCATTTGTTAAAGGAATTCTAACTATAGTGACTATCACTGAAATTTTTGAACTTCAGTGACTATTTTATAATTTGAAGATAACTTCAGTGATCGTTAGTGAAATTAACCCTTCAAAGAATTATTAATTTATAAACATACAAATTTCACGCACTTGTTCTGTGAAAAAAGTGAAAGATGAGGGACTTGAGATCAATATAGTAGCAATCTGGACCCACACGCGCAGATATATACACAATTACATACATATTACATATATATACACGCAGCTACATATATAGACACACACGTGTCGGACTTTGTTCTCGGCGATAATAGGTGTTTTTTCGAATGAGAAGCTACGCCTAGATTTTCGGTCTCTTGACACTCGTAAGTTATATTTCTCTCTTTATATGTGTATTTTTATGTTTGTATCAATGCTGTTTATACATACATAAAATTATTGTCTTCTTCGTGAAATTCTGAAAGAAAGACTTGGGAAGAGTCTAGGGTTCGGAGATGTAATTATAGATATATATTTTATTGATATAAATTCAATTTTCTTGTTTTGATATTTTTAATGTTCGATGGTATGTATTTTTATGAAAACATTCTTGGGTAAATGTGAAAAATCAAGAGAAATTTTGATGAATGGGTTTGAATTTGGGTCTAATTTGTACAATTTTTTTGTTTTTATTTTTGATAATTACCGTTTCTTTTTATTTTCTTTAATAGTGAATTTCGTGTTCTGGGGTTAACTTATGAGCAAATTATTCAGGGAAAGTTCTCCCCTTTAAAAGATTCTTTGTTTTATCTTTTTTTTCCCCCTATTTTTTAATTTGGCCTAATTAAGTATGAAGTAAATTTTCTTTCCGGAGAAGCTTTCCAAATAAAATTCCAAAGAATGGAGAGATTTTTATCCCTATGTACTGCCATCCCAAATAGCTAAGTTTTCCAGCTGTGGTGGAGTTGAGTCAATTCCCAGTGAAATGATATTTTTCGATTTTATGTAATATGTATTGATGTCGATTAAGAAATGATAATACATTTGAGCAAAATTTTCTAAGATTTACAATTTAGAGTATTTTTGCAGGTGATTGTTCTATTTTTTTTTGTACCCTGTTTTACACATTATGTATATTGTTTTGGGTTATAACTTCATTTTGATATTAATGTTCTGGCCTTCTATAATTGGAAGAGTCGATCATCACCGGTTGCACACGAACTAGTATTTGTATTTCTCATTTTAGTCTTTTTTTTTAATTATTATTTCTTTTACTTTGCACATTTATTCCATGGAATACGTTATTACAATTGTGGAGCAAGAACCAAGAGTAATTTGGTTTTCTGTCATTATTTGTATAATTGTGGAAGAGCATGATAAAACTGATAGTTCAAGAATGAACGAGTGTAATTTTGTTATGGTGGGGAAGTGTACATCGAAATTTTAATTTATTATAACAACGTGATTGTGTGGATCGGCTTAGAATGAGTGGCCAATTGTTTGTTTATATCCCAGGCTTGAAATGGCAAGTAAATCATACCTAACCAATAATTGGCTGAGAAGTGATGATCACTTTCCTTGGGAATTAAAAGATACTGAAAAGAAAATGGATCCGAGGAGTATCATTCTTCGTAGTGGCTGAAAGATTCTGGGAAATGGTATTGGGACTTGAGTTAGATTTTTAGAAAATAGCGATTAGATCAAGTTGAAAAAAGGATTCATGTAGCCGACACCACCAAATTTATTTGGAACTGGGCATAGATTGTTGTTGTGTCACTGTTGAGGTCTATTGATTAATGGGAAAATATGATTATGTTGATCCAAGCAAACAGTCACGAAAACATGTTTTCCTTGATATGCTTTCCTTTAAGAAATAATTAATTTTGTGTATTGGGTTATTTATTTTACATAATCATATCCGGTTTGTTATGTTTGAACTAGTTAATGAACTACTCATGTTTAATGCCAGCTTGACGATTGGCACAAGGGGCAATGGCGGACTTAGAGAAATTGCTCCTGGAGGCAGCTGGAAGGACAACTGCACCTGGTAGGAACCGCCATTCTTCTCCACCATCTAGAAGACGGCGAAAAGGTTCACAACCTGATGATGGAAGTGACTTCAAAAATGATGACTCAGATGATGATCGTGGTTATTCAAATAGAAAACCCTCTGGCTCACAAGTGCCTCTCAAGAAGAGGTTGGATCCCGTAGAAAGAGACAATGATCGTAGTAGTCGGGAAGACGATGAAGACAATGATTACGATCAAGAGCGTGACAGTGATGACGATTCTGTTGGGAGTGATCTGTACAAGGATGAGGATGATCGGGAAAAGCTTTCAAAGCTGACTGAGCTTGAACGGGAAATGATACTAGAAGCTCGTGCAACAAAGAGAAGTGACAGAGATTTGACTGAAAAATTGAAAAAAAGGAAGGGTCAAGATAGAAAAGGGAGCCATCCCACCCCACCTACGCGCAGCATGCGCTCCAAAGCTGAAAGGGCAGGTGCATTGGATGAACTAGTTAAACGAAGAAGGGATGCAGCTAGGGGAGGTTCTGGCGGCCGATACTCCCCTGTAAAGAGGAGATCTTTCGCCACGACAACTTTTAATAGTCCCAGCCGGAGTGGAAGTGGGTCTCATAGTGATGAGGGAGATTCAACGGGGGATGGTGGAATGGCTGATAGTGACGATGAGAAGACTTCTGAGTCCAAGACGCCAACGTTTGAGGATATTAAAGAAATTACTATTCGAAGGTCAAAACTGGCAAAATGGTTTATGGAGCCGTTCTTCGATGAACTGATTGTTGGTTGTTTCGTGAGGGTTGGAATTGGGAAGTCGAGATCGGGGCCTATCTACAGACTCTGTATGGTTCGCAATGTTGATGCCACAGAACCCGATAGGCAGTATAAGCTTGATAACAAAACTACATACAAGTACCTGAATGTTGTCTGGGGCAACGAAAGCTCTGCTGCCAGGTGGCAGATGGCCATGATTTCAGATTCTTCGCCACTCAAGGAGGAGTTTGAACAATGGGTTAGGGAGGTAGAACGCAGTGATGGTCATATGCTTAGCAAACAGGAGGTTTTGGAAAAGAGAGATGCCATACAGAAAACAAACACATTTGTTTATTCAGCTGCCACAGTGAAACAAATGTTGCAGGAGAAAAAGTCAGCCACATGGCGACCACTAAATGTTGCTGCCGAAAAAGATCGTCTCAGGAGGGAGTTGGAAGTTGCCAAAATGAGGTATGACGAGGTAGAGGTTGAGAGGATCAAAGCAAGACTGCAAGAATTGGAGGAGTCGCGTCAAACTCAGGGGAATGATTCAAAGGCGATTCGGCTGGCAGAAATGAACAAAAGGAACAGGGTTGAGAATTTCAAAAATGCATCAGAAAAGAAACCTGTGAATACAAGTTTGAAAGCTGGTGAGGCGGGGTACGATCCCTTTTCAAGAAGATGGACTAGATCAAGGAATTATTACCTGTCGAACTCTGGTGGAGATGAAGCAGCAGGTGAGACAAACGGTGATGCAAGTGCTGTACTAGAGGTTGCTAATATCAATGGAGGAGTTGAAGTTTTGGCTGAGGCTGGAATGGTGGCTACAGCAGCAGCCCTGGAAGCAGCAGCTGATGCTGGGAAGTTGGTGGATACAAGGGCTCCAGTCGACCAAGGGACTGAATCAAACCTGCTGCATAATTTTGAATTACCAATTTCATTGGCCGTGCTTCAGAAGTTTGGTGGGGCTCACGGAGCCCAAGCTGGATTTATGGCAAGGAAACAAAGGATGGAAGCGACTGTAGGCTGTACAATTCCTGAGAATGATGGGAGGAGGCACGCGCTGACCTTGACGGTCAGTGACTACAAGAGACGGAGGGGGCTATTGTGAAATTTAGTGTTAGCAAGCCACTTGTTTTACTTGCTGGAATGTTTTCTCAATGTGATTCAAATGCAGGGTTGGACTCTTCACTTTTCCCGAAGCTGCAACCTTGTGTGATCTTAACTAGAATTTACCACATTTAATTTTTGTTTTACTTGTGTGTTCAATATAGTTTTCTGCTAATCTTTTGTTCTCAGGATATAAAAGAAATCATTTGCTTGATGGTGCTCTGATCAATTTTCGGACAAAACAAGATTTGGCAGAAACTTGATGTGTGGTTTACCTTGTGATGCCTGAAATCCTTGTACTAGGTACTGCAATTTTATACAATACTGAATTGGGTTAAGGAAAAAAGAAAGTTGAAAGTTTGCTTATTGTACTGTATGGTAGTGTCTAATACCCATATATTAAAGAGGAAATTGTAGCAAATGTCCTTTTGTAGTACTTTTAAAATTAAGTTGAAAAATAAACATTTTGGATAAATATAATTCTAAATAATTATTTAAACATTAATTATATTTTTTCATATTTAATTAAAAATTAGATCTATTATTTACTAAAATCGAATTTTATGTCTTGTGTCACCGTCTTTGTGTTACCATTCGTCACCAATTAACTTACTTTCAACAAGTTATTTTTTTGATAGATTAATTTAGATTATAAAAGAATAAAAATTTAATAAGTTTTGTGTTAGATTTGTTTAATTGTTCTTAGATTTGAAAATATGTTGAATATAATTGCTCAAAAATTATTAGAAGAGATTATATTCATGGATTAATGTCTAGTTGAAGAAGAAGAATGTGGAAGATAAAAAGAAGAAGAAGAATGTGGAAGAAAAAAGAAGAATAATAAGGGAGAAAAAATTGGGTTTTTGAATTAATCTGATTGAGCAACTGTCGTTTGAACTGTCTGAAAAAAAAACAAGAAAAAGATTGCACTTATGTTGGTGTTACTCTAGAATATTTGGTCTAATAGAAATGGTGGAATTTGCCAAAAATTCTCTTCAACGGTATCGTGAAGTTTGTGCGTCAAAGCTTGAGAACAATATGATTTCTTCTTTAGTTCGATAGAAACTACCTGATCAAGGTTGCGTGAAAATTCATTTCAATAGTGCAAGATTTGATAATAAAAAGGAAAAAAACAAAAACAAACGACAGTTAGAATTGTATTTTTTTACGACAGTGCAACTGTCTTTCGACAAAATAATATACATGACTATTTGTACCAAATGTTGGGAATTGAGACCAATTCATTTATTGCCCACAATATTCTTATTCAGAGAAAAATGACGAAACAGAAAAATATAAAAAGATAGAGAAAGATTTAAGGACTGTCAAATCTTTCACTAAATGAAAAATTGTTACAATCATATATATTTCACTCACAAATTTCCAAGTATTTCAAGAAAAATAATATCTTAAACTTTACCATATCCACCAATTTATACTCTTTGTACAACTCAAAAAGAGAACAAGAAAAATAATTAGAATGCTAAGCTTACAAATTTTTTCTCAAAAAACTTTTAAGTCATATGTACAAAAGAGAATAAACTACGTCAATTTATAGTTAATGTATGACTTAAATCTCTTTCAAGTTTTGACTACCAACGTGTCAAAGATTTGAAAACTTGATCAATTTTAGTTGACCTAGATGTCTTCCAAGTTTCGACTACCAAGGTATCCAAGATTTTGGTGAGTTTTGAGAAAATATCTCAATAATCTCCACCTTGACGAAAAACAAATCAAAACTCAATCATCTATTCTGCAACTCTTCATCTCGATACTTAAAAAAAAAAATCAGTAAACTTTGATAATCCCAATTCTCAAAACAGAGAATTAACATACTCCACTATATAAGTATAATCACTTAGAATTAACGAATTCTAAGAATTTCATCGATTTTTGTCGAATAAATTTGCTAAAATATTATGGTGCAACTCCCTTGCTTGACTTACTTGAAAGTTCATCAGCCATCGACATCAATTCCACCACACACCTTACATTAATGTCAAGCCAATGTTCATGTGCAAACATATGGACATGCTAGTAGTAACACATCATCTATCATAGTAATTAGCGTATGCCAGTAAGATGTAAATATTTGCTCAAGCGACATCATCATCTCCCATAAAGAGAGACATATTATCCGTATCTGATATTGAGCAGTTACCTTTTGGACAATTTTTTCTCACGTGACCAGGTTGTCCACAATTCCAACAAGATACTTTTCTTTTCATAGGGTTATTTTTCTTCCATTATTCAGCAACAAGTAATGAATTTTCAGATGAAATATTACTTTTATCACTCAATCTTCTTTCTTCAGAAATTAATGTACTTGTAACTTATTCAAAACACACAATTCCAACAAGATACTTTTCTTTTCATAGAGTTATTTTTCTTCTATTTTTCAGCAACAAGTAATGAATTTTCAGATGAAATATTACTTTCACCACTCAACCTTCTTTCTTCAGAAATTAATGTATTTGTAACTTTTTCAAAACACACAGTTTCTTTCTCATATATCAAAATTGGTTTGATGTGTTCATAGGAGGATGGAAGAGACCAAATAAGTCTTAACGCTTTATCCTCATCATCAAGTTTAACTCCAATAGCCTCCAGTTCAGAAACGATCCGATTGAGAACACTTAGGTGGTCTGAAATTTTTGTACATGCATTCATTTGCAAATAATGAAAATGTTCATTCAGGTACATCCGATTTGAAAGACTTTTTTGTTTGATACAACTATTCAAGTTTTTCCCACAGTTCATTTGCAGCAGATATTCTATGAATATTTGCAATAACATTTTTGGCTAAATAGAGACATATCGTACTTGCAGCTTTCAAATCCAAATCTTCCCAAACATCATCGCTTATAATGGATTTTTTGGTATATTTGTCCGAAATAGGAGTTGGTTTTCCATTCAAAGCCTTGTGCAGTTCAGATTGAGTTAAAACATCATTGACTTGTACTTACTACAAGCTAAAATTGATTCTTCCGTCAAATTTATCCACGTCATATTTAATAGATATATCTTCTCTGTGCACCAATACTCTGAATGACCTGATGCTCTGATACCACTGCTGAAAATTGAGACCAATTCCTTTATTGCTCACAGAATCCTTGTTCAGGGAAAATAATGAAACAGAAAAATATAAAAAGATAGAGAAAGATTTTTGGACTGTCAAATCTTTCACTATATGAAAAATCGTTACAATCATATATATTTCACTCACCCAAATTTCTAAGTATCTCAAGAAAAATAATATCATAAGCTTTACCGCACACACCAATTTCTACTCTTTGTACAACCCACAAAGAAAACAAGAAAAATAACTAAGATGCTAGGCTTACAATTTTTTTTCCTCAAAAAACCTTCAAATCACATATACAAAAGAAAATAAACTACATCTTTCTTAAACTTTAGCAGCAATCCTTTCTGCAGCATCCGCTTTCTTGACTTATTTTCAAGAAGCTCTTCACTGCTTTTCAGTTCCAACCTGCAAAATAGTTCAACAATAAATATCACACATAGTGTGATCCATAAAGATTACTATATTATTTAACCAATAAGGACTCGACACTTTGTTTCCTTAGCACTGTCACCTACCATAGTATTTCTAACAATCTCTTATATCAATTCATCTAGAATTCTGTTAATTATCCTCCCAAATTTCTCAGAGAACTACATTGATGTCATTACAAAAAATCTCAGTTTACCGATTGATCAAATATGAGCTGAGACTTCTCAAGTATTTATCATAACGTTTTTTTTTTAAATATTCTACTTAGCTTCTGAATAGTTAAAATGCTTTAGATTCCTAAAACTCATAATTTCTGATCAGGAACCTTCATAATCAAAGGAAAAGTTTTGAATTCCCATCATATAGCTGCAAAGTTTTTGAAAAACTTTTCACAATTCACATATTTTATCACTGTCAGTTGCACCAGCCGCCAGCTCTAATTATACCAATGGATTAACTTCAACATTACAATTTATTCAAAATCAATTCAATAATTATTCACAAAAAATATATAGTAACTATACATAAACACACAATACGCAGATTATATATAGTTTAATAATGATTGGAGGTTAAAGGTTTTATGATTTTTGAATATGAGAGGAAAAATTATTATAAAATAATTGTACATAAATGGGATTGTGTTATGTAGTTTATTAATGGTGGTATGGGAAAGGTTTTTGAATTTTTGAATATGAGAGGGTAAAATATTATAAGAGTATTGTATATTAGTGAGATTGTGTTATAAATATGTATTTAAAAATTACATAATCATCACATAAACATTTGTATTCTGAAGTTAAAAAAAAATGAAGTTAAGTTGTCCAAAGGATCCAAACAACTCATTATTTTGTTCAATAATGGTTGGAGATGAAAGGTTTTTAAATTTTTTTAATTTAATATGGGAGGTTAAATAATCCAAAGATGTAATAAATGAAGGTAAAATAGTCCCATTTTTGTGATCCTAAATACATATTTAAGAATTACATAATCATCATATGACCCTTTGTATTCTGCAGTTAAAAAAAACTGAAAATAAGTTGTCCAAAGGCCCAAACAACCCCTTATTTTGTTCAATAATAGTAGAAAATGAAAGGTTTTTGGAATCATCATATGATTATTTGTATTCCGCATTAAAAAAAAAACTGGAGATAAATTGTCCAAATGTCTCAAACAACTTATTTTGTTCGATGATGTTGGGAGATGAAAATGTTTTGGATTTTTTGACTTAATGTAGGAGGGTAAAATAGTTCGAGAGATGAAATGGTTTTGAATTTTTTAATTTAATGTATGAGGTAATTTAATGTATGAAGGTAAAATAGTTCAGGAGATGAAAGAATTTTGGATTTTTTAATTTAATGTAGGAGGGTAAAGTAGTCCAAAGTTGTAATATATGAGGGTAAAATTGTCTAAAAATATTTCTGAGATTTTTAGAATTAGTATAGATTGGACTAGATTAGCTACCACTATTTTGATGTAAAGGGAATCTCCATTTGATTGAAGATCCTGGCTTGCGTGGTTCATTTGGTAATGTGTAATGTACAATATTGGTCAATATTACAAATAGAGAAGAAATTGTCCATGACATATCGAATACGTAAAAGTTGTTGGAAAATGGTTTAAGAATTCGAGAAATTGACTAAGTGTTTAAAATAATTAAAGTGACTTCGTGTCAACTTCGGCTAAATATTCAGACCTGACCCAGTCCGTTTAGGCAAAATAGTTTGCCACTTCGCCACTTCGAGGCGTCGAAACGGGGATCGACCTGCCCGGTCAGGTCGTGGGGATCGAAACTAATATCGGATGAATGAGAAATTACGGAGAAGGACAAAATCAGGTCAATTTTTGACCATGTGATCGCATGGGTCTTTTATCATGCGATCGCAACTTGGTGAATTTTTCAGCAGAATGTTTTTAGGTCCTACCATGCGATCGCAGGGAACAAAGCCATGCGATCGCATGGTCTTAACGATCAGACGCGTATTTTTGAAATGTTGCACGATTTGGCTCCATACCATTTCGTTCCCAACTCTTCTTCATCTATAAAAAGGATCCTAAGGACGTCCTTTTCATATAACAATGATATGCAAACACATTATAATCATATATTCATCTCTTGAACCAAAATTCTTGCATTTTGTTGTATAAATTCTGGTTTTTTCAATTCATTTTCATTTCTTGGAGTACAAAGCCATTTTCTAGTTCGTTGTGCTTGTATTTTGAAGTGTTGCAAACACAAGTAATAGTCATTGTATCTTGAGAATTGATTGCCATAAACCGTAGGCACCGTTGCAGAGCAAATTCAACTTAAAGACAAAGTATTTAATACTTGCCGCAATTTTGTCGTTACTATAAATCCGTTGATTGAAATCACTTTACACAAAATCACCCAATAAAAGTTTTATATATTATATGCACTGTGTGTGTTTTGGGGGGTGGGTCTCATGGCTCCTTTCTAGAAAGGTCATCACGAAATATTATATGATTGAAATTAAGATACCGAATAATATGTTGTTTGAGTAGACAACTGACCTCCTACGGATCCTAAACATTTTGACAAGCTCAAAATCAATATAATGCTCACACTTTTTGTCAACGTGCTATAATGTCCTCTCATATATCAAACATGACAATGCAAAGTTACAATTTAGTAGAAAAGTATGTTCTTGCCCCAAAATTATATATTAACCATGATTGTACAAAGGACAAGAAAAATGTAGGATATACAAAAGACAATTTTGATTTTTTGCATGCACTTCGACTAATAACACATTATTTTGAGAACCGACAATTATGATTTAAAAAACACACCACTTATTCGTATTTATGTTCTTTCATCATATCATATCTTTTATTATTTCACATTTCACTTCGTTTCTCTAATTAACTTGGATGACTTTCATTTGAGTTATTTGATACCTCTTTTGAAACTTGTTCGTTTTTCATATTCTTTTTTGGATCAGAGTGGAAGCAGAAGCTAGACAAATAATTTGATTTAAGTCAACATACATATTAGTATAATTAACTCGTGGGATTTGTATAATAATAATAATAAAAACAATAAGAAATCAGACTAGCTTATTAGGGTTTTATTTTTTTCAATTAATTATTAATATGGAATTAACAAATGAGTTGTTACTTATGACTTTTGGCATATATGCAGACAAAAAAAATTCCCCACCAAACTATTGATTCCACGTGTACGGTAATGATTCGTCGTACGTTGCACTGAATAGATCGCACTACTTCTCCTTAATCAAGAACCCCCTTTTAATTAGTCAAGAAAATCATAATCATAGACTTTGGCTATATTAAGATATGCATGGTGGTTTGTTTTTGTCACAACTATAGTTTTAAAAAAATGATTGCTGCATTACCTTGTCATCAATGTATTTTTAATGATTAACAGCTAATTAACGACTTATAAAAAATATATAAAATTTAAAATACAGATCGAACTATAAATGAGAATTGTTTATTAATCGTCATATTAAATATTTTCAATTCGTATAAAATTACGTATTATTTCATAGAAATATAACTAGCGTATTGTTGTATTATAAGGTGATTGTCACGCTTGTTGCTAAAATTCTTCTAGGAGCAAAGCTCAGTAGTCCAATTCAACGTAATATTTGTGTTATACTTGTATCTTTGTCTATGCGATACAATTACGTGACGTAATTTTACATGAACAACCGGATTAATTTTTTGATAATTCCAACCCAACATAGTCGAGTAGGTCAAATTTTGACACATGGAATAAAATTATTTTATTTTTAAATGTTTTAATTATATTAGTTAAAAATTTAAAATCCAAGCATGCTGAAAACCCATGTAAAATGGCATGACCTGCCCAACCTGTTCACTCTCCTGTTCACTCTCCAATCCCATTTCGCGTTAAAATAAGCAATTATGCATACAAAATAAGCAGAAACTCCAATAATTCAATCTTATAAACTCTGCTTCCTATTAGTCCGAAACCCAACAATTCTTTTTGCCGCTAAAACAGAACAAGAAATGCACTTCAATATCAACCTTCTATTCTGTCACTCCCCAATTCCGACAACAAAACCTCAGACTTGAACTACAGAGTCTATGACCTGTGCGGAATTTTCATAAATAGATGATTACGAGACGTGACCATGGAAAATTTCAAGAGTTCGTCGTCTCAGCAGCTATTTTACCATTGGCAAAGAACCAAGAGATCATTCTATGCTTTAATTTCTCTTCTTTTTCTTTGCCTTTTAGGTTATAACAGTGCCACTATGTTCTTTACCAAAGTCCCATTTCCTGCCACAAATCCCCCGGAGCCAGCCAGTTTTTCGCCGGAACCTGTCGCCGGAAAATCAAGAAAGTCTTTTTTTGTGCCTTATTCAGCTGAGCTATCACCTTCTGTGCTAATTGCTGTCAAAAGTGGGAGTTCAGTTGAGAAATTGAAATCCCATTTGCCTCTTTCACATAAAAGTCCAAACTTGGTGGTTTTTACCATAAATTCCCCGGAGCCACCCAGTTTTGCACCGGAAACTGTAGCCGGAAAATCAAGAAAGTCTTTTTCTTTGCCTTCTTCAACTAAGCACTCCCCTTCTGTACAATTTGCAGTAAAAAAAGGGATCTCAGTAGAGAAACTGAAAACCCATTTGCCTCTTTCACATAAAAATCCAAACTTGGTGATTTTTACGAACCAAACTGTAAAGCACAATCCAAATAGGAGAAAAAAGCCTAGAAGGGCTTTCAAGATTTTGGATTCTGAGTATAAAGCCAAGCAGTTTTCAGTTAGAGTGAAGGATTTTTTATTGAATTCTTCTTGTGAGTATCGTTTTTTCATGACATGGATTTCCTCAGTGGAGTCTTTTGGTGGTAGAGAGTTATTTTCTATAGAGAGTTTATTCAAATCACACCCAAATGGCTGCTTAATTATAGTCTCCAATTCAATGGATTCAAGAAATGGGATGCAAATCTTAAGACCCTTTTTGGCTAAGGGGTTTAAAGTGACTGCAGTCTCTCCAGATTTCAATTATCTGTTCAAGAACACTGCTGCAGAATCATGGTTTAACCAGTTAATGAAAGGAAATGTGAATCCTGGAGAGATCCCTTTAGGCCAGAACCTCTCAAATTTGCTGAGACTGGGATTGTTATACAGATTTGGTGGGATTTATTTAGACACTGATGTCATAATCTTAAAGAATTTTGGGAAACTAAGGAATGTAATTGGGGCTCAAACTATGGATTTTCAGACAGGAAATTGGAGCAGATTGAATAATGCAGTCATGGTGTTTGATGAAGGCCATGCACTTGTTTACAAGTTCATTGAGGAATTTGCACAAACATTTGATGGGAGTAAATGGGGACACAATGGGCCTTATCTGGTTTCAAGAGTTGTTTCAGGGGCAGGAACTGGATACAATTTCACTGTTTTGCCGCCTATGGCGTTTTACCCTGTTGATTGGAACAGCATCCGCGGCCTTTTCGAGGGGCCGAAGAGTCGGGCTCGCTCGAAATGGTTGCGTTCGAAGTTTAGGCAAATTAACAGACATGGATATGCTTTACATCTTTGGAATAAGCAGAGTAGAGGGTTTAAGGTTGAAGATGGAAGCATTATTCAAAATATTATGTTTGATCATTGTGTCTTGTGCAATTTTTCTTCATCAGACGTGTAAACTGTAAAGTATAGAATAAGGACCATAGATTAATTAAAGAAAATGTACCAAGAAATAAGTTTTTGTTTCACAAGTTTTACATACATAATAGTGTTACTGGTGTTGTTAAACTGTATCGAGTTATCTAGGTTCGGGATGGTCTGTGTAAATCCGGGCCAAGTAGCTTGGTCTATAGCCCGCATGTGAAGGCAAGTAGCGTTATGCTTGACACTATGACCTGCAGGCTTGAACGAGCCAAAAATAAATTTAACACAATATTCGTTTTATAAGCTACTTGAATTCAATCTTGAGCTTAGAGATTGATTGCAACCAACCCAACTCAATTGACACTACTAATTCAAGTTTCCATTTACAAACACGATACAAAATAGGTCCATTTACAACTGACTTGGCTCGATTGTCACTAGTAGTTCATTCTTCCGACTGTCCATTTGAATACTAAATTGCACAAAGTGTAGAATATTGAGAAGAGGCATTTGAAGAATCCAAAACTAAATTGATTGTATTGATTAAATGTTAGTCTACTTAGTATAATTTGTATTACATAACATCTATCAGATCTAGCTAATTATGTGCAAGATGAGAGAACACAGTTATAGAAAAGAGGACTATACAAGAGTCATGGTATAGTTTGACATTTTCTCTAAAATAAAGCAATTTTAAGCTACTTCAACTTGAAATGCTTTATGATTGGATACATTTTCAATTTTTGATTATTTTGTTTCCAAATAAAGTAAATAGTCGGTATCGTTGCATATTTGAAGCAAAACATTCAAATTTATCAAGTATTTGGTACGAATTGGACAAAATTGAACACTACAACTAATAATTTTTATAGAATAGCTCTCTTTTTTAAACATTTCCGTTCTACAATATTATTGGATACCTAAAATGCCATGCCATAATGAACATGAAAAATATTGATTTTTCATCAATAATTTATGATGGCAAAAGATTCTTCCATAACGTGAATGGCGATGGAAGAACTTTCATATGAATTATATAATCCATGCAATCCTAATATGCATAGTTGTTGGGTTGGTGGTGGGGGGTTGGGGGGGGGGGGGGGGGGGGGGGAGTTTAATTAATTAATGGCCACCGACCCACCGTATCTTAACGCTTACCTAACTTTTAACTAAATTTTTCATTCATCACCTATTATCCATTCGCTTGTAATACCTAATGAAACATCCTACGTGACAAACGATTAGCGTAGTAAACGTGTTAAATCTCTTCCAATCAATAAAAGCGCATTACCCAAACACGTCATTTCTCAAAAAAATTGAAAGTGCTTTCAGTTTTCTACAACCTGATGAACTGAAAGTGTTTCTAATTTCTTTGAAGCAGAGCGTGTTTGGGTAGTGCGCTTTTGTTAACTGAGAGAGATTTAACACCGTTAGTACACTACGTCGAAAAATTGTTTGCAACGTAAGAAACTTCGTCAAGTATTCCAAGCGAATAAATAACGGATAATGGATGAGAAACTTAATTGAAAGTTGGGTAAACGTTAAGATACATTTTAAAGTTCAGTCGTTAAATAGAAACTTAATTAAAGTTTAGCGGCCACGGGTTGATTCTACTCTAGTTGTTGAGACATGTACATTTTGTGATAATAATACAGTCAACATGTTGAAAAATTAATTTGTAGTAGATTTAATACGTCTAATCAATGTTAAGAAATAAATATATGGTTATTTTGTTTTTATTATTAGTTAATGGTAGAATAATATTTTCCTTATTTACTTTAACTATATATAGTCTTATTGTATTTTATGTTATATGCACTTTTGATTTTTCTTTTGTATCCAATCATATTAATGAAACCCTAGCCTCTATTTGCGCTTCTCTTTTGTTCTCATTGTTTAACAATCAAATACTGAACTAACGGAATCTTCGACTTCTAAATTATTGTACAATATTAGTATTTATAAATTTTACTTCGCTATCATAAATTATTCAATACGCGCACACAAACCTTGGCATTTTTGTATTCATGTAGTGACAAATAAATCGCTAAATCAAATTTGATTAATAAATTTGCAATTAAGAGAATGCGTTGAATATTAGACATCAACTGAAATTTCAATTTCTTAAAGTACTCAATCATTGTAATTAGGGTTTTTTTTTTTTTTTTTTTTTTTTTTTTTTTTTTTTTTTTGGGTATGGTCTTGAAATAAGATATAATATCTATTAAGAATTGGGACTAATTCATTGATTTGTTCGCACGATTCTGTAAAAAAAAAAAAATTAAAAATATATAAAAATAGAGAGAGACAACAAAGATTTATATAGATCTTTGATTATGGCATGTTTTTGGCAAAACATATCTTGTCTCTTGTGTGCTTTTTCAATGTGTTAAGAAAACTATTTGGTGACACAACCTTTGATGTCTCAACCTACAAGAAAGGGAACCATGATAGAAAATCCATCTATATCACTAGAAGTGTAAATTCGGAGTGTCATGTCAAATTCTTTTATATAATTAGAGGTGTAAATTTGGAGTGTCAGTGGTTTATCAACTTTACGAAGGTCACATTGCATTAGAAAAAACTCTTACTTTTTTATTGATGAAAATTATAATTCCATTTTTAATTTGGTCCTGAGATTAGGAATAATCAGCTACTCTAGAAGATGTGGTCAAATATGCATGTTCTTGTTAACATTGCCCATTTCGTAGATTAATTATATATAAAGAAAATGTACGAAGAAAATTGGTGTTGTCGATTTGCTTCGAATTGTAGAGACTCAGGATAGTAATGACAAATTTAGTCTCTGTTTGAAATTGATTAAAAGCAAATTTTTATTAGATTTGCTAATTTGAAATTGCAGAACTTACGAACATCTTGTGAAAAGTTGAAAACATTTTTCAATGAATTTATACAAGGTATATACGTCATTTGAGGGCTTATTTGGTGGGGGTGTATTAAATGAAATTGTTAGCGGGCGTGAATTGCTTGCAAAATAGTCACCTTTTATTACTAGTTAACGTCCTACATACAAGAAAGGTTTGTGACACTAGCAATTCAGACAAGAATTTGGTGGAGTGGCTTAACTCACCTTATAAAATTGAACTTATAAGTCGAGACAGACCACATTCTACAAGCTGGACAAGTTCATCTGCAACAACTCGATTTGAACTAGCAAGTTCAGATTTTCGAGTACATACAAGAGTTTGAACTTGGCTCGACTTGATTGTTACTACAAGTTCATGTTTACAACTAATTGTGGGTCTGTGTAAATTGCACAAAGCAATTGATAAGCACATTCAGCTAGAAGCCTAGAAAGCAATTTGACTTTTTGAGAAAAATATATCACGTGATTGAATAAATTCTATAATTTGTTTCAATTTTCGTTATTTTCAAATAAAGTAAATAGCCCGCATCATTCCATATTAATTTTGAAACAAGGGAGATGATCTCCTCCCGAGTTGTAACTTCTACTAGAGAGGTGTCTAATTTTCATAAGTTGATGCGGATAACTCCCACTAGAGAGGTGTCCATATTAATTTTGATACAAAGGAGATGAAACAAATAGTAAACATATACTATTTCGTACGAATTTAATATAATTATAAGTTGACTGACAAATTTTATCACGCAACTTTTAATCTCGACTGTCTTCACTTGTACATATTTCTAAAGTTATTGAATAGCTAAAATGCTGTGCCAAAATGAATAGAAAATGTATTTATTTCATCAATAAATTATTAATTTGTGATATCAACAGATTCTTCCATGTGATGGAAGATCTGTAATATAAATTATATAATCCAAAAAAAAAACCCTAATATGAATACTTAGTCAACACATGTACGTCGATAATTTGTCAAACACTTGGAAACACATAAATTAATTGGAAGATCGACTTTCAAATTATTTAAGAATGTTATCGTCTACTTAAAAAATATTATTAGTATTTATAAGTTTTACTTCTATCATATTGTTCAATACAAATCAATATTTTTAAAATCGACCAAACTGGCTGGTCCAATTGAAAAAATCAAGAACCGGTCCAATTTTTGGTTAAAAAATAAAAAATAAAAAAATGCAAACCGTAAAACAAGGCAAGAACTGGCCAGTTCACCTCAATTTTTTTTCTAATTCTAATATTCTTCAACTCAAGAACTGACCCACAATCTTTTACATTTTCTATATCGATGTCGGGACTCATTTTTAAAACATCGATATAAACACAAATATCATTTCGTATTCATGTAGTAACAAATATATAAATCACTAAATCAAATTTAGACTGCAACTCCAATTTCATTTCCTTATTGACCTCATTGTAATTTAGGTTTTTTTTATTTTTTTATTTATTTTTTAATCCAATCTTCTTTGGTAAAGATATCTTATGAGAGCACGTGTCTATGGTCTTGACATATGAGCATATATGATACCTACACTAAGCCAAACATATTCATTGTGTGCGTTTTCACTAACATTTTAAGAATACTGTTTGGTGACTTTGTGAATTTGATGTCTCAATCAACAAGAAACGAAACTGTTAGCAAATTTGGCTCTACGTTAGATTAGAGGTGTAAATTCAATCGCGGTGGCCGGACCCAAATTGTGCTATTGGCCAATTCGTTTGAAGATGGGTTAGCTCTTTAGGCCTGTAGTCTATTTTCTAGAAAATCAAGTAAAAAACTAGAAAATATACTATTGGATTCGACATGATATAGACGGTCGACACTAACTTAATCTACCTCACACTAATATGATGGACCAACTAAAGGACATTTTTGCTAGAGAAAAAAAACCTCTATTAGCATTTATTTTTCTATGTATATGCCGTTTTCATCAGACTAGTCAAATCGGCAAAGACTTTTCACTTGTCTCAATCAAGATGAGCATGAGCTGCAGACTTTCTTCACTTCATGAAGTAGGGTAAAGCTGGAACTTTAGTTACCTTCCAGTAGGAAAAACATAGTCCCCGAAGGAATGAGATGTAGTTCTTTAATCATTACAGTCAGAAATGTCAGTCTGAAATATTTTATTTCATTCAAAGTGGAGGTTTCACCGAAATGAGACTCTGGTTTCCATGTATGGTATGTGTGGATTGTAGCGCAGAATAGGGCTTGACCTCTTTCACTTTCATGTCACCATTTTAATCTTCATTTCTATTGAAGATATTATTTAAATAATATATTTATGTCTGTCTCTAACAACTTAAGTTTTTAGATAAATGGTTTAACATATTATTAAAGCAAACAAACGTCTAGAGTTCAAATCTCACTATCATCTATTAATAAAAATGAAGTACGCTATTCTTGTACAAAGGTTGAGAGTTGAGACATGTTCTTGACATAGAGAATTTAGCTTTCATCAATATTTAATAATTATTTATTTTAAATATACTATATAAGTATTTCTTCAAACATTTTATTCTTGACATAAAATATTTAATTTTCATCAGCGTTTAATAATTATTTTTTTAAATATTATAACTTTTAAGTATACACGGATAAAGGTAGAGAAGGAAGTTAAAAAAAAAAAAAAAAATTTGTTTTCCAAAACTGCTGAAATATTTACAAAAGTAGTGCTACAAGTAAAAATCCTAAAAAAAGATGTTCAACTCTTGTATTAGCACTGTTGGTGCTATTTGTGTGTATTTCTATAAACTAAACCACCCAACCCTAAAATTAAGCCCAATCTCTATAGAAATCATTCGAGCCCAAATGGCTCTCCAACCCCATTTTGTTCGTGCCCCTTTCATTTTAGAAATAGCTTAATTGTAGTGGGATTTTGGCGTAAATGGTCCCTCACCTTTGTTTTCAGTGTGGAATTAGTCCCTAATATTTATTTTTTAGTAAACAAATCCTTAACCTATGTATTTTAGTACAAAATTAATCCTTATGAGATTAAAAAGACAAATATACTCTTAGTTTTAATTAGAAGAAATTGTATGTGGATTCCTAATCATTACAAAATATGCAAATAGGTCCAATACTTTTATTTTTTATAAAAAAATTAAAGAAAACTAATGAGTTTTTTTTTTTTTTTGAATTAACACTTTAGTAATAAATATATCAAATAAAATTATTATTTTTATTATTAAGTAATTATATTATTTAAATTTTAAATTTTTATTTTGTTATTGTATAAAAAAAATAAATTTGTCACAAATTTGATGTTCAAATACTTTTATTTAATTGAGTTATATATTTATTAACTACAAATATTATAAATTAAACTATATTCTTCATATTTTAATTTTTCATTTAAAAATAAAACACATAATGTGTAAATTAATTTTTAATAATATTTTTATGTTAAATAAAAATGTAATAAGATTAGTTCAATGTCATAAAATTATATACGTCATTTTGTTATTTATTTAACTTAATTTTTTAAATTAAAGAGGGAGAAAAAATTTTATAAGTAAAGAGGGAAAAAATGATTTCTCACAGTGATTTCTCCCTCTTTAAATAATATAATTACTTAATAATAAAAATAATAATTTTATTTGACATGTTTATTACTAAAGTATTAATTCCAAAAAAAATTCATTAGTTTTCTTTAAATTTTTTTTTTTTTTAATAAAAGATAAAAATATTAAACCTATTTGCACATTTTGTAATGATTAAGAATCCATATACAATTTCTTCTAATTAAAACTAAGGGTATATTTGTCATAAGGATCGATTTTGCACCAAAATACATAGGTTAGGGATTTGTTTGCTAAAAATTAAACGTTATGAACCAATTCTACACTAAGGGCAAAGGTTAGGGACTATTTGCGCCAAAATCCCTAATTGTAGTAGTTGTCTCCAACATTTGTCTCCTATCACACTTTTGTCCCCCAATCTTTTCCTCTAGCGCTCCTACCCTAAACATTTATATAACAAGGACAAGTTCTATCAACTCTCAATCTACACTAATTAAGACGTTACATAGGCATGTTCATGATTTTAAATGGATAAAATAGTATTCACACTTAATTATAGTAACATCAAAAATTTACCATTCTAACTAATTTATTTACTCACTCCCTCTCATCCCATGCTTACCCATCCTCACACCCACAAATCACAAACCTAGTGAACGTAGAGTGGGAGTGTGGTTGTTTTATTTAATTAAGTGTGAAAACAATTTTACCCTTTAAAAAGGTGAGCATCTGCTATAGATATGCCTATTTAATGGCTAATTGGATGAAACTGTCAGTACTAATTAATATGTTTTGAAAAAGTTAAAAGTGTAAAAAAAAAAAAAAAAAGTTACACAGTAAGATGGTTTTCAATCTCTAGAAAGGTTAGTTGACTCTCAAAATATCATTATTGTTACACTATTAATCCTCGATGATAAAAATGGTCCAAATCTTCATCGAATTGTATGCTCGAAAAATCTATAAGTGTATGAAGAAAATGTGATTTTGAATGTTATCGACACTACATGAACTGTCCCAATTTTGAACCTGTTCAGGTCGTTCTCTTGTCAACCATGTTTGGCTAAGCTTCAAAGTTCACTTATTAAAAATAAATAGAGTAAAATGTGAAATGTATACTTTTTTTATTGATACAAATAAATAGAGCAACTTACACATATCTATCTCTTTTGAGGTTTTTGTTGATTGTGACATGTCACTCATATGTCTTATTATTAAAAATTATTGGATATCAATTTAAATAAAAATAAATAGGGCAACTTACAGATATCTCCCTTAACGTTTATCTCGACTGTGACGTGTCACTCATATGTCTCATTACAAATTATTGGACATCAATTTAAATCAAAAAATAAAATCTACCTTCTTGAAAGTAAACTTGTGAAGACTACGGAGTTTTGTTTTAATTATTAGTACGAATTTATTGTGCAATTATAATGAAATGTTGAGGATTAAATTGTATGTTTTAAAACTTTGAGATCAATTTGTTAGTGGGGTAATAAGTTGAGACCAATAGTGCAATTCTCCCCTTTACATATCTTTCCCGTTTCCTCTGCTATTTCCTTCTCTCCCTCCAAACTCACTCTCCAACAGAGGAAAATCGAGAGGATGTTTTATTCTTATATACATACAAATATTAATAAGTAAAGAGAATAAAAATGCCAGTTGAAGTAGCAAACGACGCCGGAGATTCCAGGCCGTACGCCAACGGCGATTTGAAATCCCAAAACCCTAGTAATTCTGCTGCCAAGAAATCGCGGGAAAGCGAGCGGCGCCGGAGACGCCGGAAGCAGAAGAAGAACACCAAGGCATCCCAGGCCACAGCCGCCGGAGATGACAGCGACACTGCAGCCGAGGACGTCAACGGCACGGCCGAGGACAGCTCCAAAGAGAACTCCGATCCTCAGAAGGTATTACTCCGATTTCTTTTTTCAATTTTGACGTTATTTTAGGGTTGTGAAATCGTGAAGCAATTACTTGAGTGGAGTATGGAAGTCGAAGGTTATTTTCCAATTTTTGGTATAGATCTGCCCTTAGGGTTTCGCAGTTCATTGAACATAAATTGTCACATAAATATGCTTGCACGCATTGGAATATGCTCTCATGAGCATTTTCATATAGCTGAACTTTGGTGAAAATAAATATAGTTAGTGTAACTATGGGTGGTTATCGAAGTTCAATTTTAGATTTCGTGGCTATTAAGTAAACAAAGCTGAGTATTCTCAAGTCTACGTGTTGAGTTGTTTAATTTTTTTTTTCTTATGTATTTTTGAGTCTTTGACCCACTTGAGCTGCACATAGGCACTAGAAGAAAAATTATGAACTATAGTGTTCAATTGAATATAGTTCAAGCTCCTTTGGTGGTACGGAAACATCTTGAATAGAAAACCATATATTGTAGATAACTTATGTTACTAGAAGTTCCAAGCTAGAACACTTGGTATATCACATTTCTGTCAATTTCTTTCTGACAGAGAATGGCATTGACTTCATAAAAGTTTGAAGCAAATACACTGGTCTTATAGATGGCATTGCCTTCTAATAGGTCTAAGGTCAATGTGGAGCATCTCGTTATACTGTTTCTATCCGTGATACATTGTTACATACAAAGATGCTATCTTCTGATAATCGGAGTGCAGGATTTGTATCCTTGTCGTTACCATTTTTATGGGCTAAGGAGTTGTGTCTTTTACTCAAATATTGTAATCATGTTGTAAAAGGCAAGAAAAGATGGGCAGACCTTTGAATGGAAAGGGATATTCATTGAGAAGCTGAAGGTTTCTTTTTGTGATTTTCATTTTATTTTATTTTTGAACTTCTGGACCGAAGAATCGTATATATGTTTGCGATAGATTCTATATACACCTTTAGTGCAACTGATGCAGCTGTTTCTGGTGATTTGTAATTTATAGTAGCAATATTTAATTATAGTTTCAAGGGGATCAAATGCAAAAGTGATCATGATCTATCTTTTCTATGGTTTGTAATCGAGAATCAAAATCTTTTGTTTTGGTGAAAAATGGAAATTTGAGTTGCTAATCCTGGGTAAATTTTATGCTGTTCTTAGTTCATTTGTTTTTTTTCCTTTTTTGGTCTAATCATTTTAGATAAACGCAGTGATAAAATTTCTTAGTTGCTTTTTAGTTGAAACCTGTTTCTGATTTTGCCATACAATGAGAAGTTGACAAAAATCAAAGTTCTTGTTGAATGCTTCACAAAAGTATGAACTCAGAGCAGTAGATCTTGATGGCTATTTGTTTTCTTTTTCATACAACAGCCTTTGGAGCAAGTAGAAGTGGAGTATGTCCCAGAAAAGGCGGAATTAGATGGTGACTTAGATGAGGAATTCAGAAAGGTCTTTGAGAAATTCAGTTTCAAAGAAAGTGCTGGTTCTGAGGTAAGAATATGTTTTCTAATGATTCCTTTTATTTGTTTTTTTTTTCTATGGTCTCCTTTCTTGTTGTTTCTCTCTATTCTTTTCTCTACCATAACATTCCAGTCTATTCAGGAGAATGATAAAAAGGATGAGACTGCACCTGATGCAGCCTCAAAGAAGAAGGCCGACTCAGATTCAGAAGAGGAGGAGCTGGATACACAACAAAAAGAGAAAGGAATCTCTAATAAAAAGAAAAAGGTTTTACTCTTCAACACTAGTTATGTTGCACTTTTGAGAGACATATTTAGGCAAGTTTTTTGTGGGCTAAAATGACCTTATTCTCTTGCAGCTTCAACGCCGAATGAAGATTGCTGAACTGAAACAGATTAGTTCAAAGCCTGATGTAGTAGAGGTATAGATTGGACTATGTATGGTTCAAGTGTTGATAGTTTTTATTTCTCTGGGCTGTCTTCTGGTGAAGTGCAACATCTAAGATCCAATCATTTTTATTTTTGCCATTAATTAGTTGAGATATACATCAAAGATCAAATTATTTTTGTTTTTTCCATTTGTTGGGTGAGATATATATTGTCAGTCGCTGTACTAGATCTAATTTTTATGAGTTTCCAGGTATGGGATGCCACTTCTGCGGACCCTAAGCTATTGGTTTATCTCAAATCATATCGCAATACTGTTGCAGTACCGCGACACTGGTGTCAGAAACGTAAATTTTTGCAGGTGAGTTACGATTGGTGATATATCTGTATAATGGGTTACATTTAGAATGCATTACTATTTGTTATGCACTTGTTAAATGTAAAATTTCTTGAAAAGAACGTGGGTTTGATCAAATGGGGTTTCAGGGAAGAGGATAGGGGAGGGTGAAGTGAATGAGGTTTGTCTTATATATATGTATGTGGTTCTTGCAGGCGAGCAGCGGTGCCACTTCTGGAGTCTCGACATGTAGGTGTTTTCCAAGGGGAAACCTTGCATGTGTTTTCTTTTTAATTGGCTTCTAGCGTGGGTTGGGGTGTAGGCATTTTTATAACACCCTTTTCAATAAATAAACATGTCTGATTAGAGTATCCTGGAAACTAAACATGCAACTTCTGCTTAGCAGGATGCTAAGGAATCTGCTTGGAATTTCAGATCTATTGGCTTTCCACAGAAAGCTTGGACTAGTTGAATTTGCACACTAAAAATTCGGCTCTAGGATTCTTATAGTTACTTGATTTGCATGTAAAATCTTTTGCCTACAGTTTATCTCATCGGGTTTTGAAATCGTTTTGCAGGGCAAGCGTGGTATTGAGAAACAGCCTTTTCAACTTCCTGATTTTATTGCTGCCACAGGAATTGAGAAAATTAGACAAGTGAGACCAATTTTACCGCTTTGTAGTTTTATCCACTTTCATGCTCATGTGATTTAGAAGTTGCCTTCGATAATCTATGTTACTCGGACTCATTCATATTGCATATGGGTATGCGTCCACTGTCGGGTTTGTCAGCGATCTTTTTGGTGATTTTGTTGTTACCCTTTCCGTATGGCATGGGGGCGGGGAGTTGATATGTGACATGTACGTCCTGGGATGCTCATATTAGCTAATAAGGGCTTACACATTTGGATGAAGGCTAGGGGCATGTGGTTCATTTTTCATTTTCTGTAGTGGACCTATTTCAACGCAGAAGTCGTTATAGAACTTGTGTTTGAAAACAATATGCGCTTGAATTAGCACACTTTTTTCGAGATCAGCCAATGGATGTGTACCTAATTTTTTTATCACATACATGTTATCCTTTGTCATTTCTCAATGTATAGTGTTTTTTCGTAGTAATAGTAGTGTCTTTAATTGATTATGTGGAATCTTCAACATTTATGTACCTATTTCTTCAAGCCCTCTGCCATGTTATGTAGATCAGGGGCGGAGCTGGGGGGGGGGGGGGGGGGGGTCCAGGTTATGTAGAATTGTAGATTCTGGCCTTTTGACATACTTCATTTTGTTTATTTGATCTCCTTTCTCATTGTCCCTTTCATGCCATCCTTCACTTTTACAATTTCAAAACTTACGTAAGAAAGAGAAAAAACTCAGAAAGGGAAGAAGTATGTGTACTAGAGCAAGGTCAGGCTCTTCAAAAGACAAAATGTAAAGACCTAAGAGGGGATACTTGTGTTTTTTCTTGAATCTGAAGAATAATACTAAAAAGTCGCTCTGATGACATAATTGCATAATTTATGTCCTGCATTCAGTTATTTGGCATCCTTCACATTATATTTTAACAAGTCAATAAGCAAGTTACACTGCAATTACTGCACAATTACCGGACTTTCTTCTATCCCTTTTATCTTGCCCTCTCAATTCTTCCTGTCTGACTTATCGTTTTGCTTCATTCTTTTATATGCAACTAATCCTGCTATGTGATTATATGCAGGCTTACATTGAAAAGGAGGATAGCAAGAAGCTGAAACAAAAGCAACGTGAAAAGATGCAGCCGAAAATGGGAAAAATGGATATTGACTATCAGGTTTTCTATGTTCTGAATATAAAACTATATGGGCCCTGCAATAGCTCTCTATGTTGTAACTTGTATTTGTCTAAACTGGTGTCAGTGTGTGTGTGAGGGTGTAGAGTTCATGAGTCACTTAATTTTCTTCTTTTCTCTTTGTATTCTTTTGACACCACTTCTCATTATCTTTTACAGGTGCTCCACGACGCCTTCTTCAAGCATCAAACTAAACCGAAATTGACGGCACATGGTGATTTGTATTATGAAGGGAAGGAATTTGAGGTATTTAGTTAACCAGAGATGTTTGTCTGCGACATTTGTTTTGTTCTTTAATGTATATTTTGGATAAAGCCAACAAATGTGAAAGTGGATGATATTGATTTTTTAAGATATGCGATTGTGAATTTAAAAAATAGACATCATATTTTACTTCTTGCTTTGAGGTGCAATGCTTTGTCTGTTTTCAATCCTTCAGATTGTTGTTTCAACTTTGTTTAATGATTTAGAGGTGACACACTTTTCCAAATGTTGGGACATCAAGTTTATTAGATTTGAAGCTATGGTTTGCCTGACACAATTTTAAAAATCTCTCCTAAAGTCAATGGAGAGAATAATTGCTAAATGGTATTTGTTATTTGTTCAGCTTTTCACTTCTGTTTGAATTACACAGGTAAAACTTCGAGAAATGAAGCCAGGAACGTTGTCACAGGAACTAAAAGAGGCTCTTGGCATGCCTGATGGTGCTCCTCCTCCTTGGCTCATCAATATGCAGGTTGGGGAAGACAATACCTCATTTTATATCTTCTGTTTGTTTGATCAGTATATCTCTTGAAAATCTAGGAAAGAGATGAGTTTAATTGCTGTTTATTTTTTCTTCCTTCATTTCAGAGATATGGTCCTCCACCTTCTTACCCAAGTCTGAAAATTCCGGGGCTTAATGCTCCTATTCCTGCTGGAGCTAAATTTGGCTATGGACATGGAGACTGGGGCAAACCACCTGTTGATGAAGTAGGTTTACCTTTCTTCCCTTCGATATTTATTTGCAATCTTTATCCCTTTTTTGTTTATTTTTTCTTACTCTCTTTTATTTTCACTTCCACTAGTATGGGCGTCCATTGTATGGAGATGTTTTTGGCGTTTTGCAGCAAGACCAGCCAAATTATGAGGTGAAAACCAGTATATGATCTTATGAAGAATTTCCTAAATGCTTCTGACTTTTTCTGATGATATTCCAATTCACATGTCTGCTTTTGTGCTTAAGATTTAAGTTATCCAACTCCATCATAACGAGCCTGATTTTCAGGAGGAACCTGTTGATAAGACTAAGCATTGGGGTGATTTGGAGGAGGAGGAGGAGGAGGAGGAAGAAGAGGAGGAAGAGGAGGAGGAAGAACAGATTGAGGAAGAGGAACTGGAAGATGGCATTCAATCTGTCGATAGCCTTTCAAGGTATAGTATTTGCCTTATTCCCGTGTTCGTTGTTTCTCCTGCACGTCGGTGTTGAATTTCTAATAATGATGAATGAGGGACTAGCATGGAATGGAATGCCCAGTATAACCATAGGTGGTAAAGGGATCTTGTACTTTTCATAAATATGTTTGAAATGGATAGCGGACTTCGAATTCTCATAATTGGAAAAAAAAAAAAGGGCTGGTTAGTTTTATCAATTGATGGAAGTAATTAAATTGAAAGATGATTGTGATTCTGGGTGGGGATGGTGGGTGGGGTGGGTGGGTGGGGGGGGGGTCCATTTTCAAAAAACTTACATGTTCCTTTGTTCGTTTTTTTTTTTTTTAAATGTTTTTAAGTACCCTCTTTGGGTTGATTCTCAGTCTCTGACTTGTTTTTTTCTTGTTGAATGTTTCAGCACTCCTACTGGGGTTGAAACCCCCGATGTTATTGACCTCCGGAAGCAGCAGAGGAAGGAACCTGAGAAGCCTCTCTATCAAGTGAGTACATCTTTTGACTCCTGCCATCTCCCCAATCAATTTTCCGTGTTACTTTTTCTGGAACTTATAGTTTTTGTTCTTTTTATTTGAAGGTGCTGGAAGAAAAAGAAGAGAAGATAGCACCAGGAACTTTGCTGGGCACAAGCCATACGTATGTTTTCTGCTTCTTTGGACAAATATGGATCTGCTTTTAAAATTCAATTTTGCATTGTGAATTGAATTCCCATTATACTTCTCATACAGGTATGTGATTAACACTGGCACACAGGACAAGGCCGGTGCTAAAAGGGTAAAGGAATTTGATTCTCTTTTTTCCTTTTCCCTTTACTTTTACTTACAAAAGTAGAGTTCTGCCAGATCAATTGGTTACTAGCTTTGAATTGCCTATCAGTGGTATGAGGAAACTATGTTTGATGGCTTAATTTGTTCTAAAAGCATCATCAGGCTCCACACACGTGATCCCGTCAATAAAGTAGTTTCTGCAAGCGATCCAACCTATAGGGATGATTCATTTTGTGCGTTCAAGATCTTTTGGTTGATTCCCAAATTATGTACTTCCTATAATTAATTCATACGCGGGATCAGTGTTCCTTTCATGAAGCTGAAACAAAGTAGTTATATGTAATTGCAAATGCATGCACAGATATTGGAGTTGCAAGTATATGAAATTCAAAATGATAAGACCTGCAGTTCCAATGTCACTGTGTGTTTATTTTGGCTGTAAATTTAGTGTTTTACGAATCATTAGTCATTGGCAAATTATGGAATAGTTGAATAAATCTTACTGAGAACTAATGAAGTATATGAATCCGTTGCAGATTTAATACGATAGACTTGATGACGTTTCTTTCACTGTTTATCCCTCTTAGGTTGATTTGCTTAGGGGTCAGAAATCAGACCGAGTTGATGTCACACTAGCCCCAGAGGAATTGGAACTCATGGACAATGTTTTGCCTGCCAAGTAAGTAGAGTCCTTTCTTGTAATCATATCATTGATCGACCAGGTTATACGTGATGATGGCTTATTCCCGTGTTGTGTATTCCCCAGGTACGAGGAAGCCAGAGAAGAAGAGAAATTGCGAACTCAGCGGGAGGATTTCAGTGACATGGTTGCTGAGGTACGTGCACCTTGCAGTCATTCATTTTTGAGTGCCTCATTTATAATCCTAACCCCCCACCCCACCAAGGACAAACTTGTAACATATGAAATTTGTCCAGAATGAGAAGAAAAGGAAAAGAAAGATGCAGGAAAAGGAGGGCAAATCAAAGAAGAAGGATTTCAAGTTCTGAGTTGTCTCTTGCAACTTCTGAAGATGGTAAGCCTCTAGGGATTTTGAGTTATGGGTAGTGCTTCTCATACTGCAATTTATACCAGTTGTTGCTTTCCTGCACTGTGATATCTTGTGGTTGTACTTTTGGTTAGTCTACTATAATCACTTTCCCTTGATGGCTTGATGACCTTGCACGCCTGTGCTTTTGACTACAAGGATTCTGTAAGAACTATAATGTTATATTGTATTACGCAATTATTAGGTTGGGTTTGCACTTCAGTGAGTAATGAATACTGTTCTATCATGGTTTGAAATGAGAGGCTGGGATAGGACGTGCTGCGACGAGATATTTGGCTTTGAATTTGAAACAGTTCACTTTGATTCCTGAATAATAAAATATCTTAGGGATTGTTTATGATATTCGAAAAAGAAGTGTTATACGATAGTTTATCTAGCTTTGTAAGTAATAATACATTGTAATATGCTTTTGCGCCCTGAAATTCTGTTACACAACCGTTGAATATTTGCAGGAAGCAACATGAAATATCACATTGAATAGATCACGCAAAATATAGGAAGCCGACCCATCACTCAATAGTAATGTATCTAAACCCGGACTCTGGTGACCTTTCACAGATTCAAGCCTTGGTGTATATTGAATATGTAATGTTCATATTGGCCTTTTTTCCTTATTTCATCAAACGGGAAGATGCCCAAGGGACATAAATTCAGTGTAAAACTACAAAAAAAATTAAATCTTTTGGAGTCTTTATAAAGACATGTTTTAGAGTCACGTTCATAAGCACATAAAAATGCCAATTATAAATTGTATTTTATAACGTCATATGAACGACAATAGAATAGGGCCAACAAATTATGATTTTGATTCATGTTAAATTAAAGAGGAGTAATATTAACATTGTCAAATCATATTTGTTGATGGTTGAAATTGTAGAAGCTTTGCATCAAGAGTCCGAATAGTGGTTGACCTTCTAGCTCGACCACCCTACGGGGTAGTGCTGGGGTATTGCTGGGTCGAGAAGGAGGTGGTAACCACCAATAAAGTAATTTCTTGTTTACCTACTTAAATCCAATAAATCTTATAACCAAACATGACGGGAATTAGGTGTATGAGGTGGCAATTACTGGCCAATGAAACTGATTATCAATGAACGATAACAAACATCTCCAGATCGTAGTGGAAACGGGTCGAGCTTTAGGGCTAAAATAATATGTAGTATAACTTTTATAAATTCATAAAGTTGGAACATGCAAAATTTATTATTTAAAAAAGTTATTAATTTATCAATAAATTAATATGTTTAAAATATATATTAATTTAACGCATCCATTTAATCAACCACATTTTAATTGAGTATTATCTTATACAATAATAAACCTACATTTAACCAAGCAACAATATAGTCATATTACTAGAAAATATCATAATCCATTATATCGGTACTTTTTTTTAAGCAAATTATGAATTTATGGTATGAATGGAACTACGGATTCTATATATTTTCAAAAAAGTATTATCTTATCAATTTATTAAAATTATTAATTTATCAAATTAGTCCAAGTCGAAAATTTTATCATCTAATAGAGGTTATATACTATTGACAACTCAAGAAATTCGATGAATGAACAACAAATCGATAATGGCTTTTTTGTACAAATGGTCCCTATCTTTTGCACTTACTGCAGGTTGATGACTTGTTTTTTTATTTTTGGCAATGTAGCCCTTATTTCAAACTTTTTTGGCGACAATGGTCATTTCTGTCCAATTCTGTCAAATTAACTGTTAGTTCTGGCTTTTTTGCACAAATGGTCTCTGCGTGTATTCCACACTCTACATTTTATAAGGACATTTTTGGTATTCTACCATTCATAAATAAAAAATTTCAGCAGATGTCCTAAATTTAAAGAAAAAAAGAAAGAAACAAAGAAAATAATTTAAAAAAAAAAAAAAGTACTCATATTCCCCACCCCACCCCCAACTGCAAGAAGATAAACAATGTGAACCAATAATAAACTTCAGATTAAGGTTTGGAGAAAAGATGAAAATTACGGAAGAATAAAAGAAGAGTAGAAGAACTCCAGGCACCAAACCAAACATCTGGGCTGCATCACATAAAACCTAAAAGCAAAAGCTTCACCAATTGGGATCGAAGTTAACTATAAAATTATCTAATCAATCAGCCAAAGAACCATAACAATGTGAAGAGCACGACCAAAAAATCATCTCGAAAAGTACTTAAATTACATAAAAAGTTGTGATGACTCCTTTAGAATTATTGCTTGGTAATTTCATCATCATTCGGAAATATCCAGAACCAAATTCCTGCTTGAATTGAATCCAGCTCTTGCATATATAATTCATAATTAAAACAAAGAATTAAGTCATACGTAGTGATTCGTATATTGTCTGTTGAGTTGCAACATATTTGTATACATAGTACTCTTTTTTTATTCTTCCGCAATCTTCATTTTTTAGGTTTTTAAGTTTTATGCGATGCAGCCCAAATGTTTGGTTTGGTGTCTGGAGTTTCTTTTACTCTTCTTTTATTCTTTCGTATTCTTCATTTTTTTCTCCAAACCTTAATATGGAGTTTATTATTGGTTCACATTGTTTATCCTCTTGTAGTTGGGTTGGGTTGGGTTGGAGAAGATGAGTATTTTTTTTTTTTTTTTTGTTCTTAAATTTAGAACCTCTGCTGCAAATTTTTATTTATCAAAAGTAGAATACCAAAAATATCCTTATGAAATGTAGAGTGTGGATTACATGCGGGGACCATTTGTGCAAAAAAGTTAGAACTAACGGTTAATTTGACGGAATTGGACAGAAATGACCATTGTCATCAAAAAAGTTCGAAATAGGGGCTACATTGCCAAAAATAAAAAGATAAGTCCTCAACCCGCAGTAAGTGCAAAAAATAGAGACCATTTGTGCAAAAAAGTCAATCAATAATTCAGCAGGAAAGGAAAAAATGGTATTTGACAGTATAGAAATAGAACTGAAAATCTCTACAAAACTTGTACATACATCTGATTATAAATTTGGAAAGAAAAGCTTCCTCATGACTATGAGGGAACATCTGATAATTGATAACATGAAACTTATTTCTCTGCATGCTGATGAAACACACATTGCTGATAAATGAATATACTGTTTCATGAAACGAGGAAAGAGAAGATAATACCGTAATCAATATTGTACAAAGGCACGAAACACTCGTCTTCAACTTGCTGCTTCATTATTCTCTCTTATGAAATGAATTTCTCAGGACACTTTATTCTTCTGAGTTTTCACAATTACATCTAGTGGACCATGGATTTAGACCGATGTTTCTCGAGCATTGAAGGAATTGTTTTGCTTCCGACTGGTGTTTTCTTAGACGCTGCAGCTGCAGGAGTCGCGCCAGAAGCAGCTGTTCTTTCAGCAATTCTCTTCTGCCGTTGAATCAGTAGTTCTTCCATTCTCTTACGAACATCTTCTTCCTGCCACAGAAGTGCGTGAATATCATTGAAAACAGGACAAATAAAGACAGAATACAAGTAAATAACCGTATAATAAATGATGTTTATACCTTCTCTAACTTGCTTTTATGAGCCATCAACCTACTTGCTGAAGACGTCTTCTTGGTTTTTGATAAGGTATCAGGCTTGCTCTTAGCAGGGGAACCCACCAAAACTTTAGATTTCACGTCCCCTGAGCTTTTCTTGCGACTGGTGCTTTTACCATTGACAAGAGGATTGTCTTCTACATGAGCATTTTCTTTAACTAGAGAAGATCTTCTATCAGCCTCTGTAAAAGAAATTTCAGCTTCATAATCCATTTCTGGTGTCCAGGTTTCCCCCACGGATTCACGTGACTCCCTCACAAGTGCCATGCAGAGTTCATCAGGCTCAGCCTGCTTGGGTATTTCCTGTGAAACATTTGAATTTTTATTTTCAGTCCGTGTAGCTATATTTACGTCCTCGACCATGCTTATATCGGTTCTCCAGGAAGAATCATACTGATCATATACTGCTGGTCTAGACTCTATAATAATGGAATCGTCAACCAAAGCAGTTTTTTGGGTTGATTCTTTGCGAACAAAGTTCCCCTCATAGGACATAATGCCAAGATTGTCAAATTCCATTTGCTTAGCGTCCTGTGTTTCTGAATCTCCAGAGGATTTAACAAACCAATCTTCCGCCTTCCGGTTTCTAATAGAGGATGAATCTGCAGCAAAATCGGATGGGGTTCTGAGCGGACTTGGCCGTGATTCTTCTGATCTTTGCAAAAACAATGCATTCTCACCTTCAAAAACAGTTCTCCTCACAATTGGGTGCATATTTTCACCACTTGTAAAATCTACGCCATTATCTATGCCATCATTCTTCCCATATCTCTGAATCACAAGAATAGCGTCGTCAGTGGTCAAAGGTTGTTTCTTAATTTTCTCAGACTCGAAATCTAGAGCATTGTCAGTTTTGTACAGAATCCCATCGTTGGAATTCTTCATCACAAAATGTTCATCCTGAGAATCCATAACGTGATGATTCTGCAAGCCATTAGGAGTTGACTCGTGACTCATGAGAAGATTCTGAAAGGCGTCCCAATTTTCTTTTTTTTTCACTCCATCAGAAATACTTAATTCAACGTCATTCTTAAAATCTTGCTCAGCATTATCAATAGGTCCATTTTGAGAATGGGAGCCTCGATGTTCTCTATTCTTGTGAGTTTTTGAGTGGGAATGTTTCTCTAATGATGCAATTGCATTGTCCACCCCCTCTCTGATGGAAGCTTCATCAAGTGCTGAAGAATCATCAGAGACTCCATCCTCTTCTTCATTGCGCCTCCCGGAAGTTATATAGTTTATGTTACGAATCACAACTGTTTTTGAGGACTTTTTATTGTGCTTTTTAACATACGGTTGCCCCTTTGAAGAATGCTTCTTCCCATGCTTTTTGCTTTCATCTGAATCTGTCCCGGAATAGGAGTCACTAGATTCATTTTGTTCATCCTCTTCAGAGGTTTCTGTTCCATTTACATCTAAAGGTTTCTCCTTTCTTCGAGATGACTTTTGATTTTGATGACCGTTAGACTGTTGAATAATGCCATTAGGAGAACCATTCACATTTTGAGGCCATCCCATATTCCCGGGAAAATAAGGTAGCACGGGATGCATACCCGGGAAAGGATATCCTTGGTATTGTTGAGTAGGGTTTTGAAAGTTGTACGTATACGGAGGAATATGATCCATCCATGGCACCTGTAACAGTGCTTTAGCTGAAGTTGACGATGTCTGATCAGAAGCAGGCTTACTTTCTGCCAGAAAAACTTCAAGATTAGAATATGCCAACTGTGTACTGGAGGTATAGGCTATAAGATAGAGATTTGAAAATGAACAAATGTTCGATAAATGCAAGTCAAACAGATATTTCTAATAGTCCCTTTACAATCTCGTCATTGATTCTGTTAACAACAAGATTTAAATTATATATGTAGCCCTCTGTAACCGTTTAAGCTTTTAGATAAGTGGTTCAACATAATATCATAACACAACTGGCAAAGGTCTTAAGTTCAAGTCTCGTAACTTACGTACGTCTCGTTGACTAAACGATCAGGTATACCACGCCACGTATCATCCCCTCTTTCCATAGAGGAGAGATAAAAAAAAAGAAAAGATCGCCACCGCCACCCATTTAATGAAATTATGCACGTGTTTGATGGGGAAAAGTAAATCCCTCCTTCACATGAGGGAGCATGTTGTAGACAAAATGTAAATGATATATGTTGTCCTCTCTAACAGCTTAAACTTTTAGATAAAGTGGTTCTACAATTCCATGACCAGTTGGAAAAACTTACATTTATTTTCTTCCTTGGAAAAGGATTCATGTGTGTGTTAGTAGTGTTCTCAAGAACTAAAAGGTTAAAGCTAGAATGTTAAGAGTCGAAGATATTGAATGCAATGAATACTAAGAAAGAATAAATTGATCTGAAGCATTTATTATCTGATAAACAAGTTATGAACTTCAGACAAGAAAAAAAGTGCAACGCCCATTTAAAGTGACAGTTACGACGGTCCTCTGTATACAAAATTTGAAGTTTCACATTTCAATTTTCCCTTTTCAAATACTATTTGTATGAGCTTATTGATAAGTAGTGATAATGAAAAAGATATGCTTAGACAAAAAAACATGCAAAGTAGATAATTAATTGTGTGAAATTAAGGAAAATGTACCTCTGCTACCATCTGAATTTGTTGTAGGAGATTCCAAAGAGCCATTCGATCCATTACTGTGATTGTTTTCACCGGCCACCATAATGCCAGACATCCCCATATACGACATATCAGGAATGGAGCATGCTTGAACTGCTGCTAATTCATCCATCCATTGGTTGTCCGAATGCTTTTGCTTGTAAAGCTCCTTGAAATCGGTGCATGCCACTCTACATAACAAATTTTCGTTTATGTATAATACTTGCATCTTACAGAAAAAAGAGAGACACAAAATTAGATGCTGCACTCGATAATGATTAGTGGAAGGATATCAATATTAGGAAAACCCACTGCAAATTTTTGAGGAACCCTCTACGAGTGGGAAAATTACAATTTCTTAACAATGATAGTTGTAACTTCCATTGAACTGGTCTCTAGACGAGAATGGGCAATTTGGACAATACACCTTAAGCAGGAAACTTAGATTTTAGTAATGAAGCTGTCCAGCATTCGTTTTAATTGCTAAAGTTCAGTCAGATAAGAAGTTATTTGAGACATAAAGTCTTTGTTCTGAAGTATGATACTGAAATAGTTCATTAAATGTGCATTTGCTGTGTTCTGAAGCACGATTTTTACTTTATTTGAAAAATATTAATACACTGCACCTTAATCGTGAGGCTCCAAATGTATCAGCAAAGCATATGAGATCATCAATGGTGTCTATTTCAAATCCTGCCACGACAGCACGGGCATAAGCCATGGCTTGCTCTTTCTGTAGTAATGCTTTTCGAGTATCCATAAGACGTTGCAGACGAAACCTGCTCAGAACAAGTAACTTAATGAATCAACTATCTGAGGGATGAAATAAAGATAGTATTCAAGATATTTGAAGTGCAAGATCATTTACTTGGAGTTTTCTTCTACTGCAGCCCCATCAACTCCATCTTCATCAGTTAACTGAAAGAACCATCAAAACGGAAACTTAGGCAAAGATTTTAACGAAGAAGCCACTAACCTTCAACTGTTTAAATAAAATACCCTCGAGGAATCCCTTGACTTCTTCGTGATCCCATCAGCGGTTGACAAGTTTCCTAATAACACGAGTAGCCAAGTGAATAAAGAAGCTTAGCATTCAAAAAGATATATTAAAGTATACTGATTCATAAAAATCAGACATAGACAACTTGATCCTATAATTTGCCCAAAAACATTATATTTCAACCACACGCAGCTTCAACGAGAATGTGAATGCATACGTTAAATTTTGCTTGATCGATAATATGATTTAGTACAGCCATTTGACACTAATATGTAGTTCTGATATATCTTCATTTATGGATGTGTGCATGCATTCGTTAAATTCACTTAATAAAAAGATGT
Organism: Forsythia viridissima; assembly: GCA_030279155.1. Classification (NCBI taxonomy): domain Eukaryota; kingdom Viridiplantae; phylum Streptophyta; class Magnoliopsida; order Lamiales; family Oleaceae; genus Forsythia; species Forsythia viridissima. The sequence continues at coordinate 2,690,901 of CM059044.1, read as the reverse complement.
TCAAACCATACCTTCTCCAGTATGTACTGCCATATCGGTGTTCGAAATGTCATTAGATTGAATTGAACTCTCTATCTGTGAAATTTCTCGCTCTATTCTTACCATCCTCTCTAGAATTTCAGGCGTACTCACAAAGCGAACAAATCTGCCGTAGGTGGAAAAAGGAAAAAAAAATGTGTAAATAAATTAACTCTTATCTAAGCCAGATTTCAAATCTTAGCAGTATCCTTCTCCTGGATTGTACCGCTATCAAAGTCCAATCTTCAAGATTTCAATCTCTAAATCTTAACTTCTACACAGAAAAGGATCTATCTTTCACCATTCAAATAAGTGGAAAAAGAACGGAATGAAAAACAAATTAAATTCAGAAATTCAGCAACAACAATGATAAAGCAATTATGTAATATATTGAATCAACATATAAATTGTTGATAAAGACTTGGATATCATAGCCCAAAAAGCTCAAATGATCAATTCGATCCGTTTAAAGCTAAACCAGCAGTCGGAAGTGAGCCGTCTTGTTAATGATGAGCTAAAGGTTGACAATGGAATCCAATACTCTCTATGAATAACAGATCAAATCAAGATTGAAAATGAATACAAGATTTTGATATGTTACCTTTGAAATGTGGATTTGGTGAACCATGGGGCATCAATCGGCGGACTCAGAGTAATTGAATACCCACCTTTTGGAATCTGATCTTTAGCATATTTCAAGTGAGAAATGAAAGGTTCCACTAGCCCAGAAGCTAATTTCTCATTTTTCTTCCCAGAAAACACCATAAGATCGCATCTTTTCAATTTCCAACGAAACCCCATAAGAGAAGATCAAAAAAATTATCAGAATCCCATTCATCGATTCAAGAAATAGGTATAATTATACATACACATTCCAGACATGTACCTTGTTCTTGTTGGGGTGAGTTGGAACAGAGCGTAATCAAGAAGAGCATTGGAATCCATATTCAGACACAGGAAGAGAGATTGGGAGGAAAATATTTGAAATTATATTGCCGTGTAAGTTCGTAGTGTATTGTTTGAACGTGACATTTACAAAACTTTTGTGTTGCTTAACTGGACATGAGAGAGAGCCAGCAAGAACTGATAGAGCATTGCACATGGGGAGTGTGTGTATATCTGTGTGGTGTGTGTGAGAGAGGGAACATTTTGTTGATTTGTGATAATATGGTGTGGGCTCCCTTATCCACCCCACCCCACCCCACATCTCCATTAAGAGAAAATTGCATTATGGGTCCCAAGTTGGTCGAAAATCTTTAAAAACAAATAAGTTAGTCGTTAAGTTTTTATTATAGTTGCACTATCATCTAATAATGATAGAAGAGGTTCAAATCTTCATTAAATCATTGCGCAACTCTCATAGACGTGCCACACTTCAAATTTTCAAGAATTGCACCATTGATCCTCCAATTTATTGTCTTAATAGCAAGTTGGTAAATTTACACTTTCAATAGATAGAAGATATTGCAATTTTTTTTTTTTTTTTATTTCTTTGCAGATAGAGATGAAAATATAACGAGGGCCCTAACAATATTTGGCTAGTTTTGAGATTGGATGATTAATTATGCAATTATAATGAATCTTTGACAGATAAATTTTTATTTTTACTTTTTAAAGGTTTATGACCAACTTGCTACTTGAACGATAGCTTGAAGACTAATGGCACAATTATCCCCCAATTATTATGCTCTTAATGGGCTAGTAATCAATTACTAATTACACTACTTAATTATTTTGCTTCTTGTCTTGTTGCTTTACAATTTTCAAGCACGAAAGTGACTATGAAATGGTGATTTGCTCACGTTTGATATAATTGACTAATCAATGAATTATAAATGGATTTGTTTTGTTTAATCAAAAGTAAAAATAATTGATATTTTTAGGATTGTTAAGGGAACAAGGTGGTTGGACTGTCTTGTCTCTACCATTTAATAATTTCCTAGTGCATGTTTGGTAAGTTTAAATCATGTTTTAAAGAGCATAAAACGTGATTATGTATAAAGGTCAAATTTAAAATTTTTCAAATTTAATCAAAACTTAAGCGAGGGCGAAGACGAGGACGTAGCGTAAGACATGGAGATCGTGCCTTACATACATCTAAGCAGAGCTTCGTTTATACGAGTTTTTTATAACAGCGATTTAAATTAAAATTTAAGCTAGTCAAATTAGTCAAATATATTTTTCATCAACAACTTACTATCCACTTATTATCTACACACTCAATAAAACCCACAACTTATAAAACATGTACTTAATTTGTCCGTAATCCATTTCTTTAATTCTGGATTTTTAAATCACTTCGTATAAAAGTTGAAGTTATTGGAAAAAATATCTGTTTATTTATTTAAATTATATCTTTAGCACGTCTTCTTACGAGTGCCGAAAACTTGGAGACAAATGATTACTTTTGATAGAGACGTGATAGTAATCAAGAATGCAAAATTGACTTAAAATATTTCAAGTATATAAATCAAGTTTATTTTTACATCTAAAGGCCTCAAAACATACACAATCTTTATAAATAGGCAGCGGTTACAACAGTGTGAAATGATCGCAAGACTTTTATTTGCTCTACCACGTTGAACGTCTCTTAAAGTTTAATTCAATATATTGAAATGAATTGAGGAACAAGGTAATCCTTTGTTGACACTTAAGAGTTTGAAAGTCTCGAAGTACGACAATCAATAAATTTAATCTTGTTTTGATATTTTTATTTTTACTTTACCAATTAATTCAATCTTCCTCTAATCATCAAAAAATATACATATATATATATATATATATATAAAAACATTTATTACACAGGGCATTGCTTGCCCATAAAGACAAGAACAATATAAAGCTGTGATCAGAGAATTTCCAGAGCCTTTTCTAAGTTTCCTGGTCCATATCACATGATTCCATATCATCATTATACTATTTTCAATGTTCTAAAGACGTAAAGCATTGTAAGACGAAAGTTTAAGTGTGTTTAAACAAAGTTTAAGTATAATAAGACATTTTTCTATTTTTAATATTATTTTAATTATACTAATATCATTAATAATTATTTATTTTATTTAACCCAAAAATTCAAAAATATTGAAACAAATTTGAAAATTTAAGAAAAATGAAAAGTTACACATAGAGGTGTGAATCCTGGTTAGAACCAGCACGCCTTTAATGAAACCCAATGACGGTCTGCATTAGAAAAAATCCGTGCCATGGTGGATTGCGAGTCAAATCAACCCAGCCCACAAAAATTAAACACGAACCCGATCCACCCATCGGCCAATCCAGGTCAAGCCCATGTGGGGTCGCAATTAACCTAGTTCGACCCGTATGAATAAAAAAATTAATTTTTTTAAAATTACTAAAAAAAATTAGTTACCTATTGTAATTTTAAAAAAAAAATGTTTACATATATAGCAAAAAATATGTTAAATTACTAAATAAAAAATAAATAATAATGATAAATTCACATTTATTAATTTTTTAATTTAATTTCTATTTTTTTTTTATATATTTAAATACTAAAACAAGACGCATCTGTCATATTTTTCACTTTAAATGACTCTCTACCATTTATTTAAAAAAAAATCAAAATAGGCCAGCGGTTAAAAGCTGAACAGCTCGCCTGGTTCACGGGTTCACGGGCCGGCCCGCGGTTCGACCTCCTCGACCCGTGAACGGCCCACCCGGTTCATGAGCCGACCTGCGGTTCCGGGTGTGTCGATGCGGGTTCGGCCGGCCACCCGTCTTGACACCTCTAGTTACACACTGTCACCTAAACCTGCATTATTCGGGTCTAGTCCTGAAATGGGCAGTTAAAACAGGATTAACCACCCTTTGCCTCAACGGTGTCATTGAAGTCAGCAGCAGCGGATGCATAATAGCACCGTATTGGTACAGAACAGAGTCCAGACATGGCTTCTGATCTTTAATGGCCTCAGTATAACTATGACATTCTACTGAATTTCTTGACTTGGGAGATAATACTTTTGGTAAAAAGAATAGATCAACACATATTCATCAATGTATACTAGTTTAGAATCCAATTCGGTTTGGCACAAATAGATAATATTAATGAGTTAGCATCGAGCAAAAATAAATGTGGCGGGATTAATAGACACTGATATATAACATTTGAATTAAACCATGGAGGGACGGATCACTAGTCCCAGGTCCTAATTGCAGATACGACGTAAAGGAAATTTCAGGGCATAGTTCCCTTTGAAGAGAACATTCTATACATCTAACATCTAATTCTCAACCATTGACATAAAATAGAAAGACGTATAAACTCTTAAACATTGGTGTACAACGAACAGTCTAAAACAAAGGATTTCTAATGCGAAAGAGAAAGGGAGGAAAGAAAACTCCACAAACCTAAAATAGACTTAGTTCATATAAACCATTCTCATGATAGCTACTGTTGTATGTTCAACACAACATCCAACATCATAGTACTTCTCTGAATCTATGAACAAATTCAGAACCCTTCAACCTCAACAATCACATTTTCTACATCCTGTACAACATTATAATCAACTAGGAGTCATGTTTCCAGCACAGCTAAACCTTCATGGTGCCTATTGTAGTCTAAAGATGTAGAATATCTAATCAATGCTCAAGATATCAACTCCGTTTTGTTGCATGAACCAAAATAAACCACCAGACTCCAACAAGGGAGATTGACATCGTAACTAGACAGCATGTGATTTACCATACAGCCAATACTTTACTATGTAAATAAGATATTTCGCAAGAATTATCACATAATATTTAACGTCTCAACAATCATAATTTACATCCTGCGATACTACAATAAAATCAACTGAGAGCCATTATTCCACATAGCACAGCCAAACCTTTTGGAGTGCCTGTTACAGTCTCAACTCCAAAGAAGTTTAACATTGAATCAATGCTCAAGATATCATCTTCATTAACTATTAAACATGTGATTTACAATATTATCAATACTTGACCAAATACAAAAACAATCAATAATTAGATATTTCGCAAGATGCACAGAAAAATCCCATTTCAACATTAAAGAATAAGATAATAAAATCACTTTTGAAGTCACTCAATAATTCTTAACAAGAGAACATATTCCGAGAATGCAAACAGAGAGAATCACCGATGATACTTAGTCATCAGTCGCCCTTTCTCCTGAAGGAACATCCCTCGGTGAGCCGGGCACGACCCCCAGTTGGCTGACACAGCACGGTCTGGCAATTCCCACACACCACCACCGTTTGCGAGTGGCTGAACACGGTGGTTCTGCAAATAGAAACATAAACATATAAAAAACCAAATTCTGTGTCTCAAAGAATAGAACTTGAAACGAAATATAGAAAACCCAAAAAACACTTACATGTTAAAGCAACCCTGACACTTGACATCCTACCATTAAAAAAAACATATAAATAAAATAAACAGCACGTAAACAAGAGATAATTAGCAAAAAACGAAAAAATAATTAGAAAGAGAAGCGTACCATGAAGAAGGAGTTGGGAGACTGGACGAGACGCTTGAGCTTGTGCTTTCTCTTCTCGAGCTCAGCCGGTGGATTCAGCAAATCGACATCGTTTGGAAGAACCTGTAAACACATATTAATTACCAGTTAATTTCATATATATACGCAGAACCAAACCATATTCTGTTCAAATAACCACATCTCGATATCACCCACCATTGCAGAAAGATCTAGAGCGCCGAACAAGGGGTATAGTAGAGAAGAAGAATGAGTTCTAGGGTTTATTGCAATACTTACACACACATGTTGATAGCTAATTTCTGTAGGCCGTACGATTTGAGTGAGTTAAATCTCAGCCATCCGTTTAGCTTCGAGGTTTATAGAGCAGTGACATATATATGTTTGGTAGTGCTTATAAGAAATTTTTAGAATCCAGATTGTTTATACCTCAAGGCCTGTTACTAAGAATTATGATCTAATGTCTACATAGTGGGTATTATAAGGTATCCACATGCTGATGTGACAGTATGTGGGCACTTGATGATACCCATCATGTGGGCATTAGATCATAATTCTTAGTAAGGATTGGTTTGGTATTGCTGCGCTTTTAAGAGAATCAGTTTTAGCTGTGCTGCAAAAAGAATCAGCTGTGGGAAGAATCAGATAAGTGTTTGGTGAACTCTTGTTTCAAAACTGCTGTATGTTTCAAAAGCAGCATTTGAGCGTTTGGTAAACAAAAGTAATTTATTGTTATAACGATATTAAACTACTAAAAAGGACATTGATTATAATAATGTTATTTTGTATTATTATTATTATCACGAGTGGTAAAATTCATTTTTTTTCCTAGTCAAATATTTTTTAACAAGATAATGCATTCATTATTATTCTTTTAAAATAAAAATAATAAAAACCTAATAAATTTCAAATTTTATAAAAATTACAAAATAAAAATATAGTTATATAGTGTAAAAATTAATTAAATTTATATTATTTTTTATTATTCAACTTGCATCAATTCGATTTTTCAAATGGTTATTAAAGGAATTAATTTAATTAATTAGGGGTAAAAGGGGTATTTTAATAATATATAAATGAAAAAGCTAAAAGCAGAATCTGAAAAGCTGCCCTTTTGCTGCTTCTCAAAATCTGCTGTTAGGTGAGTCAGATTATTTTATAATCACTTTTAAAAATTTTGTCAAACGCCTAAATCAACTTCTGATTGTCTGAGAATCAGAAGTTGGACTCCAAAATCAATCACAAACTGGGCCTAACAGGCCTTGAGGAATAAACAATCTGGATTCTAAAAATTCCTTATGATAAAGACTTTATCATCAAGTACCCACATACTGCCACATCAGCATGTGGGCACCTTATCTTGCCCACTATGTGGACATTAGATCGTCCCTCCTGTTACTAAAACTATATAAAAAAACGATTTTTCTCGGGGCGATCCGCCCCTGTCGTTACCATGTTTGAGATTGCGTTAATTATAATTTCAGTTGGTCAAATGTATTTTTTATTGAGTTAATTACACTAATGGTCCACATTCTTTCAAATTTGTAACGAATTCATTCTCGTTCAATTTTTTTAGTAGATATCATCCTCATCATTTCATTTATTCGCATAAATGGCCCCCAAACGACTATTTTAACAATTCTTTGATAATTTTACCATTGACTTAAATAAATTCAAATGATAGAAAAAAGAAAATACAATAAAAAAATTGCAATTAGACTCATAACATTTTCAAAAGTACATATAAATCATAAACTATTTATATTATTCAAAATAAATAAAAATAAATAAAAAAAACCAAACTTCACTTCATCTTCTTCAATCCACCCCCGCGCTCACCATCACCGTGCTTGCATTGGTTGTAGACAAGTCAAGAATAGCATAACAAATTAGATACAAGAAACCCAAAAGCAGTAACCACCTTTTGACCACCACGACGGTGGAAACAGATCCAAATACTACTTGCTCCAAATTCACCATTTTCTCTCTCCTCTCCTACTACCACTAATGCAAACTTCATTAACACCACCGCCATTACATCCTCTAAGAAAAAAAAAACTTCACATATTCAACATTCAGAGTACTGAAAATCAAGAAAAACGATAACAAGCAAATTTTGACTCGATTGCTCTCGATCCAGATTTGAAAAACAAGGTGAAATTCAATCTGAAGCATTCATTAAGTCCAAGCAATATTATCACAAGCTCGACCACGAGTGAAAGCACATCTATCTTCTTTACTGCTCATCTAGCACTGGAAAATCCAATTTCATTACAGCAATGGCGAATTTCCTTTCATACGATGTTTACAACATAAATTTATCACAAGTTTTAGAAGATTCCCATCTTAACATGATTCTGTTGCAAACTACATCTAAATCATTGATTATTGTTGAAGATTTGGATCGTTATATATGTAAGAAGTCAGTACTTGCTACATTATCTGGGCTGATGAATTTCATGGATGGAATTCTGGGTTCCAGCTTTCCAAGGACTCCAACTAAATGTTGGAATTTATTATAGTAAACTACGGGTCCGTTTGGAACAGCTGTGGTGAGTAGGGCTTTTAGCAGTAGAGCTTTTTGCAGTAGAGCTTTTGATAATAGAGCTTTTGTTAAAAAGCAGTTGACTGTTTGGATGTGAATTCAAAAAGTGCTTTGAATATTAAATTGAGTGTTTGGTTGCATAATTATAGAAGTACTTTTCTATAAACTTTATATTTATTTCATTAAACAGTAATTAATTATTATATATATTATATTATTTGTTTTAAAATAAATTTTTTTATATAATATAATAACTATTAAAATTAATATATTAATTTAATTATAATAACACGATTATTTTATTATATTTGATTAAATAATAATTAATTATTATATAACTCATATTATTTTTTTAAAAAAAATCATATATTTTTATATCCTATAATAACTATTAAATTTAATATATTAATTTAATTATAATAACATGATAATTTAAGTATATTTGATTAAACATTAATTAATTATTTAAATAAAACATATTATATAATTTGTATTATATTATTTAACAAGTCAATATTTTTTTTTAATTTATATAAGTATATGAAATGACAATTTGAAATAAGTAATTAATGTAGTAAATAAATTATTATTTTTTGATATATTAATAGTAATTTTATTAATTTTGAAGTTCATTAAATGTTAATTACAATTTCCCGTAAAAGCTCAATTAGAGCTTTTTAGAGAAGCTCAAAATTTGGGCTTCTCTAAAACAGCTTTTTTAAGCTGTTTTTTAAATCAAAAAGTGCTTGTTGACTTTAACCAAACAACAATAAAAATAACTAAAAGTACTTTTACTCTTTAGGAAGTGCTTTTAGACTTCAAAAAAGCTCTTCCAAACACACTATACATCCTAAATTTATTTCAATTGGGAAAGATGATGTAGGGGTGGGGGTGATGTAAAAAAAAAAAAAAAAAAAAAAAAAAAAAAAAAAAAAAAAAAAAAAAAAAAAAGAGGATTTATTTGTACTTTTGAATAGGTTAAAAGTCCAATTGCAATTTTTTTGTTGTATTTTCTTTTTTCTATCATTTAAATTTATTTAAGTCAAGGACAAAATTGTCAAAATAGTCATTTGGGGATAATTTGTGCGAATAAATGAAAGGATGTGGATTATATCTCCTAAAAAATTAAATTGAGATGAAATTGTTACAAACCTGAAAGAATAAAGACCATTAGTGTAATTAACCATTTTTTATTCATACATTTCATATGACCCACAACTTACAACTCACTTTTTATCTACACATTCACCAACAACTTATAATGTAAGTATTTAAAAAATAATTCCAACACTACTAAACATGTGCATATGCCAAATCTGCCCCTACTTATAAGCACTTATAAGTCAGTCAAACATTATTTTTCATTCAAATATTTCGTAAGATTTACAATTTTTATCCACTTTTTATCTACATATTTCGTAAGACCCACTGCTTATAATTTACAAAAATCTTTACCAAATATATTCTTAGAATTATATAGCAATTAATGTTTAACGAATAGACAAGTCACGTCTAAAATTGGTGTTTAATGTGTTCTATATATAGTTTAATCTATCTTAAAATAAGAATAAATAAAATAAAAAAGAAGAGAAGAGAGGTAAATTCTAATATTTTAAATTTAGACGGAGTTCTAATAATGTCATTTTTTTTTTGTCACATCACTTGACAAAGTCCCTATCAGATAGTATTAGAAATAATTTTTTTTTTCATATAGTATATTTTACTTATGTAGCAAATATTTTTACAACAATCCACAGTCACATTAGAGATGCTCTTTTTTTATACCATGGAGCCGGTTGTAATTGAGTATATAACAGAATTATTTAGATAAGAAATAAATAAAAAATATAATATTTTAAAATTTGATGAGCAGGTTGTTTTGATGAGATAAGCAAAAAGCATTAAAAACCATCGAGAATAAGTGTTCGTTTAATTTTGTTAAAAATCAATTTTTAGCAAATTTTAATAAAAATTGATAAAATATATAATTAAATTTGTTAATTTTAATTTCAATTTTATAAGTAAAATCAAACAAACTCTACAAATCTGATATTGGAAAAGTAATAATTATTGTTTAATATCAAACACTCATCCATTCCTTGTTTCCAATATTATATCAGAAGAAATGGCGCTGAAATCCCCTAAATAAACCATAAACCATAAACCATAAACCTTAAACCCTAAACCCTAAACCCTAAACCATAAAAATTAAATTAAATTCTATAGTTTAATAATGGATAATTGTTGTTTGATAAAATTAAATTCCATATGTTGTAGGTCACACTAGTTCAATTTATTTCTAAGTAATTTTTTTCTGCAATATTTATTAAAGTTTTCAATTTGTGTGATTTTTTATTCACAATGTGCAATAATATTACAATAATCCTTAAACAAAGAAATACAAAAGAAGCTACTATTTTTTTTTTTTTTTTTGATCGGAAAGAAGCTACTATTTTTAAATATACAACGGCTGCGTGAATAAGTAATTATTATATGTACAATATACATTTTATAGGTTTGACCTAGTTTGCTCGACCTGATTACACCGATATGTGGCCCTTCCCAAAAGCTTAAATGCCAAAGCCAAAGGGACCCGTAAGAATATATTTTCCAAGGATGTCGTAAAGCACTAGGGGTCGCCCATTAAAATAAGAAGTCATCTTACAAAAATTACCCATGTCTTATTATTGGATACCCAAAACAACAAAAATAAATGGTTTAACCATTAAATTGTTTACATTCTGGACATGTTTTAAAGTAACACATTAGTTTACAAATGTAAAATATAGTTTAGAAGAGTCGTCTAGGCTACAGCAATAATTCTTCAACGACGAAAGACATTGTGAGATGAATGTAGCCCAAGCATCCTATGATTATATAACAAAATCCTAAATACCAATTGAAGTATTTGCAATTCCAATTGTATGTCATAGATTTAGGGAAACGATCTCCTCCCCATGGTGGGGAGGAGTGTCCTGTGGTCTTTATAACTCCTCCCCACCATGGGGAGGAGATCATTATCCCATAGATTTATAGGGGAAAAAAAAGACAGATGAGAAAACATAAAATGAATCATAATTCATAAACATTAAAGTTGTCTCATTAACTGACCTTGCTTTCCATGTTTTTGCAGACCATTTATCATGTTGTTGAGTAAAGATTTGATTGTGGAGATAGTCCTACAAAAGGAGAAAATATGGCTCAAGGTAAAAATCGAACATTTTTTACTATGACATTTTGGAAAGAAAGATCAAGACATTGCCGTAAACTCTCAATTCTGAAACATAATTTCCTTGTTGAAAAAGAATTCACATAATCGACCTCAACTTATTAACAATAAGGCTAGCTTCTTGTTATACACTACCAAAAAAGTTAATCTCTCGTCCTTATGTTAAGGGATTTTGGCGTAAATGGTCCATAATGTATGTCCTTAGTGCGTTTTTGGTTCTAACTTTTTTTTTTTTAGGCTAGGAGGTCCATACCCTACGTCATTGAGGTTGAAACTAGTCTCAATGGATGAATTCTATACAAATTTGCCGTTAATTGGGCATGTAAGTTACACTCTTTTTTAATTTGTTTATTTACATGGCATTTTGCAAGAAATTAGTGCATTTTGCAACATAAATCTAGAGATTCTACCAAGAAATTAGTGCATTTTGCAAAACACAATCCTCTTAAACAAACATAAAACACTACCCCAAAATTCATATAAACAAACAATCATAGAATTAAACAAGAAACGCGAACTGGTAAAGAATTAATAACTAAGGAAAATATACAGTTATATAATATTTTGATTCCCGTAGTAATACTTACTGCGGCAAGGTGTTGGATATCTTTTTACAATTTTGAAGTTATCCTTGTTAAAGCAGTAACAACAATGGCTTCATTAGAACAATTATGACAGAAATTTTGTGATGTATGCACTAAATTGTAGAAATTTCCTTCTTCAGATTAAGGAAAAAACCCATTAATAAAGGAAATTGTATATGGCCCAAATCATTTCATATTATTCAGTGATTTGCATTGATTATGAATTCCAAAATTAAAGTTTGGCCATTTGGATGTTGCTGAAATTAGTTCCGATTCTTACCATTATGGAATCAATCTTAAGAAATACTCGGTGATGGACCGAGTCTATAAAAAAAAGAATATTTGGGGTCACTATGGCCATTCCGTCTACTCCTTCATTTTCCACTATCATTCAGAGGCTGGAACAAGGTATTAGAAGCTCCAAAGGCAGAAACGCAGCGGATAAGAAAAGTTATTAAGTCGACAATGGCCGAAGGTATTTCGATCATCCAAATTCCGCATTTGATCTTATTTAATGTTATTTAAGCACATAGGATGCTTACAGATGGTATCAGAGCTATTATTTACCTTTGTCCTGATGCTTTATCAATCTATAATTTTTTTTTTAATCAACAATACCCGAGATTTTGATGTATAATTTTTTGATTTTTTTTATGAGGAATAAGATTAGAAATCATTAGTAAATTGATTTTCTAACATTTCTGTGAAAGAAACGGTGTTTTTGGTGTTTGAAAAGTTGTGAAAATGTCGGATCTATAACTGGGTCGGATGGATAAAAATGACCCGTCTGAAGGTTGAAGACAACTCAAATAATAATAAAAAAAAAATTGTTGCTTGACCTTTGTTCAGCAAACAAATTGGACCGGAAAGGGAAATCTTTGGGCCAAAATATGTTATTTTGTACTTTTGTCTAATCAAAGTTTTGGATACAAAATGGCAATAATTGGACCCAAATGACACGTCTCATATGGTGAAATACTCATAATTTTGGCATTTTTTTTATAAATTGAAATTTTCTAAATGCTTTTACCATTCTTGGGAACTTCTGTGCATGAATATAATTTTTTTTTTTTTTGGGTATGTACAATTCACTGTTTTTATACATACTAATTTGAATTATGAATTTTGTTTATATTTGTTCATATTGCTTATTATTAGATGCAATTTTGTATATGAACAATTTTAGAGAATTTTATATGTCTAGTGATCTATATAGTTTTAAATAATTAGAGATTAGCCACATCATCTTTAATTATGCAAAATTTTATATTAAGTAGTTTAGAATCACATATAAGAAAATAGACATTTATTGTAATTCATTGTACATGATATAATAAAAATTATCCCACAGAAATTTTTTATTATATTGGTATGATTAACTAGGGTAAAATATCAAATTGTATTTCTTAATTTACCCACAGGAATTAAGAAAATGGACATGATTTGATAGTTTTATCATAAATATATTTGAATCTAATTGAATTAGGACTTTGGCCCACAAGCAAGTTTTATGTCACTAGATTCTTAATTTTTGGAACGTGATTTACATTGGTAAAACACGATTTAGATTTATTAGTTTCAAATTAATGTAATATATGCATGTATGTTTGATTTTTATGCAGTCATGTAGCATGCGAATTTTTCTGATATTAAGTGTGAAATTCTCGAATTGAAAAGGGACAACTACAAGGTATGGAAGGAGAGAATTCTCCTTCATTTGGGATGCATGGACATTGATTATGCTATTAGGAAAGACAAACCGACCATTACTATGACCAGTACTCCAGAAGAAAAGGTTCTTTATGAACAATGGGAGCGATCTAATCGTCTTAGTGTGATGTTCATAAAGACCAAAATCTCTGCTCGTATTCGGGGTTCTGTCGATAAGCATGACGATGTCAAGGCATTACTAAAGGCTATTGATGAACAGTTTGTGACTTCAGATAAATCACTTGCTAGCACCCTAATAATGAAGTTTTTATCCTTAAAGCTAACCAGTGTGAGAGGTGTGCGTGAGCACATCATGCAAATGAGGGACGTTGCAGTTCAGTTGAAAACCCTTGAGGTTGATATGTCAGATTTCTTCCTTGTGCACTACATACATACTGAACACTCTTCCACAACAATATGGACCTTTCAAAATCTCTTATAACACACATAAGGACAAATGGTCAATCAATGAACTTCTGACCATGTGTGTTCAAGAAGAAGGAATGCTAGTTATGGAAATGAGTGATAGTGCATTATTGGTAACACATGAAAATGACCAGTACCAAGGAAAGAATCAGAACCAAACCAAACAAAATGGGAAAGGTAAAATACCACCCCAAGGTAGAATCAAACATGAAAATAAGTGTTTCTTCTGTAAAAAGAAGTGACACATGAAGAATGATTGCACCAAATTTCAGAATTGGTTTGAGAAGAAAGGTAAATCAATCTCTTTTGTTTGTTATGAATCTATGGTTGATGTTAATCATTGGTGGATTAATTATGGTGCCACAATCCATATTTCGAATACCTTACAGGGTATGCGAAACCTAAGGAAGCCATTGGGAAGTGAGCAAAGCATCTTATCAGGAAACAATATGGGTTCACATGTGGAGGCTATTGGAACATGCAGTTTAGTTTTAAATAATGACCATGTTTTAAATTTGGAAAAGACATTTTATATTCCAAGTTTTTCTAGAAATGTGGTTTTAGTTTCAAGACTTGTACCTTTGGAATATTTCTTTAATTTTTCAGATACATTTTTTAGTTTGTTTTATAAATCTGAGCTTGTTGGGAATGGTATTTTGCGTGATGTTCTTTTCTCTTTTAATTTACAACATGTTGTTGCTAATAATTTTATGCATGTTGACACTGGTAATAAACATTGTATTATGAATGAAGATTCATCTATATTATGGCACCGAAGATTGGGACATATCTCCATAGATAGAATTAAACGATTAGTAAATGATGGAGTACTCAGCACTTTGAATTTTGCTGATTTTGAAACTTGTGTATACTGCATTAGGGAAAGTAGACTAACAAGTCAAAGAAAGGTGCCAAGAGGAGTACAGATATCTTAGAAATCATACATTCAGACATTTGTTGTCCAGACATGGACACACATGGTCCAAAATACTTCATCTCCTTCATAGATGATTATTCACGATACATGTATCTCTACTTGCTTCATAACAAGAGCGAAGCACTAGATGCCTTTAAGGTTTTTAAGGCAGAAGTAGATAAACAATGTGATAAGCAAATAAAGATCGTGAGAACAGATAGATGTGGAGAATATTATGGTAGATACACTGAGGATGGACAAGCACCCTGGTACATTTGCGAAATTTCGTGAAGAGCATGGGATAGTTGCCCAATACACTATGCCTGGTTCTCCGGACCAGAATGGTGTGTCAGAAAGAAGAAACCAAACATTATTGGACATGGTGCAGAGTATACTTAGCAGCTCCAAGCTTCCTAAATCCTTGTGGACTGAAGCTCTTAAAACGGATGTGTATATATTGAATCGGGTTCCAACCAAGGCTGTCCCAAGGACACTATTTGAACTATGGAAAGGTTGGAAGTCGAGTTTGCGACATATGCGTGTTTGGAGATGCCCGTTTGAAGTAAGAGTGTATAATCCACAAGAGAAGAAACTGGACCTAATGACTATTAGTGGGTATTTCATTGGATATGCTGAAAGGTCTAAGGGTTATAGATTTTATTGTCCATCTCATAGCACTAGGATTGTGGAATCAAGAAATGCAAAGTTTCTTGAGAATGACTTAACCAGTGGGAGTGATCAATTTCAAAACACAATCTCTGAAAGAGGTCAACCTTCCACATCAAGTGAAAGATTGGTTATTGTTCACAACACACTTCAGGTCCAAACGGGTGTTGTACAATAAATCAATGAAGTTCCACAACCTACTAATGCTGATTCTGTAGATCAAGTTGTTTAGGAAGTGCCAGAAATGGTTGAACAACCAGTTGGATAACATAACCTTCAGGAAAATGTTGAACCAATATTAAGAAGATTAACAATTTTAGACGACTATGTCGTGTATCTACAAGAATTGGACTATAACATTAGAGCTAAAAATGATCCCGAAACATTTTCACATGCCATGAATTGTAAGGAATCCAATTTATGTTATAATGCTATGAAAGATGAGATGAATTCTATGGCATTTAATGGAGTCTGGGATCTTGTCGAGTTGCCTAATGGAACAAAGGCCATAGGGTATAAATGGGTCTTTAAGACGAAGAAGGACTCATTAGGCAATATTGAAAGATATAATGCAAGACTCGTAGCCAAAGGATTTACTTAAAAGGAAGGAATCGACTACAATGAGACCTTTTCTCCTATATCGAAGAAAGATTCTCTGCGCATTATTTTAGCAATAGTTGCACATTTTGATTTTGAGTTGCAACAGATGGACGTGAAAAATGCTTTCCTCAATGGTATTAAAAACAACTGGAAGGATTCTCCTCTAGTAATGGTGAGCATTTGGTGTGCAAGCTTAAGAAATCCATATATGGATTGAAACAAGCCTCCCGTCAATGGTATTTAAAATTTCATGATGTTATCTCTTCATTTGGTTTCACAGAGAACGTTATGAATCAATGTATATACCAGAAGGTCAGTGGGAGTAAAATTTGTTTTCTTATTCTATATGTGGATGATGTTTTACTTGCAACCAATGATAAGGGTATGCTACATGAGGTGAAACAATATCTCGCTAAAAATTTTGACATGAAGGATATGGGTGATGCATCTTATGTCATTGGCATAAAGATATTTAGAGACAGATATAAGGGCAATTTGAGTTTGTCGCAAGAAACCTATATCAATAAATTTTTAGAGAGATTTAGGATGAAAGATTGTTCACCAAGTATAGCTCCCATAGTGAATGGTGATAAGCTTCATTTGAATCAATGCCTAAGGAATGACCTTGAAAATGAACAAATGAGAAACATCCCATATGCTTCAGTTGTTGGAAGCCTGATGTATGCTTAGGTCTACACAAGGCCTGACATTGCATTTGTTGTTCACCAAAATGACATTTAAAATGTGTTTGATTAAAATCAAATTTTTTAGTAAAAGTTGTTGAAATGTGTGGTTGAAAAATTGTGGGACCATAAAATGTGTGTTTAAAATTAATTGTTGACTTTGACTTTAGCTTTTTAGCAAAATCAAAATTAAAAACAAACGGGCTCATAGTGTGTCTACAGATTTTGTCCAGTAGTCCATTAATTAACAAAAAAATTATACCCATTATCAAAATTTGATCAATTTAAAATTTTAATTTATTTTTCATATCAATTATTAGAGGTGGCAAAATGGGTCAGTCCATTGGGCTAGCCCAGATAGCCCGGTCTCTAAGCTGGTTTGGTCCAATAAAAAATTGATCAAATAAAAATTAGGTCAATTTAGCCCGGTACAACTAGCCAATCAGGCTGGCCCGAATTTTTTTTTTCCCAAGTCCCTACCCCACACTTCAAACACCCCACCTCTCCCCGTGAAATGCGGCTGCAAATTGGGGGAGGATTTTTCCCCCTTGGTTTCCTGCCGGTGGCTGCCACCGGCAGGAAACCAGGGGGGAGAAATCCTCCCCTCTCCCTGCAGCAAATGGGAGGATTTCTCCCTCCTGTTTCCGGTCAGGCACGACCGGAAAGGGGGGGGGGGGGGAGAATCTCCCCACCCCGTCGCAACAAATAGGGGGGATTTCTCCCCCTTTAGTCGCTGGTATTTCTCGGCGACTAGGGGGAAGAAACCCCCTCCCTTCTGGTCGGATTCTCAAGTGGGGTGGGGTCGGGGGTTGGGGTGAGGTGGGGTAGTCGAGGAAGATGGTAGGTTTTGCTTTGTTTTGTATTTTTTACAAAATTATAAGTAATTATTTTGAAAAAATAAGTTAAAAATATAAGTTGGGCTGGCCCATTGTCTCTATGGCCCAAAATCGGGTTGGGTTGACCCAGCAAATACCAGCCCATGTAAAATTGGGCTAGAGTTAGTCCAATCCAATCTTTTATATGGCCCGTCTAATTTTGGGTTGGGCCAGTCCTTCTGATCCATTTGTCAGCTCTACCAATTACTAAATAATAATTAAAAAAAATTCTTCACAATCTCTAGCCTACCACCACCTTTTTTTCAATTAGTATGAAAAATAAATTAAAATTTTAAATTGGTCAAATTTTGATCATTGGTATAATTTTTTTTGTTAATTAATGGACCACTGGACAAAATCTGTAGAGACTCTAAGAGTCCGTTTGTTTTCAATTTTGATTTTGTTAAAAAGCTAAAGTCAAAGTTAACAATTAATTTTAACCACACATTTTATTGTCCCACAACTTTTCAACCACACATTTCAACAATTTTTACTAAAAAATCTGACTTTAATCAAACACATTTTAAATGTCATTTTGGTGAACAAAATTAAAAGTTTTGGGACTTGATGACACACTTTTTATTATTTTAAGTGTAAATCTGTAAAAAAAAATAAAACGATTTAGGACTTATTTGTATTTTTGAAAATGTTTATGAGTTATTTTTAATTTATTTAAGTTATGGATAAAATTGTCAAAAAGGTTTGGGGTCATATGTGTTAGGATTAGAAGGTTATGAGACTTTTCAACACTTTCTGAAAGATTAGGGACTTTTGCTGCAAATTTTCATTTACAAAAGTCAGGGACCATTTGTGCAAATAAGCCTTTTTTAAATAAAAAAAATTTCCACCGTCAAATTTCACAGTCATTTGGATAGAAATTGATGAAAAAAACCATTGTTGCCAAAAATATTTGAAATATGGGCTAAACTGCCAAAAATGAAACAATAGGTCCTCAACCCGCAGTAAGTGCAAAAGTCAGGGACCACTTGTACAAATAAGCCTTGTGTAAGTGTGATTTGACAACACACTTACACATTTTTTTTAATTAATTTTGACGAATTTTTTTACTTACTAACTGACAAAGCAACATGCTCTAGTCTAGCCTCTAGTGCTGTAATTTGGACAAAATACATTATATTTATACATGTTCTGCATTTCTGGCCGCACTTTCTTTTTATTCATTTTTTTAAAATAAAAGTTGACACTTGACACTACAGCTGTACAGCAGCAGGCTGCCTGCAAATATGATAGCCGCTCATTTGCATTTATGGTAGAGAGCCGTTTGCTGCTCTCTGCCATTTGAATTTAATTTTTTTTTAATAATACGGGCCAGCGGTTTGGGGCGGTTCAGCCTCCTCTGTCCGCGGCCTGCCCGCCCGCCTGGTTTATGGGCCGACTCGTCTTGACACCTCTACTTTCCACCAGCTTCACGTACTGGCCAAGGCATGTCTGAAAACCACTAGTTCAAGTCTACTCCAATAAGCCCAAATACTCGTTGTAAAGCTGGGATTATCTGCTTCTAGATATAATAAACATCGTTTAATCTAGAAGGAGAATCAATAGTAAGAAGGTCAAGTTGATCCACTACCATATCAACCAAGCCGGTTCTTTTGGATTTTGATCAATGGAAGCAACTGCAACTGGCAGAAACCAGACAAAATGACAAATGGGAAAATTGGAATTGACGAGTTTGCCCATGTAAATAAAAACAAATTGAAGGAGAGTGCAATTAACGCGTTCGACTAGTATCATAGATAAAATAGTATCATATATTGAAACAGTATCACATATAAATGCATGGTATAAGTATGACATATCACATATATTGAAACAATATCATAGATAAAACTAAGTACAATATGTTTTTAATAGTTGAAATAATGATATTGTTTTCAAAATGCTCAATTAGTAGTACAAGATCATTGATACTGTTTTTATTTAATATTAGTATCATATATTGAAACAGTATCATAGATAAAATAGTATCACAGATAAAAGCATGGTACAAGTATGACATTGCACATTATCTAAATAAAACAGTATCGTAGATTGAAGCACTATCATAGATAAAATAATATCAAAGATAAAAGCATGACACACTTATACCATATTACATTATCAAAAAAACAATATCATATATTGAAATAGTATTATAGTAAAACATTATCACACATCATTGAACTAAGTACAAAATGTTTTAATGGTTGAAATAATGATACTGTTCTCAAAATGATTAATTAGTAGATCATTGATACTGTTTGCATTCAATAGCAGTATCAAAGATAAAAGTATGATATAATTATACTATATCACATTATCTAAATAAAATAGTATCATAGATAAAAGTGGCTTAAGATATCAACATATTAAGAAAACAAATATCATAGATAAAGGTATCTTAATATCTCAGTATCATTAGAAACAATGAGAGTATTATGCACACTCAACATAGAAAATTCTAATCCAATAGAAGAATATTATAATAGATTGAAACATAGTCAAGCATTTTTCATGGATAAATCACATGTTCTATAAAAAAAACCTAAAACATCAGCAAAAAATCAACATATAGTATACAGTATTATGCATTTTCAAAGCCATATATCACATGACAAAAAACACTAACTCACAGCAACTACAGTATTAAAAAATAGTCAAATCAGTTAATACAAACTCCAATCATTAACGGCCTTGCATATGCTTAAATTGGAATAGTATCTCAACATTTTCTTGGGTATTTTTAATCGAAAATAGTTGCTTTAAACAAAAAAAATTACCTTTGCCATTGAAATTTTTGTGTCAACCTTTTAATTGATTGTATGCGGTTTTGGTGAGAAGAATCAAATGCAAGAAGAAAATGAAGATTGCTAAAAATAAATGGAGCAATTTCTAAACATGTAGTGAGATTAATTAGTGGGTATTTTCGTATTTGAATGAGCAGTTTTTACAATTGTAGGGACACATTGGTCTTTTAGCAATGAAGTATGACTTTAATTGAATTAAGTTTGAGCCATATGATTGCAGAGCTCATTGCAACATCATCAGAGACTGGCACAAAAATTTTCCTAGATTGTTTAACAATCAAATTTATGTTTTATTTTCGAAAGTCACAATTTTTTAATAAGATAATTAGGCTTCACACTATTCTTAATTATGTGTTTTGACAAATAAGGTTATTCAAAAATATTTTGTAAAATTATGTCTTTTTGAAAGTAATGAATTAAAATATTAAGGCTTATTTGCACAAATGGTCCTGACTTTTGCACTTACTGTGGGTTGAAGACCTATCTTTTCATTTTTAGCAGTTTAGCCTGTTTGTTTTCAATTTTGATTTTGTTAAAAAGCTAAAGTCAAAGTCAACAATTAATTTTAATCACACATTTTATGGTCCCACAATTTTTCAATCACTTTTACTAAAAAATCTAATTTTAATCAAACACATTTTAAATATCATTTTGGTGAACAAAATTAAAAGTTTTGAGACTTGATGACACACTTTTTATTATTTTAAGTGTAAATCTTTAAAAAAATAAAAAGATTTAGGACTTATTTGTATTTTTGAAAAGGTTTGTGAGTTATTTTTAATTTATTTAAGTTAGGGGTAAAATTGTCAAAAAGGTTTAAAGTCATATGTGTTAGGATTAGAAGGTTATGGGACTTTTCAATACTTTCTAAAATATTAGGGACTTTTGCTGCAAATTTTTCTTTATAAAAGTCAGGGACCATTTGTGCAAATAAGCCTTTTTTAAATAAAAAAGCTTCCACCGTCAAATTTCACAGTCATTTGGATGGAAATTGTTGAAAAGGACAATTGCTGCCAAAATCATTTGAAATAAGGGTTAAACTGCCAAAAATAAAAAGATAGGTTCTCAACCCACAGTAAGTACAAAAGTCAGGGACCATTTGTACAAATAAGCCAAATATTAAATATTAAAGTTATAATGTAACTATCACCAATCACACATGTAAGTCACACCATATTTTTAACACATTCACAAAAAATTATAAGATGCGAATGACAGTCTTCACAAAAACTTATAGCAACTGGATGACAATTGTCTCAAAAAATTATAGCATGCGATCTATAATAGTCACATTAGTTATTCTTTCGTGATCACACCAGTTGCTTAACGAGCTACATATTACTAGTCACTATAGTTGAAACCATGCTACAAGATGTTTTAATTATATATTCATTGTTACATTTTATTATTTGACATATAACTAGTTAATAATGTTAGGTAACAATAATACAAAATAAAATTACACAGATTGCAACTCAAATAAGGAACAACCTATGCCACAACTAATATTTCCATTTCGAAAATACATTAATATATACAACACTAATATTTATAAACATATTGGACAACATTAAAAAAAAAAAAAAAATTCTTATTCCCATAAGTCACAAATCATTATAGTATTCGAATTTCAGTAGTCACACTAAATACTCTTTTGTGATCACATTTGGTACATACCCATTATTGGTTAACGTTGTGTAATTCATACCACACAATGTTTTTATGATAACTTAAATAAATTGACATATAATACAATAGAAAAGTCACATCTACAGAACAACAATCACAACATACACTTATTGTTGTAACAACAATCACAATAATATAAAATACAATTATTCAAGCTACAACTCAAAAAAGTATTAGGCGACAACAAATATTTTCCATTTCGAAGTTAATTTAAATTAATATATACAACGACAATTTTTAAAAACATGATCACATTCAAAAAAAAAAAAAATCCTTATTTCGAGTAAGTCACAAATTTTGTGTTCTACCTTATACGTGTAGTCAGTCGGAAAGGAGTTACAATTCACAGAATGTTATGCTTGCAGGTCACAGTATTAAAACACGAGTCATAATGCCATTCTCCAATTACAAACACATTATCCTTATTTTTCGTTAACAAACATTTCTTTTAATTATAAAACAAGATACTAACTAATTCGAAATTTTAGTAATAGATAAGAGTGAGAGAAAATATAGGTATATAGATATCTTACATGTTTATCTTATCTCTTATTTAAATAATTTTTTTTTTATAATTACAATTTTTAAATAAATTCTAGAGAGAATTTTTTGGGGCACAAGAAACCTGATTTTCTCAATTTCTACATAGTTATAAATTTTCCCATTTTATAAAGAGAAACGATAGACAAAATTCATTTAATGCATATATACAAGGAGCTTCATAAAGTCTTATGGTCAGAAATAGTCACGTGTCAAAATTTTAAAACACTTAGGATACAATATGTCTTTTTTTGAATATTACACATTGGAAAGTGAAGTGGTCTATGTTTTTTTGTCTGTCAAGATATCGCACATTATTTCCTTAACTGGTATATGTGTTTGAAGGGTTGTCAAAGTGTTCAAATGTGACAGGTACGAATTTTCAACATTTTTTTAACCGCTAGAAATGATGTCATCAAACAAAAATGGATAAGGATTGGGATCAGTCCCGATCGGTTTGTTTCAATAAAAAATTAAAGTCAAAATCAACAATTAATTTTATCTACATATTTTATAGACTCACAATTTTTTACAATTTTTCAACTACTAATTTATTTAACTTTTATCAACTTTTACAAAAAAATCTAATTTTAATTAAAATCAAACACACCTAGTACTTCAATTTTTGAGAAAATTGTAAATGCGGTTTTCAATATTTAGAGTCTTGACACTTTTATCTCCAATTATTTTTTTTTGGCATGAATATTCTAATGTTTCGCTTATTGGCAGCCAATGTCCTTACAATAGAATCCGTTCAAAATAGATGTTAAATTTGTATAAAAGAAATATTTACCCTTTACATTAAATAAAAAAAAAAATTGCAGCCGTCATTCTTCAATCTTTGAGATATTAACACTTTTATCTCTAATTTTTCTTTCTTTGAACGCTTATCCTCAATGTTTTACTTATTTGCAACTTTCGTTTCTAGAGACAAAATATGTCTAAAATCTGTTAAGTTAATAAAAAAGACATATTTGCTCTCTCAATTAAAAAAATAAATTAATTAATACTGAAAAAAATTAAATATATATTTACTTATCTTTTTCAAGCAAGCACCTACTCCAACTCAATGTAACGATCATTTATTCTCACAAACAGCAATGCTGCTGAAATTTACCAACGATCCCGTAAGCCACCATCACCACCGATGGCTTGCGGACTGCGATGGGTGGGTGAGATGTTTTATATTTTTTTTCCCTTTCATTCTACCTTAATTTCAACTTATGTTTCACGCAATGTTGTAACAATTAAATTGAAAAGTTAAGCTACGAAATTGGTTGGAAAAGTCACGTTTAACTTTTGACTAATAATTTTGAGTACGGATTACAAACTTACGTTTTCACTTTTTACCAGTTGATATCAATGTTCGTAAAATAACTATTAGTCAAATTTTCCGATTACAAAACATAGATTTAACACTAGAAAAAAAGCGAAGTAAAATTTCTTCATTTGGAAGTGCAAGATCCGTTAATAGAGAGGAAATTTATGATTCTTGAATGCCGGCTGCTAAGCAACGTCTGAATGCGTCAAAAATTCCACATGATTAGGCATTTACAAAACAATTTCTTTAGTTGGATTATTATGTTTTTTCTTTTTCTTGCTGTCCAAATAACTTACTTTTTGTTACAAAATACAAAAAGTCGACACATACTGTCCCTTAAAAGACCACTCGAGGGATGTTTCCTGTAAAGAGAGAATAAGTTATTTTTTCCACATTAAACCAGGTCAAAGAAAAGTCAGAATTTTACATTCCATGTAGAATTTTCATTTTTCCAAATTTCCAAATTATAAGATTAAATTAAATAAGTATTTTGAAAAATCTAATACAGTGACTAAGTAAAAATATGGACCGTTTCTACTATATGTATATGTTGTATCTACTATATAGCTCTCTCTTCATTCTTTGTCTATATATAAAACAAATGAGAAACTTCTAAATTCTAATATAATATTAATAAAATATGCACGTATAGGAGGTTAAATTTGTAATTATTGGGTTTCAAAAGGTAACCTTGAAAAGTGAGGTGGTGCTCTCTTTGTGTTTGAGTTTTGTGTTTTGAGTTTTGAATTCAATTTGTGTTTTGTGTTTTGAGTTTTTGTTTTGATGTTTTGAAAATACGTTCTTTTTGGTGTTTTTGAAAATTGTTTCTGAAAATAGAAAACTCGAAAACGAGTTTACTTTGAAATTTTTGAAAAATAATTTTGTATGATATGTTATTCAAAAAATTTCATTATTCAATATTTTTAATAGTTTAATGCTAATATAGTACAAAAATTCTAACAAGATAGACTATATAATGCTAATACAATTGAATACTTTCTCAAAATAATTTAATGCTAATACAATTGTTATATATTTTTCATATTTTATTTATTGTTGTTTTACAAATTGACCCCCGAAAGAGAATTTTGATTTCTGTATATGTGAATAGGTGTGTGTTGAATAATTGATTTTTGATTTTTCATATATATATTTTCTAACAATTTGATATTAATAATTGATTTTCCAACATAAAAATTATCTATACTTATATATTATAACATCTAATACACAAATATGTGTCAAAACAAGCCAAAAAATGCAAATTGTAATAAAAATGTGATCGAAATTCAAAAAAAAAAAAAAAAATTATTGTACTGGGCGATCGCCCAGCATAAAATTTATAAAAAAAAAAAAAAAATAGGCGGAGGGAAGGAATCGAATCGTAGATCAAAACGGCAAAAACGCGCGTTTTGGCCGTTTTGGCTACAGCCAACATTTGCAAAGAAAACGACCAAAACGGTATAAATGCCGTTTTGTGTTTTCTTTGCAATTTTTTTTTTTTTTCAAAAATGCATTTTCTAAAATGGTAAAGAGAACATGTTTTGGTCGTTTTCAAAAACTCAAAACACAAAACAGGTTGAAAACAGCAAAGAGAACATGCCCTGAGTAGTTCAAACTGTTGAATATGTTGACTATTAATTTTAAATTTATCCATAGATAATTTTGTCTTTATATGACCCATAAAATGGTAGTTCGTTTAAAAAAATCAATCCTAGAATTTGATTGTTCGCTTGTTCGTTTGAACGTCGCACAGATGGAATTGTTTGTTTGAAATTTTTTGATTGCAATAAAAAATTAAGGATTCCATCTTAAAATGCTAACCTTTTTTGATCTTTTAATATAGTAAATTAGATTGGTTTTCAAGGACGGTTTGATATGTGTTTAAAAAAGAAAATAAGTGCTTATAATGTGACAAGAAGAACATCTTGTTTATTATACATCCATTCGTTAAATAGTAAAGTTTTATTTAGGCAAAGAAAAAAAAAAGAGTCAGAGAGAGAGAGAAATTGACTCGATCTAAATTATCTTTGTTACTACCCGATTACGATATGGCTGCTACATCAGCAGGGCCCCCATCCAAGTCCATTAAGGACCCAGTTCAAGATCCATCAAGAACCCTATATGGACCCTGTTAGAGCCCGAGAAGGCCCATCGCACGCTTGGGCCTTCGGCAGCCAGGAATCCGCGAGTCTTGTGGAGGGCCTCGGCACTCGCGTGTGATCCACAGGGCCTCGTCAGGCTTCGCATTATTCGTAGTTCAGAAAGCAGCTCGACATGTCGGAATGACCAGAGAAGTAATTAAAGAAAGATTGCGTTGGATTGGACGCACGAATCCTCACAAGGAAACCGAATAATGATCTCCTAAAATCATGCAACGTGATAAGTTCAAGGAAGGAAGGTAATCTCGGATATCTTTATCACATAAGGAAGGAGGATCCGATTGAGTATCAAATTGATTTGTCTTCTAAATCAATTGGAACTCTTGCGCTATAAATGCAACATCTCCGGTTGTTCCAAGGTACGCACTTTTTATGCTTAAGAATCCCACCCTAAACTTTACTCAAATCTCTGCCTACTTGTCTCTCCCACACCCCCTTTGTTCCCGCCCCCGTGTATCTCTCATATACCGGCAGTTGACTTGATCGTCGGAGTGCCAACGATCGCCGGACCTTTTTCATCTGGAGATCTTGGTGTCTAACGGTCGTCCTAGTGTGCAAGTAACATACGAGTTGGTAGAGGAGTGACTGGAGATCTGTTGGCACGTGGACTGATGCAGGTTCCGACGTCAACAATCTTTATTTGATCGGTTACAAACTTAAACCAACAAGAAAAGATAAAATTAAAAACAAAATAGTTGTGACAATAATAATATTAATAATAATAAAAAAATACCCTCATTAGATATGAGAACATATTAAAGCCACAACAAAAAAGACGAATGTCTTGTGATAAGAATTTGAATAAGTCAGATTTGTCGAATGTCTTTATTTAAGAGACAGTATCGAAAAATAATGAAATGAAGTAAAAAGTTAGATCGAATCGAGTTAATACGACCCCGACCCCCACCTCCACCTCCACCTCCACCTCCACCTCCACCCCACGCCCACCCCCAATATTTTGACTTCAAGAGATATGTACAAGCAAAACTAGTATTGTTAATAATAATGGGTTATTTTCAGAAAATGACTTACTTTTGGATTAATTGAATTATTAAAAAAATAAAGGGAAATTGGCGCAAATGGTCCCTAACGTTTACCATTAGTGAGAAAATGGTCCCTAACGTTTCATTTTTGGCAAAAAGGTCCCTAACCTATACATTTAGTTGCACAATTGGTCCTTTTAGGTGCGCAAATGGTCCCTAGCACTGTTTTTTGTCTTTATTAGCAGGGGTAAAATTGTCAAGTCACATTTTTTTCAACCTTTCAATTGGCGCAAATGGTCCCTAATCTTAAGAAATTTGCAATTGGATTCCTAACCTTTAAAAAAGTGAAAATGAGTCCGATACTTTAATTTTTTTTATTAAAAATTAAAAAAAAACTAACAAATTGATAATATACTAAATTATTTTGAATATTTTATGAACTATTATAAAATAACCAAAATTGAAATTCATAATTATTAACAAATGCGCTAATTAAAATTATTTTATTATTATTAAGTAATCATATTATTTAAAATTCAAACTTTAATTTTATCGTTACAACAAAAGAAGAAAAATAAATTTGTCACAAATAAAATTTTTACTTATACTCAACCCAACTCGATTTTATACAGTCTCATATTTACTAGGCCAATCCAATTCGATTTTGAGCTACAAGGTTATTGGACCAGTCCTATTTTAAATTTTAATTAATTTTTACGTTCAAAAAAAAAAAAAAAAGCAAAAAATAAAAAAGTTTCCACCCACCCCACCCCACCCCACCCCACCCCAAAATACGAGCAGAAAGGGAGGGGATTTCTCCCCTCCCCGGTCGCCGTCGCCGTCGCCGTCGACGGCGACCGCGACCGGGGAGGGGAGAAATCCCCTCCCTTTCTGCTCGTATTTTGGGTTGTGGGGTGGGGTGGGGTGGGGTGGGTGGAAACTTTTTTTTTTTTGCTTTATTTTTTTTTTTGAATGTAAAAATTAATTAAAATTTAAAATAGGACTGGTCCAATAACCTTGTAGCTCAAAATCGAATTGGATTGGCCTAGTAAATATGAGACTGTATAAAATCGAGTTGGGTTGAGTATAAGTAAAAATTTTATTTGTGACAAATTTATTTTTCTTCTTTTGTTGTAACGATAAAATTAAAGTTTGAATTTTAAATAATATGATTACTTAATAATAATAAAATAATTTTAATTAGCGCATTTGTTAATAATTATGAATTTCAATTTTGGTTATTTTATAATAGTTCATAAAATATTCAAAATAATTTAGTATATTATCAATTTGTTAGTTTTTTTTTTAATTTTTAATAAAAAAAATTAAAGTATCGGACTCATTTTCACTTTTTTAAAGGTTAGGAATCCAATTGCAAATTTCTTAAGATTAGGGACCATTTGCGCCAATTGAAAGGTTGAAAAAAATGTGACTTGACAATTTTACCCATGCTAATAAAGACAAAAAACAGTGCTAGGGACCATTTGCGCACCTAAAAGGACCAATTGCGCAACTAAATGTATAGGTTAGGGACCTTTTTACCAAAAATGAAACGTTAGGGACCATTTTCTCACTAATGGTAAACGTTAGGGACCATTTGCGCCAATTTCCCAAAAATAAATGCAGTGCTTTACAAAGACTGTCATCATCGAAGTTGGTGCGATAGTGTCGTATTCAAACCAAAAGAGTCGTGTTTTATTCTTTATTCAAATCAATTAATAAACTCATAAAGTCCCAAACTATTGTGAGACTGTAAGCGACCCTTTGATTCTTGAGCTGAATTCAAAATTTAAAAAGTAAATATTTTTCAAAATAATACATCAACGAATCAAAAACCTAATTTGATTTTGATGAATATTATTTACTTTGGCAAATGCCAAATTAATTTGGAATAGTCAAAGGTCAAACCGACTCTACATATATACTTCCTTGAAATACTTCAAGAACAATACTATTCATTCTACGTTACATTACTTAATTAGATAAATTATTTATTCTAATTGAGTAATGTATTTATAGTCATTAATTATAAATAATTCATCCAATTGAGTAATGCCACGTAGAATGACTATCAGTACTGAACGACTACGAATATCATAAGTCATATTTCAATCAGTATCGAAATAATTTCTAATACGTCGCTAATCAAATACTCCCTACAACAAAAAGTATTACAAATAAATTTAGGATCAATATTGAAATGGAATTCACCCTATTGATATATTTGACGATGGTGATTGATCGGATATGACTCGACTCGATTGGACAATATTATTAAATCGAAAAAAATAAAAAGTTAAAATTTTTATATGTTGTATCGATTAAATTAATAAAGTTTATAATATGAATATAAGATTAATTAATAAACGTGTTTGAAGGATTGAGCACTCTTTAATACGCCTAGAGAGTCAAATCATTCAAACCCTTTTACTCTTAATTTCCTCTGTATTTTCAAAACAAATACCAGTATGGGTCCAACATTCTGATCGGAACAAACTTTCAATTCAAAATCTGACATTAACTGGTCTAAACATGGGCAAATCTCATCGTATAAATACCCCATGTTACTAGCGTAATATAGGTCCTACCTTAAACTATTCGAAAATTCGAACTAAACAAATTCTTTTTTTTTTTTTTTTAAAAAAAACATCCTTGTCTTAACGACATGCAACGTTATTCGAAAGCTAGATACGTATGCAACCAGATCGTTCGCAACCAAACTCATATCAAAACAACCCTTGATCAACGGCTACGGCCACCGTGTGATGTGTTTATCAACCACCGTGGAATTGACACGAAAAGGAACGTTGCCGGTCTTCTTTACGATCACCTCCGGCGGCTCGGCTTCAGTCCCTTTTTGGACAGCAAGAACATGAAACCTGGGGACAAATTGTTCGACAAGATTGACGTGGCAATACATAAATGTAAGATTGGGGTTGCTGTGTTTTCTCCTCAATATTGTGACTCTTATTTTTGTCTGCATGAATTGGCTCTTATGATGGAGTGCAAAAAGAAGGTTATACCCATTTTCGTCGATGTAAAACCTTCTGAACTTCGTGTTAAAGATGATGGGATTTGTCCAACTAAGGATTTGAACAGGTTTCAATTGGCCCTTGAAGAGGCAAAGTACACCGTTGGACTCACACTCGACACGTTGACAGGGTACGTTTATCATTTTATACTCGTATATAATTTTCTTAGTTGATCGAGTACTACATAGCCTTTACGTTTTCTTGATCACAACCCTATTCACTAATAATATAAGTTTCGAATCTTGTCTAATTATACCTACAAAAATGCCTTAAGAATCTTGATATTGTGAATGCAGGGATTGGCCGGAATTTCTGGACAGTGCTTCAGATGCAGTCATCAAGAACTTGCTTGAAGTGGAAAGGGAGAAATATTTCTTGAAGAAGAAGCAAAAATATTATAATTAGCTCTAATTTTATTTATTATTTTAATTATTTTCATTCTAACGCATTCATTATTCTTTCATGAGTATATCGTCAATATTCAAGATCCTTGTTCTAGTCAATTCAAATTGTTTGATTTGTACCATATTTGTAATATTGGATTATTCAAAAAAATACTCCCTCTCTCGTCAATGAGATGAGACCAGGAAATTTTATGCATTTCTGGTCACAGTTAATAAAATATTGAAATCAATTATTTTCAATACTGTTTCTGTTTCTGCATGCTAATAACACAAATCATCAAATATATATCCTACCCTGCTCACTGCTTTTCAGCCTCAAAAACCTTTTCGTTGTTACTACTTACCGTTATCTATATGGCGATATTTCTAACTTTCATTAAGGATTTTTATCGAGATCTCTGAATTCGAAACAAGAATGAGTTCTTGGTAATATCATAATTTTACTAGTTTTGTTGATATATTGTAACGATCTTGAACTTTGCTTTAGAAGCCTTTTGCTCAAAGCTTATTCTTTGCATTGTTAGTTTATATATTATTCACTTGGTACTAACATTCAACATAAATTTCTCATAAAAGGTCAATGGTTCGAATTGCTGAGACGCTAATTAAATCCACTTTGAGACCACATTCCAAATAGAGTAATGGACTACGTAAGCTAACGATGCACGGAATATTTTCTGCATGAAAGACTTATAGAAAAAAGCTTGTAGTCTTTACATCTATAGAGTGAAATGTTCAAGACACAAACAAACTTGCATAATTGACAGACTTGCAGCTAAATTTGGTTTTCTACAGTTAACTCAAATGCAAAGTATTTAATTAATAAGTAGCTCGGGTACTTCCACTTGAATATGGTGGATCGAGTTACCTTTCGCAAAAATATTCTCAAATGAAAAATATTACTCAACCTTTAATATCACCACTCGAATAGGGGTCGTTTGTGTGAACAAATAAAACGAGAGCCAATTTTATTGAGCAAATCGGCATAATAATAATACAACTACAAAGGGGTTTTTATAGTAATGAAAACCCTAATCTAAATTGGGTAAACAAATATTCTAATATATATAATATATATTCTAACATATATATATATTATATTCTAACATCCCGCCTCAAACTCACGATGCTACAGCAATAAGCAGCGAGAGTTTGTCAAGTAAGAAACGAAAACGATGGACCGGATGTGACTTTGTGAAAAAATCAGCAAGCTGCAACGATGAAGAAACAAAAGGTAAAGAAATAGTGCCATGCTGAAGATGATGGCGAATCAGATGACAATCAATCTCAATATGTTTCGTGCGCTCATGGAACACAGAGTTGTGAGAAATCGAAATAGCACTTTTATTATCACAATACATAGGAGTCGGAGAGGAAAGAGAAACACCCATGTCAGCAAGTAACCAACGCAACCACACAATCTCAGTAGTGGTAGACGCCATAGCACGATACTCTGCTTCAGTAGAAGAACGAGAAACCACATTCTGCTTCTTACTCTTCCAAGAGATAAGTGAGTCTCCCAAAAATAGACAAAAACCAGTAGTGGACTTGCGGTCAGTTGGGTTACTAGCCCAATCAGCATCAGAGTATGCGCGGAGCTCCAATGAAGAAGTTGATGGAAATAAGAGACTCTGAAAACAAGTACCACGAAGATAGCGCAGAATACGAACAACAGCTCCCCAGTGAACGGTAGTCGGAGCAGAGACAAACTGACTAACAATGTGAACAGCATAAGCAATATCGGGACGGGTGATGGTGAGATAGACGAGACTTCCAACGATAGTGCGGTACAGATTGGGATCAGGCAAAGGGATACCGTCAGAAGGTGAATAACGAACATTGGTTTCAAGAGGAGTATCAGCAGTCTTAGTATCAGTGAGACGAGCACGCTCAATAACATCAGTTGCATACTTAGACTGAGTGAGAAGATAACCTCTAGGAGAAGAAGAAACCTCGATCCCTAAAAAATAAGATAAATGACCTAAATCTTTCATTTCAAAACGACGAGCCAAATCAGATTTTAAGGCAGCAATACCATTAACATCATCACCAGTGATAATCATGTCATCAACATATAAAAGGAGTAAAATACGACCAGAGGAGGTGCATCTAGAAAACAAAGCAGAATCATGATGGCTGGATGTAAAGCCAAGAGAGGAAACAACAGTAGAAAATTTTTCAAACCAAGCGCGAGGTGCCTGTTTGAGACCATAAAGTGCTTTCTTAAGTTTGCAGACATATCCAGGACGATGAGAAACACCAGGAGGAGGAACCATATAGACGTCCTCCTGAAGGGTTCCATTTAGAAATGCATTTTTAACATCCAACTGAGAGAGATTCCACCGAAAAACAGAAGCAACTGCAATAAGTGTACGAACAGTAGTCATCTTTGCAACAGGAGCAAAAGTCTCTTCATAATCCAAACCATACTGCTGACTAAACCCCTTAGCAACCAACCTAGCCTTGTAGCGCTCAATCGAGCCATCAGATTTGGTTTTGATTTTATAGACCCAACGTGAACCAATAGCATGTTTACCATGAGGTAATGAGACTAGATCCCAAGTGTCTGTCTTATGTAAAGCAGAGAGCTCATCAGCCATAGCCTGTTGCCAAAGAGGATCTAGAATAGCTTCTTTATAGGAAGACGGTTCAGAAAGCTTGTGAATGGATGTTAAGAAACAGCAGAAAGATTCGGAATAACAAGAATAAGCAAAGTCAGGTAACTGAGTAGACTTACGAATTCGTGGAGGATATCGAGGAGAAGGAGGTTGATCAACAATCTCAGATGGTGCTTGGGTGGCCATAGAAGGAGAAGGATCATTATGAGTCGGTGCATGCGTACCTGTAGTGGGAGAAGGATCAACAACAAGCGGGGTAAGGGAATGTGAGCTATCGGTACTATCAGAAAAGGGATCAATAGGAATGAGATCAGCCTTAGTCATGGTATGAGTATTATCAGAAATAGAAAAGAATGGAATATGCTCAAGAAACACAATGTGGCGGGAAACATATAGTTTGTTATTAATAGGATCAAAACAGCGATAACCCTTTTGTCCCTCTCCATATCCTAAGAAGACACAAATAGCAGAACGTGAAGTCAACTTACTACGTTCTACTTGAGGACGAAGGACAAAACATGTACACCCAAAAACTCTTAGAAGAGAATAATCAGGAGGATGTCCAAATAATGTTTCAGAGGGTGACAAACCCGAAGTGTGAGAGGACGGAATTTTATTAATTAAGTGGACAGCAGTCAAAACTGCTTCTCCCCAAAATTCACTAGGAACTTTGGTAGATAAAAGTAGAGAACGGGCAGTTTCAATAATATGTCTATGCTTACGTTCAGCAATACCATTTTGTTGTGGGGTGTCAGTACATGAGGATTGGTGAATTGTGCCATCAGAAGCAAGCAATGTAGAGAAGTTAGTAGAGGTATACTCTCCACCTAAGTCACATCGAAAGCACTTAATAACAGCAGAATGTTGAGTTTTAACAAGTGCTCTAAAAGAAAGATAAATGGAAAGAAACTCAGAACGTCGTTTCATAAGATAAACCCAACAATAACGACTATAATCATCAATAAACGAGACATAATATCTAGACCCTCCTTTTGTAGCAATAGGAGCAGGCCCCCACACATCAGAATGAACAAGGTCAAATGGTGCAACAGAACGAGAAATACTTCGAGAAAAAGGTAAAGCAGAAAATTTAGCTAATTTGCAACCACTACAATCAGAGATATCATGAGTTCGCAAATCTCCCAATTGTCCTTTAGAAACTAAAAATTTTAAACGACTAGCAGAAACATGTCCAAGGCGAGAATGCCATAAATAAAAACTAGAAGAAGAAGAATTCAAAGAAAAAGACGACAAATCAACACTAGAGGCTGCAGCATGCGGTGGTTGCAGATTATCCAAAACATATAAACCTCCTTTTCTATGGCATATCCCAATCAGCTTCTGAGATTGAGGATCCTGCACATGACAAGCAGTAGAAGAAAATTGAACTAAGTATCCAGAGTCACATAACTGACCAATAGATATAAGATTCAAAGAAAGAGCTGGAACACAATAGACATCAGAGAGTGATAAATTGTATGTGTTAACAGAACCAATCCCTACCAAAGGCAGTGGAGTGCCATCAGCAGTCATAATAGACACAGACGAATTAGAGGGGCGTAAGGAATCAAACAGTGTAGAGTCAGAAGACATGTGTTTAGAGGCACCTGAGTCAAAGATCCACGAAGAAGAAATACCTGAGGGGTTCTGGGACGACAAACCTGCATGAGTAGAAGCTGACATAGCATGAGGCTGAGTGGCGAGAAACTTTTGAAATTACTCAGCTAGAGTAGTGAGCTGGGGATTAGAAGGAGGTGCTCCAAGAGTATGTGAGTCACAAGGTGGTATGGCTGCTACTGTGTTAGCATTGGGACGATAAAATCGATGTTGTGACTGCTGTTGACTCTGTAAAGATTGTAGCTTTTTAGGACATTGAGCCTTCCAATGTCCCTTTTTCTTGCAAAAGCTACATTCATCACTAGCAACTCGCACATAACCCCTGTTCTGATTCTGCGTAGGTGGGCGAGAAGGGACAGCCAAAACAGAAGTACTAGAAGTAGGAAGGGATGCCTCTCCTGTTAGAGATTTCAAACGTGTTTCCTCAGCCACAAGTTCACTAACCACTGAGTCAACAGAAGGAAGAGGAGAACGATGCAAGATAGAGCCTCTAAGGCCCTCAAAAGAATTACGAAGTGCCATAAAAAACTGAACCAATCGTTGCTCCTCTCTATAAACAATATAATCCTCACAAGCTTTTAGTCCTGCCGATTCTGTAAGAGCCAACTCATCCCAAATCAATGTCATAGCAGTATAAAATTCTAGAATACCCATATTTTTCTGTTGTAAGGCTCGTATATCAATTTCCAACTGAAATCGTTTTGCAAAGTTAGACTTAGTGTATAACTTCTGCAAATGATCCCATACTTCCTTAGCAGTTTCATATTTTGCCAATTGTGCACCAATTGAATGATCGACAGAATTGTGAATCCAAGTAAGGATTTTTGCATTATTTGACTCCCAAACATCAACATCACTAATATAGTTAGCACTAGTATTCTTAGGTATCACAATAGTTCCAATAATATAACCCCATAATTTTTTACCCTTGAGAAAATTTTTCATCACGGTACTCCAATATGAATAATTCTGACCAATTAATCTTACACTAATAGATTGAAGGGAATCATCCCTTTCAATTGCCATTATTAAATTTGGTCCAGTTCTGACTCTTTCAATCACTTGGTTCAGAATAAATCAGCCTGAGAAGAACAGTCCCTCTCCTTTATCTCTCTAGCCGTTTCTAGAGATATACATACACATATATAGATATAGAGAGATAGGGAGCCTCTGAAGAAGGGAGCCGGAGGGCGAAAGGGCGGTGGTTGCGGACCTGCGAGGACTGCCGGACCAGATTGCTGTTGGCCGAGCAATCGATGAGGAATGCGATTGAAGGAATGCACGGTCAGGAAGGATGAGCAATCGATGAGGGATGCGGTTGAAGGAATGCACGGTCAGGATCTTGATGGTAGGAGTATTACTGTCAACGAGGCTCAATCTCGCGGCAGTGGCGGCGGCGGCGGCGGAGGTGGACTTGCTGCTGTTGCGGACCAGATTGCTGTTGGCCGGACCGACCTGCTGAATCACTGAAGAAAGGGGATGGGGCGGTGGCGGCTGAAATAGTGGCCTGAGTGTCGATTCCAAGGTCTGTTTGTCGCAGAGATTGGGTTCAGAAATTGAGAAGAAGGTGATGCTGTTGCTGTTGCCGTTGCCGGACCTGCTGCTGCCTGAGCGGTGGTGCTGCTGCTGCCGGACTGATGCTGTTTCCGTCTTATAAATTTAGCTTTGATACCATGTGAACAAATAAAACGAGAGCCAATTTTATTGAGCAAATCGGCATAATAATAATACAACTACAAAGGGGTTTTTATAGTAATGAAAACCCTAATCTAAATTGGGTAAACAAATATTCTAATATATATAATATATATTCTAACATATATATATTATATTCTAACAGTTTGCTCACACAACAAGTTTACTCAACCCCAGTACCTTTGGTTGGTTAGTCGAGTGTGCTTGTTCGACCCATAGTAATTCTATTAGATGAGCAGTCAAGTTGCTTTGTGTTGGAAAATATATTGGTGGCAAATAGATTTTCACTAATAAATGTGAAATTGAATCCCACATTGCTTGAGAATTGGGATTGGAAGAGGAGCCTTAAAAGGGATTACAATCCCACATTGGATAGAAATGGAAAAGTGGGAATTTATGGGGAATATAAATAGTTCCATCCCACATTGGAAAATTGATAAAATATGGAAATGTGTGGAAAATTTAAATAGTTGTCCCACATCGGATAAAAATAAGATTGTTGACCAATTTATATACGGTTAACATTTTGTAAGGTGTAACTATTTGTTGCATAGAATCTCCTCCATAGCCTACGCGCCCACAGGGGGGGCAAATCTTGGACCGACTTGGCCTTCGAGCCTTGAACTTGTGTGCGGGCGCGACCTGCGCACACGAATGTAGGACCGAATTAACCAAAAATTGGCTACAAAGTGCAAGCCACGTTTTGAAATTTTGTTTTACGTTTTTCATTTAAAACGTAACTCCAAACTGATATCCATTTATTTTTGTAACTCCAAAACGTCTGGAGTAAATGTAGTATGCACTGAATGCAAAAGGCTCCTCCTTGCCTATATAATCTCTCTACATTCGACTGCACAGTTACAGTTCACGCCGCTGTATCCTGGGAAGCAAGCGCTCGAGTTTTATTTCGGTGAGGGGGCGAATATTGCTTTAAGGACACTGTGTTCGACACAGGCCCCGACTCCAAGACATTCATTTCAATTTTCTGTCCAGCACTGTTTCATTTACTGTTTAACCTTTCTGTAAATTATTCACTGCATTTGTTTACTTCACTGTTTAACAAGTTTTTATATAACACTTTGTATGACATTTTTAAAGCGATGAATCTCATTCAATTCCTAATCATAACTCAAAAGTTCAAGAGGGGGGGAGTTCTTTGAGCCATCCATTCATTTAGTTATGGCCTTCCTGAACTGTGCAGGGTGCTCAATTGGCTCCTTTTTGGCCTGGAATTAAGTTCGTTTCTGACGACTAACATTTAGGGTTGAATTCTCTATAATTGACGCATGTAATACAAGTCAACAATTAATATACAATTTGTTTCACCATGTTCAAAATAATAGTAGTCTATTGGCTGGCGAGACTCATTAAAGATGTCCTACAAAAGTGAATTGATTAAAAAAAAAAAACGCTACAAGTAATAAGTTATCTTTCCTATTCTAGTGCCATTTACGTCAATTTCTCATAACCTTAATTTGGGATTAGCCCAAAGTTGAAATGGACTGAAAACGAGACATGATCCAATGTAGTCCCCTGAAAAAGGTTATTTTTGAAAGAAAGTAAGATAACTTTTCGTATAGAGATGGTCCGAAACCTATTACCCGAATAATAAGTTGGTATTCAACTTTTAATTATAATTGCACAATCGGCTCAATTGACCTAAAATGTCTAAATCTTTATTAAAGCATTGTGGAGCCCTCATGAAAATATGTAAAGTTTCTAGATGCCGTCTAAAGTTGAGAAACAAAATCTAATTTTATAAAGTTGGATATTTGAGAATCATGTGACTGCCATAATGAAAATTTGGAAGTTTTTAGTTATTGAAGACAATTTGTGCAACTATAATGAAAAGTGAAGGACCAATTTGCTACTCAAAAAATAAGTTGGGGGACCAATGGTGTAAAGACCAACTAGAATGTCAATGAAAGGTTAAAGAACAACTAGAATGTTAAATCCACGCATCATGCAATCTAAATAATTATTCATAAGACTATTTCCAATGCACTCCGTTTATTGCTTTTTAGACGTACCACATAAACATATATAGACGGAGTTATAAAAAACTCTCTCCAATGCATGCTGACGAGGACTCTGTCTAGCTGATTTGGCACACCAAAAATAGACTCCGCCTAAAAGTCCATCTAAACTTAGACGAACTTCTAGACAGAGTGACTCAACAAATTTAAATTAATCTAAATATTTTATTAAAAAAAAAGCCAGACAAGGAAAATATAAATTGAACACCTGCCAATTTTTAAAAAAAATTAATGCCACATAAACGATAATATTAATTTTAAATGGAACCCATTGGAGACGAATTTATAATTTGATCGTCTATACAATAGATGTTGTGCCATATAGATTAGAAGTCCGTCTATTTTATCTGCCACATAGACTACAGTAAACAAAGTGCATTGGTGATGCTCTAATGTCATTAACATAAATATGGAAAATGGAGAATAAGGCCCATGACATAGACTTTTCTTTTCTACAAAAATCTCTCAGGGGAACAACAAATTTGTTGTGATGAACATTAACTGAGATTTGAACTTCTTGTCTTACAAATGCTGGTAGATCCTATCATAGGGACCCATAGTTTTTAATAGTTGCTCTCGCTACGCTTCATTTATGGTTCTTCTGTAAGAATTAATGTCCAAGGTCCAATTAGTTGAGTCGAGCTTTATTACTCATTGGGCCAAATTAATTAATAAGATTATTTAATCGGGCCTGATGAGTTCTAGTTGGACTAAAACTAGGGCTAGGATTAGCCCTGCCTATAAATACATAGGCGCAACGTATTAGGGTTAAGAGTTGTTTTACATTACTTGCTAGCACTGGTAAAAAACAACCCAATCAACTTCTCCCAAAAAGTTCCGCTTTCATCTGTTCTTGATCGTGGAAGTTCAGATCTGTTCTTGCTGTGTGGATCACCATTGGAGGCTGGACATCTGGACAGCTGTGGTATTGAAGATCGCACATCCAACCAATCAGATAATCAGATATCACGATATTCATCAAAGGTAAACTTCTATCACGAATTCTCTCTAAGTGCAAGGTTGATCCGGGCTTATAGGAATTGAACTTTTAATTTCCGTTGTGCATGTATACCTCAATTCCTTACAGTGGTATCAGAGCCTACCTTGTTATTTGTTAGAATTCGTTAAACTACTTTGATGAATCAAACAATAATTGTTATTGTCATGTTAATTTGATTTAAATTTTGACAGTAAATAAAATTGTGAATTTTAGAAATTTGAATATGATTCAGATTTTATTTGGAATGGATTTTAAAAAAAAATGTCTGAGATGGCGACCGACGGGAACCCTTTTGGAAGACGGTCACGCCGGAGATGGCGACAAGGGTGGCAGGCAACACGTGCGCGGTATTCGGAGTGCAAAATGCACTCCGATGTAGTTGGTTCGCTGCTTTTGAAGCAGACGCCGCGGCCACCCAGCAGCACGGCTGCTAGAAATAGCAGCGGCGGTGCCGTTCTGAAATATAAAGCTATCGGAGGTGGCCGGCGGTGTTAGAAATCGGCGCGACCACCGCCAGGTCATCCGTTGGCTGCGCCGTTTGAGCATTGCAGAAACCCTTGCCTAGGGTTTTCTGCGTTTTGGGATGATGGGGGTGGGGGCCTCCTATGCAATTTTAGAAATTGCATGGAAAGCCCCCTATTTTCAAAATACTTAAATGGGCCTCCTAGCAATTTCAGAAATTGCGTAAGAAGGCCACTGTTTTAAAAATTTAGAGGAAGGGTTTTTTGTGCAATTTGTGAAATTGCATTGAAGGACCACTGTTTTAAAATTTTTAAGGGCTGACTGTGAAATTTGAGAAACTGCACATTAAGTCCTCAAACTTTAAAGAAAAATAGGGTCTCAAATACAATTTTAATTTTTTGGAAAAATTGTAATTATTAATTATTTTAATGTTGGTCAAATATTCAAAATTAAATAAAATCGTTTTTAAACTATGTTTTGAATTTCTGACCAGATTAAACTTTAACTTATTACTTTATAAAATTGTAATTTTAACACTATACAAATTTTATCTTCAATTAGAGTATGACTTTAAATTGAGAGATAAAATAAATTTTGAAAAATCCCCCTTATGAATAAAATTAATTGATTAATTGGATTAATTGATTAATTTTATTGTTGAAAAATTAATTAATTAGATTAATTATTTAATTTCTTCTAGTCTGTTCCAAAATGTCTAAAATGTTTAGACTTATATTGTCAAAGCTACAAATTTAGAAATTAATATATATTTAATATTAGATATTAATATGAATATTTAGTGGATGATTATGGACTCGACCCATGTGATTGGTTGTATGGTTAATTATTCTTGTTGATTATTGGTTGGGCCTGCGAGCCTATTATTTATTTAATTAGATTTTCGAGCTATTTATTTATTATGGGCCTGCGTGTCCATTGATTTGGGCCTGCGTGCCAACTAGTATAGGATACTTGTTACAGATTGGCCACAAGGAAGCAACTAGTATAGGATACAGGTTGCAGCAGGAGATGGAGATAATTGCATTTAGCATTCGATGAACGAATGCAACGTCCCTTAGGAATTGACCGACTAATCTTCCTTTTGGTTCAGAAAGATTAGATAGATAAAGTCCATAATTATCCAGAGTAGTTATTATATATGATTGATTGCATATTAGATGTTAATTAATATATATACATAAATGTGATGAGACAAACCCCTCTTTATCAAAATATTAAATTCGTATTAAATGGTTAATACAACGTGCCTTCTATTGTTATAGTGAAAAATCAGAGTCCATTATCGATGTCAGTTTGTTGAGTCACTCAAGGCTGCTCGCTCATAGATATGTTTATCACTATGAGACATTTGATGTTTCTGAACAATTGGTCGAATTTAACTAAAATTTTATTTTTTGTTGAGTCACTCAAGGAAATAGAATTTTAATAGTACAATCAAGTAAACACATATGATGTGTGCGACAATAAGTTGTCTACTTGATGATCTAGGAGTCACATAGAGATGTGATTGATAGAAGTATCTACTTGGATGTTTTATTAGGATTTGTTGAGTCACTCAAGGTTCTAATAAAACAAAAGGGATCCTAGCCCACTGGGAATCTAAATGGTTCTATTGATTAATGTTTGAGGGTCATTAATTCAATTTAAACAGTGGGAGTATAATTAATTTAATATAAGTCCATATTAAATTAATTTTACGCATTTAATTAATTGTTCTATCTTATTATTTATTGGTTGAATCATGAGTAACCAAATAAGTTTGAGAGGCATATTGGATGCCAACAAACATATCGGACCAAATTTTTGGACTGGCACCTCAATCTGAGAATTGTTCTCAAGCATGAAAAAGAAAAATTGAATATGTCAATAAGCAGCCAATGCCGGAAGCTCCTATTGATGAGGCTACGCTGGGGAACGTGCAGTCTTACAAGAACACAGTGATAATAGTAACACTGCAACATATGATGCTTGCAGTATGTCACTTGAGTTAGAAAAGCAGCACGAAGGTATGGATGCCTATACCAAAATATATCATTTCAAGGAGTTGAATGATGTA
Source organism: Forsythia viridissima (assembly GCA_030279155.1). Classification (NCBI taxonomy): domain Eukaryota; kingdom Viridiplantae; phylum Streptophyta; class Magnoliopsida; order Lamiales; family Oleaceae; genus Forsythia; species Forsythia viridissima. The sequence goes on along the minus strand of CM059044.1, from coordinate 2,648,730 downwards.
CAGTCACAGACTGAACAGTATGAGACATCCAAAAGGTTATAAAGAGGTTTGATGGTAAAAAGATCTTCAGTCAGTGCTCATGTATTGAAGATGATTGATTATATTAAAAAATTAAATCAATTAAGTTTTACCATGGACAACGAGCTAAGTGTTGACTTAGTTATGCAGTCCCCACCTAATAACTTTTCGCAGTTCATTATGAACTTCAACATGAATAAGATTCAGTGTACCCTACTTAAATTGCTAAACGTGCTGAAAAATTGATAAGCCCAAAGAAATGGGTAAACTTTGGCCATTGATACCTCTAAGGGCACTGAGAGGAAATCTAAATGGACCTTTTAGAAAGGATCCAAGAAGGCAGAATCTGTTGGAAACAGTTAAGCAAAGACGAATCCAAATCTGATGATCCGTGTTTTCAATGTGGAAACAAATGGCATTAGAAGTGGAACCACAAGGCATAAAAGAGATAAAACTAAAATACTCATATCTTTGGTATTGCATATTCGGTCATATAAATGAAAACGCATAACCAAGTTACATAAAGATGAATACTTGGATTCAAATGATTATGAATCATTTGATAAAGTGTGAATCATGCCTGTTGGGGCAAAATGACCAAGACCCTCTTTTCTGGAAAGGGAGACACAGTTGTAGACATTTTGGGTCTTGTACATACTGATGTATATGGACAAATGTCTAAAGATGCTAAAGGTGGCTTTTCTTACTTTATCATATTTACATATGACCATTCTAGATATGGTTTTATATGTTTGATGGAATTCAAGAGTGAAGCCCTTGAAAAGTTCAAAGAATTCAAGCAAGAAGTAGAAAGGCAAACTTAGAAAAATATTCTAACACTTAGATTTGATCGAGGTGAAGAATATTTGAAGGGTGAGTTTTTAGACTATCTAAAAGAAAATGGGATTTTCTTGCAGTGGACTCTACCTTATACATCAATACAAAATGGTGTATCTGAAAGACGAAACCGCATCTTATTTGATATGGTGCAATCAATGGTGAGTCGCGCAGTTATTCCAAAATTGTTTTGGAGATATGCGCTTAATACTGCATGTTATACACTAAACCGTGTCCTATTTAAATCGGTCAATAAAACTCCATACGAGTTATGGAAAGGGAAAACTATCTAATCTTTCATATATGAAGGTTTAGGGATGCGACGCTTATGTGAAGCGCGTTGAATCAGATAAGCTATGAGCTAAATTTGATAATTGTTTATTTGTGGGTATCCAAAAGAAAGTGTTGGATATTATTTCTACAATTCTATCGAGATGAAAGTCATCATATCGAGACTTGCTGTATTTTTAGAGAAGACAGTGGGAGCAATGTAGATCTTGAAGAGGTTCAAGAAACCACAAATAAAATTGACCAATTAGATATTCCATTGGCTGAGCTTGCATCTGATGAAGCACAGATTGAGAAAGTGGGAACCACCAGTTCCCAAGGACACACCAGCTCCGCGTAAGTCGAGCAGAGTCATTCATTTTCCTCTGAGATACGATCTCCTGATTACTAGTAATGTATTACTAATCGAGGAAGATGAACATACTACTTACGCATAATCGAAGTCAAGTGTTGACTCAAAGAGATGGCAGGAAGCCATGGAATCTGAGATGAACTCCATGTACGAAAACAAGGTTTGGACCTTGCTTGACCCGCCTGAATGGGTAAAACCTATAAGCTGTAAATTGGTTTACGTTAAAAAGGGTCGACATGGATGGTAATGTTCATACTTACAAGGCAAGATTGGTTGCGAAGGGTTACAAGTAAAGACAAGATATTGACTTTGACGAAACCTTCTCACCAGTAGCTTTGTTTAAGTTAATTCGGATTTCGCTTGCGATAGTAGCATACCATAACTATGATATCTGGCAAATGGATGTCAAGATTGCATTCCTTAACGGGAATCTTAGCGAGGATGTGTACATGACACAACTTGAAGGTTTTGAATCCACAGAACCAAACAAGGTATGCAAACTACAGAAATCTATATATGGATTAAAGCAAGCCTTTTGGAGCTGGAATCTTCGTTTTGATGAGACAATCAAAATGTTTGATTTTATCAAAAATAAAGATAAACCATGTGTGTATAAAAAGGTTAATGGGAGTAAAGTCATATTTCTAATTTTGTATGTGGATGACATACTATTATTAGGAAACGATATCCCAATGCTAAATCAGTAAAAATTGTGGTTATCCAAAAATTTCTCCATGAAGGATATGAGAGAGGCAACGTACATTCTCGGTATAAAGATCTATAGAGATAGATTTAAGAGAATGCTTGGCCTATCTCAAGATATGTACATAGATAAAATCTTAAGAAGATTTAGCATAGAAGAGTCTAAGAGAGGACTCTGTCCCATCGGGCATGAGATCTATCTCTCAAAAGAGATGTGTCCAAAGACACAAATTGAAAGAGATCACATGAATAGAATTCCTTATGCATTAGCAATAGGATCTATCATGCATGCAATACTATGTACTCGATTGGATGTTTCATATGCTTTGAGTATCACAAGCAGGTTCCAAGCGAACCCTGGCGAGAAACACATGATCGCAGTCAAAAACATCCTTAAGTTCTTAGGAAGGACTAAAGACATGTTCTTGGTATATGGAGGAAATGAACTTAGAGTTCAAGGTTATGCCGATGTCAGCTTTCAATCTGATAAAGACATGTTCTTGGTGTATGGAACTAAAGACATGTTCTGGATATGTATTTACTCAAAATGGTGGTGCAGTCAGTTGAAAAAGTTCCAAACAAGAAACGACTGCTAATTCAACTACAGAAGTCGAATATATAGCTGCTTCAGAAGCAGCAAAGAAAACAATCTGGATCAAGAAGTTCATTACTGAACTTGTAATAGTTCCTAGCATTGTTGATCCAATAACTTGTATTGTGATAACAATGGAGCCATCGCACAAGCGAAGGAACCCAGGTTTCATCAATGATCCAGATATATATTAAGGTAATATCATCTCATCAGGGAGATAATCTTAAGAAATTATATAAAGATAAAACGAGTCCTAACATACGATAATGTAGCAGATCCTTTGACAAAGTTGTTGTCCCAGCACAAGCATGATGGTCATGCTAAATTTGATGGTATTAAGATACCTGAGTGATTGGATCTAGTTTGTATGGGACATTTTATGATATACTTTTTGTTAGACATTGAAGTATATGAACAAGTTGATTAATTAAATGCTTGTCTACATTTTAATGGCAGATCTATTATTTTTTAAATTTTATTATTTAAAATAATAGAGTCCGAAGAAAAGTTCACTGTAACTTGTTAATCATAAGGTGTTGTGATTGTGAGATACAAGTTATAAATAACTTGTTCTTGAAATATCCCTAGTCATAGTAATAATGAGATACGGATATCATTATTGCGGATAGACTAGCATGCGTTGCATTTCTTTTAAAGAAAGTAGCTGATCTCACGAGCTAAGATGTAGAGTGACATCTGAATGAACACATGAATGCATTGTTATGAGAACATGACATTGGATGATCCGCATAGAGATTCCACATGGATAACTATCCAAGCGTCAGTGGTAAATCTCTAATGCGCAGTTGTGGATTTGGTCCTTTGACTTGAGGACATCATAGAATCTTATATGAGGACCACTGTACTTTGGCGAGCGTTTGATGGGGCTCGAAGATTTGAGTCACCAGGAAGACGTCGTACGGGTACAGTGAGAATCGTATGAAGGTTGTGAATGTCTAATATGAGGATTCATCACTCCTGGAAAGTAGGAGATTATAACCTGCATTTTGCCCACTTAAGTTGATATAAATTTCCTCGGCCGGGGTGGAGTTATGAGTTGAAAATGTTTCAATCATAGCTAGATTAGATCAACGAAGAGTTGAGGTGAATAACATAATTGGTTGAAATGAGATTGATGCTGATCCATATCTCTTAACCAATTGGGTTATATTGATGAAGAGATTATATTTCCACGGTAACCGTACATATATTGGTTATGTCATACCACATGACATTTTTCTTCACATGGATTGCCTTGACACATTGCTAGATGTCAATTTTGGACGGCGACGTGAATTGATCGATCTCGGTGAATCGATGAGAATATCACTGCGTTTGCCATCGTGAATGGGAACCTAATGGGTCACACACATAAGGCGAGAATTGAGCATCTGGAGTTGGACCTTGTCCAAGTGGGAGATTATAAGAATTAATGTCCAAGGTCCAATTAGTTGGGTCGGACTTTATTACTCATTGGGCCAAATTAATTAATAAGGTTATTTAATCGGGCCTGATGAGTTCTAGTTGGACTAGAACTAGAGCTAGGATTAGCCCTATCTATAAATACATAGGCGCAACGTATTAGGGTTAAGAGTTGTTTTACATTACTTGCTAGCACTGGTAAAAAACAACCCAATCAACTTCTCCCAAAAAGTTCCGCTTTCATCTGTTCTTGATCGTGGAAGTTCAGATCTGTTCTTGCTGTGTGGATCACCATTGGAGGCTGGACATCTGGACAGCTGTGGTATTGAAGATCGCACATCCAACCAATCAGATAATCAGATATCACGATATTCATCAAAGGTAAACTTCTATCACGAATTCTCTCTAAGTGTAAGGTTGATCCGGGCTTATAGGAATTGAACTTTTAATTTCCGCTGTGCATGTATACCTCAATTCCTAACATCTCCGTGCTTCGTCATAGCCACTTTAGTCGCTTGTTATTAATTACTTATTATTTATTTTATTTTTTTTGTTGGGATGGATAAAATTCACTATTAAGTGTAACAATAGAACCCAGAAATCTAATTTAGAGTAGAGTCGGTACATACTTCAGCACGTATTATCTATTTGTTTTTTTTTTTTTTTTCATTTTTCAACAACATTAGTAAATATCTTAAACTGAAAATCAAGAATAAACACAAGAATTACACAAAAGTTAAGGAATTCAAAAACCTTGGAATATCACGACTGAACATAGGAATTTATTTCTCTTCCATTCCTGAGCAACAAAAGTATCGATACAAAAAAGGAGTGGTGTCCTTCATATATTAACTAAGAACCATATATACCCACTCTATTAAGTTTATTTTTTTTTTCTCTGCAATATTCGACAATTACACAAAACATATATAATACTAGAATATCGGAACGTTAATTTCTTCGAGAATTTTTGAATAAAAGTCTTGAATTTAAGTCCGCTCGAAAGGTAGAGAATTCCCGGAAAGAAAGGATGAGAAGAATACAAGAGATTCATTTCGTTTGAATATAGGTACTGCATGTCCTGCTCCTCTGAATGTTGCAAATGTAAGTCCTTCATACTCTTGAAGCCAGCCACCAACCTATAGTCCAAATAATGTGCCACCCAACATGACACGATACATAAAAATGTTATTTCTTAACAGTCGGAAACATTTTTTTTTCAATTTTCAAAATGTGTCAAAATGGTGAAGGGTAGCATATATAGTTCAAATACCTGTTGCTGATGGTACCAAGGTCTCCAAGCCATTGTGATGGGCAGCCCTAAGGTGCTTAAGCTGTATCTTGTGGACATAAATGGAACTCTACCATCAGTATCTCCACTGCCATTAAAGAAAAAAAAAATTATATAATATGAGATTGAAAAAAAAATTTGGAACACGTATATTCATTTAAATATTGTTTTAAACATGTATATTCAGACTTAATGTAAGGATCGTATTTTTAAAGGCTTGACATTTTTTACAAAATGGATGGCAATGAGATTAAATTCTTAAAACATAGATTCGTATATTTATTTAAATATTATCTTCAACAATTTGATTATGCTTGTAAATTTTGATGATAATAAAGGTTTAGACTAATTTTTTAGGTTTATGTTAGAGGCAAAAGTAGTAGATGTATTTTCTTGATTGGATGTGGATTTGTGTGCAATATTACGGATGGCAATAGGGTCGGGGCTCCTTCTTATCCCTGTCTCGTCACAGATTTTTCGAGAGACGGTACAGGGAGTAGAGCAGAGATTAAAAAATTCACATTTATCGTCCCCTTTTAATTAATCTTTCGTTTAATAATATTATTTTTTTATTTTTTTAAATACGATTTAAATGTAAAAACATAAAAATAAAATAAAATACAAAGATTCGGTACGGGGATCATATTTCTCGTCTCCGTTCCAATTACCTAACGGGGGACAATGTAGGAGAGGGCATGGCGAGAACGAGATATTTTGTTATCCCTAATGTGAAAAAAAAAAAAAAAAAAAAAACCCTTAATTTAATGGAATGAAAAGACTTTGGCAATGGAGCATTTATCTACCTGTAAACCCATATTCTAAGTCCTGCACCAATGAGCTTCGTGTATATGGGAAGGACCGACGCCCTTGAACCGGACCATCTATAAAAGAGTGTCATGCTGCATCGGTTTACGAGTGTTACGAAATATGACAACAATAGCAAATTAAGATTTATTTTTATTAAATTAATTCATTTAAAAGTTTACTCTACTAAAAAAAGTCTCGTTTATAATTTTCCACACGTCCTCTTACATTAAACTAAATTCATTTTTTATCAAAACTTTGACATTTATCCACAACTCCATTTAAAAACTTAAGTGAATTATTAAAGAATTTGTTCTAAATAAATTTAAAATCGACTATGCGAATTTGTTTTCATCAAGACTGTCACGAAGAACAAGAGAAATCACCTACTTGCATATGGTCCAGTTCCTGAGATTAGTCCCATCACCAACGTGAAGGGCCTTTTGAACATCAAGTCGATTATAATAAGACCTTGCATAGTCGTCCATGCATGGATCATAACCACCCATGACCCTTGGCATCTTCACAACAACAACAAAATATTTTTATAAATAATATTTTCAAGTGTCTTTTCATATCATGTCGTGTTTTTTATTTCTGTTTTCGTGCGACCTAATCGAAAAATTTAGGACAGTCATTACCATGTTAGATGAGCTCCTGACTGTCACTAAAGTTGACTTGTGTTGTGCACCAGATTGAATGCAGACTGATGTATAAAGGCTATACATATCTATCTCTTTATACTGTCGAATCACTTCATCCACGGCTTGACTACAATCATGATTCTTCCATGGATCGTTGCTGTAAAAGTCACATGATTCTTTGATTGTTTTGTGGGTTTCATCAGAAACAACAGCATGGCTCCAAGCATAATCCACCATACCCTTCCAATCCTCGGCGTCGCATGTTTCTGGATTGCCCAGCTGCAATAAAGTGAACTTGCGTGTCAGTGATCATTTGCTCCATTTAACAAGCCAGCATTTTTCACCGGTGAAAGTGAAAAACAACTCGACTTTATAATAAAATACCTTTTTTAAAGACATCAAATTTTACCCCTCCCCCTTTGCCCAGCATTATTCACCGCTCGAGATTTTCTTAAGGAGAGTTCAGAACCAACATATAAGAGTTTGGACTACTTTTCTAAACACTGTTGAAAACGAAAGGGAGGAATTGAAAGGATATTATACCAAAATGCCTTTAAGATCTATGAATAAGGAGGGATCTTTGTTCTTGTCATGAATGAGTTCAGCCAACTCAGGTACATACTTTCCTGCATAACTCTCCCCGGCAATATAAAATTTACGCGTCCTGTATGATGGAAACTTGAGGAACCACTCGTGCAGGAAAACATAGGCATCATTGGCTGCAGTACAAACATCTAAAAGTTTAAGCTAATAGAGAGAGGACACATTTGTTTTTTTAAATTTATAATTTGTAATACGCCATCATGTGCAGGATGATTCATTTCTTATGAAAAGCTTGACATGTGTACAATTTTCACAAATCCCCCCCCCAAATTCCTGAAATGGGAGCTGGGAGGGGGTTAGTGTTTGACTTACCGGCAAAGTCATCTCCGAGAATATCATAATCACCACTTGTGTTCGAGTATGAAAAGCCAGCACCAATTGGAGATTCTAGGAACAATAAGTTGGCTTCTGCACCGTCACAAAAGAAAGACAACACTTTAATGGCGCGTTTAGTAAGGTAAATTACTAATTAAACCGATGCACTTTTCAATAGATTTGCATGCATATGCTAGTTGGTCGACAAATTTATCTATTTAAAGTTTGTACAACATTGAATTGTCTCATCTTAAAGCTCGTAATTAGACGATAAACCTGTGTTCCATGAGTAAGAATTAAACTTTAAGCCACGTCCATCAGAGTCGACAAGGAAAGGACCAATTTCTTGTGTTGCACCATATCCAACAGAAGAACAACCTGGGCCTGAAACAAACAGCTAGCATCTTGTCACCTTACTGGAAAACAGGTAATTGAAGCACCAAATTAATGCAGTAGGCCCTTTAGGGTATAAAGAATCCTTACAGTGAGTTGGAAAAGAAGAAAAAGTAATTATTCCACTTATAAGTTAAAATTAATAAGAAATTAATGAGAAAAGCATAATCCAGTTTTCTTAATGTTTGTCTATTAAAACATCATTCGATCTGTTCTAAGAAAATGTTAATGTTGATAAGGAATCTTCTCTCTTTAATTTGTGCGCCGTTGAATGGATAGAAAGGTTGGTCAAAAAGATTGCTACTGGAATCAGGGTGACCGTGACACCATGTCTAGTACGCTGAACTATACGAGTCCAGATTTGCTGTCCCAAATGTGTGTTTTCTTAGCGGTCCCACCAATAGATTATTTGATTATGTGTACATTTTTTATTGGTGGGACAGCCAGAGGGCCATACATTTGTGACAGCAGATCTGAAATCAATTAACTATACATGAATAGACGAGATTAAAGAAAAAAATTGCATGACAAAAAGTTGTCATTAATTTGTTATATATTCTATACAACGTAACAAGCAATTGTTTAGCCCAAGGTACTGTCTCACAGCTAGTAAGAAGTTCAAACATGGTCATAACGATCTCCATGAAAATCTGCATGTTAAAAGATAAATTCTACATCGGTTATAAATTAAATAAATAATCAATATATAAATATTTGAGATACCACTCTTAATCAAGTTCACGGTGGTCATAACAATTTGCATGGAAAACAGTTTTATTATACTCCGTATATGACGAATCGCTACATGTGATAGATAAATTTCTTTGACATTCATTAATTAGTTAATGGTGGCACGGTCTAGATCCGTTTAGTTTCGAAAAGAACCGAACCGAATCGAGTACCAATAACTATTTTAAAAATAAAACCATAGGTTCTATTTTTAATTATGGAACCGGATTAGAACCGAACCATATAATGAGGAATTCAGATTCGCGCCCATTTTGAGGAGAAAAATCTAAAAATGTTAAAATTTACAAAGACTAGTCTAATACAATATATATATTACAAAAAAAAAAAAAAATGGGGTTATAATCATATTTTCGGTTTTGGGTATTAGAGTGGTGATTTTAAGACTCAAAATTGAATCGAATCGAACTTAAGCAAAATCGAGCTGGCCGGTTCGGTCCGACACACTATATATACACACACATATGTTCTTACCTCCATTGAGCCATAGCACTAAAGGTTTTTCATCAGGGAGAGTTGTGGCTTCATAAAACCAGTAAAAGAGTGCCCTTCCATTCTTTTCATTTACAGTGACATACCCAGCATAATGCTTAAATTTTACTTGTGGTTGACCCGGCAGATCACTCACAAGGTCCTTAGCATCTCCGAAACTAGATTTTTCCTCGTACTGTCTCTTTCTAGCAGCATCTACAACTGACTCAAAACCCACTAAGCAAATCATAATCGGGATTATCAGACAAACGATTTTAAGTACAAGAGCCATTGAAACCGCAGAGACTGAAGTGATTTTTTAGTGAAATACATGAAGATGCATGCATGTATATATATACTTGTGGAGAAATTGTCTTTAGTGAAGAATGGAGTTGTCCTACGTGGCACATTGTCTTACAAACTGGGATGCAATTCTAGGACGTGACGACAGGGAAATGTGGAGAAGAATAAGTGGTCATTCAAAAACACGTTTTTAAAAAATCAAACTTGGCATTCAAATAATCCACTTAAAATTAAAAGTTAAAGGTAAATCCTTCTTTTTAATAATAAGTCAATTGGCTCGAGATTAGGTCCTCCACCTATCTAACATGTCTCAATTAAATGTGTCAAACGTTAATACATGCTCTTTCTACTTTTGAATATTTTATATGTATAGGTGATTTTTCGACTTTTATTGTTAATTTTATCTTAAAGTGTCTTAATTTTTAAAAGAAAAAGGTAGTTCACATGACTCGGGACCTAAAAACCTGAACCTGAAATGGCTCGGGTATAATGTCTCAAGTCTGAATATCCTGATGATAAATTTATATTTTTAATTTCAATAAAAGATTTTAAAAACTAAGATTGACCTCAGGCTCGGGTTTTATGGGTTAGTCGAACAAGAGTCAGGCCTACTTCAAGCCTGGACATCTTGATGACAAGTTTATACATCTATATTTCTTCGCGTGCTCAAATATGAGCTAACTTTCACATAATTTACAATTTAATTATTGTCAACATTACAAGGAACTTTTTAGAATAATTGGTGGAGCCTCCCATTTATATGTGGGTGGTTGGATCAAAATCACGTGATCTTTATTACAATTTACAAACATTCCACGTATGTTTTCACATTGATATCAATTTGTATGACCCTAGTATAGATATGGAAAGTTAAGATAGATCAACCTTCAACCTAATCTAACTTTTTTGGTCGATAACTACGAATAGGAACACAACATTGAATAATTCAAATAGAATATTGAAAATTGATTGATCAATACTTGTTAATTCAACTGAATATCAAGATCTAATTTGAAACTAAGATTGCTCGTTTCGAAGTGAATACACTTTGATCAATAAATTAGTTGATTTCAAATAATATCGAAATTGAAATTGAAGAACTGAAAAAATCCAAACTATTAGAAAACGAGAAAGTCCTAACTTTAATTTAAATAATAAAATCTCATGAAGGTCCTAACATTGCATAAAGAAAAAGTTGAAACTGACTCTAACTAAATTAACTAACACGCAAAAAACAGAGAAAAAGAAAAAAGGAAAAAAAGAAACCCTACCCTTAAAATAAACAAAACGGATCGTTTCTGCATTAGGATTACATCACAACTGATTGACTTCAAAAAGTATTCAAAATATTCAAAAAATTTTACACAGATAAAATTTATTTTTCTTAATATCAAAACTTCATAATTTAGTGACGTCAAACTTGAATTTTAGAATATTTGTTTCATTGAACATATTCTTATATTAAAGTTTTTGCAATATAAATGTCTCAATAAGTTGTGGCATATACTTATGGTGACAAAATTAGATGATTTGGTCACTTTGCATATGTACCCACAAAAGAAGGAACAATCATTTAATGCCACATTTTACAATATCCTTTCCTTTTTGTTGGACTATGACACCACCAAGTACAAATTATGCTGTGACATCATGTTATATATATACATTGTGACAAGCCTAATAACAAATTAGATTTGAAAGGGAGAGAGAGAACAATTGTGCAACATGATGTATAACAAATAGGGAATATATTCCATATGGATGGTGTTTACTTTTTAATTTGGTGATATAATATGGTATCAAAGTTTATAGAAATATCGTAAATTTAAGTTTTGTTATTACTCGTTTTTTGAAATTTTTTACATGTGTTTGATGAATAAAAATTTTGAATCTGACTTGTACTTAAGAAGATTTTTAAATAAGTAATTTTATCTTATATTTAATAATTTAAACTTTTAGATAAACTGATATACATTTATATTATGCGGATAGAAAAGATGGACTTTTTCATTAGAATCTCATTATCATAGAGAAGAAAAAGAAGTGTTTGTGGCGAACCTTGTAGGTTGTGACTTTTTATAATCTTAAATCATACTAATTAATGGCAACAACCAACTTAGTTGTGTATCATGACTAGGATTCCAACGTTATTTAGTTGAATAATGAGGAGGAAATCAAGTATAACACGTAGAAAAGTAAGGAGACGTAAAACTAGATCTCTAATAAAATATTATAATCGAAGAAAATACAAAATCAACAAAGACTGTAATATCCCTTTAGAGTATGTTTAGTAATTATATTGAATAATTACCATGTTATTATATTATTATTTGTGGGCATTGGGTCACTAGGAACAACACATACATACATTTTTTTGTGAAGATAATATTGCGCTAATAGTATGTTTGATGCATTAGACTCGTTAGCATTTGTCTCATTTATATTTAGTTTAACGACTCAAACATTCCTTATGTAATAATCATATGAGAGATGAAATAAAATAGAGATAACAGATAAGATATTTTATAAAAGAGAAGAGATATCATAACTTGAACCTTTCTCACAGTAGCTAATGTTTGTGATAAAAATCTAACTAAAATATCAATATATTTTCATACTGTCTCTCCGATAAAATATTATCGGGAGAACTGACTATTTTAAAATATGTACATATGTTAAGATTTACATGTCCGTCACACATTTACTTCCAACTCAACTTAGGAAACAATCGGTCGCAACTATATACCACGGTCAGTTGACACTGTCTCGAATGATAGTTGAACAAAATTTGTCTTTTCGAAGTGATGAACCTAATAATACTTAACAAGAATAAGACAAACTTTGTCGCATAGCTGTGTTGCTTGACTCTATTTAATCTTCTCCATCAACAGTCATCCATTTTATTCAATTCAAGACTCATTGAGTAGCTAATATACACACTTATGAACTCAAATGTGTGTATATGATTGACTATGGGAGCTTTTATCTTCGAGTATATGTGGTTCTAATTCTTGTACTATTCAAATATTCTCTATCTCGAAATCAAGACCTTTCTTTTTACATGATCAATGGGCCCTCGGCCGAGGATCCTCTTGGCAAAATTAACTTTAATTTCTATTCAACAAAAAAAAAAAAAAAAAAAAAGATTACTTTGAGAGAGAGAGAGAGAGAGAAATAGATGCTTCTATCCAAAAGGAATAAAAAAATGTGAGTGATTAGAAATACTTATCCAATTATAATCCCTTTTTTCCTTTGAGTCAACCCATTAAGTGGCTTAGAAAAAAAGCAATTTTAAATAGAAAAAAGTGCAAATCTAACCAGAAGTGCAACAGTCCTTCATCTTATCTTTACACTAATTTCACTAGAAATGAGCTTCCAAATGGATCCTCTACTCAATTAGGTGCTTGAATTTTTCTTAACACTAAATGTTACTTTTGATAATAGTCTAATCTAATGGGGGGATAAGACTTACACCGATTATATACGCATGTTTGGATAGGCTCTTAAAAAAAAGTTACTTTGTATTTCTAATTATATTTAGAGATATTTGATAGAACATTCTTATTTTATAATTAATAACTTACTATTAATTCAAACTTTCATACATAAAACACCATATTTTGCGCATGTTTGGGAATCCTGAAATTATTTTTTAATTTTATAAGTTGAGTCTACGAAATGTGTGTGTAAAAAATATGTTTGATCAACTTAAATTATAATTTAAATTTGACCAAACAAGCTTTTAAAACTTACTCGTTTACATATAACCGAACTTTTTAAGCTTAGCCAAACATCTGCCCACTCCAATGACTTGCCAAAGACCATGTTTAGCAAATGGGGAGCATAAAGAGATGTGAATACACTCCCACCCATTAAGCATTATAAAGAAGAAGATGAAACAAGAGATTAAAGTAGGAGGCAGGACCGAATTACAATCCGGTTCCTTTCGGAAAAAATCTTTGACTTCGCTCTTGACTACACTCAATTAAGAAAATTACATGTATTGCCTCTTTGATCAAAAACCAAATTTGACGAGCACATGAAAAAGTGTTTTGACGACAAAATACAAATAAATAAATTCTTCTTCTCAATTTAAACTTTAAATAAGTAATTTAGCAACACCTCGTAATCGTAACAATTTATGCTAAATTTCTTTATTTATTACAGTACGTTTTTGACATATGTTTCGAGGGTTTTAATTATTGTTAATGGTAAGTAAAACCACTATCACACCCGTCCAAGATATTGTTTTTGACATGTGAGTTTAAATTAATTATATAAATAAACTTAAATACTGATAATATTTACTGCATTCATACTAGTATTTGATTTAATGAGAAGTGCGAGAAAAATCATCACGTGTAAAGTCACGCTAATTCTAAAAGTACTTGTAAATTTAAAAAATTAAGATTTCTTTCAATCGTAATACCGAATAAATGATGCATCGAGAAATTCATTTATTCAAAATTGGATACCATGATTGGATCGAATGAATTGAAAATTTTTCAAAATTGTAATTTATATTCAATAAATAATCTAAAAATGATAAAATCTTAACTTTAGCTTAAATAGTAATTAGTAAAAATCCTAGGAAGACCCTAACTTTGTATAAAGAAAAAGACATAATGAACCCTATGTAAATTAACAATTAAATTGCATAAAATTAAAATAATATAAAGCAAATTAAAATTGTCTCCCTCGTGTGTTCATCCGAATTACATCAACATCAGTATTGAAATTAACTGTTCATCGTTGAACACAGACAATTCAAACAACTTGAGCTGTCATATGGATAAAATATTTATAGGGACCTTTTCTAGAGTAACGATAAAAAAATTAAATGGAACAAATGAACACTTACGGCAATTGCATAAATAATTGTGTTTTCAATTTTAAATTGTTATTTTAATTCTTATTTTGTTATCTACAAGCTAACTGGACATGGAGTCATAGAGATCGATTTTCAAATTTTTCGAATCTAAACGAGGCTTAGGCGAAGGCAAGACATGAAATGTACTACGCGTAGAGACCGTATTTCATGTCTAGACAAGATTTTTAGATAGTGTTTATTAAAAGACTATTTAAAATGAAAATTCCTGAAATTTGAAGACTACCTAAATGTAAGACTCAAAACCCTATAAAGCTAAGAAGCCATAGTAAGGTCACGTCTCAAATATTATTAACCAACAAAATGATCATATTACCCTTAATCAACAAAATGTCATTTGAGAGTAAAAGTGACAATTTTGTCATTTTACGTTAAAGTGATTTAAAAATGATCATATTACCCTTAATCAACAAAATGTCATTTGAGAGTAAAAGTGACAATTTTGTCATTTTACGTTAAAGTGATTTAAAAAGTCAACAATTTCGACTCAAATAAACTAATATTGATTTATAAAATAATTTTTAATCTCTGTCAAACGGACAATAAATACAATTCTCCATCATGAAAATTCAAATTTCTTATGGTAATTTAATGTTATTGTATCTTTTAATAAATGCAGTGAACAATCAATAATTGTATAAAAAAGAAAAATATTGCATAATCAACTACGAATTTACATACATATAATCCATATACGATTCAACTTTGACTTCCACCAGCCTGCCAGTATTGGGGCTTTGCTACCTCCTTAGATTCTTCAATTCTTTTTACAAGAGGATTTTGCAGCCTTTGATATTGAACGACGAAAATGACAGCAAATGGCCCCATTTTAGAAGGTTATAATGGAAATCATAATAATAATCTAATGTCCAATTGCTAACATCAATCAATCCTAAAGGGAGTGCAATTGTTACTTTGTTAGACAGAACAATAAAGTAGAAGGGGGCCGATGAAAAATAAGAGAGAACTGTTCAATAAGTTATAATTTTATCTATTTTAATAAAATCTAACATTAAATACCAAACATGCAGCAATGAGGTGATGAATAAGTTATATTAATCGTCATAAGAGATCACTGTTCAAGAGTTTGGTGAAGTTATTTTCATTGTCATAAGAAAACTGTTGAATATAAAACTACAAATGGTAAGGGGCTCAAGAAAAATACGCCACCATTATAAACAAACAAGAGTCGAGTGGAACTAAACATTACCACAGACAAAGAAAATAGGGAGGTTTTTAGCCAACTAGAATACAATCACAAGAATTTCCAGTCTTCGACCTATCTTTTGACAGTGTAATTGACAGAACTGCATCCACTATACAATGTGAAAAAAGAAAATGCCTTGTTCAAAAAATGAAAGTATACAATTTCTTCGTCCGAAAAATCCTTTTGATGTTAATCTATGAGATCATGCTGTGAAGTGAAATAAGGCCATCTATTCTTTGCTAATTCTATGGATCTATTTCGAAGCTTCAACAAAAAAATGCTGCTGCTATGATTTAGCTAATAAAGAATATAAATGAAGTACCAGGCTGAATCCCTGAAAAGAAAGTGTTAATCAACCATTGAATAGATACTTCAGGTCATCCACAGTAAGTCGTGTTTGACGGCTGCCAGTCTCATCCTCTCCAAATGCAGATGCAACCATCACTCTCTTCTTTTGCTGGAAAATGCCAAACATTTGAGAGTTATTACACAACAAATGAAAACTGAGTACCATGTATGATGTCAAATGTTCAGTGCTTTCACTTCAATTTCCTTCCGTTTTAACTGCCGGTTGCCTATTTTGTTTTTTTCTTTTTGGAAGGGGAAGAGAGAGAGGTCTAAATACCATGATGAGAATCCTCACGTCAATGGATTCCACATCAGATCAGAAACAAAAGAAGAGAAGGAAATGTAAACAAAATTACGATAAAGTACCTGAAGAGCCAAAATGCGATCTTCTACTGTATCTTTCACTGTCAGCCGCAAAACTGAAACAGGACGTGTCTGCCCAATACGGTGTGCTCTGTCAATGGCTTGATCTTCAGTGGTTGGGTTCCACCACAGGTCCAGGAGGAGGACATGACAAGCAGCAACCATGTTCAGTCCAAGACTTGCAGCTTTCAGAGACATTATCATAACAGTAACCTAGCACAAAATTCCACAATTTAATCCTTTGATGATACAAATCATGAATTGCTTATACAAGATGTGCAAATAATCCAACAAACCTCGGGACAAGTATTGAAATCTTTCACGGCTTTGTCTCTCGCACTAACAGACATTGTCCCATCAAGTCTCCTGTATTGAATGGAAGAATCCCTCAAACAAGATTCAAGCAAATCCAACATCCTCGTCCATTGTGAGAAAACAATAGCTTTCTCTCCCACTACCTTAACGGAAGTGTTTGTACACCCACTCATGTCTGGACTATCATTAACTTTCCCAGGTAAATTTTCTGAAAAAGAAGCTCCGACTGAGGATTCTGAGGAACTTGTTCTTGAGGCACAATCCTGAGGTTTAGACAAGGATAGCAAGACCTCAAGAGCAGCCTTAATTTTTGAGGAATCATATGGACATCTCAAAGAAGATGGCTCCGAAACCTGAGCTTCTTCTGAACTAGAGGAACCATTGATATTAGACTTGCTGAACCCATCAGATAGAGCAATCCGAAGCGTTGTTACAGAAAACACAGATGATATATCAAGACGAGTTTTGCAAGTCTTGGTGGGACACTGAGTATCATCACCTGTTAAATGCTCGCTTATGCACTGATTGCAAAAGACGTGTCCACAGACTGTTACAACAGCATCTTCAGGTGGATCCTGCAACGTATTAACAACAATGTCAAGAAAGAGATAATAGTGCATACTAAGAGTCCTCTGGAAGGAATAGAGAATGAAAATTGTAACAGCAAAACTTAAGCAGAGCAGCTCACAAAATATATTACAATTTAAAATGCAAAAACCAATAAATGGCAAAGTAGACAACTATTTTGCAACCATAATACCAGTCAAAATGCTTAAACAAAATAACAAGCATTAAGGAGCACACATAATCACTGTATTCTAAAGGACACATCCAGCAACCAGGCAGAAGAATTAGAAAAGGCGAGACTCTGTATCTTCCTGGAGAGAGATGTACAGTAGTGCACAAAACATTTTTCCTATACTTTTCCCAGATATACTAAGGGCTGACATCGTCTTAAAATTTGTATCTCAGAAGTGATAATCCCGCTATATAAATAATGGAAACACTATGATGTTATTTGTCAAGAACCAAGCATTATAAATAATGGAAACGTGATCTGAAAGCGACAGCTTAATAACGGAAATATGTTAAATATCAACAACTAAAGCGGTTTTTATGGACAATCTCTAAATAAGCACTTACACTGCATATTCCACAAATTGCCAAAGAGGCTTCCAAACAATTCAAAAGGCAAACTTGTTTCTCCCGAGGAAGTTTCTTGGCCATCTCAACGGAGGAAGTCGTTTTTGAATCAGTACTGAATCCACTAACAAGAAGAGGGTGGTCACAAGCTTGTCGAAGCCGCAAAAGCATCAATAATATGTTGACATAATTTTGTTTGACAGTTCCAGCAGCAGCATATTCCTGTATACAACAACAGAGGTTAATCATTAGGAATAGCAGATCAAAACATTTGCATGCAATATTGGCTTCTATTTAAAACATACTGCAAATTGAGCACGTGAATCTGCCTCAAGACTGCAATAGAAATCTCGCTCCTCCTTTGAAAAATCCACTTTTTTCAATTCTATTGTTTTGGGGGGGAGGTTGATGATCGGTTCTCCATCAATAAGAGTACCTACAACAAACAATGCCACAGAAATATCATTAAGCTCCTGCAGGATGCTCATACAGTTTAATATGCAGTTCTACAAAGAGTGCTGAAGTGATACAGAAAGCGCAAATGGGGCACTAGCTATTGAGTGTTGCATAAATCAAATCTTGCAATAACCACGTTAGTATGCATTGCATATAGAGAAAGCAAAAGCATCTTTCTCACCTTTGGTTCGACGCAACATTATAGTCTTTAGCACGGCTTGTAGCTTTTTGTACCCAACCTTTGGGTTCCTATGAATTGGCACCTTTAGCGTAGAGCAAAAGAACTGAAAAACAGCATACGGGTCATATCTGAGAAATCTGAAGTAGCTATAAAGATCGTCAATTGCATTCTGGATAGGTGTCCCTGATAAGCACCACCTACGTTTAGCACGAAGCCCCCAACAAGCTCTAGCTGTTTGAGTTCTATGATTCTTAATGCTTTGAGCCTCATCGAGTACAACCCGAAACCATCCAACCTTGGCAAGGGGGCCAGATATAGTTTCAAGTAATTCATTGTCAATTCCTTTCTTACTCTTCCTACTCTTAGAGGATTTTTTAGTTTCAACGTAGTTCCTTTTTCTACCATAAAATCTAGATTCGGCTTCAATCTCATCATCATCCTCGTTAACAAGAGGCTGCTTTGGCACCTCCATGCTCACAATTGAATATGTTGTAAGCACAACATCGTACTTAGCCAGCTCAAGAGGATCCTTTGTACGGTTGCTTCCGTGGTAGACTAGAACTGAAAGATCAGCTTCCCTTGTTACTTTATTGTGCAACTCATCATACCACTGCCGAAGGACACTTGTCGGACATACTACAAGTGTTCCAGCAGGTGGCCTACCCTTTGCTTGCATATGTGTCTTGCCACCGTCGATGGGGCATCTTTCAACTTGACAAGATTTGGCTCCTTGCTTTGATTGATAGATCTCAGACACTCCATCCTCCTCATCCAGATTTAATGTCTCTGTCTTGCATTGTTCTTCATTCGCTTTAGATGCTTTAGAAGTTGGAGACCTTTCCTTCAGTATAAGTGCAATTATTGATATGGTCTTCCCAAGTCCCTGCCAAAATAGTAGCACAAAACCCAAGATGTGAATATCGTCACGTGGTAATGATTGGGAATTGCAACCTTAAAAAGAATAACACCAGTGAGCCAACCTGATCATCAGCAAGAATCCCACCAGAGCAGCATGACACACCTGTCTCCTTGTTGACCATCCATGATAAAGCAATTCGCTGTCCAGGAATGAAATTACTATTAATAGGTTATTTTCTATCTACCCACTAATCAACATTAAGCAGAGATAAGGCAGGATGTACCAGAAAGCACAAGTCCCCATCCTTAGGGTATAAAAGTGATGACGATGACGATGACGATGACGATGACGATGACGATGACGATGACGATGACAATATGAAGAAACAACTCAAATGATACACAGAAACACAACCCAACTCAATTTTTGAAAACACGCATAAATTCAAAGCAAACAACCTTTGAAATCAAGAAATATGCAGACAGATACTATCAGAGAAGGAAAAAAACAAAGAAATGTATAAAGGGCACGTTGTCCAAGAAACATCATCAGAGGGCATATCTTGTACACCATACACCAGTTGATCAATTAACAGAATCTCTTGAGCAACCTTGTATGATAGATCATATTGGTACAATCACAAAAGCTGAATGCAGCCAATACACAAGTCCTCTGCAGTTCCCATTAAGACGCCAAAAATGCTTAAAAACAATCTTGTCTACTGTACTTAAAACAAATTACAGTAGAATTAGTCCAATTCTTTCCTACATAGAAACGAGTTTCAGACTTTCAAAAGTACATCCCTACTTTACAAAGTCCAAACTGGAACATGGCACAAAGTTCCATTCCATGGTAACTATTAATATATATATATATATATATATATATAAAGCTTCTATTGAAGTTTTCAGAACGTTCTGGAAATTTAATGGAGAACTTGTCTGATTCTAGAATGAACTAATTCTAAGCCTGAAAAAGATAGTATAATAAAAATGTTTATTCAATCGATAATATTAATTTTTGTGCAATAAAATTGAAACACGTGGAGTGTTAATGCAATTCTTTGTAGAATCGAGATCACCCGTGTGTTTCTTTTTTCATCTCTAAAATGGAAACGTTAAATATGGATCTACTGAAATGTGTAAAAACATGAAACATAATTCGAAAAATCTTTGGAGTTTAAAAGTGATCCAGGGTCTTTGTTAAAAATATACTAATCCTTGCCATGTGGCAGTCCAAACAGCTTTTCCATACAAACAACCAAAAAAAAATAGCAAACCATTTTTGAGAAAATGTCGCCATTCATAATTTGGAAGGAAGAAAAGAAAAGCTCTATGGCATAATATGGAAATGGAAAGGGATTTAAAGGCTATAAGAAGCAAAGGGAAAATTGGTTCTCTCATGACAACTTCTTCCTCAACCTATGAAACACTAAAGCGCTATAGAACCAGCACAGATACATCGAATCCGTATTCTTCGAAAAGACAAACTTGTAAAAAATCCCATACCTGGTGTTTCAACAGAGGTACAGCCAGAAGGCCATCTGGTGGAGTAGATTCTGATTTTGGCTGTGAAAGATCCTGCCACAAATGTAGAAGCCTTGATATGATCAATTACCATCAAAACAGAAAGAAAGAGAAAAATAGAACTACTAGAGATATGACGCGTGTAATGGTTTTTCACAAGAAGCTACAGAATCTTAACAGGTCTCCTTGTCAAAATTTATTCTCCACTATACCAGTTAGAATGTTCGCACAATGGGTAAAAAGTCAAAAAGTAATACCATGTAAAATTCCTGAATAAACCATTCTTGTATTCGCCACATAATTTCCAACAAATTAACCCACAAAAATCTTCCTTAATTAAATTCATAAAAGCAAGATGAAAGCGAACCGCAATACAAGAATAAATTCAAAAGAGAAATGAAGAGGCAAAAGAAATAATTCTCTAATCAATAAATTGAAGTAAGAAATAATTCTCTAATCAAAAAATTGAAGTAAGATCTCACATCACAGACTAAACAAATACTCTCTCCGACTTGAAATTAGTGTCTTAGTCTAGCCCAACACATTATTCAGCTCTGAGTTGCAACAATGTGATACTGGGTAAGAAGGAGGGTCATAAGCCACATGCAGGCAAGTTGGCCAATGTGGAGTTGTACATTGTTCGACTGAAACACGAAGTTCTCGCTTTAAGGAAAGTAGATACCATTTATATTCTAAATCATCCTAAATAGAAATGGAAAAATGATTTTCAAAAGGAGGGGATTCGTACAACAAACTGGTCTTCAGAAGAGGTTAAAGCCGCAAGCTATGGGTTCCATAACCTTTTATTCTAGAAAAAATCTTTCTTCTTTTTCTATACAATCTTTCTTTAGACTACATATTAAGAATCAAGAGGTACTAGCAAGTAGCAACTGTGTGTATGTTCAATTGGGATGCACAACAATTAATGAAAGAAAAGGACGAATTAGTTGTTTCTCAGAAGAAAAGATATGCTACTCAGAGTCCATTTTAAACCGCCCTGCATATGTAAGAGTTCTAGACAACATAAAGATGGCACAATGTAGACCTATTCCCATCAAACTATCACAATGGTAACCGAGATATCAACATATTGCTCGATTCTTTACACACAAAATTTCTCAAAGAATATACCTATAATACATGTATAATTATATGGGTCGTTATAACTTTATTGATATTTAAATTAAACGAAATAATAGTTAGCTGTAGACAATACAAATATCAGTTCGGGAACCTACCCGCAAAGCAACTCGATAGATGAATCGTTCGTCATTTTGTCTGAGCCTTGAATGGCCCGTTACGGGGTGGCTTAGAGGGTCTCTTGATGTGGAAAGATGGGAAGCAGCAACCAACTTGACACTTGCTGCAGTGGGATTTACGCACGGTGGTGCACTCATATCCTCCAGAATACATAGATCAGAGTCATCATCAACATGGTAGCTTTGATGCATTGTACCACTCTGAGACCCTTGGAGGTTGATATTTGAAAGATAAGAATCATTAACCTTTGGTGTACCGTGTTCCGTCTTTAAACAACTAAATTGTTGCTCAGTTGAGGTGGATGGCAGTAAGGCAGGTTGCTCTGCCGCCTGTACAATAGGACCACAACAGTGGGCAACTAC
Organism: Forsythia viridissima; assembly: GCA_030279155.1. Classification (NCBI taxonomy): domain Eukaryota; kingdom Viridiplantae; phylum Streptophyta; class Magnoliopsida; order Lamiales; family Oleaceae; genus Forsythia; species Forsythia viridissima. The sequence goes on along the minus strand of CM059044.1, from coordinate 2,626,040 downwards.
TGTGGAATTTTTTGCATAAGTTTCATCAACTGTACCAAGAGAAAAGCGAGCTCTCTTTGATTCAAAATATATGTCATCTTTCTCATACTTCATATGGGGCATATTATTCTTACTCGAACTGGAAGTTAGAGATTCGGACAAAGACCATTTTATGTCACCATTAGTAGACAACCCATCAGTAACACCATAGAAGTTCCTACCAATTACTTCAGAAGCTCTGGAAGCTATGTCACTGGATGTAATTGATTCCCCTTTCTTCTCAATCTTTACGTGATCATGTAATTTTCCGTAAACATTTGACAAAATACTAGGAGTAGCGTGATCTAATGCACTTCTCACCGCATGTGTGTCACTCGATTTGGTAAATGGAACACCATTGCTAGCAGAAATAAAGTTAACACTTCCAAAATTTGCATTGAGCTGCCCAACCTCACTTCCAACTAGATCTTTGAAGGTCATTGTCCTAGTGAAGTCCTGAGTTGGAACCTCCGCTTCATCCATTATGTTCATCATCCAATCATCATTGCTAGACAACTTAAATCCTGAACTATAAGGCAAATCTGGCTTCAATGGAGCAAAATGAGATGTATTATCAGAATGTATAAGATACATATCACCATTTTCAGATAAGAAATCTGGAATATCCCCCCCGGGAATTTCACAAGAACTAGACTCGGCATGAGAAGCTTCATGTGAAGACCCGTCACCATCAATGATACAAGATTCCCCTATATGTGTAACAGAGGTTCCGAGATCATTTTCTTCCATCAATTGGTTGTGATACAAACCTGCAAACAATATAAAAGACTAATTATTCTTCATACCAAAGATTCAGAATACATGTGGAATGAACACTGACCACCTACGATAAACGCACAGACATTAGAAAATACTATGCATACATCCCATAAGCAGGCTGTACAAACATTCAGAATGAGTATCCCCTCCCAAGTGCCCAAATGGGAAGTTTTCTCCTTGGTTCAGGTGACAAATCCGCAGATTCTCAATTATCGCCAGCAAAAGAAAAACCAAATGTGTCCCTACCTCTGGGTATCTTTACATGAAAGGTTTTTAGTGATATCTGGCAATACAATGAGGCATTTTGAGAACCACCATCCAATAAAATAGCAATTGGCTAGATGAATTATTTTTTACCACTCCCTTCAATCCATTACTGAAAAAACCAATTCAACTAAATTTTTCGCAACCACATCGAAGCTTGTTAATTTTGGTCTACCTCTCCCTCTTTAACATATTCCGTTGGGATCACATCACTCTAGTGAATGAGAGTTTCGAGATCTAAGAGATACAAGCACCAACTACTTAAGTCATCCTTCTCTTAATTTACCCTATGATGTCACCAATTAGCATATATTCTCTTTTCTTATCTTCCCTGTTCAATATCAATATTTTTGTTATGTTTATTTTAGAGACATTTTTGCCTATAATAACCTTAGATACAATATCATAAAGCATAGCTAGTGTAATAGCCATTTCATGTAACTTTCCTTTTATTGTTTCTCGTATCTTACTATCGCATAAAATCTCTATAACACTTCTTCATTTCATCCATCTTGCTCCAGTTGTATGCATTGCATCCTTCTCAAGTATTCTTCCTCATTAATTATCAAACCTATATACCTAAAAGCACTCACTTTTTGGGACATGATTCCTGATAAGACTCTACCATAATCTTTATTCCGACTATAATAAATTGGAATTCAATGTATTCCGTCTTACTTCTACTTTTAGTATCTTCAAAATATAATGTACTTCTCCATAGTTCTATCTTACAACATATACCAATTCTATTCTCATCGACTAAAACCATGCTATCAGTAAATACAGACACCAAGAATCCTTGACTTTAATTTGACTCGTAAGTTCATCTAGACTGAAGCAAAAAAAAAATATGTACTTAAGGTAGGACAGGTGCCTGATGCAAGCCAGGCTATAGCAATAGGAATAATGCCAAAACAAAAGGCTTGGTATCCCACGTCATTTTGTCCCCATACCAATCTCAACACTTCAGAGAAAATTGTGTCAACGAAGAAAATCTCCATGACCTAAAGAACACTTAGCCAAAAAAATGAATTCACCAACCATATCACACAATTTCTTACCAACCTTGTGGGGTGTCGTTTGATGATGAATCCTCCGGCCTGGCCTGCAAGTTAACAATAAAAAACTAAATATCAAGCATGAATCAATAAGAATGAAATCGTACAAGTTAACATCATAGTCAGAAGGTTGTTCAAAATTTTGTGCAGATATTTCCATATATATGAAGAAAAGAGGGAGTATGGGTGGGGAGGGGGATGCTCGCAAGTATACTTCATTTTGTTCCTTTGTTTTGTTTTCTTTTTCTTTTTCTACCCTTGTCTATTAGTCGGTGCTTCCCTGAGTTACTTAACTCAATATGCCAAATGATGTTGCTGACTTAAATTAGTAAATTTCCCTCCTAAAGACTCTTTCCAAGGAAATCTTCCCCATGTTGTAAACTAATGCACTCTGATCCAAATCACTTCTAATATCTGAAAAGGAAAATCACTTCTGCTAAAATTTTCATTCACTTCATATATTTCCAAATTCCAGATTACAAATATAAACAATAAACATGTTGCCATACATCAATTTATAATTACATGCCATCACAACTTTTTACCTTTTATATGGTGAATAAGAATGTGGGACGGGAGGTAGAAAGATTTTTCATTGTCGAAAACGTTGTTTCCAGTTTTGAAAGAAAAAATACCCAATATTCACTTCGACGAATCAATCTATGAATCCCAACTGCGTAAATTTAATTCCAAATTATAGGTGCACAGCTATACACATAAGTGACATAACAACAATTGCAGATTTTATGAAACCAAACTACATACGCCATCAAAATCACCTACTTACTCAGAATTCCAATTTTGTCACACTTACAAAAATCAGGTGAATTCGGACTTCAAAATATAAAATAGACTCAAAAAAACCTAATAACAGTTGGTCACACCCTATATGCCATCAAGATCGCCTACGACGTTTACAAAATTCCAATTTTATACCAAAAGCTGCTCAGACAAATTCACCATGCAGTCACATCAATCTAAACTCGGTCACAATCAAATCCCACTAAATCATGATTTCTGTATATCAATTTAGACTAACTAAACGTCCCGACATTCCAGACTTCAAAATTTCACAAGTACAATTATAATAACAGAAAAACAAAAAACAAAACAAAAAATTCTAGATTTTTCTCCTTTTTATATATATATATATATTAAAAATATATATATAACCTGTGAAGGTCCTGAAGGATCCTGTTCAGGAGGGCCACCCATGAGATTCCAGAAGGTGTCAAGATCGAGGTATACGTCATCACAATTATCGTCCGCCTGGAATAATTCTTCCATTATCATCGATGATCTCCCATCTGTCTCCGCAATCATCATCTCAATCTTCTTATTCTCCCCAAATCTTTACCATGGAAAAAGAAAAAAAAAACCCTAATTTTCTCTTCCACAGAAAATCAAACGAATTCCTATTCTTCCCTGTACTTACATATATAACGTTACATACACGTACAGAAACAGTGGTGTGGAATTCAGCAAGAAGCTTCTTTGCAATTTTCCGTGAAATTTTTTGGGATTTTTGGAAAATTTCCTCAGAACGAGAGGAAAAATAATTGGGTAGGCGCAAGTTAGAGAAAAATATGGGAGTAGGTTAAGGACTTGACTTTATATAATTTTTTTGACCATTCAGTATTCTGTTCTCTCTATGAATTTTATAACTGGAAACAGTGGGAAAAGCAGGACAAGAAGGGGCAGGTTAATGTGCGCCGCGTTGTCCGTTTTACATTAGGAGTAGGAAAAGTTAAGGAAACTCACCTTGTTCTTGTGCACATAAGATATAAATTGTCTTGTTAAAGAAGGAAAATGTGTGACCAAGTAAAAACTTTTTTAAACAAATATGTTGCTTCCAAGTAATTTCACGATTTATTTTTATTTTTCTATCTTTATTTATTCGTAGTTTAAAATGATAAGATGCTACACTTTAAAAATTAAATATTCGATATGTTACTACTGGTCGTCTCCTCCAAAATTTAGTCATTTGCATTATCTAATTTGTTTGGTCTTCGGTTTATATATGATTCAAATATATTCTCAACTTTTGAATATAAGGGAAACGAATTCCATTTGTGGGAGATGTAAAAAAAAAATTATCAAGATAGTAAATCCCGTATCGTATTTGTCATCAAAAACGAATTTCATTGGTGGTGGATGTGAAATTGAATGTCCTTTTGTTAAGATAGTAAATTCCATTTTGTATTGGTCATCTTCTATTTTTAAAAATTAAAAAAAAAATTGAACCAATTCTCTTTATTTCTAGCTCACTTGTACTACTTTTATTATTGTAAAATAATATAAAATTAATGTGTTGGGGAGAATTGGAGTTCTATTTCTATTTTAATTTATGAGAGCCAAAGATATTGGTAAGTGCGTTTTGTGTACTTATTCGAGCTTTTAAACTAAGTTTTTATCTCTTTATATTATTGATTTTTTACTTAATTTAGTGTATTAATTTTTATATTTCAGTTTTGGACCCATCTGTAAGAAATTAAAAAAGATTGGACGAAAAGAGCAACAATTTGACAAATATTTAGAGAATATGTGAACTCAATTTCACTCAATTGGAACTTGATAGGCCAAATTAGAGGTTATTAAAAGTTGGAGCACTAAAGAAGATAATATGAAAGTTTGAGGACTAAAATAATCAAAATTCAAAGTTGAAAGACAAAAGCTGCATAATTAAAAAAGTTAAGTTGGGCGGTCACCCATCACCCAAATACAAAAGCAGTACCTTAAGAAGTTGAACTGGGGCGATCGTCTGGCCGCAGATAATTAATGTTTCCTATTAGACTTCTAATCCAATTAAGAAACTTTTGTCCCACGATTTTAATGATTCTTGGGGATCTTTTGTGCACGAATGAGGGAACTATATGTATGGATGATAAACTCATTGTCGCTCGTCGAATTTTGAGAGAAAAACAAGAGACAAATACCAAACGGAGATCAAAATTCATCCTTTCAAGAATTAATTAAAGATCAAGATTTTCTCTTTTGGGTATTATTCTTCTCCGGGTGATGAATAATCTATTTTATTTTTCTCTTTATTTTCGCATTATTATTATGTTAGGCTAAATTATTTTGTGTTAAGATTACGATGAAGCTTGTAGTTTAGATTATTCTATTAAAAAACTTGGTTTTTGACGATTTACTTCAATATAGTTTTGAATAATTATTTTTGATTTCCTTTCATCTATAATTATATACGTAGTAATTGTAAGAGTATTGTGGTTTGTTTTACTATCGAGAGATCGAAAGTTGGCTATACATTATTTTAAGTATCTTAAAGTCCGACAGGGTATAAAAATATATCACTATGCTTTATGTGATCTTTAATTGTACATAGAAATTTAATGCATTCGTTTGTATTAACATTCGTCATAGAGATATAGTCGAGTCATACATATGAATATGTTTGATTTTATTTGATAGAAACTGTTAAACAATTTATGGATATTGATTGTCATAACTGATGTAATTTGTCAAAATCAAGAATCAAGATAGATGAATTAACAATTATAATTCCTAGTACTTTTTTTTTCCAAAGTTAAAGTAATTTTTATTAAATTTAATCTTTTACTTATTTGAATTATAATTATTTAATTGTTCTTAGTCCAAATTTTGGTTAGTTTTTTAAACACCGAATTTCTAAAGTTAACAGATTCGGTTAAGGTATTATAATTGAAATTAAACTATCTAAAATCATGTGGATACGATACTTGAACTCAAAATCTATTATATTACTTGTGTAATCCGTACACTTACAGAAATATTATACACATAAAATCATTTACAGATATATAATAGCTCTACGTGCATTTGAATGTAACAAAATTGTTGCAAGTGTGCGTAAAACTATTTTGTCGGTAATAATATTTCTATACGAAAACAAAAATAAATAATCGGAATTTTTTTTCCATACGTGTATATGGTGTTGACAGGTAATTGTGTACATTAGCGACAAGGTTAAAATATGTTTTTAATAGTAAAGTGAAACAATTTTAAAATGTGTTTATCATTTATTTTTGAAGTGATTGGAAAATTGAAGCATGTTTTAGTTATATATATTAGTGCGGAGCACATGCAATACACGTGATGTGACGTGTTTATAATTGGGATAATTAATAATGTTGACGTACAAATAATGTTATCAAAAGGTTTGAATAGTTATTTGTTGTTTTAAAAATAATTGATTAATTGAACTTTCCAATTATCTGTGTAATACTCATTTGAGTGTGTTTGAGAGGGCTATTCTAGAGCTTAAAAATATACTTGGAGAGCAAAAGCGCTTGTTTATAGAGTCTCGTTCTAATGTCTCTAGTGGACATTGTTATAATGTCTATCGAGATAAGTGTCATACATTTATCACATACTTGTTTCGGTGGGCATTATAACAATGCCCACTGGAGACATTAGATCAATATTCTTTATTTATAAAAAACAATGGTTATTTTGTTGGAGTCGAGAACTACATATTGACAAAAGAAAAAAAAATTAAATAATTTTTAAAAAGTTCAAATTTTGAACTTCTTAAACAAGATTTAAATTCAGCTTATACTGAAAGTTGAAATGTCCATTTATGTAACTTTGAAATAAACAATATTATATTTATTACTTTAATAAAATGTCAAATACAACCAAATTATAAATTCCACACATCAATATTAAAAAACAAAAATACTATTTAACTAACCCAACACATATAATATGGCATTTTTTGTATTTCTATATAAAAAAAAATATCGACTAATTATTTAATGAAATTTTTAGTGCAATTAATTTTGAAAAATTCAATTAGTTACAAGATATATTTGTTAGTACATAAAAGTCAAAAAGTAATATTGCATAATTCTTTAATTATTACGTGGAATATATGCATTCGATCTATATGATCATATTTCAAAACGAATAATTTTTTTAAACACAAAATGAATAAATTTTAAATAATATGATTTATAATAAAATACACAATTTCTCTCAATTTTCTTTAATTTATAACAATAACTTGCAATGTCTTTCGTATATTAATATCTATTGTGGTACGTCTTTTGTTTTCCTTTTTTTTAATGGGTGTTTAGGTGGTGATTAAGTAGGGGGGAGGGGGTATCTTTATTTAATCTTATTTTTTTCTACAAACATCAAATTAAGTTTTGTTTTCCATAAATTTGGTTAATTCTTTCAAAGCACAAATTTTGATTGAAGATTTGTGTTACGATAATGGGAGCATGAGCATCACCATCATCAGTTTTATACAAGTTGATGTTGGAAAATTTAAAATGTTATGTTATGTTTTAGCATAATTTTATGTGGAATCCGTTTCGTTGTTGTAGAAGATAAAAGTATATTTGTGTTCTCCTAAGCGTGAACATCAAAATTATATATTTATTTGGCAAATATAATTGCTCGGATGAAGAGAAATTGGAGTTAGAAAAATAATTTGAGGAAAAAACAAGTGAGTTATCCTACATTAGAAAATGACTAAAAGTTTGACTAGTATTTAAATGACGACATTTTACAAAAGTGTAATCTAGTGTCACATATAGGCTATTTCTTGTGAGCACTCACAGAGGGTGCAAATCACAAACCGATTTACACTTCCGACTATCGAACTCAAGTGCGAGCGTGACCAGCGTACACAAATGTCGAATCAAAATTGATCCCCTTAGTAGAGATTCAGTTCGTCAGAGTGGAAGTTTTGTGCTAAGTTTGCTACTTGAGAGACAGACGCTCAATAATCTTTAAGTACCTATATTGAGGAGGCGAATCTAGGACATTATGTGTACACAAACCTCGATTTGATTAAATCAGTTCTCTCTTAATTCTGAAGTTTTTATTATCTTTTCCTATTCTGATTTTTCATTTAATAAATATATTATATTATTTATGTATTTGGTCTAACACTTGAGAGTGTATCATCCATGCAGAGAAGTGCCAATAAGTGACTTGATTTGGAAACTTCTGCTCCAGCTCATGCTCATACTTGGTGTTGCCATTAGTGTTGTCTTTCCCTATTGGCTTATCACCGTCTTAATATCATTTTCTTCTGGGTAATTCTACTTTATGTTTTCTTTTATAAATATTTTTTATTTCTTAAATAGCTGACAATGAAATGATTGGTTTAATATTTTGTACTTACAAATTTTAAGAAAACCGAACGAACAATTTCTTTGTTTATATTCTGAAATTAACAACATCAATATCTTGCTTTGATATACTTTAGAAACCTTGTATTGTCTGTATTCTTTTTGCTTTATTTGCTTTAGGGCGACATAACTTCTTCTTATTCGTTTGAGATAGCTCGACTATATTTCTTTGCTAATTTTATGTTGTCGGCGACTGTTGATATTTATGACGGAGATGTTCTACTGGTAAATTTAATCTAGGAAACACCAACTATATGAATTCCACATTACATAGCTTGCATTCAATCCCAATGTTAAAATCTGTTTTGATAAAGTAAGTTTTTGAATTTTCTTGTAGGAACTTCTGCTTACTTTCTCTGTTGCAACTAAGTTGATTAGGGATATCATTGCACCAAGATTATGGAAATCTTCGCTTGACCACTGTCTATAATTGCTTAGACTTTGAAGTAACGAATGTTATACAATAGGCTGCATAATTGATTGCTACGAAAAAAGAACACTTGCAAATATTTACTTGTCGACACATTTTTCATTTACCATATTACAAATTCGCACGTGCCAAAAACTAGCATACATATACACGACTTGAGTCAAATATGGAGAAAATGATTAATAAGTAGTTCTTTTGGAAGAATTGAAAAGTGGGGTAATTCTTTTGAAAAGATATGGGAAATTGGCGCAAATGGTCCCTAACGTTTGCCCTTAGTGCGCAAATGGTCCCTAACGTTTTATTTTTGGCGGAATGGTCTCTAACCTATCCATTTAAGTGCGCAATTGGTCCTTATCACTTTTTTTTTGTCTTTATTAGTTGGAGTAAAATTGTCTAAGTTACATTTTTTTTCAACTTTTCAATTGACGCAAATGGTCAATAATCTTAAGAAATTTGCAATTGGATTCCTAACTTTTAAAAAAGTGAAAATGAGTTCGATACTTTAATTTTTTTATTAAAAATTAAAAAAAAAACTAACAAATTGATAATATACTAAATTATTTTGAATTTCTTGATAGACTATTATAAAATAACAAAAATTGAAATTCATAATTATTAACAAATGTGCTAATTAAAATTATTTTATTATTATTAAGTAATTATATTATTTAAAATTCACACTTTAATTTTATCATTACAACAAAAGAAGAAAAATAAATTTGTCACAAATAAAAATTTTACTTATGCTCAACCCAACTCGATTTTATACAGTCTCATATTTACTAGGCCAATCCAACCCGCTTTTGAGCCACAAGGTTACTGGACTAGTCCTATTTTAAATTTTAATTAATTTTTATATTAAAAAAAAGGTTCCCACCCCACCCCACCCCACCCCACCCCACCCGACCCGACCCGACCCGACCCGCAACCAACTGCCCTCCGTCGCCATCTCCTTCTGGCTCTGGCGGATACAACAACCCCCCACCAATGCCCTACACTTACTCTTCACCACCACCCCCTCCTGGTAGTGTTATTGGATACTACTATCCTCCGCCGTACAAGAGCTTTCCTTCAGGTCCTGCGCCACCACCTCCAAATCCAATTGTACCTTACTTTCCATACTACTACCACAATCCTCCTCCACCACCACCTTCATCATCTCCACCCTTGAAAATTCCATATCATTCTTGATCACAATGCTTTCTGTCCTTTTATGTTTCTCATAAAACTTCTTGTTCCTTAAGTAGAAAAAAGTGAAAATAAAGTGTCAGATTCATAGATCTTCAAGCTTTGCTGTGTTGAGTGAAAGAAAGGGTCTTGATCTTCATACCAGGTGGTGAAATTCAGAAAATTTCTCATTTTTTCCATGACTATCAAGAATGGAGAACCTTTTTTCGTTTTTGAATATAAAAAAAAAAAAAGGTTCCAAGACTATCAAGAAATTCAAAATAATTTAGTATATTATCAATTTGTTAGTATTTTTTTTAATTTTTAATAAAAAAAATTAAAGTATCGGACTCATTTTCACTTTTTTAAAGGTTAGGAATCCAATTGAAAATTTCTTAAGATTAGAGACCATTTGCGCCAATTGAAAGGTTGAAAAAAAATGTAATTTGACAATTTTACCCCCGCTAATAAAGACAAAAAATAGTGATAGAGACCATTTGTGCATCTAAAAGGACCAATTGCGTACCTAAATAGATAGGTTATGGACCATTTCGTCAAAAATGAAACGTTAGAGGCCATTTGCGCACTAATGACAAACGTTAAAGACCATTTGCGCTAATTTCCCAAAAGATATTAACGTAAAAGTACAAATGTTGTGTGTGTGTGTGAGAGTGAGAGAGAGAGAGAGAGAGAGAGAGAGAGAGAGAGAGAGAGAGAGTGAGTGTGTGTGTGTGTGTGTAGAAAACTTGTTTTTAAATGAATAGTTTGAAAATAAACTAGGTTTAATGTCAAGTTTTTTTTTTTTTTTTTGTTTTTTTTGAAGGACAACCATGGAGACGGAAAATTGGGGACAATGGATCTAGACCATCTTCTAACACGTTTTTAATATATCTTAATTAAATTATTGAATGAAAAGGCATGCTCACTAAATATACTTTTGTTTTTTTTCTTTAGATGCAGCTATTCAAATAGTGGATTAGTGGAATGCAGAAATCTCAATTATTGAAATTATAATTATTTATAATGTTAAAAATATTATTGATTGCTTTGTCATTACACGCGCAGAATGGTCTCGTTTAAAAGATTAAGTTATTATAGAACAACAATTGTATTTATTTAAAATTTATTTTTATCAAACTCGTTGTTTGCATTCCATATCCACTTTTTTTTTTTTTCCCCGAAAGTGTTACATATACTATTTTTTTTCATAAATTATTAATTCTAATACTTGAATCAGGACCTACGACATTTTTAATAGCTGAACTTATTGACTGGCCTCTTTTTTTAACAAGTTTTTGGTGAAATTCAAGTTTCGAACATTTATTGAATTAAGTGTCTCTCATAATAGAATAGGAAAAAGAAACCAACCAACAAACAAATAAATATAATTATTAGAATTCATACCACTTTTAATTAAAGAGTCTCTAAATCCAAAAGATAAAAATGATGTTTGATCAACTTATAAGTAATAGCAAATATATTTTAACATTATTTTTATCTACACATTTAGTAAGACTCACAATTTTTACCAACTTTTTATTTACATATTCTGTAAAACCTATTACTTATAATCTACAAAAATATTTACCAAACATATTCATAACCAGTTCAAAAGAGACCATCATTAAACTTCTCCTCTTTTCCTTTTAATAATAAATACAATTTTTTATTTCAAGTGTCCTTTTTAATTCAAATTAGGCCACACTAGAACAAAGTAAATAAATAATAATAATAATAAAATAAAATAAAAAACAGATAAATCTAGACCAGTAGAGCTTGCGGTTGCATTGCTTACAATGTTTAGTGGTTAGAATTTCTCTACAAGCCAATATAAATCAATTTATAATCACGAAAAAGAAAAAGCAAAACAAAAAATAAACGACACTAGTTTTTGCAAAGATTCACACCACGAGATTTTAGAGTATAATTTTTAAGTTATTGAGTTTTAAAATTACGTAAAAATATATTTTTTAAAATTAACTTTTCAACTACTGTACAACCAAGCACGATATAGTCTCAAATTTTTTGATAAAATTCATTTATTGACTTCTACCATAGAATTCCACTTCCATCAGTCGATTGTCCGTCATCAACACGTGACTCTTGGCTAGTTCCTGTTGCCATGATGTAGAGGTGTCAATCTGAGTTAGGCAGGTCGAGTCGGCCCACCTCTGATGACGCCCGATGATGGCCCGTATTAGAAAAAATCAGCACCATCACGAGTTGCGGGCTGGGCAAAAATTGATCACTAGCCCAACCTACCCATCGGCTCATCCGTGTCGAGCCCATATGGGCCGCAGTTCGATCCGATTCGACCCATATGAATAAAAATTTAATTTTTTTTAAATTACTAAAAAAATTTAGTTACTTATTGTAATTAAAAAAAATATTTACATATATTGCAAAAACGTGTTAAATTACTAAATAAAAAATAAACAACAAAGATAAATTCACATTTGTTAATTTTTTTAATTCAATTTCTATTTTTTTCATATATATATAAAGACAAACATTATGCATTAATTTGTCACATTTTTCACTTCAAACGGCTCTCTGCCATTTGGTTTTTTTATTTTTTATTTTTAAATATCATTTCAAATATGAAAATTTAAATTTTCTGTTTTTTTATTTTACAAAAAAAAAAAAAATTCAAAACATGCAAGCGGTTAAAGGCCGAATCATTCGGGCTGTGAACAGCCCATCCGATTCATGAGTAGGCCCGTGGTTCGACTTACTTAGCCCGTGAACGGCCCGCAGTTCAACCTTCTCAACTCGTGAACGGCCAGTCTGGTTCACGAGCAGACTCGTGGTTCCAGGTCGAGGTGGGTGAGCCGATACAGGTTCGGCCGACCCGCCCGTCTTGACACTTTTACCATGATGTTGCTATATATTTATTATTATTGAAAATTGAGTATTTATTTAATGCTATAAAATTTATGCAGTTATCTAATTTAATACAAATCAAATTATGAATTATATAGTTTTAAACATTTTATTAATAAAAAAAAAATTACGACAGCTACCTCGTACTTTATAGAATTAACAATCATCATGACATCTATGTAATCATGATACTAAAAGTATGCATAGTAATTTTTTTTATAAATTATAAGTAATAGGTCTTACATAATTTGTGAATAAAAATTAAGTGAAAATTGTGAATTATATGAAATATGTAGTTAAAAATGATATTTAACTAATTTACAAGTGTATAAACTCTAAATTCTAAACATTAGTAACGTTAAACATTATAAACTATTATCCACATTTTCAAGCAACTTGAATTATTTTGAGGAATTTCCTACTTTTTTTTTAATTGTGGCAACTTATTTTAAAAATTAGATTAATACAAATTTTTATTTAAGTTAGTTGAGACTGAGCAGCCACGGAGTTTTCCAATACGTTTTCTAATCGATCTTTGTTGAATTATTTTAATTGAAAAGGTACGCCCATTAATTATACTTTTACTTTTTTTTTAAATCAAATATGAGAGTTCAAGTTGTACGTAAATTAAAATTATAATTGCACATTAGATTATAAATAATTTGGGATGTTTTTATTATGTATGCAAAATCATTTCATCTAAAACTTGAAGTTATTAACAATTAACTATTCACTCCCTCATTTTGTTTACCATTTTCAAGAGTAAAAGCGTCTCCAATGTTTCAAAGAATTGTTAAAAGAAATTTGTCATATAAGCAAAATAAAAAATATTTAAGTGCATGTTTGATAGTGCTGATGGTGAATGTGTGGATAACAAGTGGGTTGTAAGTTATGAGTTATATGAAATGTGTGGATATAAAATATGTTTGACCAATTTAACCAGCTGAAATTATAATTTAAGCAACTCCAAACATGTACTAAAAGAACTCATTTCCAATGCAATATAACAGGAATTTTGTGAAACTTTTGTGAAAAAAGAAAAAGAAAAAAAGACATTGTCTAGAGTTATCTAGTTTTAGAAGTACTATTCGATATACTGATTTAGCAAGATTTATATTTTCCAGATATCGCCTTTTCTATTGCAATTTATGGAATGCATTGGATATGTTATTTTTAGCACTAATTCCTACATCACTTAAATGCAAGACAAATAGACTCTAAACACGATCTAACTCAGTCTAGATTCTATTTGAATCGTATTTTTTGGTAGTAAACTATTCGAGCGCGACATTATCTAGCCAGGGGATGCTAGACACCATTTACACCTACGATCACGACCGCAACGAATTTTCCTTCTATTAGACCAAAAAACACATATAATTCTTTTTCACATTCTCAAAATTTTCTATTCTCTTTTTCTTAATTCTTTTTCTCATCACAATTTTTCTCCAAATCATTTTTTTTCAACTTTAATCTTGTTCTTTCTGTCAATCTCTATTTATTTTTATACAGTCAAATTCCACAAATAACCGATATACTAGTATAAATTAGGTAAAGCAAGGGAAATCAAAAACAAAAACATATAAATATTGACTAGTAGTGCCGGCGCTTGCATTGCTTACAAGTTGGTGGTTAAAACGTCTCTGCAATTCAATATAAATAAATTTATAACCACAAGACAAAATAAGTAGAAAAAGAAAAAGAAAAAGAAAAATCTCAAACTGTCGTCTCATCAATCACCATAATTAAACATTCTTTTGAATTAAACAAGTAAAAAGAATTAGTTGATCATATATAGTCTGAAGTAAAGGAGCTTTTTCGTACTATCTTTTTTTCTTGCATTTTATCTTTGTTGAAATCTCTGCTCTGAAATTCCCCCTTTTCAGTTTCCATATTTTCTTGCTGGATTTTCTGCGCTGGCGCCGCAGACGGCGTCGTTTTCGAGTTACTATTCCCGCGCTGCTTTCAAGTGAATTTAGTATATTGGCCGTAGAAGATGGCCAAGCGTGGATATAAATTGCGTATCCTCTTGGAAATACTACTGTTCCATGTGTGTGTAAATGTATATGTAGCGAGCCTGCATGTGTGTGTATCGTTCGAATTCTTTGCTTAAAGTCAAAATAATATTCGGGTTATTTGATTTGGAATTGTGTATCTTGGACCTGTCGTGTTGATTTTCTGATAGTCTGCTCTTTCTTTGATTTTTTAGGTTGGTTGAATTGGAAAATTTATTGCGAAGAATTGTAATTAATTTATTTCCTTCACTTTTCAATTGTTTCTTGAAAAATAGAAGTTCAACTAAAGTTGCTGCATAGTTTTACTGCCCCATTTACTTTCATTTTTACGAAATCATTTTTCCTCTTGCATTTTTTGCCACTCACCTGGATGATTAAAAAGTGTACAATCTTACAACTTCAAAATTTTGATTCATTAAGTGTTTAAATTTCCAAAATGGTACAAATTTCAGATTTTTATTAGTTTCCCAAGTTTTTAGAGGATAAAATCTTTGAGCATATATGTTTATAGCATTACTTGCAATTGTATTATTTTTCTATAAATTGCACATTCTTGACTAAATTGAATGTAGAGGAATTTGTAGCACATGCCGGGACTGTAAATTGTTTGAGAATCGGGAAGAAGAATTGTCGAGTATTTATTACAGGTGGAGATGATCAGAAAGTGAATCTCTGGTCCATTGGCAAGCCCACATCTTTGATGGTTAGTTAGTAAAAAAGATCAAATATTGGCATTTCTTTTAAGAAGGGCATCATCAGCTTGGACTCTGAACTGTGTTTAATGTCACTCTGCACTGCAAACTTTCGGAAACGGTCCAATTCGTAGTGGGAGGGATTGCATTTTCTGTGCTTGTGATTAGAATGTCACGTGCATCATGTTGTAAAGTTGTTGACATGAGAAGACATTTTAACATTGCCAACAATGTAATATAAAATTCAGGGTGGGAAATACGTAGAATAAATTAGGAGATAATTTGAAGTAAATTTTGGGAAGAAAGATGTGTTCGTGTTTGCTTTAATTCAAGTAAGCGTATTTAGGACTTTGCAATTAATTGCAATGCTTTTGCTATCTAGACAAAATTGGGAGGTCCTGATTTTAACGCCTTTTACGAACAAATGGCTAGCCAATCATTGTTTGACACTTTTTTATTAATGTCTTGTATTTTGTGTAAGTATCCGGTTTCTATGCACACGGTTGAGATGTTTTAAAAACGAATTTGTCTTCTTGAGATCTTTTAGAAAGTTTTTTCTTAATGGAGATGCCTTATTGTTTCTTTGTACTTTCCACGAGTTGTTTAAAGAGGTAATGACCTGGAAGTACTTGCATTTTTCAATGGCTATGAGGTTAATCCAGAACCTCTTAAGTTAATGCATATGGTTGATGTAGGGAAGCCAGTCTTTAGATGCGTCCTTTTGTTCTATGTTTTCTTGATTAATCGGCATTCTGTGTCTCAGCAGATAAACAAATATTTGCTGTTTCTTATTCTATTTTGAGTAAGTAATGAAGAAAAAGTTTTGGCTTTACTTACTATTTTGTGCCATTTGGAGAGAGATGTGCTGCTCGCATAACACGTGTTCTAATTGTAGGTCCGATCAGTTTTGGGCATTTTTGATTAAATCATTATATCCGGTTCCACAGGAATTCAATTCTTGAGCATAATATGGATGTGTTAGCAATTCAAAATAAGTACCCTTTTCTTTTTTAATAAAGAGAGGTGTGTTATTTTGATATTGCGAACGACGATAAGCGTAAACACCTTTAGATTTAGGAGTATTTGTGCTTTTTGAATGAAATTGGGGAGTCATGGAGTTGATGTGCGATATCAATGCAGTGCTTGCCACCCGTTATGAAATCTATTTACTGTGATATGTTATCTTGGACAAATCAGGAGTTCGTCAAATTAATGCTGGAACCAGTTTAGACTATGTGCTGCTCTTTGTATCTATCAATAGCTGTTCCTCAGCAGAACATGGATATATTCAAAATTGTGAACTTGCATCAATGCATGCATTTATAGTTCGGACTTTCCTAAACATAGCTCTATCTTGTTGTACCATCTTTAGTTTCGACGTGATTTATATGATTGAAGGACGATGTTCTTGTGGTGATTGTGCAGACCCTCTGTGGACACACAAGTCCAGTAGAGTCTGTAGCTTTTGATTCAGCAGAAACTTTGGTGGTCGCTGGATCTTCTTCTGGTACCATCAAGCTGTGGGATTTGGAAGAAACCAAAAGTAAGTTGATTTGTTTCTTTAAGTTTTATTTTTAGCACAATTTGACTTTCTGGATTAAGTGTTTGTTTTCGTGGCTTTAGAATATGAGTCAAAGTGCAGTACTTGGTAGACTTGAATTAGAACCATAAGATATAATTTGAAAATAACTATGTTTAGATGCTGTATGAGTAATTCTGAGAGACTATAAAGTTCACGTTAAAAACTTTGTTTTTGTGTCCATTAATTTTTATTTGTCTTTGTGGCGCTCGTCATTCAGTCTGTCAGTGGCGTGCTTATAATTTCTGTTGAAATTTGACACAGCTCGACTACTAATCTAGTTTACATTCTTGAAGTGCAGCAGTTCGCACTCTTACTGGACATAGATCCTACTGCACTGCTGTTGAATTCCATCCATTTGGCGAGTTTTTGGCTTCTGGTTCCATGGACACTAATTTAAAGATCTGGGATATTAGAAATAAAGGATGCAATCACACATACAAGGGTCATACTCGAGGGATAAGTACAATAAGATTCACTCCGGATGGTCGTTGGGTAGTCTCTGGTGGGTTAGATAATGCTGTCAAGGTATTACTTTGAGATTTTCATATAAAGTGTAATTTAAATTTAGCTTTTATATCTGCTCTTGGTCATGTACTCTGTTTGTGGTATACAGGTGTGGGACCTGACAGCTGGAAAGCTTTTACACGATTTCAAGTTCCATGAAGGACAAATTCGCTCTATAGATTTTCATCCAATTGAGTTTCTTTTAGCAACAGGTGGATAGTTATTTACTATAACTTGTAGATTTTCATCCACTTGAGTTTCTTTTAGCAACAGGTGGATATTTATTTACTATAACTGGTCTTTTATGCTCTCATTGGTCTGCTAACTGCTGTCACATAAATTTTGTTTTCTAGGTTCAGCAGACAAAACTGTGAAATTTTGGGATTTGGAAACTTTTGAAATGATTGGATCTACCAGACGTGAGGTAGTTGAGATTGTCCATTTGAATGATATGGAAGACTTGGGAGTAGTTTTTCACATTCAGAGCACTGAAAAGAACTGCCTGGTTGCTAGCTAAATGAACAGATAATGTTCGCTTATTCTTGACAAAACCCGTGGAAGAAGTTTTTGTTTTCCTCTTCCTTATTAAAGAATTATGCCCCATTCAATTGGAAATTTGTTTATTTGACATTTCACGTTCCTTCTCTGAATTTAAGGAGAAAAATGTTGCACAAAGACCTTGTTAAAGAAAGAAATCCAATAAAACTAAATCATTTTCTCGTTTGTGTCTTTGTCATCTGCTTCCATTTCTTTTCTAAAAAATGTGTTCTATCCTCTTTTTGTTTGTTTGTTTTAGTTAGTGATAGTTCCCCAAATATTATATCAGTCCATAATAACTTCTTTTTCTCCTTTCCCAGGCCACAGGAGTACGATCAGTTACCTTCCTCCCTGATGGGAGAACCCTCTTTTGTGCTTTGGATGATAGTCTAAAGGTTTGTCTCAACTTTGAAACACTATGGTTGCTGTTTTCGAAAAATAATATCCAGTTCACATGGTTCATCTTTCTTGAACTGTAGGTTTACTCGTGGGAGCCTGTAATATGTCGTGATTCTGTTGACATGGGATGGTCGACGATTGGTGATCTCTGCATCCACGATGGAAAACTTCTGGGTGGTGCATATTATGAAAACTCAGTTGCAGTTTGGGTAGCAGATATCGCGGTATTAGCCTTTCTGTGCTGATACTTCAAGTCTTCAATTTACTTAGCATGTTTTTGGGTTTACACTGCATTTTGTGTTCTGCTTTCACAGTTGTTCCTCTCAAATAACTCTTGCTCCCCTTTTGTGCAAGCTTATTGAGCCATATGGTGCAAGATTGGCGTCTGAGCAACATATACACTCGAAGCAGAAATGTGACAGTGGGGAAAGTCCTTTGGAGAAAGGAGAAAGCCATGTAAAATCCAAGTCAAATCTGCAGTCTACATTTCCAGATACGGAATCTAAGGAAATAAAAAATATATATGTGGATTGTAAGTTCTTGTTTACTTCCTCAATTCTTTTTGGGAATGTGAAACTTTATCCTGTTAAAAAATCCACTTCTGGTTGAAAGTTATTTGCCTATATTTAAATATAAGACAGCTATGAGAAAAGCAAAAGGTAAAGAAACAACTGACTTCATAAATTGTGTACTTTGTGAGTTGGTCAGTTACTTGACTGTGATCAACGAGGTTGTCATAAATAATAATCTATCTAACCAGCCAGTGTCTCTCCTTCCTGATGTTACAGTGAAAAATATAGCTATGCTTGCTTGACAGTTTTAGACTAGCCATAATTCAATTGTGCGATGTCAAACTTCTTAGTAATAACGTTTTCTTTTCCATGCGAAGCTGCAGGTGTTAATCTTGTCACTTCAAAGAAAGCTGGTTCACTTGATTCTCTGAAGGTTGTACTCCCATCTGACACCAAGGAAATCAGTACTGTGGGAATCCAGAAACAAGATTCTGCAGTGACCATGCCTGCAAAAACTAATGTGCCGCTTGATTCTCTGAAGGTTGTACTCCCATCTGACACCAAGGAAATCAGTATTGTGGGAATCCAGAAACAAGGTTCTGCAGTGACCATGCCTGCAAAAACTAATGTGCTGCTCAATAAAAAATCTCCTATTGTGCCCAGTATTGTACCCCGAGATGGTCCTGATGTAAAGGACTCGGTTGGTTCCAGAAGGGAATCTATTACTCCTGCTAAGGCCAGAGGTGGTGCGTCTGCCAAGCCGACTCATACACGGAGGCTATCAAATAACCGATTTGACATGGAAAGAATGATGGTATCCCTTCAGTCTGCAACTTTTGACAATATGAAGAGTCCTGTAGGAGCTAAAAAGGATACAAACTTCAGTAGTAGGCGTGTTGCACATGAAAATTTGAAGGACTCGTCCGAGGGAAGGCACTCAAATACTAAAACTGTTATGAAGAAGTTGGATAGAACTTCATGTCCAACGACACCATCGAGTCAGAGAAACTGTTAAGTGTTCTTTTTGCTAAAAGCTCTATATCTTGCATTGTTAATAAATATTGTTTTATTTATTTATTAAGGGTAGAATAGTCTTTCCAGGTTAGCCTATATATAGTTTATTTGTAATTAGGTTTCATTAAGACTTCGTATTATTTTTCATCATGCGTAAGAAACCTTAGCCTCCTCCTTTTCTCTTTGATTCTTCTTGTCCTTTGTTTTATCTATATTTTTTAACATGGTATCATAGATAGGAATAATGGGTAGAAATTTAATCTCAAATACAACTTTCGCGGATCCAACTTTCTGCTATATGAATATTTCACATGTACTCAAAGATTTAATGTATTTTCGTCTTTGATACTCCATCTTGTCTGCTATTTTGCATTAGAAAAGTCTCCCCTCTGTAACTGAGGTTTATTACCTTAAAAGAAGCTGTCATTGGTTGTAAATGCAGATTGTTTTCTATTATTCCTGTTTACTTGTCTCCCTTTAGGTCAATATTGTTTTGTATAAGTTGCAATTGACGAAAAAAATTGTAAGAAAAGGACCTAATGAAACAAGGCAATGCCAAATAACTCCTATTTATTTGCATTGTAGAATTGTTGTTTAGTATTAGTAACTTCTTGGTTGTAATGCATTAGTAAATTTTTGTCCCATGTTGGAACTGTTCCCAAATGCCTATATTATTTTGATTTCAGATCATTGAGAATGAAACAAGAACAGCGAACACAAAACTTTCTTCTCTTCCCACTTGCTCTAGTAACTTCTGTTTCTGTGATTTTTATTCTACACCACCCTCAAAATAGTTCTTTTGGCCTAGTAGTCACTGTATTTAATCATTGTATTTAAGACGCACGTACTAGTTCCTCAATATATTTTCTGCGTAAATTGTAAATCCACTCCTGCCAATTATAACCTGTGAATTATCATCTGAGTTATGTTTTTGGACACCATTTATTTTCTATCCCCTGCAATTTCTTTTAATCCTATATTGCCAGTATAATGCATAGAGATGTACATCTATGGTCTTAAGCTACAAAAATTGATGTTATATTCAAATGTTCCAGGTGATGAGCTTCTGAATCGCAGCAAAGGGGCTAATTCTGTTAGACTTGTCAATGGAGGTTGGTATCAAACACTATTATCTAATTATGGATGGCAAATTGGATGAATGTTGATTGTTCCCGTTCTTTGACTATGGCAGTGGCAGTTGTTCATGGAAGGACACGCAGTCAGGTTGAGAGGTTTGAAAGAAAGGAAATGTTGCATGGCGATGAAATGCATACACCTGATAGGGCTTGTCGTGCAATGGTTGAGCCAGTGCAAACATCCCCTTTGGAGGTAGAATTTTGTCCTGCTTTTGTAGTCATAGGTTCAAAAAATTGCAGTTGAGTGTGATTTCATTTGAATAATCTGGGCATCCTGGATTAAATAAAACAAGTTCCAAATAAGCTAGTATATTTATGATGTGTACTGAAACATTTGTTCTTGTTTTTTGATGGGACTATTGATTAGCAATCTTTCTTGTTCAATATCGCCTATAAGCTTTGATAGAATATTTTCATTTCTTTGATGTCTCTGTTTTGTGGGAGAGGCTGCCTAGCACTTACTGAAGGCTAAGTTTACTTCATATTTTGTTAGAAATCTTTGTGGGCATGTTTCGACGCACATTCCCAGTTTGGAATGATATCTCAATTTGTTGAACACCTTGTGTCAGTTTAAGCATTTTGCAGTCCTTGATTCATCTAATCAACAAACTGGTTCTTTTGACCTGGCTCTGATATTACCCTAGTTCGTTTCCATTATTTGCAGAGAGTAATTTTCCATGTGATTAAAATGTAAAAGAATTTTGAGGAAAGAAGAATCTAAAACAACTTGATCAAAATTCTTATTCCAAGAACTTGATTGTTTCATGTTGTGTAGTGATTCACTTTTTTCTAGGTTGTCAGATTCCTATATATTTCAGTACCTCATGAACTGACTAAATCATAAGCTCAGAAGGGTAATCAGCGAAATTTTCGATCTCTATGTTCTTTATCTGTCTTGTATTCTCCCCGTCCATGTAATGGCCATACTATCTTGATTTAGGTTGATTCCTAATTAATTATTTTATCTGCTTTGGTTTTACTTGTGGGTGAAAGTAGGCATAAACTGGCAGATCTCGTACTTGGTTCATGTCCGTGGCTATTGCCGCTACTTCAGTAATCACTTCCTTTCTAAAGTCTCCTAACTTGGGTTTTGTGTTCAAGATATGCGCTCGAATTGAAAATTGCAACAGAGTAAAAGACATTTTTTCACTTGAATCTTACTGATAATGAGACAAATGGAGTGCACTTTTCTATTTGACTTTCATTTTTGGGAGGTGGTTCCGTGGTGAATGGGATAACTAACGTTTTTAACATGTTTGCTCTGAATTATAGTTGGAAAACTGACTGAGTTTGCTGGACGTGTCATACAAGTGTGCTTGGTGCTTCCTGTAAAGTGTATATATTTCCTTGTGCTGCTCCTGCAGTTGTTCCTTCTGCTTTTTCTCTACATGTTTACACTTATGTGGAACACTCTGTTTATAAGTTACGACTTTCATGCTAACTTATTCTGTATACAGTTTTAATACAAATTACTTTGACCAATTTAGAGTGTCTCCTATAAATTTCATAGCAAAAAGTGTTGTATGGCTTTGATTCTCATCTGAATCTAAAAGGTGAATGGGAGCAAGCGTCAAATGTTTATAACTACTGAAGTTTTCTACAAACCTTCACACGTCTTGCTTTCCACTCCATCCTTCCACTGCTCTCTAGTTCTCTTATCAGAATTTATCATGTTATTTGATGATGCAGTATGGTGATCTACAAATTATTAAAAATGAGGATCCTGCTGTGAATGATAATGATGTTATTGAAGTTCTAATTCAGAATCATAATGTACTGATGAGTACATTTACGTCTCGGCTGACAAAGTTACAGGTAGGCTTTTGCTGATTTTTGCCTGTAATTCAGTTAATAGTCGAGCATTGTGTTCCACATCACTCAGGAAAGTAATTCAATTTTTGGTGAGTTTGTATATGAGCGTTTAGCAACCTGTTGAGCTAAATTGTTCGGGTACTGTTAAACATGGTGCTAAAAGCACACAACTTTTTAAGCTTCTACACACTAATGATTGGTAAATTTAACTGTGTTGGGAATATGAACGATCTTATGAACTCTATAACCCCATTTTGAGGAGAATTTACCTTTTGCATAACTGTGCAGGCGGTGCGGCATTCTTGGGACCGAAATGATGTTAAGAGTGCTATAAATGCTGTGAAGAATTTGCCAGATCATTCTGTGGGTATTTATTACAGTATATCCAAGTATTGTCACTGTTCTATTCACAGTGGTTCTATCATTGTTAATCTAATTTTTGCTAGTGCAGGTACAGGCAGATGTGGTTAGTGTTCTCATAGAAAGGATGGAGATAATTACATTGGACCTATTTTCTCACTTGCTTCCTGTGCTTTTAGGATTACTGGAAAGCAAAGTAGAAAGGTAACTGAAGCAGAAAACTTGGGAAATAACTGGCTCAAAAAGTTGGCCTTGTCATTTGGTGCTAGGCACTGTTATTTACATGTGCTTTTAATTTACTTCTTAAGTTACTTATTCTACTGATTCAAAGTTACTTTTTTTACTAAATAAACTTATTTTTCTAGAAAGTAACTTTTAACTTACTTCTGTGGAAAAGTGTATTTTAAGCAAAACTAAACATGCTCAAGTCTTGATATTTTTAGACTTGTGTTGGCATTGTCTTTTTATTTTTAAATCCGTACTCAACTTCAATGCAAATTCTCTTACAAATTCCTAATAGAATCACAATTTTTTGACAACTGTTCTAAGTGCATTTTTGGACCGTGGGAGTATTTCACATATTATTTCTCCTTTTGAAATTCAAATCTTAATACATTTATGGCATGTTTCGCATGGAGGATTAGATAGTACACAGTATTAAATTAGAAAAAGAAGACAAAATGTTGTTCATTACTGTTGATTCTTGTTCAGTCTTATTCATATTGAGCATGTGTACCAAACATGATCAATACCAATTGTCTAAGCATGTTCCGGCTCTCATCCCATCATTGTAGAAATTCACATTTGGACTAAGAAAAATATCGATGCATGCAGAAAACAGAAGACGATGGTGTTTTAGCATAGGAAAAAACGAATAGTTTGTGGAAATGAAATCGTATTCATTTCTCTCATCTCTGTAGTCAAAATAAAATGCAAGACGACTCTTTCACTAGAAAGCAAAGAGCGAAGGAAAAAATTGAATTGCAGTATATAGCACTTTTCTTCCAAGATCTTGTACAAGTAAAAGATGAAGAAAAGCTTGTTTGAGATGATACCCAAAATACTTGGTAGTCATATAGAGTAGTTTCCTAATTAATAATTTTTGGAGGGGTAGGGCAAGGAAATGGCTGTTGAGTTTTGCTGAGTCACAGTGGAAACTGATTCATTACCTTGCGACATTTTCCCTGTATAGGCATACTAATATCTCTTTGGAGATGTTGCTCAAGCTAGTAGCCGTCTTTGGTCCAGTAGTCTGCTCGACAGTATCTGTGTCTCCAGCTATTGGGGTCGATCTTCATGCAGAACAAAGGTGGAGTTGCTAACGTGAACTCTACCAGCACTTTTTACCTTCCTTATTCCATGCACCTGTGTCTCCAAATGTATTGCGCTACATACTGATGCATAACTTTTTCTTTGACAGACTTGAATGCTGCAGACGGTGCTTTGTCCATCTCCAGAATATTCAGAAAATTATTCCGGCACTTGTAAGGTGAACATCTAGTCTTGAATTGTCATGTATTAAGGAAGAAAAAGAAATTAATATCTTCTCAAAAGAATTTTCACAATAATAGAAAACTTATGTGTTGAGATTGCGATTTGAATCGACGCCCTTTTGGACCAGAACCTTATCTGGTGCCTTAGACCAACTCGGCCATTACAACTCCTGGCACCTGTGGGTTCTCTTGTTGCCTTTAATCATAAAAGTTAGACTGTCCAATATATTGTGTACCTTACATGCTTTTAGAATTTCTGCGTTTCTGTCTGCACTTTTATTTGTATACTCGTTTCTGTCAATGCAGCTGTTAAGAAATATTAGTTCATAGATCATTGTGTCCCCAATTGCAGGTGTAAAATGAGTTTGGAGAACTTATTCCATAAGGCATCTATAAGCGTGAATAGCACAACTTCTTTAGCAAATTGCTTGTGCAGAAAAGGCCTTTCTTCTTGTCAATTTTGTTCTACTTTCACTTTTTTTCCTGCTTAGTTTTATATTTTGTCTTCTATAGGAGGGGTGGTGTTGTGGCAAAAGGTGCGCGTGAACTAAATCTTGTTATCCAAGAACCATAGCTTCATCATCTCGGACTAGCAAAAGATCAGGTTTCTTACCAATCAACAAGATCCTTACAAGAGAGAACGCGGCAAAAGGCTAAATCTTGTTATCCAAGAAATAGCTTCATCATCTCGGACTAGCAAAAGATCAGGTTTCTTACCAATCAACAAGATCCTTACAAGAGAAAACACACTCTCATCTTTCACATTGCTATAGTCGAGTTGATTTCTACTTTTTGCCAACCATATACATCACATTTGGTAGAGCTGTGCAGTTTGAGGCGCGATATAGGAGAGATTTTAGATATTCCATTTTCACTTGCTGCTAGAACATATCAATACAATATACAGCAGCATCAAGTCCATTAGATGGTTCATTCTTTTAGCTGTGCCTCATTGGATGTGGATGCTGTTAAATATACCTGTGCAAGGACTGTATTTTTGTATAGTTTTTGTTATGTCGACGCAATTTTTATAATCCCTTAATTAAGCTCTTTTAGTTTTGAGTTGGATTTTGGGTTTATGGTTATTTCCTATCGATTGGAGGATTTTTTGTGTTAACTATTTAAAACGGGACAATTAACAACTTTTTAGTTTTTAGTACTCGAAGAGCCGGATCCACATAGAGCTCACCCGGACTGACTTTCTTGATAGCGGAATCGATAGATGTTCCCACGGAGCGCTAACTAGCAACCTTAATTCCTGCTTTTACCTCTTGCCTTTGCTACTTGAGAGAATGCCTTGGACCGAGACCGAAAAGAGCTGACTTGTTTGTTATGCCTTTTCCGTTAGCTACTTACAATGAACCACACATAAACGATTAGCCTGTGACCACATGAAAGGTTACATGAAATGAAATTAACTGGTTTTTCGAGATTACCATCGAAAGATTGATTACGCCTACTCTCTTTGATGTAAGGCATCAGAAAAAATATAATAATAGTCTAATTTTATCACGTTATATAAGATACTGTTATTCATTATTGTACATTGCTTTTATTATTATGTAATCTAATAATAATAAATAGACCCTGCAAATCCTCTTATAAATCAATAAAAAAAACCCCTTCGATTCATCTTATAAATCAATTCAATTAATTTGTTCTATGGATTCCCATCTCTCCAGTACTTATAATTTATTTTTAATATTTGTCTACCTTGACAATGTTGAAACCACTCCAAACCTGCTCCAGATGTTCGGTATACTAAAATAATAAATATATTTTGAAGAGAGAGAAAATAATAAAAAATAAAAATTCTTAATTAAAAAATATTAAGTGGAAATGAAATCCAAATGTCACACGCCAACTCAAAAATGTTAGTACGACTTTTTGGTTCAACTAAAATAACTATTTTTACCATCGGATTAATTAAGAGATTAGCACTTAATTATTTTAATTGCGTGACACGTTTCTATATTTAAATATCTGGCATTTAATAATTAAACTAATTTGTGGGTTTGAATGCGACAAAAAAATGTACACTTGACTTGATGAAATATGAAATGGTGGGTTTTGAAAAGTGATCATTAAACAAACCACCTCCATTGACTCCACGTTACGAAGCCAACAATTTGGATTAAAAAGTGATTTTGTGGGTGTACCGTGTACGTGTGTCATCATAAATGCACAATGTTTGCAATGAGACGTCATTTTTTATTTTTTTTATTTGGAGCGTATTAAAAATTTTACGAGTTTGTATATGTTAATTAGAAGATATGTTTAGCTCTCCTCGTTAAGTTGTATGCAGTACTGATTTTAAAAATTTTGTAAAATCATTTGCTTTCTAATGGGATTCACTTATGTTCGTTTTTGTACAATTCAACATATTAAACATTTATCGTCAATTTTTTAGACGAAAGGGACAAGTGGCATGGAAGTGAGGCCATATCACAAGCTTCAATCTTTTTTTTTTTGGGTCAAAAGCACACGCACATGGCTTTGCTATACAATTCACATGATATGAATGATCTTTGAAGTCCAAAATTGCCAATTTGCTAGATTTAGCAAATATGAGATTTTTCACCATAGTTGACATGATCCCCGTTTTCGTCTTGTTATTGATTCAAGACATTTGAAAAGTGTTACTATCAAATTTTATCTCAATATTAATACTTAAAACGACTTTACATTACTTTTTATGTCATCCACGAATCATCTTTATTTCATATTTTGACTTGGTGATCAAGTCTCGCATGTGGTTTGTGATTTTGAAGAAGGGATATTATAAAATCTTGTTTGGATGTGATTTTTGCCTTATTTCTTACATCACTTACAACTCATTTTTATGAATCTTTGGTTCTTGATTTTTAAGAATAACAAAAATTCTTATTTTGATGTAACTTAATAAAATGTTTCTTGCATTACGATTCACCTGCAAGTTCTCAAATTTTGAAATAAATTATATAAAAAATAGAAGAATAAGCTAATTACGAATCACTTCGTAAAATTTTCAAATTTTGACATAGCAAACAAGTTCACACATATAATATCGATACATAATCTTTAAGAAGGGTTATTATCAAATTTTATCTGGACGTTGAGTTTGCACTGTCCTTTACGTCACTTACAATTCATCGTTATAAATTCTTCAATTCTTGATTTTTAAGAATAATAATTTTTATTTAGACATAAATGATTATGTTACAACTCACTTAAAGTGTTCTCAAATTTTGGAGCAAGCTATAAAAATAAAAGTGTAATATATAATTTTTTTTCTTTATAATTCACCTTTACATATACATACTTCTTCTCCTCTTTTTTTTTTTTTTTTTTTTTTTTTTTTCCTTCAAATTTTTGCATTTATATAAGCATCAATCAAATCACTGATAATTAATTATCCATCCTTGATTAATAAATGGGAAATTTATATATTTTAAACATCAATTGTCCCCTATACAATAATAAAGATAATAAAAATTCATAATTTATTTTCTTGTAACACACAATATTTATTGGAACCACAAAACAATATTATTTTAAAGAAGACAACATAATTCATACCTCCCCTAGTACAACAACTAAATCGAATTAAATAAGATAAAAGAAAATTATAATTAATAAATTATTGTGTTCGATTTTATTTAATTTATTGTGCTAAATATATTATTATCAAACAAATAACGTCAAAACATTAGTATAAATTTGGTGGAAAAATAAGCTTAAAAATGAAATTTGAATATTTTTCGATTAATAAATAATACTAATATAATGCATACAACCTTTTAGGACAATGTTAAATCATCTTTTAAGTGGTCCAATATTTTGTTGGCTTGTATTGTACACATCAAAGTAAACATTATTCTCCCCGAAAAAATAGACATATTCAACATGCAATCTTAGTCCAAACTTGATTTGCATGATCAAGATTTTGCAATTCTGGAAAAATTTAACTTGATTTGATTGGAGAACTGGATTTTGCAATGCTCAAGAATCACGTCTATAAAAATTTGAATGAATTTCAATCAATTCATCAGTTTAATTTGAACGGTGAGAATTGAATAATGAGTTCGATTCAAATTTTCAATTGTTCTTACTTTTAAAAAATAAAGAGTGACTCAATCTTAAGATATATCAATGAAAACCGACTAGTTTATTCTCGAAATTGACCAATTAACAATAGTTTATCTTTTTTAAAAAGTAAAAAAGTTATTTTTATTTATTTATTTAAATTTTTATTTACATGTTGGATTTGAGTTCGACACTTTAACTCTTGAGCCTATATTTTTTTTAGTCTATTTCTAGCCCGATTATAATATAATTAAACTATTACTATCAGTACAGAATTTGGGTGGGGTGGGGTGGGGTAATTTATTTATTTATTTTTTCAAGTAACAGTTCAATCATAAAGTACAATTTTATTACATTTTTTCAATAACAACTCGATTTCCAAAAATTCTTAGATACTATCGATTTTCAATGTTAAGATCAAAACTAAAAATGAATTCTAACTTTTTATTTTTATTTGTCCAACATTACAACACCTACTTACCGTAACCAAACATAGCCATTCGTTATTCGGCCAAATTGGCACAACGTTGTTCCGAGTTCCGACAAGGCTTTCCATTAAGCAGTAATTAATTATTAATCAATCTTTAAAGTAATTAATCCTCTGCAAATTGTATTTTGCACTCCCACGCGCCTATATCATTGTTCCTCTCCGCTTTCTACGTGGCGCTTCTTACACTTCCTCCCTCGCCTTTGTCAAGACTCCTTCCCCACCCCATCCATCCACCCACCCACTCGTCGTATACATACATACATACATACATTTGTATTTGTATTTATACTTCTTTCTACTTTTTCCATTGAGCTGCGATTTCACTCATAAGCAATTTGATATTCGCTTATAAGTACTTACATACACACTCAGATACAAATAAGGAAATCTTCTGGAGCTTGAATTCAGCTGGTAATTTAGTCACGCGTTGATCACGTGAGGCTCGGATTGATCGAATTTGTGGCTTTAAGGTGTGTTTGTGAGTTCTTTTTCAAATTCTGATGTTGTTTCTTGTTAAATTGATATTCCCAGGATCCAGTGTGCTTGAACTGTAATTTTAAATTATAAAGATTTAAATTTTTATCACTTTTTAGGTAAACCGAAATTTTATAGATTAATTGTGATTTTGCTAATTGATGAATGATTTGAGTTTTTTCTCACTTCTATAGATCAGAGATAATTACTCATTTTCAGGCTTATTCAAATATATATTTTTTCCTTTTATTTCTCAAGAAAAAATGTTATCTTATTTTTTTTAATTAGGAAAAATACCTGTATATTCTAAAAAAATATTTATTGTTTCCATTTTTTTTTTTGGTTTTATTTATATTAATTTTGGTATGGGGGGTGGGGGGTGGAGTGTTAGCTAGAAAGGTAAGCAAAAACTCCTTAAGAGTATTAAATTTGTGCAGTCTCAGTACTATCTAGGACATGTTTTCTGCACCTAAGTTCATTCCGAGCACTTCACAAGACGCGCATGCTCGTGTTTCAACTTATAATTGTTCTTCGTTTTTGAATTTCAATAGAGAAAGTTTGGATTTTTTTTAAATAGGATAGAGATCATGACAGAATTCGTGTGTAATTATAAAGGAAATTACGGCACGTAAATTTTACATTTGCTGCTAAAGTTTGTAACCATCCTCCTCCAATCTTTGATATCCCGTTTTTTCCTATGAGTAAAAGAAATTTTACATTTGCTGCTGAAGATTGTAACCATCCTCCTCCAATCTTTGATATCCCTTTTTTTCCTATGAGTAAAAGCTAAGATGTACTTTCTGCATATTATATCATTTTCAAATGAAAAAAATGTACTCGTTGAAAGTAATTGGTTACTAAGGGTCTTTTTCCGGTCATATGCATCCACTGGCCAGTGCTAACATTAGATATAGATGTATTTGTTGCAGTTTGTTATGAGACACTATTGAAAACCATAGCTGCCTATGAGGGCATCCAAGTCATGGAGGTGGCTGTTGAAGAAAAGACATTTTCTATTTGACGGGGTGTGTTGTTTGTCATGCTCCCTTTTTGTTTTAATTTTTATATAAATCTATATAACTAAGTGTGGATTTTCTAGTTCACACTTTGGAGTCCAACCAAAGTCTTCAATTTTAACCTGTAAGGATGAGAATGTTTAACTTGTAAATGGGACTGCAGGGAATATGTGGAGCAAAGATGAAACGGCTGCCGTTTCTGGGAGTTCTCTGTACAGTAATGTTATTCATTATATATAGGACCACGAATTTTCAGTATCGACAAACAGAGGTAGGCTAGTATGTAATTTTCTTAGTTAAAAACACTAGTTGTTGCTAAATGGATGTAAACTAATGTGTTCAGTGCATATCATCATAGACTTTTTGGGTCGACCTGTTATGCAACACTATAAATGAGTTTTTTGGTCATGCTCTGGCCTCTGGTAGATAAAACCCTCCCCTCAATCCATCACCTTTTCATTTCAAATTTTCTAAAAAGGTCGTCAGTTGGAAACTTTACATAATTGCAAATGATATCCTATTTTTGTATGCTCAATCAGAGTTCCTCAATTTTGAATGAGCTATAGGGCTTATAAAGAAAAAAGGAACCAGTTATAAAGATGGGACCTTCCAATCCTTCTCCATGACAACCACTTGATACTTTTGCTTTTCTTTTTTATCAGATGGAGTCAAAATTGCTCCCCTTCTACATATTAAAGGTAACAATTTTAATCCCGCATCTTCTTGCCACATGGGATTTATTAATCTTTCTTGAATCTGTTCTTGTTCGGACTGTGAATATTATCTCTTATTGAATTGAAAATAGCTGAGCACTTGAAGATGTTTTCAGTAGATTTTCTTAGAATGTAAAGCATTAGTCGAATATGCATGGCAAATTGTTATTGCAGCATCACTAAATATCATGAATTTTTTAAAATTTATTCATTGCGACACTGAGGTGCTGTTGGTGTCCTGATCCAGGATTCAGGCATGGCCTCCACAAGTTTGAATAGTTTGCCTCGTGGTATCATTGAAGCAAGGTCAGACCTGGAGCTAAAGCCCCTATGGAAAACAAGCAGTTCTAAGTCAAAGGTAAAAATGTAATACTGTCTGGCAGTGGACTTAGTACTAAACATTTTTCTCTGTATCCCCCTGGATCACGAACTATGTTGATTTTTTAGTTTTGATTGACTGATGGTCGATCCCCAGTACATTCACTAAAATCTGGAAAATTGTGGTGGTTCTGTTTCAATAGCTGAGCACTATTATATATCTGGTCTCTCCTTTCTTCTATTTTCAGGTTAATGTTCAAAGCTCCCATAGTTTGCTAGCACTGCCTGTTGGTATTAAACAAAAGAAGAATGTTGATTTAATTGTTCAAAAGGTATGGCAATCCATTGAAGTTGGTAGATGAGAAATTTGTCATATTCATTACTATTTTAACGGTCCTCGTCCATTGCCTAATTCTGTTGAATTCAGTTTCTTTCAGAGAATTTCACAATTATTTTGTTCCATTACGATGGTAATGTGAATGGGTGGTGGAACCTGGAATGGAGTAAGGAAGCAATACATATAGTTGCTCACAACCAAACTAAATGGTAAGACTGATTGGTGGTTCAGTTTCTTGTCCTTAATCTGCCTGAGTTTAATATTTTCACGATAATTGGATATGTGGACTCAGTTGAATAAAAACTAATTTATTTTTGTCTCAGGTGGTTTGCAAAACGGTTCTTACATCCGGCTGTTGTGTCTATTTATGATTACATATTCCTGTGGGATGAAGATTTGGGGGTGGAACATTTCCACCCTGGAAGGTACAGTTGTTACACCTATGTGGCATTCTATCACTGCTTTGCTTTTATTAATTCTATCCCATGATATTAATTTCTTAATACCAAATATTCTCTTAAGCAAGTTGCCAAATGTGTCATCTTTGCTCTTATTAAAAAAATTCATTTCCAATGTACGTTTTGAAATTTTGAACCACTACAGTATAACGTGAATTTTAGAAGTAAGTTATATACAGAATATTAGCTCAACATGCAAGGCAATCTATCTTTAGTGACAGCTCATAAATTCCTAACATCCCTTTTCTTTAATTTTCAAATTCTATTTACTCAGGTACTTGAAAATTATAAGATCAGAAGGACTAGAGATATCTCAGCCAGCTTTAGACCCAAATTCAACAGGCATACATCACAGGATTACAATAAGAAATAGAATGCATAAGTTCCACAAGTGAGTTGGGTGCAAAATTTATGTAATCTGACTACTAAGTTCCATCTATAGATACTTCAAAATTAAATATTTTCATTTTTGTATGAGCAGAAGAGTCTATGACACTAGAGGTAGTACGAAATGTTCAGATGACAGTGAGGGGCCACCGTGCACAGGGTAAGTTATCTTAATTCTTTCAAGTTATTTTCTGTTTTTTTTCTAATTTAGTATCTGGCATTTGGTTGCTCAAGTAAGGTATTCTTAAACTTCATTTGTTCTGGAGTTTTATTTCTCACAATATGCTGCTATCCATGTGTTTTTTGCCCCAGTCATCTAAGCCTTAAAGGTTCCTTGTCGTTATTGTATATCTGGTGAACCTTTTAGTTACTTTCAGCCATGTTGGGTGCATAGAGTAACTTGGAATAGAGTTGTCAATTTGGTTCTCCTATAAAAGATCCTGTATAATGTTGTAAGTTGTTACAGTGATGATACAGCAGCTACTAGTCATAGAATGTTAAATTATTAATATTTTTTCGTTATGACAGTAAATTTTAACATATAGTTTTGGTTTGTTTAATGTGATTTTGTTGGAAAGTGAACATATATGTACTCTAAAATTATACATTATCATAATATAACCTCGACGGGGATGAAAATACAAGAAAATAAGGGTTATTCCTATACTATATTTTAGTACTGAACCAAAAGAGAAGCAACGGACAACTAGACTGATCCTTACAGTCCAGGCGATTCCGCTGACTAAGTTACTAAACGGGACCCTCAGAGCAATCGGTTTTCCAATTTAAAGTAACTTGGTGATCATTTCAAATTCGCAGATTTGTGGAAGGAATGGCTCCTGTATTTTCAAAGTCTGCATGGTATTGTGCCTGGCATTTAATACAGGTAACTTTTGGTGCTTTCCTCTGGAAGAACTCCTATTCCTTGACTTCCAAAAAGACATGCTCTGGAGACTCGACTTAACTGAATCTTCTACGGTTGCCTTTCCATTTTGAGAATTTTAACCTTTAATTTTCATTTGAATCTGACACCCAACTATCTCTGTTAGAATGATCTTGTTCATGGATGGGGGATGGACATGAAACTCGGATATTGTGCACAGGTAAATTACTTCCTCACGAGGGTATTTTATAAACTTATTTAATGTGTCTAATTATTTCGTATGAGCAAGTCTTGTTTGATTGGTTCCGTATATTTATAAATACTAGTGTGAGCACATGCGATGCACGTGATGTATCGATAATTAAGAACGTAATAGTGTTTATTATATCCATTTTTTTTTTTACGAATTGGCTTAATATTTGTAATCTAAGTAGAAAAAAAATAAATATTAGCAAATCAGGAGATTGAAACCTAAAAAACATGCTTATAACTTAAAACTTATTTATTGAAATTCATTACAGTAGATGACTCAAATATATGATAAAATTCAATTCAATTTACTTCATAAAAATTACTATTCTTAAGTACCATTTCTCTGAATTTGCATTCATCTTCGAAGCCCTAATTCATTCCTTTATATTATTTTAATCATGTAAATAAAGTTAAATGTCTTTGCATTAAGAAATTACATATTTGCTCTAGAATAAGACTCTGGGCATAAGTATCTACACATTAATTTTAATTTTTTTAAAATTAATTTAAATAAATGATAAAGAGATGGTTGAATTGAGATTACATCATCAAAGATTTGGGTTTTCAAGAATAGTAAATTAGGCTTTTTCGATAAGTGTACCAATTTGATTATCACAATTGTTAGTGGCAGAATAAAAAGTTCATAAAAATCTTATTTCTTGCTTTAGATGAAGTTCTGGAGATTATCAATAAGTTAATTGATCAAGTCGTTTTATGGTCGAATAAAAATTCTTAAAACATAATTTCTAAAAGTAAATAAATCACTTTGTAGTTGTTAATTAAGCATGCTAGTGAAGTTGTATGTATTTGATGCAAGAGATTGTGGCAAAAAATGAGCTACAAAAATGTAAATAAGTAAACAAGTCAATACATATTAATTACAATTAAAATTGTTCCACAGCGACCAGTGTGTAAAAAGTAGTATTTTAACTATAAATTTCTAATGCACTAAGTAGAGTTTGTATTGCTAATGTACAAACAAGTCATTTTTAGAAATAATACTCTAGAGTTGCATTAATATTCAAAAGGAAAATGACAATAAATTGAGACATTACTAAAATGTTGTATTTCAAAATCCTATATATAAACTAGCAATTTTCATTCCAAGCTCATAAAGTTCAAGACATGATAATATTATTCAATTACAACTAAACAAACAAAATTTCAAATTAAAAAATGTCTCAAATGATAGTACATTTTCATCGACAAGCAATTAGAAGAAAATTTCAAGTTAACAATACATCAAAGTGACAGCATTATCAAATTACAACAAAACAAAACTAAAATTTCTAAATTTAAAATTATTCAATAAAATTATAAAGTGTCTTCAATGAACACAAATCTCAAACTTTACAGAAAAAGAAACTAATAAAACAAAATTTGAAATATTTTTCCAAATAATCAAATTGTAAATATAACAGTCTAATAGGCTATAAAAGCACAATTCTTCCAAAATTCAAAACTCCTAAAAAAAAAAAAAAGTAACAACTCATGTATTTCAAATTGAGTAAAAAAAGGTAACTGCGGGTAAAAAAACAAGAGAACTCACATGTTGTCAAATTTAACCAAAAAGTTGTTCAAAACATTTCAGAACAACTTTGAATTTGCCAATTATATTCCTTCATTTTATTGTTGTTTTACTATAAGATTTGAAAAACTTCTTATGTTTTGTTTTCCTTAAAACTGGATTTTACGAAAAATGCATCCAAATTAATGACACCATTTCTAATTCTAATGTCAGACATCATTCATCACAACTATTTGGTTAGACAATGCCTTTAAATTTGGAATAATCATAACTTAGTTTATTAAAAAATAACATAAAAGTAGCTAAAAATAGCTAAATATACATTTTGCCTATTTATGGCTAGTAGTTGCAACATAATGCAGCAGCAATTAACTGGTGTAAGTATATATAATCAGAATGAATTCAAATTCAAAGAAAAAGCAAACAGATATGTAGATATGGGTTTAAAAACAGATACGTAGATATGGGTTTTTGAACCAAATAGGTAGTAAACAATTTGGTTGACCATTTTGAATAGTAAACTAAATATCCACACTTTTAATATAGGTAGGATATTTAGTGAGATGAATAATGTTGGCACAAGACCAGTTCTCCAATCATGCGTTTGCACTATATATTAAGCTTAAATAATAGCGTGTAGGCAACCAGACAAAGGTGTACACTGAGTTAAACATTATGTAATTTCTCTTATCATGTTTTGCTATTGAGAAACTTCGATCTTTCGTAGGGGGACCGCACAAAGAAGGTGGGAGTAGTTGACAGTGAATACATTGTTCATAAGAGTATACAAACTTTGGGCGGTGCTTCTGCAAGAAAGGTGATTTCATTTTTACTTCTCCATCGCTTCAGTTTTTAACCTTTTTCCCTTTCCCTTATTAGATAATCTGACTGTATCTTTAGTCCGCTACCTACTCAACATTTTTGTCATTGCCCGACTAAATTTAGGTTTACCAATCCTAGTACGACTTCAAAATTATGGGGAGTGGGGACCATTGATTTTTTACTTATAATACGCACTTTGATTTATCTAATGGGTCGTTCTCATTTTCTGATCTTCACGTAAGTTTATGATATTTGATATATGTGCAGGCTTCATACCCTGAGGAGACCATGAAGGTACAGCTCCAGTTGATTCTTTTCTTTTCTGTTTTCCTTTTATATTCATCTTTCGCAAATAAGTGCTTTTACCAGTTAAAAATGCCCAGCCACTGAACCTATTTCCTGTCCTTGTCTATTTTCTTTTGATTACCAGAGGCATGCCGTTGACGTACGATCTGAGGTGAGAAACTGCATCTGTCGACTGCCATGCTCCGTTGATTTTTCTCTGTTTCTTTTGATGCATGGCAACTCGTGCAAAGACATTCAATTGTATGATTGGATCTGTCATAGTTTCATCTGAATGAACGCACACAATATTCTTTTATCAACTGTTATATGATTTGTGGACAAAATTTCAGCATATGTGCTTACTATCAATAATTTTCTTGATGCTTCAGGCCAATATTTTGAATAATAAGAACTATTCATATTCCATGGTCCCCTTGCCTTGTAATTTTATTTACACGTATCATATGATTTACTGGCGGTTTCTCACACATGCACACACGCTCTCTCCTGCATTTACACATGCACATATATAAGTATGGAAATTGTGCAAATTGAATTCTTGCTCTTACGTGTAGGAGTTCACTTTTAAGACTGGCATAAGCAACCAGACTTGTGCAGGAGTCTGTCTTTTTACAATTCTACTTGGATTCGATTGTGCAGATTAGAAGGCAATCAACATCAGAACTTCAAATATTCAAGGAGCGTTGGGAACAAGCTGTAAAGGAGGACAAGAACTGGAGAGATCCATTTCCAGCCAGTCGAAGACAAAAGCAGAGGCGCAGCCAAAAACGGCATTCAAAGGTTTAACTTGACTATAGATGGCTGGCTCCTTGTAATTTGTAGTATCTCATAATTATTTCATTTTTTAAATAGTTACAATTTTCCCATTCAATTATCATATTTTTCCCCGGTATGCACGTAGTTCAGCTCTAATGTCTCGTTTAGCTCTGCCCTCTCTGCCCCAAATTCCAGTTTTGGATTTTGGCCGATGTGAATTGAGGAGCATTTAGTTAGACCAGAGATGGTAAATTACTCCGATTTGAAGGTGAATGGGATCTCTTCAATGTAATTTTAGTTTTGTTTTTAGTATTTCACGAAAAAAAAATACTGTTCAAGCTGGAAAAATTCTATATACCACAGTTTGATAGAAGAAGTTCAGGAAGTTTTTCGTTACTTCTGTTGAAATTATTTTTTAAGTGTTTATAAGTTGTGAGTCATGGAATGTGCGGATAATAAGTGAGTGTGATATAAAGTATGTTTGATTAGCTTAAATTATAAATTTAGGTTGGCCAAACATGGGCTTGTTGCTTGTAATTTTTGTCAACCTTTTTTTTTTTTTTGAGGATTGAAATGTAAATATGTATTGATCAAAAAATAATTTGTACAAGTACTCCGGGCATTTTCGAGAAATCCAGTAGGTGAAACAGTGAAAGGCTAACTAAAGCATCAAAAAAAGAGAAAGATGTCTCAAAAAACAATACAAGTACTCTGGGCATCTCCAGGAGAATAAGCAAGTATTACATCGGAAGCAAAACTAAGGCATCAATGCAAGAGACTTATAAGAAATCAAAATATTAGGATACAAAGAAAACAAAACTTCGTATATTTGTGTTTTTTTTACAATGGAATCCGGGATGCGTTTCAAGTCTTCGAATTTTTTTTTTGTTGCGGGTTGTCTACATGGTGGTTGCTAGTCCCAAACACTTTTCTTTGCTCTGCCAACCTGTTTCCCGTGCTTCTTTTTTAAATCATTTAAGAGATTTAACAACAGTAGACATTAATCTAGAGATATCCAACCATCGTCTAATCTGTCTTCAAACATTAGCACTGAATCAACGAAGGGAAAAGAGGTGCTGGACAGATTCGTCCCCTGACGCACAGAAATAGCAATCCCTATTGATGTTGAAGTATCGTAATCTGTCCAAAGTAAGAAGCTTCGACCTAGCTCATAACCAAAGGATGAAGGAATACTTTCGTCATCCTTTTGGTTTCCTTTATGGTGGTTTTCATGTTTGGTTAAAATCAGATCCCTGTTATGGTTTAGCCGCTTAGGTACTCCTTTTGATTGCGTCATGTGACACTTGGTATTCTTGTTTTTGATTGTTTGATTGTTTCAATGTATAGATGTAGGATTTCATGGTTATACATTGAACTTGTCAATGCTTTGTTGTGGTTACAAATTTAGTTGTTTTGGAGTTTATTGTTATTTTCTTCCTAAAAAACAATTAAAATTGCACCTTTATTGGCAAACGAGCTCGACAATTAGAAGGTGGGAGTGGCCTATTCGAATATGGTTGTATTTTTACAAATGAATAAATGATTCAAGTAGGAGGCTGGACTGATGAAATCGCACAATGAAATTAGCAAAAATACAACGGAGGAAAAAGAGAGTAATTTTTTATGATACACGATATGTACACAAAGATTTGATCTTCTTGAGATTTTCGAGTTTTAGATAGATTGTTCCTCTACTTCTCCAATTGTGATTTCACTTGAATTTGATGTCTTATTTATAGAAAATTTTGTAAACTGTCTTTTGTGTTATTTTTCAATTTTGTCCCTATTAAATTTAAAATATAATTCATAACAAATGGACTTCTTAATGTGCCAGGTCCATTTTATATGTTTGTTTGTTTTTATTTATTTTTGATGTATATGCAGGAGAAATTAGAGGCCAGAAGAATTCCGGCTAAGATCAATGGCTCTGATGTAGGGATGGTAATTAATTTGACCCAGTGTCTTGGACTCATCTGTCAATAATTTCTTCCACTTGAATTTGTTTATTGTTTGTTTTTCAATACACACACACACACACACAAAATTCGGGACATTGGGGGGTCAATTGGGAGCCCACCCCCGGCCCCGCCAATTGGTGGGGTTGACTTGATCCGTTACCATCCTACCATGATGATATTTTTCATGTAATTTAGCTTTAGCACGAAGTAATTATACCTCGATCAAGACTTTCTAAGCAAATATATGTAGAAAATGATGAATGTCTTGCAAAAGTTTAACTTTATGTTATGTCGTTTTATCGGGTTAATTACACGAAAAGTATATGAACTTTATTCTGTTTTAAAATTATACATGAACTCAACTTTGTTTCAAAATCATATATGAACTCACAAATTTGTTTTCTATCTATATATAAATTAACTTCCGTCAATCAAAATTAACATAACTATCTACGTGGCAAACTGCACGCCTACATGGTTATGGCTTGTCAGACAGTTGGTGGATCAATTACACGAACTGTACATGAATTTTACCTTTTAAAATTATACATGAAATCAAATTTGTTTTAAAATCATACATGAACTTACAAATTTATTTCACATTCATTCATGCATAAATTATTGTTGTTAATATTATTATATGTATTGTTCCTGACAAGTGTTTGTTGAATAGCCCAAGTGAGAAAAATATCTTGTAGAAAATACTTGTGAAAATTACTCTTTGAGTTTTGTATTTTGAGTGAAATTGTTGTTGTAGCATCTATTTTGACACTTTGCAATGAATGAACGAATATTGTAGAATTTATTTGATTTTTTGTGATGTTAAATTTATATCGAATAGTTCAAATTTTCATCTTAGGCTGTGTTTGATTGATAAATATTTTTTTATGGAAAATGTTTTTTTTTTCTATCTATTTTTCAACTGGTATGTTTGTTTGTCCAAAATTTTTCATGGAAAAGACATTTTCCCACCTATTTTTCTTGTTTTGTTTGATTGTAACCTTTTTTTTTAACATGTAAATTTTTTTCTCATTTTTCCACTTTTGGCCACATTTTCCTTTTTTTTAAAGAAAATATTTTCTTTGTGGGATAGGAGAATTTATTTTCCATGAAAAATTTGTCTTGTTTTCCAACCCATAATTTCTTGACAATTCATTTCTATGGAATTTATTTTCTTTCCACCAAAATTTTTCACTTTTTTTTTTTTTTTTTTTTCGAAGCACCAGCACAGTCCCAGTATAGTTTTTAGGCCTCTACCAGGATAGGCTGGTGGGGGTTTGGATGCCAATCAAACACACCCTTAAAGTTTGTTCTCCTTGATACCAACTCCTTTTTATTGTTATTTGAAGTTGAAGTTTTACTTGTAGATAGTAAATAAAGGTGTAAAAATGGAAAAAAGAAATTGATTTGAACTTTGTTTATTTATGATATTTTAAGTTATGACCTCTAAAGAATAAAGAAAAAATAACCCTAACGAAATTAGTAAATAAATGAAAAATAAAGAACTGTCTAGAACCAAAGAATAGAGAAAGAATTTTTATATGTAAATTTTTATGTACTATAATGTTATGCTTATGCAGATAATAGAATGTAAAATCAGAGTTTGAGAAACTGCTTGAAATCAATCATTCTCATTGCGGACGCCATGATGCAATTAAATGAGAATATTTCAAATATTATAAGAAACTTTATATATAGAAAATGTAAATCTACCTCCAAATTTTTTGCCAAAACCGTGCCACTTGGTCACACAAATAGCTATATCATAACCAGAAGATTGAAAGAGTTTAATTAGAGAATATCAGATGCAACTAGCAGTGTATGTGTTCGACTTCATAATTTGGCTATAAAGTACGACAATTTATTTAATCATTTTTTATTATAGTAAAAAAAAAAGTACACTTAATAATATGATATAGTTTTATTTCATTAAGAAAAGTTGAATCTATGAGAATTTTTTCATGTATGATTTTAAAACAAAGTTGGGTTTATACATAGTTTTGAAATAGGAAATAAAGTTCATGTTTACTATTTGAGTAATTGACCCATCAACTATTCGCCATACTATAGTTACTTCGGCGTACTGTTTGTCACGTGATTGTTCCATTTATTTTGACTTACGAAAGTTAATTTATGTATGAATGAAAAATAAATTTGTAAGTTTATGTATGATTTTAACAAAAGTAAAGTTGATATACCATTTACATAATTAATCAACATTTATATTAATAATTGGAACATACAACCATATAGAAGTCAAGATAAGTAATGATAGTTTCTAGGAAGAGTAATGCTACAAAGACCACCACTTAGACCAAAACTTGGACATTTATAGGTAAAATGTCAAAAATGTCCTTTGAAAAGACACAATTCAAATTTTCAAATGTGTCTTTTCAAAGGACACTAAAGATATTTTATCCATAGTGGTCCAAATTTTGGTCCAAGTTTGGGTTAGACAAGCATTTTCCTTCTAGGAAATACCTAAATATTCACGTGTAGCATATGCAACTAGGTAGTGCCGTAGTGCTGCAATCTTTTAATTTGATTGTTACAACTTCCAAGAACTATGTTTTTGCGTGTGATATAAAAAGTTCATATCCTTTGAATAAAACGACAACATTATCCTCAATTAAATATGGGATCAAGTTGGTAGGGTCAACATAGTACAAATCAAATCCTATGAACCATCATTTTTTAGAATAAAAAATTTTGGGACATCAAGGAAGGTGACGATGGGGCAGCGGAGCAACCATTATTTGGAGTACCACGTCGGAGGTCGAGGCGGCGGAGCAACCAATAATGGAAATTTCTTAGTCTCTCACTTTCAAGTATGTCTTTTCTATTTAGTTTAACAATTTTTCTTAATGTGACAATTAATTATGTCAACATGTGGATAAGTTCAATGTTTGTATATTTCTTTGTGTAAATGATATGGTTTATGTTTTATATTAAAATATGAAGTTTAAACACATGGACATTTTAATATAATAATGTTATTTATAGTCGCTCACTATCAGTAGTCATCCTACGTGGCATTACTCAATTAAGTGAATTATTTACTCCAATTGAGTAATGTATTTATAGTCACTAATTATAAATAATTCATTTAAATGAATATTGTTACGTATGATGACTACTGGTAATGAGCGACTATGAATATCATTACTTATATTTTGATATGATTTATTCATATTACATAGTTGGGATTTACTATTATTATGATTCAGATTTTACGATGAGTTTGACTTTTATAATACTCCATTTAAGATATTACGATAAATAAATTAGAAGTATTATAATATAATAATTTTTGAAGAGAGTTTGTCGTCAATCTCTCTTAATAAGATTTGTAGTCGTTATGCATACACGGACACTAGTATATAATATTTATTTTCCGGGACATAACATGTTTGTGTTTATTGGAATATAGTGTTATTGTGTTAGAGATCACCGCTACTCCACTTCTTATATTTTAGATGCAAGTTATTCCGTAATTTGAAGGAATGGACAAATATTGTTGACTTAGTGAAAGAGGGGAAACAAGCATTGGAAAGAAAGACTAGTGACAAGGGGCGAAAACCAACATCCTCCGAGTCGTGCTAGGTGCAAGGTTTTGGTCTACCTTGTGAGATACTTTTTATACCTTTATATATATTGAATTGAGAATTTTTTGCAACCATCCTAAAAATTTGTTGAGTGGGTTCCTTGAGCCCTAGCCGTCGGGAGTGCACTGTTCCAATTTCTTCTAAGAAAAAGAGAACTATATTCAAACCCAGCTCGAAGTTTCCAACTTTTAGATAAAAATCGACATGTTTAGATTTTTTTTTTTTTATATTGAATTTATCATACCAAATATATTACATTATTATTAATTTATTAAAGTCACTTTATGTCAATAAAACATTATAAATTTATATGGTAGGGACATGAGAAACACTGTTGAAGCGAGAGAGAATCAATGCATCTTTTGACTATAAAAAATGGGCCCATTAATCAATTAATCATATACTTTTTTAGCACTTGGAATTATCATATTTTATCACCAAAAAAGGGCAATTTTGTAAAGTACTCCCCTATATATAGACCGCCATAGCCAACACTCACAGTCGTATGCTCTTTATTCACTTATTAGTTGTTACCAAATTCAGTCTTTCTTCAATATACAGAAATAAAAATTTCTATCAATGGAGATGAGGATTAAGATCAACGGTGGAGATTTGTCCAAGAAATACACAAGAAGGCCTATTCCAAGGAGGGGTCAAGTGAAGGCTGGGATTGTATTGTGTTTGGCTCATTCTTTTGCTGCCATTTTCTCTGCTAGAAGAAACCCCCTTTCCACCTGTGACTTTTGAATTTTTCACACGGGCTTGGTCCGATTCAATTAAGTTTCAACTAGACTCGAATTGAACCAAGAGTCTACTTATGGACTCAAATAGATCAATTTTAATTGGAACTGTACATGCTAGTCTAGTCATCCTCTAATTTCAGTTGTCGTTTATGAATATCTAGTTTTGAGTGTGTACAGGAGTTTTTATTTTTTGGCTCGACGATTTTGAAAAGTATGACTCGACTCATCACCCATGTGTTGTGAACCAATCTGCCTCGATAATTAGTTGAACAATATCATGTAAATTATAATATTGACTAATGTTAAACAATAAAAAAATTTAAATAGTTTATATAAAACTATCAAGTGTCGTGTACTTAATAAATTTTAAATCTTTCAATATATTATTCACGAGACATGTATATTGGTACCGTAAATAGACTAACTTTACGAGAATTAAAGATGAGAAAATTTATTTTTCGTTAGCTAGATGTTTAGCATACGGTAATCGTTAGATATAGTTCTAGTTTCATCCCTAATTAATATTGAATTAAATTATAAAAAAAACCAACAAAAAGTAATGAGGGGAAAAAAAAGTAGTTAAGCAAACTGCAAACCAAATCATGTGCATGACACGTGATTCTTGTGTAAATGTATTGCAAGTGTGCACCAA
Organism: Forsythia viridissima; assembly: GCA_030279155.1. NCBI lineage: Eukaryota > Viridiplantae > Streptophyta > Magnoliopsida > Lamiales > Oleaceae > Forsythia > Forsythia viridissima. The sequence goes on along the minus strand of CM059044.1, from coordinate 2,581,478 downwards.
ATGTCACGTGAGTTATCTTGTCGGTTTTTTCTCTTATATTTATTTACAAGAAATCACTGGAAAGATTGAGCTCGATTTAATTAGTTCATCGACATAAGTTAGGTTATAATTGTTGCTCATTTTATGTGCACTTGAAGGGCACAACTCAAATTAAAGAGTTTCATTGACACTAGCACTAAAAGGTCATAAAAACTTATTACGATATTAATATTATTGTGACTAAAATAGGAGAGTTCATTGTACATATCTTTTGATTAATATGTTTCCTTAGTATAGTCTTCGTATTTTAGGTAAATGTATTTTTGTGATTAGGAGGATTTTTAGGAAACCAACTGAGCCTTGGAGAGCAAGGATCCTTGTAATATATATATACTTCATTATTGTGAATGAAAGGCAAGAAAATTAGGGTGGAGAATTTTATCTTAGTATCAGAGCCCGTAGGGAGATCATAGGGCAAACACAAATTTTTTCAATACTATAGCCTCCACGAGAGATCATGGCTGGCGGAGAGGGCGAAAAGAAAAGTGATGGTGACAAAAAGGTGGATATGACGTATCATCTTGAATCGAGTGACGGTTCGGGCAACATCATTACCCCGATTCAATTACGTGGTGAGAACTACGATGAATGGGCGAGGGCTATTCGAACCTTGCTAAAGGCGAAGAGGAAATTTGGTTTTGTGGAAGGGACGGTTCCGAAGCCAACAACAGAGGAGAAACTTGAGGATTGGATAGCTGTGCATTCGATATTGGTGTCATGGCTGACCAACACCATTGAGCCATTTGTTCAGTCGACACTTGGAGAATATGATGATGCACATCTCTTGTGGAACAATCTCAAAAATAGGTTTTGTGTGGTAAGCGGCACTCGTATATGTCAGTTAAAAACGTCATTGGGGGAGTGCAACCAAGGAAAAACGGAGACTGTGGCACTTTATTTTGGTCGTTTGTTCAAAATCTAGGACGAATTGACCACATATGTGATGGTGCCGGTTTGTAAGTGTGGAGGTTGCACGTGTAGCATAGTCACGCAGGTAGAAAAATTGAGAGAAGAGGACTATCTACATCACTTTCTTATCGGCCTCGATGGAGCATATGCTTCCATTCGTACTAATCTGCTTGGACAAGAGCCATTGCCGACGCTTGATAGAGCATATCAACAAGTGATTCAAGCGGAAAGACTGCGTGGAGGAGAGTTGTCCTCATCCAAGGAAGAACGAGATAGTATCATAGCCTTTGCAATTCAGCCTGATACGTGTGGTAAGTCTCGTTTTGTGGATAATACTGACAAGTTTTGCAATCACTATCATAGAGAAGGCCACAATAAATCATCTTGCTTTCAATTACACGGGTTCCCCGACTGGTGGGGGGACCGACCTCGCGGAGGAAAGGGACCAGGTCGTAGTGGAGGACGGACAGGACGAGGAGGTGGGCGTGCAAGTTCTGGCCGTGGCAGAGGGTCTGGTGCACTACCTGTCCGTGCAAATAAAACTGGTGGGGCTGGAGCTTCGTCTAGGCGCGGGTGCAACCGAAGCATCGGGTCTTGCGGGTGTTTCAGCATCGCAACTGCAGCAACTTCTTGATTTTTTGAGCTTGACCAAAACAAAAGATCGACTGTATGGTAAGAACTGTAATTTTAGTTGGATTATCGATACAAGAGCGTCAAACCATGTGACGTGTGACTTATCTATTTTGAGAAATGTGAGAAAGGTGAAACATTGCCCGGTGGGATTGCCGGATGGAAACACGGCAGAAGCAAACCAAGAGGGGGGTGTCGTGCTGCCAGGAGGATTGAAGCTTGATAACGTGCTTTATGTCCCACAATTAACATGCAATTTAATTTCTGTGACTCAATTAATCGATGAATCAAATTACGTTGTCCAATTCACTAATAATATTTGTGTTATACAGGACCGACCGATCGACGAGGAAGATGATTGAAGCGGGTGAAAGATTGGATGGACTTTATTTTTTCCGTGGTGTTCCTCAAGTGAAAGTCTTGACAGTGGATGGTGATTCGTCATTCGAGTTATGGCATCAACGAATGAGACATCCGTCAGAGAAAATATTGAAGATGATACCAGTTGTGAGTCACTCTTTTAGGAAACATAATAAAGCTTGTGATATTTGTCCGCGTGCAAAGCAACCTTGATCTAGTTTTCCCATTAGTACGAATAAAGCTGGTAGGATTTTTGAACTTGTTCATTTGGATTTGTGGGGGCCTTACAAGGCCCGTTCTTCTTGTGGGGCTACCTATTTTTTAACAATAGTAGATGATTTTTCAAGAGGAGTCTAGGTATATTTACTGTGCAATAAAATGGAGGTTGAATCTATGTTTCTTAACTTTGTTGCTATGGTTGAACGACAATTTGAACAAGTAATAAAACGTGTGAGAAGTGACAATAGGACCGAGTTTAATTGTTTGCATGATTATTTTCAAAATAATGGAATTATTTTTTAGACTTCTTGTGTTGGGACTCCTCAACAAAATGGGAGGGTTGAGAGAAAACATCAACATATTTTAAATGTGGCTAGAGCATTGAGATTTTAAGAGAACTTACCAATCAGATTTTGGGGAGAATGTGTGTTGGCAGCATGTCACTTGATTAATAGAACACTCTTTACTTTACTTAAGACTAAATCACCATATGAAATGTTGTTTGGGAAAGTGCCTTTTTATGATGCTCTTCGTGTGTTTGGTTGCCTTTGCTATGCTCATACTCAACGACACAAAGGCGATAAATTTGCAAGTAGGAGCCGTAAATGTATCTTTGTTGGCTATCCGTTTGGGAAGAAAGGTTGGAAATTGTATGATTTAGAAACACGTGAGTACTTTGTATCGAGGGATGTGAAGTTCTTTGAGAAAGAATTTTCTTTTGCGACAAACCAACCACGAAATGTGGTGACTCCTCTGCCGGCAAACAATGAGGATGGGGCATGGAGTGAGGATGAGGGTGCCGATGAGTGTGATGTATGCATTGAGGGAGGGGGGGGGGTTGGAGGCCATGTCCACCCTCGAGGGGGAGTTGGGTGTTGCGGTACAGCCCGCACATGAGGACGTACGTGATGAGGGGCTGGAGAATACGGTGGGAGAGCAAGGTGTGCAAGTTGACGGAGAGCTAGGGCGAGGAAAACGAACCAAAACTCCCTCAACACGGTATCGTGAGTTTGTTACTCATACTATACGGAAAATAAGTCCATCGAGAATTCATCAGCTCCTTCATCTTCCTCAGGTACGCCCTATCCTATAACATATTTTGTGAATTGTGAATGTTTTTCTGTGAGACATAGGAATTTTCTTGCAGCAGTAACAATGGAACATGAGCCAAAGCATTTTAAAGAAGCAATGAAAGACTCGAGATGGCGAGATGCAATGGGTAAGGACATACGAGCCCTTGAAGACAATGAAACTTGGGTAATGGAGACTCTTCCACTCGGAAAGAAAGCACTAGGGAGCCAGTGGATATATAAAATTAAGTATAAGTCCGATGGCAGCATAGAGCGGCTCAAAGCAAGACTTGTGATCTATGGCAATCATCAGGTGGAAGGAATTGACTATAACGAGACATTTGCTCCTGTGGCAAAAATGGTAACGGTTCGTATTTTTCTTGCAATTGCTGCTGTTAAAAATTGGGAGGTACATCAAATAGATGTACATAATGCTTTCCTTCACGGTGACTTAAGTGAGGAGGTTTATATGAAGGTTCCTCCAGGTTTCAAGAATACAAATCCTAACATAGTTTGCAGGTTGAAAAAATCGTTGTATGGTCTGAAACAAGCTCCCCGATGTTGGTTTGCAAAACTGTCCAAAGCGTTGAAGAATTATGGATTTGTGCAATCCTATTCAGATTATTCGTTATTTGGGTTGTATAGGAGAAGAACTCAGATCAACGTGTTAGTTTATGTTGATGGCTTGATTATTGCAGGGAATGATAATGTTGCATTGACAACTTTTAAAGATTACCTTGGCAGGTGCTTTCGTATGAAGGATCTGTGAGTTTTGAAATATTTCTTAGGGCTAGAGGTAGCCTGTAATCCCGAAGGAATCTTTCTTTGCCAAAGAAAATACACACTCGAGATAATTTCTGAAACGGGTTTATTGAGAGCAAAGCCTGCGATATTTCCTGTGGAACAAAATCACAATTTGGCCCTTGCGAAGGGCGAATTTCTTGTGGATTCGGCGCCGTATAGGCGACTTGTAGGGAGATTGATTTACTTATCTGTGACGAGACCTGATCTTGCATATTCAGTTCATATCTTGTCACAATTTATGCAACAACGTCGTGAGGATCATTGGGTGGCGGCTCTCAGGGTCGTGAGATATTTGAAGAAGAGTCCGGGGCAAGGGATTTTACTTCGTGCTGACAGTGACCTAAGTCTAGAAGGGTGGTGTGACTCAGATTGGGCTAGTTGTCCACTTACGCGGCGTTCCCTGACAGGATGGTTCGTGTCACTTGGTTGTTCTCCTGTGTTGGGGAAGACCAAGAAGCAACAAACAGTGTCTAGATCATCTGCGGAGGATGAGTATCGATCAATGGCGGCAACAATGTGTGAGTTAAAGTGGCTTAAACAACTTTTGGGTGACTTGGGTGTGCCACACCCGAAGGGTATGAAGTTGTATTGTGATAGTCAATCGGCGTTGTACATTGCTCAAAATCCAGTTTTTCACGAAAGAACAAAGCATATAGAGGCTGACTGTCATTTTGTTCAAGATGCGATGACTGAAGGGATGATTTGTCCATCTTATGTTTCCACTAGTGTTCAATTAGCAGACATCTTTACAAAAGTGTTGGGGAAAGCAAAATTTGAGTTTTTCCTTCACAAGTTGGGCGTTCGAGATCTACACGCTCCAACTTGAGGGGGGGTATTACGATATTAATATTATTGTGACTAAAATAGGAGAGTTCATTGTACATATCTTTTGATTAATATGTTTCCTTAATATAGTTTTCGTATTTTAGGTAAATGTATCTTTGTGATTAGGAGGATTTTTAGGAAACCAACTGAGCCTTGGAGAGCAAGGATCCTTGTAATATATATATACTTCATTATTGTGAATGAAAGGCAAGAAAATTAGGGTGGAGAATTTTATCAAAACTTTTAACGATCATTTCTTTATTGTAGTCCTTTTGTTGCGTGGATACATGTTTATAGTTTTAAGAATTATAATATAAAAATATTAGTCTATATATCTAGCTCGACTTGATTAGAAATAGCAATTGGATAGAATGGAACACGCACATAGAAGTCCCAAATGACATACTCTTTGTTGTGTAACAAATAGCAATCGGGTGGAATGGAACAGTAATACAAAATATCAATTCATGTAATATGTGTTGTGTAAAATAACATAATATAATCTGTATATTCAGTAACATATTTAATGATACAAAATATCATTTGTAACATCTGTATCAGACATTAATACACAATATTATTTGTAAGATCTATATCAGACAATGATACTAAATAGAAACTGTTATAATTGTTACAAATACAAAATCAACTCTAAATTTCAACAAGTTCGTTGTCTCTTTCGTTATTCGCCGGTGACTGGAAGTGTTCGACTCTAGTATGGTTTCTCCTTCAGGAAACGCTGTATTTGACCTTGTAATTCTGTAATTTGGAGTCTTCATTCTTCAACCGAGATAAAAAATTGTGAAGAATACACTACGATTTAGGAATTTTGGGAGAAGATTTACTAAGATTTTGAAAGGTTTGGAGTCTCCATTCGACCTTGTAATTTGGAGTCTCCATTTGACCTTGTAATTGTGCAATTTGGAGTCTCCATTCTTTCATTATTCGTCGGTGACTGGAAGTGTTCGACTTTGGTATGGTTTCTCCTCCAGGCGACGTTGTATTCGACCTTGTAATTCTGCAATTTGGAGTCTCCATTCTTCAACCGAGATAAAAAATTGTGAAGAATACACTACGATTTAGGAATTTTGGGAGAAGATTTGCTAAGATTTTGAAAGGTTTTCTTCCGATTTGTAAATGGGGAAGTTTCTGTCCGTTGGGGGTTTTCACTTTAATGGGAACGATTATTTAGGATGGTTACAAGCGGTTAATTCTAATTATGGTTTAAAAATTGAATTGAAGTCATTATTAAATTAATTAATATAATATTAACAATGTAGTATTTTTAAAATAAATAAGTTAAGTTGATAAAGTTGAAATTATTTTTAAATTGATTAGTAGTGGATGTAATTTCCACTAAATTTTTAAGCTATTTTTTAGTCGAAAAATAGTTCTTGACTTTAATTAAACAAACCTAAATATAATTAAAAATATTTTTGCGTACTTTTAAACGTCAAAAAAACCCTTCCAAGCACACTCTCAATCTTCAATCTTTGCTCTTTTAAATCAGCAAGTGGTGGCCGATAAGGTCCTTTCCCCTAAATATCTTGGAAGGGAAAAGAGATTACAATATCTTTGTTGAACGTCTCGTTTACTTATTTATTTTTATTTTTTAAAATACAATTTAATTTTAATGCATAGAAAAAATAATAAAAACAGAAAGAAAGAAAAAAGAATCAAAGCGAAAATCATGTTCTCCGTCTTTGTTCTGATTCATCCACAGGGCGAGGCAAAGAACCCCCGCCCCATTTGGACAAGGCCGAGAGTAGAGCATTTTATCCTCTCTAAATTTGATATTTGTTGGGTTCGTGAGACACTACACTATGAAATATCTTGTAGGCACAATGCAGATCAATTGTCAACATCCATTTTGTACGATCATGTTGATTCCTGGTACAAAAAGATACATGGGTCGTGTCCGTCCAACACAATTTACTTTTTAATCACAATCGTATGAAATTTTCTCCATTACGGAAAGAAAAAAGCACACTATCACACTGTCACTACGTATTCAATTTTATTTTCTCTAAAATTTATTTTTTAATAATCTTTTTCGACAGACCATCTATAAAATCTGCTCATCTTCTTAATCCATCACCCTCAATCGATTATCTTCACCCGTCAATCATCTTCAAATTTTGATCACTGCATCAATTTATTATCATAATAGAGCTTATGATCAGATTCTATCGCAAAAGAAACGATATACTAGTATTTATTAAATTAGATAGGAATAAATATGACTATTGACAAATATTTTATGACAATATGCCCATTTATATAGTCACGGTCAATATTGGAGTTCGGAGGAATTCATGATAAATCGACCCGACAGTCATATTAGTCAAGTGCCCAAATACTTGCACAAGTGTGAAAGCATCTTTCTTTTTTTCTTTTTTCTTTTTTTAATATTTTAATCTAAAAAAATGCGTGTGAACGCTGACAGGGTCAAGATCTGGTCGTGCAAGTTGCAAAAAATTGTTGTGGAATTCAGTCTTCACTGAAGTTATGACATGAGTTTTTGTAAAATTTGTCTTTTTCAATGAATTTAGGGGGGTGTATTTAATCCAGATTTTTAAAGACTTTGATTGACATTTTTTAAGTGATGGACTTTGATGGATTTTATTAATTTTTATTGACTTTTCTAGATTTTAATAGAGTCCTATAGACTTTTATAGATTTTTATAGATTTCATTTTGAAAGATTCCTCTAGACTTTCACATACTTTTATGGACTTTTATAGATTTTATTTTTTCAGTTAAAAAGTTTAAATATAAAAATTAATATCCCGAAATTAAAATAAATTGTCGCAAGAGAAAATTTTAATAATAATTAATTTAAATAAATTAATATTAATAAATTAATGTTCTATTTAACTGCTGCAAGTAAACTACGTCAAAAATTAATGATATAACTCACTCTATTTATTTTTTTTTTGTAAAATTATAAACTTTCAAATGGCTTGTGGATAAATTCAAAAATTATGACATGCGATTCATTTTAAAATATTTTTCCAACAAAAAAATTTATCCAATTCATTATTTCTCTTATTATATTTAATAATCTATATGTAATACGTCATTAGTAACCACAATTGTGTAAATAAATAACCAAAGTACCAATTTAGACGGGAAAAAAAAATACACAACCAAGCTCATCAAGATAAATAGAAAAAACAAGAATAAAAATAAAAATAAAAAATACATTAATAAAAAAGAGTTTTTAACTTGATGGAATTCATTAATAAACTGCAATCAACAATTATATAAGAATTTAATTATAAAGTTATCTTATTTTTAATGAAAAATAGAAAAATGATAAATTAAAAAAAAAAGATAGAGAGAAAAAAATGGTTATAGGAAATATTGAAGGAAAAAAAATCACATTCTCTAAAGGTTCATAGAAAGGGGGAAAAAATGGGAAAATAGTTAAGAGAATATTGAAAAAAAAAAAATTAAATTGAATAGAGATAAAAATACTAATCAAAAGAAGAAATAGGGAAAAAAAAGTTAGGAGAATATATTAAAGAGGAAAAAAAAATCACATTGAAGAATATTAATCTTAACTCTACAGTTTGTTAAAGGAAAAAGAAAAGAGAAATGTTGTATATAAAAAAATAATGGAAAGAAAGATGTTTTTTTCTTCTAAAGTCTTTCAAAATCTTATGATAAGTGTGAGAGAAATTGTAACATCTTTTATTTGTACTTTGTGCTTTAAAGTTAATACATATTAATTTCTACATAAAGTCATTAAAAATCATTAACATTTTGAATACCCCCGAATTTCGTAAGATTTTAAAAAGTCTAAATTGAATATCGCATGATTTTATAAGACTTTTTAAAAGTCTTTAAAAATCTATATTGAATACCTCAAAACTTTTATGGAGTTTAAAAAGTCTGAATTGAATACACCTAAACTTTTAAATTCTTTTAAACTCCATAAAAATCCTATCAACTCTTAATTGAATACACCCTCCTTAGTTCTTTTAATATTTATGAAAATTTAAATATCTTGAATTCCAACCCCTTCTTAACAATACATATTAATACACATATTAAATTAAAATTGACATTCCAACCTAATCGATTGGAATTTTAAGATCATGAACTTTACGGTTCTGGTCGAGCTTTTAGTTCTTTATCTGTACATAAATAAAAATAAATCAATTTTATAAGACAAAAAGACTAATAGATAACATTTTAATTTATATATTTTTAATAAGTTTGGTACTATCAAAAGCAATTAATCTATAAAGTGGTGTTCTTCTACACATCAGTAGGCAAGATGTAATTATCCACTGGTAATATGAAGGCATCTTGTCCCACAAGATGAAATGATTTACTATCACAAAATGTGATAAAATATCTTCACATCACTAATGAGCAATTACATCTTACTCAATTGTTTACTAGTACGTAACGTAGGAGAACACCAATCTTAATCCATAATAGCGACATTAAACTGTAACCATAATTTAGGAGGCTCTCCTCATACATAGAACCTTACAAAATACATGTCCTAATTCAATGTATGAATCTTAAAACAAATAATAAGATTTTGACAGATAGCCACCATGGTCCATGTCAAATTTATATATTGACCACCTTTTTGTAGTGGAGTGGAAGTGGTACCAATTATCCCATGTGTTTTTTATGCAAAACACAATAATTCAATTTTTTAATTTATTTCTGCCACTCTGCTTATGCACCCACCAGCATATACCTCTTTTTGAGCGCCACCAGGTTGAAAAAGACATTAAAAAAAAAGTTATGTAATTATTTCAAAATCCAGGGGCATATTTGAATCTTCTGTGTATATATATTGACACTCACAGCCAAATCTTTACACAGCACAAAATAAACCCAGATTGAAGTACTAAATTTATTGCAGATATGGCAGGAGGAAGGAGAGAGATGGTCAACGGCGGAAATTTGTCGAGGAGAATTGAATACAGCCGTCCGATTCCAATGAGGGGTCAAGTGAAGGTGGCAATTGTTTCAGGATTGGCTCACTCTTTATCTTCTATATTTTCTTTTGGGGGTCGTTCTCAATCTTGCTGAACGACGCAGTTTTCTTGATTTCTAGAGAGAGAGAGAGAGCGAGAGATTTGGGGCTTTTTTTTTGGGTTTTAATGTTTTAGTTGAGGGTGGAGATTTTGATATTTCACTTTCAGTAATGCAGATTGTACAGCTTTTTCTTTTTTTCTTTTTTTCTTTGCAGTTAATTATGCTTTTTTCTTCTACTTCTGAATCAGCCAATATCGAAATGATCATTTTTGTACATTCATTTCAGTTTCTTACTTTGTAAATTCAACAAAATCGTTCTACTTTTTAATAAATTTGAGATCGACTGCTCTGTTCGGATCACTGTCACACTAGAGAAAAAAAAATACCGACCATTCTCTGTTATCTCCAATGACTGGTAGTCTGGTATACTGAATATTAGTATATCGCTTCTTTGTAGTGGGATTCGACTGTAGACTTTATTATAATGATGGATTGATGCGATGAATAGATTTTAAAAAAGATCAGTAGAGGAAAATGATCGATTGAGAGAGATAAATTGATGATGTAAGTAGATTTTGGAGATGATCAGTTGAGGAGATCATCAAATCAGGAAGATGGATTCAATAAATTTTGGAGGAAATGGTTTAATGAGAAAAGAAATTGAAGACGAAGTGACTGATATTTAAATATTTTTTTCTTTTCGTAGCGAAAAAAATTTTATACGGTTGAGATAAATTTTCCTCCCTGGCAACGTAGAAGTGCCGGGATGCATCTTCAGAAATTAGATTGGATTCGAATGGTGGTCTGGACTCGACAACAGGTGGATCCGGTTTTTCCAAGGTCGGAGACTTCAATGGTCTCTTTGTAGGAACTTGATAGATTTTCTCTGATGGAATATCGAACTGGAACCTAAACATAATGTGTTATACAAATTTAATTCAATATGGTCGGATAAAGTTTGTTTTTTTAGATTAAAATCTTTGGATTTTACAAAATTTGTAGATAAAAGTTGTGCACACGCAAAAAATGTTTTCCCAAGAAGGCCTAACCGAGTGGATTGTGGCATTTTCATTTCAGAAGAAGTAATTCTACAGCCAACTTGTTAGAGAAATCGAGCGAAAATTGTCAAAATTTTCCGTAACTTTTAATAATTATTTTAACAAATTTTTATTCCAAAACGTAAAATTAGAAATGAAACTCAAACTCAACTGACAGACATGATTCAAATGAACAAACCTTGTAACTACAGCCAGAAAGCATTCCTGTATAAAGAAAAGAAGACGAGGAGATGTAATTAATCAGTAAAATAGCTGATTTCAAAAGAATGAAATTTGAATAGAAGAGAAACAATTACTATTACATGTTTGTGTTTCGGTCCAAACCCGACTATCCTTTATATTTGTTATTTAGTACCAAGATCACCTAGGATCTATCACCATCTTCTATAGTTTATTGACAATCATTTGCAAAGAAACCATATGACAAAATTACTAGTTTATGACAATCATTAATTATGTTCCTGGTGATGCAAAGAACCATATGACAAATTAGATATGAGCAAGAAAGAAAAAGAGGCTTACTCATCTAGAGGAAACCAAGGAAAAATCAAACCTCTGAACAACAAGCAGAACTGGTGAGCGATCAGTGTAAGCACTCCATTGCCTGTCTTCAAAACTGGGTCTTTGTAGCAGATCTCATCACACTCTTCCACACCTGAATATCCATATAGTCATTTGATCAATTTGTTCCAAAATGATTACCAACTGTTAAGTCTTCAAGAATCATCGAGGTGACGATTTGTGCCTGTAGGTGGATATGATTAGTTACGTAAGGCATTAACTATACCAGATGAAAGACCAAAATTTATTTGTAAAATTATACCATATGGTATAAATTTACACCCATACAAGTATTACCAAATGCAAGCTTGCAATTGCAAATTCAGGACACCATTAGATTTTTATAAGAAAAATAGTAAACATGCAACAAGTTATAGTATACATATTCTATAAATAAAGAGATCATTGTGGGAAATTGACACTTACATTCTTCCCATGACTCACCATCAGAACGCAGGGAGTGTTTGATTAGATATAACCACTTCACGACAAATGAACTCGGGTTAAGCACGACAACTGAAGTAAAAAATGCAAAAAGCAATATCCCCAGACAATAGGTATGTAATAAAACAGCTCGACTTTGAAATGTAAACATGGCAATGATGCACCCAAAAGTCTTGGCTAATGTCCCATTGATTATAATATCTGAACTTCTGAATCCGTAAACAGAAAAGTTTCCTTTATGTACTTTTTTGCTTACAGGATTCAATCATAGTTTGATTTTGCTAATAAACCCTTTCATCACACTCTTCAGATAATTCATTATTACCGGCTCAAAATGAAATATCTTTATCTTTTCGGCAAAGAACCATAGACCAGAGTAGTATGGTTTAGTTAAGTACATGGCACCATACTAGAAAGATGTGGAACATCTAAGATTATGGCACATGAAAGCAACAAAAACTGCAATAGGGTTTCGCATATTATACAATTGATTAAAATGATCCCGGGGATAGTCATAGCACTATCGAACCTCGCAAACCATATATAACATGGTAGCTTTCGCTTCTCACAAGATCAGAATCTCTGATGAGTTACAATTTCTAAAACTAGCACGCCAATGCTAAAGACGTCAGATTTAGTTGAGAATTGGCCATAGATTACATATTCTGGTGCCATATATCCACTGCAATAACCAGTTTTCACCATTTCATTATAAAATTTTATGCACAACATTCACTTGTAAAGATATGGTAAAATACTCACTAGGTACCTGCAATCCTGCTAGTGTTGCCCTGAGTTTCATCTTGTACAAATAATTTTGCCATACCAAATTTTGGGGTTCATCTGTTCGTCGAACAAAGAGAATATTACTAGCTTTGAGATCACGGTGAATGATTTTAAGTCAAGATTTTTCTTATACTATAAAGAGAAGTTAGCGTGACAAAAGGAGATAGACACGACCTATCTAAGTAGACACTTCAAAAAGTGTATGTTCAAACACGGAGGGTTGAAATCAAATCAGGCATAACTCCAGTTTGAATCTCCGAGAGAGGCATAACTCCAGTTTGAATCTCCCACAGCTGGCTCCAGTAGTTCTCCCGATCTAAACAATTGGGTATATTCACAAGGCAACATGTGCCATGAAAGAATGTCGCAATTGGTGGCAAGTGCCGAGTTTTCACTGAGATAGGTGAAAAATCCTCATTTCACGAATTTCATACAAAAATATCTCCAACCAAGGTACATATCTATTTCTAAAAATACTATTCGTAAAGACACCATCATTTTATTTACTAAAAAGAAAGAAACTATTATAAGTGATATTAATACTATTTAGAACAATTGACTATCATCGTAATTGAGTTCATATTTTTCAAGTACAGCCACAAACACCAATTAATAGAAACAAATGTGTAATTTTTATTATAACAAATTCTAAAAATTTACAGTTTTCATCACATCTCTAATACTACGATTGTGTACAAAATGAAAAAAAATGAATTAACACTTGAGCAACTTTCAAATTTAGCTTCTGAGTGATATTTCAAGCAATAATGGAACGCCTCGGCACAACCACTGTCTCCCATTTGCAGAGGAAACTTTCATATTTTTCACCAATTTCTCAAAAACTTCCTTCTGCTTCTTCAATTTTTTTGAGCTATCCCCAAGCTTTTGTTGGAGAATCACTTAATTATATTTTATATATTGATATGAGCCAATTAGGATTCAATAATTATCTAGTAGTTATATAGAAATTGGAAACCTTAATGCTATATTTATCACAATCTATTTATTAATTTTAGTTATTCTATAACTTTTGTTCCTTATCAGTTAAATAAGTGATTGAATAAATTGCATATTTAAGTATTCTAATTGAACTAGGTTTCTAAGTATATAAGATATTAAAATATTATTTTTATATTTATCTACTTAAATGAAAATATATAACTGGATTTATTTTCATATTCTTGTGATTTATCTCACCCTATCTTTTATAAAGTCTATTTAAACTTAAAACTTATTTTGTCTTATCCATGTATAAGATAAATATTAAGTCATTAAGTTTAGAAAAACTTCTTGTACTATAAATAAGACAGGTAGTATTCCAAGAATTCTACGGACTTTGAAAGTAAAGATACTCAAGCATCAAAGAGCAAATCATTTATGAGTTGAGAGTTCAAAGAATTATTCAAAAGTCCTAGCCCGATCAAAATTCTATTTTTGAGAACGGCTCTGAGAAACTGAGCATTGTAGAAATCCATTGTGAGAGAGAACGGCATTTCGACGGCAAGATAAGGACTGGGTCCTTATTTCGATTTGTGGAATCAATCCGGGGACACTCGTGGAATGGACCAAGATTAAGACCGAAGTACTTGACTGCATTCCTTGACTAGTTGAAGAAGATATAAAATAGGAAAGTTTTATTATTGTTCTTAACTAAATTTTACTTTTTTTAAATTGCTGATAAAGTTTTAGATTAGGTCTAAAATTGTAATTTCAAAAAATTGAGACATGTGTAACATGTTCTAAATTAGTGAATTTATTTACCCGTGGCATGGGGGCCCGTGGATATTTTTCTTAGGAGTTTGCCACGCTATATATGGTGTTAATTAATATTTTAATTGCCTTATATAATAACTGTCTCGAAACTGTCAAAACGTTCAGTGAAATATTTTGACGTTCTACAAACTTTCATCAACATTATAACATTAAAGTGAATGTTGTGTTTTAAAAAAAAAATATATTTACAGACTTTCAGTAACAACCTATTCAACCCTCCCTTCTAGGTCGATTGTTATCTAGATTTAAAACTAACAATTGGTATCAGAGAGGGTTCACTTCTAGGAAGTGAGATCCTATAAATCTAGGTATGGACAGTGCTTCTTTTCGACCACCAGTCTTGGATGGAACAAACTATAATTATTGAAAAATTCATATGACTGTTTACATTCAAGCTTTATATGAAAAATCATGACATTCTATCATTAGAGGATATAGTCCTCCCACTATCATTGAAAATGATATTGAAATAGAAAAACCATATGAACAATGGGTTATTACTGATTTCAATAATGCTAGTTAGAATAGCAAAGCCTTGAATGCTATTTTTTGTTTTGTAAATGCTAATCAATTCAAACTAGTATCTAATTGCAGGATAGCAAAAGAAACTTGGGATATCCTACAAATCGCACATGAAGGAACATCTAAGGTGAAATCGTCTAAACTACAAATGCTCACCACAGAGTTTGAAAACCTACGCATGACAGACGATAAAGCATTCAAAGATTTTTATGCTCGGCTGTGTGACATATCAAATCAAGCACATTCCCTTGGAGAAAAATATTCAGAGCCAAAATTGGTCAGAAAGGTCTTACGATCTTTACCAAATAGGTTTCACTCCAAGGTGACCGCAATTGAAGAAAGCAAGGACATAGACGAAATCAAAATTGAAGAGTTGGTTGGGTCATTAACGACTTACGAACTAAACCTTGGCACAAGAAGGAAAGAAAAAGCTACATGCATAGCATTTCGAGTTGAGGAAGAAAAAGATGAATGCGAGGATAGTGATTCAGATATTGATATTGCATAAGTTACCAAACAGTTTGAAAATTTTTGAAACGATCTCAAAGATATAAATCAGCAAAAAATCAAGGATCATACAGAAAGAAATATCCTGACCAAAATAGACAGAGTTAATCAAATCCTCTAAAGAAAACAGAAAATCGTATCCAGTGCCATACTTGTGAAGGATATGGATACATTGCCTCTAAATGTGCTAACAATAAAAAGAAAACTTCTGGTAAAAAGGCCATGAATGTAACTTGGAGCGAGGACGAAGAATCAACCGATGATCAATCAGGAGATGGGAAAGTTTCTAATACTCAAGATATTTCATTTACAGCATGCTCTATTTCTAATTCTGAATTATCTGATCTTTTTCATGAACGTTCTGACATAGAACTGAATGTTGGAGCTGATTACATTAGGGTCAACCTAAAGGCTTTAACTACTGTATCCACTAAAGAACAAAGTTCTTACAATGATAAAATAACTCATTTCGAAATATTGTTGGCTGATAACAATAAACAATTGTGTGATTTGCAGGAAAAATTGAAACAAAGTAGGGAAGCAAACCAACAATTGACCTGTGGAGCTGCTCGACTGAACGAGGTGCTGAGCTATGGGAAAACCACCAATATCAGACATGGGTTAGAATATACTCAGTATGGAAAAGATCAAGAAGCAAAGAAAATTACGTTTGTCAAAGGAATAACAGAAATAGGTTCTGATATTCCAGATAACGTTCTAATGTCCACTAAATCTGTAATCAACGATCAGATGTTGAAAGAATTAAGAATTACAGAAACTGCTGACAAGGTAACCAAAGGTGAATCTAAAGGTAACATACTCTCATCTCCTACTTGTCCAACATGTGGTAAGATAGAACAAAAGCATGCTAACATCTCAAACCATCCACCTAAGCACAAGAAAATTATCTGGAGAACTAGCATGAACTTGAGAAACCTTTTACCAAATAAAAGAAGTCAAACTAAAATCCGACAAATATGGATGAAGAAAACTGACTTCAACTGTTATTTGGTTGATTTGGCATTCCATGCGTTTGTGACTAATTCTTGGTATTTCGACAGTGGATGCTCTAGGCATATGACAGGAAATCAATCACTCTTGTCCAATTTTAAAAACTATTTTGGGAGTCAAACCGTCACGTTTGGTGATGGTGTAAAAGGTAAAGTAATTGGGACTGGATCTATAATAATTAAATGCTCACCACCTTTAACAAATGTTCTTCTTGTTGAAGGCCTAAAAGCAAACCTAATTAGTGAGGGACAAATTTGTGATGATGATCTTATTGTTATTTTTAACCAAAAAATATGCACGGTTGTAAACAGTAAAGATATTGCTTGTTGACAGGAACTAGAGCTAGTGAAGATGCTATTTACTTGATCATAGTCTTTCATGTCTTGTAGCTAAAACTGATTCCACAGAACTATGGCATCAACGCTTGGGGCACCTTAATTATAAAGATCTGGTAAGATTAAGCTAAGGTAATGCTGTAAGAGGAATACCAAAATTGAAGGACAAATTTGAAGATATATGTGACCCATGTCAACTTGGTAAGCAAACTAGAGGATCACATAAACAGAACAATTATCTGGCCACCTCAAATGTCCTTGAATTAATACATATGGATCTAATCGGACCCATACAAGTCGAAAGCATTGGTGGAAAAAGGTACATTCTTGTGTGTATTGATGATTTTTCTAGCTATACCTGGGTTAGCTTCTTAAAAGTAAAATCTGACACATTTGAAAGATTCAAAATTTTATATGCTAAACTGATCATTGAAAAGGATAACCATGGATAAAAAATTGGTAGAATTAGGAGTGACCATGGCAAAGAATTTGAGAATACTAGTTTTTCTGACTTCTGTGAAAATAATGGTATCTTCCATGAATTTTCAGCTCCTAAGACACCAGAACAAAATGGGGTAGTTGAAAGAAAAAATAGAACTCTTCAAGAAATAGCCAGGGTAATGCTGAACAGTAGAAAATTACCCGTAAAATTGTGGGCTGAGGTAGTCAGTACTGCTTGTTATCTTTTGAACATGGTTACCATTAGGACAGGTATATCTCAAACACCTTATGAAATTTGGAAAGGCAGAAAACCTAATCTTAAGTATTTTCACACTTTTGGTAGCAAATGTTATATCCTAAATGATCGTGAACAAATAGGAAAAATGGATCCTAAAAGTGATAAATGGGTATTTTTGGGATATTTTGAAAATAGTCGGGCTTACCGGGTCTACAACATGCGTACTCAAAACATAATTGAATCAATAAATGTTGTAGTAGACGATGCTAATGATTTTGCTGAGTATTCACAGGAACAAGTCATTCAGACACTATCAGAAAAATCTGAGGCAAGAAGTGAACATTAGAACGTTGAAAAAGACACTGACGCAAGTCAGAACATTTCTAGAGACGTTGCCAAAACTAATACAACTAAGCAGACAGAAGAAATTGAACAGAATAATACTACAGCTGATAGTACACACACATTCGAAGATCAGAGCACTCGAAGGCGACCACCTACCTGGATACAAAAAGCACACCCGACAACTAATGCCATCAAGAATTGGGATAACGGTATAATGACTCGAAGGAAAGCTTCAAATGAGATAAGTCATGTGTGTTATATTTCTCATGCTGAACCAAAAAATGTGAAAGAGGCTTTAGAAGATGAATCATGGGTGTTAGCCATGCAAGAGGAACTTAACCAATTTGAAAGAAATAAGGTTTGGAATTTAGTCCCTCGACCAAACGATGCAAATGTAATAGGAACTAAGTGGGTTTATAAAAACAAATTTGATGAACATGGAACTATACTTAGGAACAAAGCCCGCTTAGTAGCCCAGGGATATAGTCAAATTGAAGGATTAGATTTTGAAGAAACATTTGCTCTTGTTGCTAGACTAGAGTCTATAAGACTTTTACTTGCTATTGCTTGCCAAATGAAATTTAAACTATTTCAAATGGATGTCAAAAATGCGTTTTTAAATGGCTATCTTAATGAGGAAGTTTATGTTGAACAACCTAAAGGTTTTGTTGATCCCCCATTTTTCAAACCATGTGTATAAACTTGAAAAAGCTCTTTATGGTTTAAAACAAGCTCCACGAGCTTGGTATGAACGTCTAACTACTTATCTTATTGAAAAGGGTACAATAGAGGGAGAGTTGACAGAACTCTTTTCATAAAACACTTAAAATTTGGTATAATTGTTGCTCAAATTTACGTTGATGACATTGTTTTTCGCTCAACTTCAGAAAAATAATCTACTGATCTCATAAACTTAATGAAAAAGGAATTTGAGATGAGCATGGTAGGAGAACTAACCTTCTTTCTTGGTCTGCAGGTTAAGCAAATGGGCAATGATATTTTCATATCTCAATCGAAAAATGCAAAAAATTTTATCAAAAAATTTGGTCTTGATAACTCCAAACCGATGAGAACACCTATGGCCACAAATTTAAAAATCACTAAAGATGAAAATAGAACATATGTTGATTCTAATCTCTATCGCAGCATGATTGGAAGTTTATTATATTTGACTGCTAGTCGACCTGATATTGCTTTTAGTGTAGGAGTTTGTGCTAGATATCAGGCGAAACCAAAAGAGTCACATGTGGCTACTGTAAAAAGAATAATTCGATATGTTCATGCCACTATTGATTATAGTTTGCTATACTCAAGTGATACTAACTCTCATTTAGCTGGTTTTAGTGATGCTGACTGGGCAGGTAATATTGATGATAGGAAAAGTACCACAGGAGGTTGTTTCTATCTGGGAAATAATCTCATAGCTTGGCTTAGTAGAAAATAGAATTCTATCTCACTATCTACAGCCGAAGCAGAATACATCGCAGCAGGTAGTTGTTGTACACAATTACTATGGATGAAGCAAATGCTGGATGATTACGATATCAAACAAAACTTTATCACTATGTTTTGCGATAATACTA
Source organism: Forsythia viridissima (assembly GCA_030279155.1). NCBI lineage: Eukaryota > Viridiplantae > Streptophyta > Magnoliopsida > Lamiales > Oleaceae > Forsythia > Forsythia viridissima. The sequence continues at coordinate 2,562,012 of CM059044.1, read as the reverse complement.
GTGCCATCAGTCTATCAAAAAATCATGTTCAACATTCAAGAACAAAACACATAGATATTAGGCACCATTTCATTAAAGATCTAGTAGAGAGTAAAATCATCACAATCGAACACATACAGATTGAAAATCAACTAGCTGACTTATTTACTAAAGCTCTGGATACTAATAGATTAGAAAATCTAATAAAAGCTTTAGGGATATGTATCATTGTCTAAATGTGTTGTCTTTGTTCATATAAAAAAAAAAAAAACAAACAAAAACACAAAACAAAAAAAATATTTTTATTTTTTATATATTTGCACATACTCTTGAGTTAATTATGCAAGAAATACTGATTTTCAAATGTGTTATTGCTTTTATCATAAAATTTGAAAATATAGTTTGAATCTCCGTATATTCATCTCTTGTTTATGCACTTTATAGATGTCGAAATTGGATTGATAATTTCCTGACAAATTATGTATTATACCATCTGATTTACTGACTAAATATGGATTGAAGACCTATGGTTAGTATCTATGTCTTTCGACACCATAATATTCTGTCATGTTAAACAAGCTGGTATATTTGAAGGAGGGCTACCTTTCTCTGGATGATGAGAAGCCATCTTTGATAACATAAAAAAAATCATGAGAAAAGGGCTGCCGTCTTGAAAGTGTGAAAGTCACTTCTTATATACTTAACTGGCTATGCAAACACAAAATAAATGTATAAATTCTTCAAATAAAAAAAACAGAAAAAGAAAAAGCCAGAGTTGAAATAAAAAAAATATATATTTCACTTACGCTTGACAGGTCAAATATTCTTTTTCATAAAAGGACAATTAAAGACGATGTTTGGTTTGAAACTCTATTCTATAAAAGGTTATGTGATTTAGAGGGTGGTGCTGATTTGTCTCGATATTATTGATCTTATTTTGATTATTTATTCACACACTATACTCCTCTTCATGATTAATATATGAGATTTTGAATTATATTAACAATTTTTTATGATCAGGGCTGACCAGAAAGATGATTGGGATTTCTTCACAGTTGCTCATGATTTTTGCATCTATATTTAAAAAAAAAATTAAAAAAAAAATGTTTTTTTTTTTAATTATTTTTTGTTTGCATTCAAATTATTTTAGAATTAGAAGTCTTATTTTCATGTCCCACTTTAAAAAGTGTCCATTCTTGAAAAGAGTCCATTCTTAAAAAGAGTTTATTTACATTCATTTAGCAAATAGGTTCTTATATCTTCTTCTTCCTCTTTTCTTTTCAAAACCCTAAACCCCAAATTTCTCTTGTAAATTTCTTGATTTCTTTTGATATAACTTGATATTACAAGAGTGTTTAGGAAATAATCAATGGCAAGGTAAAAAACCACCACTCACCACCCGGAGATTCGCTGTAGGTCAACCACAGCTGTTCCTCCGGCGTCCACACCACCACCGGCACCAGTGGTTTCGCCTCCACCGCCTGCAACACCTGCTTTACTACTGCCACTTGCTCCATCTTCTTCGGCTCCTCAACCAACAGCCACCACCAATGAAGTTTCCTCCACGGCCGCCATTCTCACGTGAGTTACGAGTCAGGAAGAGCTTGATGAGGATACGGGTTCAGATCATGGAACTGGGTCTTAATCTGGCAGTGAGTCTGAAGACAGTTCGAGGGAGTCTCCACAAACTGAGCATCTTGAAGAAGAACAACAAAAATCGGGTTCAGATTTTGCAGATAAAAATGTTGAAGAAGAAGAAGAGTCCATGAATGAGGAAGATGACAACTTAAGTACTGAAGAATCTGTCCCTGTCAGGCTCTCACGCACACAGAAGGGTAAACAGAAAATTGATGAATGTTCGACCGTTGCTGATATTCCCACTGAACATCAGAACGTTGGGCACCCATCCTCTGATGTTCCAACTTCAGTGATCCATCCTCAATTGTTCGAACAAAGTTTGCTCCGTAAAGGTAACCACGTCTTCACTCCTCTGAATTACAAATTTGGAACTCATGATGTACATGCTCAATTTTACAAATTTATTTCAAATAGGGATTTTGTGATGGAATTTAATGTCAGAGAGGATGTCCTTAGAGAGGCTAATCTTGTTGAGTTAATTGAGTATTGGGGTATACAAAAATTGTTGGGTTGGACTAGGAGACCTTGTGAAACATTAATCAAAGAATTCTTGGCTAATATTTCTCAATAGATTAAACACCCGGGTAATAATTTTAGGTGGTCAGTTTATGTTAGGGGTCGGCTAGTACCATTTAGTCATTCTAATCTTCGTCCTTGGCTTGGATTACCACTCATAATTGAAGGAATGGATGATGAATTTGAAGCAGCCACTGATACTTTGGCCTTAGAACTCACTAGAAATCCTTGGCCTACGGGCAAAATGACTGCCGCATTGCTAACCTCTAAGTATAAGGTGCTTCACAAAATTGCCTTGTACAACATTGATCCAATTCAGCATAGGTCAGACATTAGGATGGATAAGGTTGAGTTTTTGTACAAACTGGGCACCCTCTACCCGCTGGATATTGCTACAATTATTTTTGACAAAATTGTGTTCACGGCGACCTGTCAAGCACACTCCAGAATGTTGCCTTTTCCTGGTTTACTTCATGCCTATCTCCAGCATAACAATGTTCCTATACTTCAGAGTGACACTTTCACCGCACAAATTCCGATCCTTCGTCCTTCAAAGAAAGTCACTAAGAGACCAACGCCCCTGCAAGACCAACCCTTTCTGAAGATCACACCAGTTTTCTTGAAACTCAGGTGAGGGATTTAACTTCTTTGGTCAATACACTATCTGATAATTTTGAGCGTCATCACAGATTCATAAGGGCTTTACTTGTGGCCTTGGCCGAGCGGACTGGAATTCCTATACCAGAAGAATATCAAGATGCTGCTATGAATCCTCCTCAAAATCTTGATATTGGTCCTGATAGAACTCAACATCCTGACGCTGGTCTTGAGCATTCTCCACGTACTGACCTTGATGCTGACATGTCTCCACATCCAGATGCTGCTCCTTTGCCTTCGTCCACCAAGCGCAAGAAGAGAACCCAGACTGGTGGTTCAAAAAAGAGGACCCGCAAGAGTGGTTAACACTAAGTATTATGTGGTTGGTTGTTTTCTCCATTTTGCCTTGGAACCTTCTTTAAATTAGTTTCTTTCATTGCTTTTGGTCTCTCTTTATTACAAAAAGGGGGAGTGGTAGGATGCTTTTGCTTGATTAGGAATTGCTTTTGCTTGGTAATTAGGAATTGCTTGAAATTAAATAGCTTGCATTGATTTTAATGAATCTCTCATGTTCTTGAATCCAATTTGCCTGCTTGCTCACCTCAAATATAACTTGATATAAGTTTTGTAATTAAGAGATGCCAAAGGGGGAGATTGTTGGAGAATCCAGTTTTTGGCATACTTAATTATATATTATATATTGATATGAGTCAATTAGAATTCAATGATTATCTAGTAGTTGTATGGAAATTGGAAACCTTAATGCTACATTTATCACAATCTATTTATCAATTTTAGTTATTCTAAGACTCTTGTTCCTTATCAGTTAAATAAGTGGTTGAATAAATTGCATGTTTAAGTATTCTAATTGAACTAAGTTTCTAAGTAGATATGATATTAAAATATTATCTTTATATTTATCTACTTAACTGAAAATATATAATTGGATTTATTTTCATATTCTTGTGATTTATCTCACCTTATCTTTTATAAAGTCTATTTAAACTTAAAGACTTATTTTGTCTTATCCATGTATAAGATAAATATTAAGTCATTAATTTTAGAAAAACTTCTTGTACCATAAATAAGACTGGTGATATTCCAAGAATTCTACACACTTTGAAAGCAAAGATACTCAAGCATCAAAGAGCAAATCATTTATGAGTTGAGAGTTCAAATAAATATTCAAAAGTCCTAGCCCGATCAAAATTCTATTTTTGAGAACGGTTCTGAGAAATTGAGCGTTGTAGAAATCTATTGTGAGATAGAATGGCATTTCGACGGCAAGATAAGGACTGGGTCCTTATTCCGATTTGTGGAATCAATCTGGAGACACTGTGGAATGGACCAAGATCAAGACCGAAGTACTTGATTGCATTCCTTGACTAGTTGAAGAAGATATAAAACAGAAAAATTTTATTATTGTTCCTAACTAAGTTTTACTTTTTGTAAATTGTTGATAAAGTTTTAGATTAGGTCTAAAATTGTAATTTCAAAAAGTTGAGACGTGTGTAACCTGTTCTAAATTAGTGGATTTCTTTACCCGTGGCATGGGGGCCCGTGAATGTTTCTCTTAACGGCTTACCACACTATATCTAGTGTTAATTAATATTTTAATCGTCTTATATAATAACTGTCTCGAAACTGTTAAAACGTTTAGTGAAATGTTCTGACGTTCCACAAACTTTCATCAACATCAGAACATTAAAGTAAATGTTGTGTTTTAAAAAAAAATATTTACAGACTTTCAGTAACAACCTATTCAACCCCCCCCCCCCCCCCCCCCCTTATAGGTTGAATGTTATCTAGATTTAAAACTAACAACAATGGCAAATTGTTCAATTTTTCCTCCTGTCAGTACCGGTCCATCATCTTCTTCCTCCAACAATGCTTCTTCCACACTCACTATATCTTCTATGTTGAGTAATAAATAATCACCTTTGTCACTCAAAATGGATGCATAATTGTGGTGGAGCTGATGGATTGGTCAAATAATGGGGAAATTTTTTATCAATTAGGGTTAAATGGGATTTCTTGATTTGAGCATTTGTTTGTTTAAAGATGGTAAGAAATGTTATTTCTATGTTTTAGATTTCCTGTTTCTTTCTCTCTCTCTCTTTTTTTTTTTAATTTATCTACATGGCATATTTTAACAGATTTTTAAGCCACCTAAACTTCCATCCGCCACGTGGCATTTTTCGTTAAGTTTAATTGATGAAAATGAGTCGGGTGATGGATGAGTAATGGTTTAAGATAGTTGGGTGAGCAACAGGTAATACTTGAAAGTTGGGTGATCAAGTGGTAATGTTAGGTAAAGTTCGGTGATTATTTATTAAATTTACTCTAAGTGAAATTATTGGAATAGGATTTAAGGCTGCATTGATTATTAGGGTTCCTGAAAATGAATTGGAATTTGGATTAGATTTGGGAATTTGGATTAATTTACAAATCTTCCCTCAAAATGAATTGCAATAGGATAATTTTAATTGGATCAATAATTTTAATAGGATTTAAATAAATGGAATATGTTTATTACTATATTTTTTTTAACAGCATTCAACAGAACATATGATCGGATTGGAGGTGTAATTTGCACAGAGGATTTTCAAAGATTTAGAGATAGATCGAAATTTTTGCCGAATAGTCTGTAACTGAATTCAGTGGCTGAATCCAATGGTGTGGCCGCCTCCGGTTAATGCCACCATTTCTTGGACGGAGAAGTTCTTAGATGCGAACTTGGCTGTCATTTGGTCTACGGTTTGGTTAGCCCTAGCTAGGTTTCGTTCGACTTGGGCAGCCTATGAAACAAGCCCATCTTTGCATCCCAGTCGGACTTTATAATGTGGTCCACCGGTCATGGTGACAAGGTTGCGGGTGGCGATAGCGAGGATGATGGCGCAGGAGACGATACATGGACAATAGAGTTCTCGGGCAGTCTTGATGTGGGAAATAAGGTCAAATGCATCACCGACTAGAGAATGGTTGATTTCAGCGTCCATCTAAGCAGTGTTCGAGGCGGAGGACTTGACGAGAATGGAAGCGTCGCAGCCAATGACGATACAATCGTGGAAGAAGACACGGAAGGTGGCAGCCGCCGTGGTGGGAAATAGGGTTTACTTGGTATGAACCATCTGTGTTACAATATCTTGAAAATGAGGGCATGTTTTTGCATAATAATCCAATGTGAGGGTTGATTCAAGGAGGGAAATGGAAGAGATGGATGTAAGCAAAAGGATGAACAGTAATGGTAATGCCATGGCTAGAGAGAGGATGACAGATCAACAGAACGACTTGCAATTCCTCTCTTACTAGAAGAATGGAGAGTATGACAGGTAAAAACAAAGACGATTGAGCAAATTGAATGGATTGTTGTGGTTAATAGATTTCTTAGGAGAAACATATGTGAGGTCGGTATTTGTAGGTTTGCATAAGCTTGTGGCCGTACAAGATTTGTAAAGGTGTGGATGCACAATGTTGCGACCGTGGATCTTCGTCAAATGTATGATCTTTGATCCACGTTTAGTTTGTGAAAAATCAAGGATATATGTTTAAACATTGAATTGATTGCACGATTATTCGTCTTAGCCACAACATATTTGATGATCGATGTATTTTGACCGGCCTAACAATATTCAAAAATATTTAGGGTTTGTTCATTGGAGTTTAAAAGTAATTTTTTAGAAAATTTTGAAAATAAATTGTTACGTGCTTGTCTGGAATCAATAAAATGTAGATTTAGCTAAAACGATTTTTACTATACAAGTTAAATGGGCCCACAATTTCTGAAAAGCTGAATATGAAACAGTAGCTGGATTTACATTCCTAACCTGCAAATTTGTTCCCATATTTTGAAGTTAGATTTACAAGTTTATAAATGGGGGCATTTTTGTCAATGTTAACGAAGTCATAGTCAACAATTGCTACAAAATTGTCAAGATATGGCCGCCCTTATTTGAAATGTGTGAATTTTTTGCAATATTTTAATACTTTTTGTTGTGGGTCAAATAATTTAATTTGTATTTTATTGATTTCGGACAAGCACCAAGATATGTAGTTGAAAAATTGATAAAAGTTGTAAGACCCATAAAATGCGTAATTGAAAATGTATTTGTGAAAAAAAAAAGAGGAAAAAAATTGTTACTCAAGTAAAAATGTGCAAACATAAATAAGGAAAATTGGTGCAAATGGTCCCTAATATCTTTCCTCGGTACGAAAATGGTCCATAATATTTATTTTTTGGCACAGAAGTCACTAACCTACGTGTTTTGGTGCGCACTTTGTCTTTATTTGATTAAAAGGATAAATATGTCCTTTTTTTTTAATTAGACAAGTTTTCAATTGGATTCCTAACCTTTGCAAAAAGTACTAATAAGTCCGATACTTTTATTTTTTATAAAAAAAATTAAAAGAAACTAACAAATTGATAATATACTAAATTATTTTGTATATTTTACGAACTATTATAAAATAATTAAAATTTAAGCTCATAATTATTAACAAACGTGTTAATTAAAATTATTTTATTATTATTAAGTATTCATATTATTTAAAATTTAAACTTTAATTTTATTTTTACAACATAAAAAGAAAAATAACTTTATCACAAAAATTATATTAACTACAAAAATTAGAGCTCAAATTGTATTCTTCATATTTTAATTTTTCGTTCAAAAATAAAGAATATATAATGTGTAAATTAATTTTTGTTATTATTTTTATGTTTAAAAATAATAATAAAATTGGTTCAATGTCAAAAAATTATATACGTTATTTTGTTATTTATTTAACTTAATTTTTATTCAAGTTTTTCGCATCGTATAACAATTACATATACCTAAAGTGAAATAATTTTATATTTTTTTATGAAAATTTTATTTGACACGACTATATTAATATATTTAATATACTAAATTAAATATTTTTTTAATAAATGTATCGGACCTATTTGTACATTTTGCAAAGGTTAGAAATCTAATTGCTATTTTTTAATTAAAACTAAAGATATTTTTTTTTTCTTTTTTCATTAAATAAGAATCAGTTGCGTATCAAAACACATATGTTACGGACTATTGTATCAAAAAAACAAAGGTTAGATACCATTTTTGTACTAAGGGCAAATGTTAGGGGACCATTTGCGCCAATTTATCCATAAATAAATAAGAAGTTCAGGATATATTGCACGGAAATAAATGTGAAGAACAAAAGAATAAAAGGGATAAAAGTAGAGGATCCCAGCTGCAGGTTTCCCTAAATTTTTTGGGAGAACTATTTTAATGTTGAGTGAAAAATGATTTCTATATTTATTTTTTGTTTAAAATGTATTCCTTGTTGGCCAAATGTGAAATTTTCTCGTAAGGTTAATTCAACTCAGTTCTGTTTTCGATTTTTACAATAGAAATAATATGCATATTATTTTATAAAACAATTAGAGTCCAAGTATTAAGCAAATAACTTCTTTACATAACATGAACGCGATAAACTAATACAATAGTGCAAGAATCATTGAACAGAAAATGTTGACTGACGAGCATGATGCAGCTATATTTATATATTAATCAAGGGCAAGAATGTGTAAAACTGGGCCAGGGCCATGGCCAGCCCAGCCCAATTTCACATGCCGTCCGCCCCATTCCGGTCCAACCCGCTCATTTGCCACCTCTAGTAATGGCTATTGATTTGGAGTACAAATTTATCCACATTTGATTTCTAAAAATATCATGTGCTTAATTAGACTTATAGATGCAATCAAGCGTTCATATTTGGACTGTGAAAGGCGGTTAAAAATCATTATGGGTATTGCTAAGGGACTTTTTTTATGAAAAATATTGACTTAAAATCATTCACCGGGATCTCAAAACTAGCAATATTCTCTTTGTTCGACGAACAGGTGAACCCCAAAATTTGGTATGGCAAAATTTTTTGTACAAGATGAAATTCAGGGCAACACTAGAAGGATTGCAGGTACCTAGTGAGTATTTTACCGTATCTTTACAAAATTTTATAATGAAATGGTGCAAACTGGTTATTGCAGTGGATATATGGAACCATAATATGTAATCTATGGCCAATCCTCAACTAAATCCGACGTGTTTAGCTTTGGCGTGCTAGTTTTAGAAATTGTAACTGGTCAGAGAATCAACAGCCACCAAAATGGTGATGGCGTAGAGACCATACTTAATTTTGTAAGTATTAAATATGAAAAACAATTATGTACATAATGTTGAAAAATGTACTCGAACAAATCAAATTGTCACAGGCTTGGAAAAATTGGCAGGAAGGAACAAGTGAAAATATTATTGATCCTACATGGAGGGCTAGTTCTAGTTGCTTGTGTGACACTGTGAGATGCATTCATATCAGTTTGCTATGTGTTCAAGAAAACGTGGCTGATAGACCAACAATTGGATCCGTAGTTCTCAAGCTCACTAGCTTCTGTACTACTTTGCCGGTACCTTTACAACCTGCATTTTTTGTGTCTAGTTATATGGATCCTGAAAATTTAAATCGAAAAGGTTACAATTGAAGAGTATCGGATATCAAAGCACCCTTGGAAGGTATCAAAACACATGTAATTTCTATTCATTATAAGCATAATTGTGTCCTCATTTGATCTCTCACAGTGTCATCTGCCTAACTGGACTTGTAGATCCAATCAAGCGACGATGTTTGGATTGGGATAGACGCTACAAAATCATAGGGGGTTTTGCTAGGGGAGTTCTTTATTTGCACGAAGAATCACTACAAGACGGAAGACTTTTACCGACTAAATAATTAGTCGGCATTATTGTAAGCCCGTCGGCGAACATTATCTTGGACTGAAATTTTTTAGTCGGCAAGTTAGTCGGGGAAAGCCTGTCGGCGAATCAAATACCGACTACAAAATTGTTTAGTCGGTAAATTGTATATCACCGACTAAAATATTCTTTAGTCGGTAAACATTAAATACGACTAAAATTTATTTGGTCGGTAAATAGTTTCACCGACTAGAATATTCGTTAGTCGGTAAATTGTATCTAAGACTAAAATTCTTTTGGTCGGTGTTATATTCGCCGGCTAAAACATTTTTAGTCGGTAGAAGTCAACACCGACTAAAATTTTTAGTCGGTGTTATATTCGTCGACTAATAAAATTTTGGTTGGTAAAATTCATCGCCGACTAATATATATAGTCGACTAAATTCTATTGTAGTAGTCAAAAATGGTCTCGGACAAAAAAAATTTTAGTTGGGAAAAGGTAGATTCGACCTAAAATTTTGTGGCTGATGCAATTCGGCAGTATTTGTAGACCAAAACTAACATGACGTGTTCCAGTTACTTATCGAGACCAAGAATTGTTGAGTGCAGATAAATAGAAAACTCCTCTTCCTTGAGAAAGAATTGAAACTCTAATCTCTTTAATGCTAGGACCATTCCATATAACAATAATAATAATAATAATAATAATAATAATAATAATAATAATAATAATAATGCTTAAATATTAAATAACAATTTGTTTAGTGTTCACGTCTTTACTTTTTAAAATTTGTCTTTGAGTCGTAGAAAGGTTAGTGCAAAAAATATTTAAAATAATAATAATTATAAAGATTCTTAGCACATAAAATAGTGTAGAAAGAGAATAATAGTTAATCACGTTTGCAAATTGTGCCACCAAACTTTGATTTACATTTGAGGCACAAAGTTTGGAAAAGGTTTTTTTGGTTCTATTACTACAAATTTTATTTTCAGTATGTGTTTCATAATTATAAAAAGGGGGGAAATTAAAAATTAATAAATAAAATAAAATAATATTAATATTAATAAATCCTTATATTCATTAATTCTTTTAATTTGCTCACTTCATTATTGACAAAAAATTTGATTACTTTTGCGTGAGTGTCTATTTGTATTTTTAGTCCATTGTTTGTTTTGAGCAATTTACTTATTTTAGAAATTTTTTACATATGTACAATTATTAATTGTGATATATATATATATATATATATATATATATATATAGACAAATTTACATACGTACAATTATTAATTGTGATATATATATAGACAAATTTACATATGTACAATTATTTCTCTGCTTTTGAATTTTCTAGTTTAAGAATGACATTCCGTGAAGATTGAAAAAACAAATGAATTATTTGTTGACTCTTCCAGGTTTAATTTTCTCATAAGATTAATTCAACTCAGTCTAATAGTCAATTTTTACGAGAAGAAAAAAATATGTATATTATTTTATAAATAATTATAGTCCAAATATTGAGCAAATAATTTTATAGTCGGTATTTGATTTGTCGACAGGCTTTCCCCGACTGACTTGCCGACTAAAAAATTTCAGTCCGAGATAATGAAAAAAAATCTTTATTGTATATTATCTCGGACTGAAATTTTTTAGTCGGCAAGTTAGTTTGGTAAAGCCTGTCGGCAAATCAAATACCGACTACAAAATTATTTAGTCGGTAAATTGTATATCACCGACTAAAATATTCTTTAGTCGGTAAACATTAACTATGACTAAAATTTATTTGGTCGGATATAACAAACTCATTGAGGGATCATTTGTTGACAAAGGTTGATCACAATCACCCAACCTATTGTTTGATGGTCTTGATTTGTGTCCTCGAATAGGTGAAATTTTTATTTCAAAGCTCCTGGACACACAAAATGAAGGCTGTAAAGGCACTGGTAGAGTCATAGAGAAGTTAGTGAGCATCAGAACTATTGATGTCATTGTAGGTCTGTCAGCTGCATCTTCTTGAACACATAACAAACCGATATTAATGCATTGCATAATGTCACTCAAGGATCCTGAACAAGTCCTCAATGCAGGTTCTATTACATTTGTTGCTCTTCCTTCGTGCCAGTTTCTCCAATCCTACGAGAATTTGACAAATACATTATTCAACATTATCATTGGTTTCTTTAAATCAACTAATTTTTTTTTTTTTTTTTACTAATACTTACACAACTTAGGAGGTTCTCCACATTCTCCCCATTTCGGAAACTATTGAATTTTTGACCACTTACGATTTCCAGAACTAGGACGCCAAAGCTGAAACCGTCTGATTTAGTAGAGAATTGTCCGCGCATTAAGTACTCAGGTGCCATATATCCACTGAAACATAATCAAATTTCAAATGTCTGCAGCACTTCATATTATTGCATGTCATGCATGACAATAATAATATGAAACCAGGCATTTTTGCCAAAAACTTACTAGGTTCCTACTATCCTGCTGGTATTGCCTTGAGTTTCATCGTGGACAAATAACCATGCCATGCCAAAATCTGATATTTTGGCCTTCATCTCTGTATCCAACTAGACATTGCCAGCTTTGAGGTAGCGGTGAATGATCTTGAGTCGAGAGTCTTCGTGCAAATAAAGAACTCCCCTAGCAACACTCCCTATGATTTTGTAGCGTCTATCCCAATCCAAATATCGTCGCTTGATTGGATCTACAAGTCCAGTTAGGCATACGACATTTTGAGAGATCAAATGAGGACACAATTATGCTTATAATGAATAGAAATTACAAGTGTAGCCAGTTTATTGTAAGAAATATTATATACTTCAAATAGAATGTTACCAAATAAGAAGTGGTCAAGACTCCCATTATCGACAAATTCATATATAAGAAGCCGCTCGTTTCCTTTTAAAGAGAAACCTAAGAGCCTAACTAGATTCATGGACTTGTAGATCTCTCATATTTGATCTCTCACAGTGTCATATGCCTAACTGGACTTGTAGATCCAATCAAGCGACGATGTTTGGATTGAGATAGACGCTACAAAATCATAGGGGATGTTGCTAGGGGAGTTCTTTATTTGCACGAAGAATCACTACAAGAAGGAAGACTTTTACCGACTAAACAATTAGTCGGCAATATTGTAATCCCGTCGGCGAACATTATCTCGGACTGAAATTTTTTAGTCGGCAAGTTAGTCGGGGAAAGCCTGTCGGCGAATCAAATACCGACTACAAAATTATTTAGTCGGTAAATTGTATATCACCGACTAAAATATTCTTTAGTCGGTAAACATTAACTACGACTAAAATTTATTTGGTCGGTAAATAATTTCATCGACTAGAATATTTGTTAGTCGGTAAATTGTATTTAAGACTAAAATTCTTTTGGTCGGTGTTATATTCGCCGGCTAAAACATTTTAAGTCGGTTGAAGTCAACACCGACTAAAATTTTTAGTCGGTGTTATATTCGCTGACTTACAAAATTTTGGTTGGTAAAATTCATCGCCGACTAATATATATAGTCGACTAAATTCTATTGTAGTAGGCAAAAATGGTCTCGGACAAAAAAAAATTTAGTCGGGAAAAGGTAGTTTCGAACTAAAATTTTGTGGCTGATGCAATTTCGGCAGTATTTGTAGACCAAAACTAACATGACGTGTTCCAGTTACTTATCGAGACCAAGAATTGTTGAGTGCAGATAAATAGAAAACTCCTCTTCCTTGAGAAAGAATTGAAACTCTAATCTCTTTAATGATGGGACCATTCCATATTTCTCCTATAATAATAATAATAATAATAATAATAATAACAATAATAATAATGCTTAAATATTAAATTACAATTTGTTTAGTGTTCACGTCTTTACTTTTTAAAATTTGTCTTTGAGTCGTAGAAAGGTTAGTGCAAAAAATATTTAAAATAATAATAATTATAAAGATTCTTAGCACATAAACTAGTGTAGAAAGAGAATAATATTTAATCACGTTTGCAAATTGTGCCACCAAACTTTGATTTACATTTGAGGCACATAGTTTGGAAAGGGTTTTTTTAGTTCTATTACTACAAATTTTATTTTCAGTATGTGTTTCGTAATTATAAAAAGGAGAAATTAAAAATTAATAAATAAAATAATATAATATTAATATTAATAAATCCTTGTATTCATTAATTCTTTTAATTTGCTCACTTCATTATTGACAAAAAATTTGATTACTTTTGCGTGAGTGTCTATTTGTATTTTTAGTCCATTGTTTGTTTTGTGCTATTTACTTATTTTAGAAATTTTTTACATATGTACAATTATTAATTGTGATATATATATATATAGACAAATTTACATACGTACAATTTTTAATTGTGATATATATATAGACAAATTTACATACGTACAATTATTTCTCTGCTTTTGTATTTTCTAGTTTAAGAATGACATTCCGTGAAGATTGAAAAAACAAATGAATTATTTGTTGACTCTTCTAGGTTTAATTATCTCATAAGATTAATTCAACTCAGTCTAATAGTCAATTTTTACGAGAATAAAAAAATATGTATATTATTTTATAAATAATTATAGTCCAAATATTGAGCAAATAATTTTATAGTCGCTATTTGATTTGCCGACAGGCTTTCCCCGACTGACTTGCCGACTAAAAAATTTCAGTCTGAGATAATGAAAAAAAATCTTTAGTGTATATTATCTCGGAATGAAATTTTTTAGTCGCCAAGTTAGTCGAGGAAAGCCTGTCGGCAAATCAAATACCGACTACTAAATTATTTAGTCGGTAAATTGTATATCACCGACTAAAATATTCTTTACTCGGTAAACATTAACTAAGACTAAAATTTATTTGGTCGGATATAACAAACTCATCGAGTGATCATTTGTTGACAAAGGTTGATCACAATCACCCAACCTATTCTTTGATGGTCTTGATTTGTGTCCTCGAATAGGTGAAATTTCCGTTTCAAAGCTCCTGCACACACAAAATGAAGGCCATGAAGGCACTGGCAGAGTCATAGAAAAGTTAGTGAGCATCAGAACTATTGATGTCATTGTAGGTCTGTCAGCTGCATCTTCTTGAACATATAACAAACCGATATTAATGCATCGCATAATGTCACTCAAGGATCCTGAACAAGTCCTCAATTCAGGATCTATTACATTTGTTGATGTTCCTTCGTGCCAGTTTCTCAAAGCCTACGAGAATTTCACAAATACATTATTCAACATTTGATCTCCAAGCCTAAAGAAACCAATGATAATGTTGAATAATGTATTTGTCAAATTCTCGTAGGCTTGGAGAAACTGGCACGAAGGAACAACAACAAATGTAATAGATCCTGCATTGAGGACTTATTCAGGATCCTTGAGTGACATTATGCGATGCATTAATATCGGTTTGTTATGTGTTCAAGAAGATGCAGCTGACAGACCTACAATGACATCAATAGTACTGATGCTCACTTAATTCTCAATGACTCTGCCAGTGCCTTCACGGGCTTCATTTTGTGTGTCCAGGAGCTTTGAAACGGAAATTTCACCTATTCGAGGACACAAATCAAGACCATCAAACAATAGGTTGGGAGATTGTGATCAACCTTTGTCAACTAATGATACCTCAATGAGTTTGTTATATCCGACCAAATAAATTTTAGTCGTAGTTAATGTTTACTGACTAAAGAATATTTTAGTCGGTGATATACAATTTACCGACTAAATAATTTTGTAGTCGGTATTTGATTTGCCGACAGGCTTTACCCGACTAACTTGCCGACTAAAAAATTTCAGTCCGAGATAATATACAATAAAGATTTTTTTTCATTATCTCGGACTGAAATTTTTTAGTCGGCAAGTCAGTCGGGGAAAGCCTGTCGGCAAATCAAATACCGGCTATAAAATTATTTGCTCAATATTTGGACTATAATTATTTGTAAAATAATATACATAATTTTTTCTTCTCGTAAAAATTGACTATTAGATGAGTTGAATTAATCTTATGAGAAAATTAAACCTAGAAGAGTCAACAAATAATTCATTTGTTTTTTCAATCTTCACGGAATGTCATTCTTAAACTAGAAAATACAAAAGCAGAGAAATAATTTTACATATGTAAATTTGTCTATATATATATCACAATTAATAATTGTACGTATGTAAATTTGTCTATATATATATATATATATATATATATATATATATATATATATATATATATATATATATATATATATATCACAATTAATAATTGTACATATGTAAAAAATTTCTAAAATAAGTAAATAGCTCAAAACAAACAATGAACTAAAAATACAAATAGACACTCACGCAAAAGTAATCAAATTTTTTGTCAATAATGAAGTGAGCAAATTAAAAGTATTAATGAATACAAGGATTTATTAATATTAATATTGTTTTATTTTATTTATTAATTTTTAATTTCCCCCCTTTGTAGTAATAGAACCAAAAAAACTCTTTCCAAACTTTGTGCCTCAAATGTAAGTCAAAGTTTAGTGGCACAATTTGCAAACGTGATTAACTATTATTCTCTTTCTATACTAGTTTATGTGCTAAGAATCTTTATAATTATTATTATTTTAAATATTTTTTGCACTAACCTTTCTACGACTCAAAGACAAATTTTAAAAAGTAAAGACGTGAACACTAAACAAATTGTAATTTAATATTTAAGCATTATTATTATTATTATTATTATTATTATTATTATAGGAGAAATATGGAATGGTCCCATCATTAAAGAGATTAGAGTTTCAATTCTTTCTCAAGGAAGTGGAGTTTTCTATTTATCTGCACTCAACAATTCTTGGTCTCGATAAGTAACTGGAACACGTCATGTTAGTTTTGGTCTACAAATACGGCCGAAATTGCATCAGCCACAAAATTTTAGTCCGAATCTATCTTTTCCCGACTAAATTTTTTTTTTTGTCCGAGACCATTTTTGCCTACTACAATAGAATTTATTCGACTGTATATATTAGACGGCGAAGAATTTTACCAACCAAAATTTTGTTAGTCGGCGAATATAACACCGACTAAAAATTTTAGTCGGTATTGACTTCTACCGACTAAAAATGTTTTAGCCGGCGAATATAACACCGACCAAAAGAATTTTAGTCTTAGATACAATTTACCGACTAATGAATATTCTAGTCGGTGAAATTATTTACTGACCAAATAAATTTTAGTCGTAGTTAATGTTTACCGACTAAAGAATATTTTAGTCGGTGATATACAATTTACCGACTAAATAATTTGGTAGTCGGTATTTGATTCGCAGACAGGCTTTCACCGACTAACTTGCCGACTAAAAAATTTCAGTCCGAGATAATGTTCGCCGACGGGCTTACAATATTGCCGCCTAATTGTTTGGTCGGTAAAAGTCTTCCGTCTTGTAGTGATTCTTCGTGCAAATAAAGTACTCCCCTAGCAACACCCCCTATGATTTTGTAGCGTCTATCCCAATCCAAACATCGTCGCTTGATTGGATCTACAAGTCCAGTTGGGCATATGACACTGTAAGAGATCAAATGTGAGAGATCTACAAGTCCAGGAATCTAGTTAGGCTCTTAGGTTTCTCTTTAAAAGGAAGCGAGCGGCTTTTTATATATGAATTTGTCGATAATGGGAGTCTTGACCACTTATTATTTGGTAAAATTCTATTTGAAGTATATAATATTTCTAACAATAAACTAGCTAGACATGTAATTTCTATTCATTATAAGCATAATTGTGTCCTCATTTGATCTCTCAAAGTGTCGTATCCTAACTGGACTTGTGGATCCAATCAAGCGACGATGTTTGGATTGGGATTGATGCTACAAAATCATAGGGGGTGTTGCTAGGGGAGTTCTTTATTTGCACGAAGACTCTCGACTCAAGATCATTCTCCGCGACCTCAAAGCTGGCAATGTCTTGTTAGATACAGAGATGAAGGCCAAAATATCAGATTTTGGCATGGCATGGTTATTTGTCCAAGATGAAACTCAAGGCGATACCAGCAGGATAGTAGGAACCTAGTAAGTTTTTGGCAAAAATGCCTGGTTTCATATTATTATTGTCAAGCATGACAAGCAATAATATGAAGTGCTGCAAACATTTTAAATCTGATCATGTTTCAGTGGATATATGGCACCTGAGTACTTAATGCACGGACAATTCTCTACTAAATCAGACGGTTTCAGCTTTGGCGTCCTAGTTCTGGAAATCGTAAGTGGTCAAAAAATCAATAGTTTTCGAAATGGGGAGAATGTGGAGAACCTCCTAAGTTGTGTAAGTATTAGTAAAAAAAAGAATTTTTTTTAGTTGATTTAAAGAAACCAATGATAATGTTGAATAATGTATTTGTCAAATTCTCGTAGGCTTGGAGAAACTAGCACGAAGGAACAGCAACAAGTGTAATAGATCCTGCATTGAGGACTTGTTCAGGATCCTTGAGTGACATTATGCGATGCATTAATATCGGTTTGTTATGTGTTGAAGAAGATGCAGCTGACAGACCTACAATGACATCAATAGTTCTGATGCTCACTAACTTCTCTATGACTCTGCCAGGGCCTTCACGACCTTCATTTTGTGTGTCCAGGAGCTTTGAAACAGAAATTTCACCTATTCGAGGACACCAATCAAGACCATCAAACAATAGGTTGGGTGATTGTGATCAAACTTTGTCAACAAATGATCCATCAATGAGTTTGTTAAATCCGACCAAATAAATTTTAGTCGTAGTTAATGTTTACCGACTAAAGAATATTTTAGTCGGTGATACACAATTTACCGACTAAATAATTTTGTAGTCGGTATTTGATTTGCCGACAGGCTTTCCCCGACTAACTTGCCGACTAAAAAATTTCAGTCCGAGATAATATACAATAAAGATTTTTTTTCATTATCTCGGACTGAAATTTTTTAGTCGGCAAGTCAGTCGGGGAAAGCCTATCGGCAAATCAAATAGCGACTATAAAATTATTTGCTCAATATTTGGACTATAATTATTTATAAAATAATATACATATTTTTTTCTTCTCGTAAAAATTGACTATTAGACTGAGTTGAATTAATCTTATGAGAAAATTAAACCTAGAAGAGTCAACAAATAATTCATTTGTTTTTTCAATCTTCACAGAATGTCATTCTTAAACTAGAAAATACAAAAGCAGAGAAATAATTGTACATATGTAAATTTGTCTATATATATATCACAATTAATAATTGTACGTATGTAAATTTGTCTATATATATATATATATATATATATATATATATATATATATATATATATATATATATATATATATATATATCACAATTAATAATTGTACATATGTAAAAAATTTCTAAAATAAGTAAATAGCTCAAAACAAACAATGGACTAAAAATACAAATAGACACTCACGTAAAAGTAATCAAATTTTTTGTCAATAATGAACTGAGCAATTTAAAAGTATTAAAGAATACAAGGATTTATTAATATTAATATTATTTTATTTTATTTATTAATTTTTAATTTCCCCCCTTTTTATAATTATGAAACACATACTGAAAATAAAATTTGTAGTAATAGAACCAAAAAAACCCTTTCCAAACTTTGTGCCTCAAATGTAAATCAATGTTTGGTGGCACAATTTGCAAACGTGATTAACTATTATTCTCTTTCTACACTAGTTTATGTGCTAAGGATCTTTATAATTATTATTATTTTAAATATTTTTTGCACTAACCTTTCTACGACTCAAAGAAAAATTTTAAAAAGTAAAGACGTGAACACTAAACAAATTGTAATTTAATATTTAAGAATTATTATTATTATCATTATTATAGGAGAAATATGGAATGGTCCCAGCATTAAATAGATTAGAGTTTCAATTCTTTCTCAAGGAAGAGGAGTTTTCTATTTATCTGCACTCAACAATTCTTGGTCTCGATAAGTAACTTTAACACGTCATGTTAGTTTTGGTCTACAAATACTGCCGAAATTGCATCAGCCACAAAATTTTAGTCCGAATTACCTTTTCCCGACTAAATTTTTTTTTGTCCGAGACCATTTTTGCCTACTACAATAGAATTTAGTCGACGATATATATTAGTCGGCGATGAATTTTACCAACCAAAATTTTGTTAGTTGGCGAAAATAACACCGACAAAAAATTTTAGTCGGTGTTGACTTCTACCGACTAAAAATGTTTTAGCCGGCAAATATAACACCGACCAAAAGAATTTTAGTCTTAGATACAATTTACCGACTAACGAATATTCTAGTCGGTGAAACTATTTACCGACCAAATAAATTTTAGTCGTAGTTAATGTTTACCGACTGAAGAATTTTTTAGTCGGTGATATACAATTTACCGACTAAATAATTTTGTAGTCGGTATTTGATTCGCCGACAGGCTTTCCCCGACTAACTTGCCGAATAAAAAATTTCAGTCCGAGATAATGTTCGCCGACGAGCTTACAATATTGCCGACTAATTGTTTAGTCGGTAAAAGTCTTCCGTCTTGTAGTGATTCTTCGTGCAAATAAAGAACTCCCCTAGCAACACCCCCTATGATTTTGTAGCGTCTATCCCAATCCTAACATCGTTGCTTGATTGGATCTACAAGTCCAGTTAGGCATATGACACTGTGAGAGATCAAATGTGAGAGATCTACAAGTCCAGGAATCTAGTTAGGCTCTTAGGTTTCTCTTTAATAGGAAGCGAGCGGCTTCTTATATATGAATTTGTCGATAATGGAAGTCTTGACCACTTCTTATTTGGTAACATTCTATTTGAAGTATATAATATTTCTTACAATAAACTGGCTACACATGTAATTTCTATTCATTATAAGCATAATTGTGTCCTCATTTGATCTCTCAAAGTGTCGTATGCCTAACTGGACTTGTAGATCCAATCAAGCGACGATGTTTGGATTGGGATAGACCCTACAAAATCATAGGGGGTGTTGCTAGGGGAGTTCTTTATTTGCACGAATACTCTTGACTCAAGATCATTCACCGCGACCTCAAAGCTGGCAATGTCTTTTTAGATACAGAGATGAAGGCCAAAATATCAGATTTTGGCATGGCAAGGTTATTTGTCCAAGATGAAACTCAAGGCAATACCAGCAGGATAGTAGGAACCTAGTATGTTTTTGGCAAAAATGCCTGGTTTCATATTATTATTGTCATGCATGACAAGCAATAATATGAAGTGCTGCAGACATTTGAAATCTGATCATGTTTCAGTGGATATCTGGCTCCTGAGTACTTAATGCACGAACAATTCTCTACTAAATCAGACGGTTTCAGCTTTGGCGTCCTAGTTCTGGAAATCGTAAGTGGTCAAAAAATCAATAGTTTCCGAAATGGGGAGAATGTGGAGAACCTCCTAAGTTGTGTAAGTATTAGTAAAAAACAAAAAAAACAAAAGTTTTTAGTTGATTTAAAGAAACCAATGATAATGTTGAATAATGTATTTGTCAAATTCTCGTAGGATTGGAGAAACTAGCACGAAGGAACAGCAACAAGTGTAATAGATCCTGCATTGAGGACTTGTTCAGGATCCTTGAGTGACATTATGCGATGCATTAATATCGGTTTGTTATGTGTTGAAGAAGATGCAGCTGACAGACCTACAATGACATCAATAGTTCTGATGCTCACTAACTTCTCTATGACTCTGCCAGTGCCTTCACGGCCTTCATTTTGTGTGTCCAGGAGCTTTGAAACGGAAATTTCACCTATTCGAGGACACAAATCAAGACCATCAAACAATAGGTTGGGTGATTGTGATCAACCTTTGTCAACAAATGATCCCTCAATGAGTTTGTTATATCCGACCAAATAAATTTTAGTCGTAGTTAATGTTTACGGACTAAAGAATATTTTAGTCGGTGATATACAATTTACCGACTAAATAATTTTGTAGTCGGTATTTGATTTGCCGACAGGCTTTCCCCGACTAACTTGCCGACTAAAAAATTTCAGTCCGAGATAATATACAATAAAGATTTTTTTTCATTATCTCGGACTGAAATTTTTTAGTCTGCAAGTCAGTCGGGGAAAGCCTGTCGACAAATCAAATACCGACTATAAAATTATTTGCTCAATATTTGGACTATAATTATTTATAAAATAATATACATATTTTTTTCTTCTCGTAAATATTAACTATTAGACTGAGTTGAATTAATCTTATGAGAAAATTAAACCTAGAAGAGTCAACAAATAATTTATTTGTTTTTTCAATCTTCACGGAATGTCATTCTTAAACTAGAAAATACAAAAGCAGAGAAATAATTGTACATATGTAAATTTGTCTATATATATATATCACAATTAATAATTGTACGCATGTAAATTTGTCTATATATATATATATCACAACTAATAATTGTACATGTGTAAAAAATTTCTAAAATAAGTAAATAGCTCAAAACAAACAATGGACTAAAAAAACAAATAGATACTCACGCAAAAGTAATCAAATTTTTTGTCAATAATGAAGTGAGCAAATTAAAAGAATTAATGAATACAAGGATTTATTAATATTAATATTATTTTATTTTATTTATTAATTTTTAATTTCCCCCCTTTTTATAATTATGAAACACATACTGAAAATAAAATTTGTAGTAACAGAACAAAAAAAAACCCTTTCCAAACTTTGTGTCTCAAATGTAAATCACAATGTAAATTTGTCTATATATATATCACAA
This sequence comes from Forsythia viridissima, assembly GCA_030279155.1. Classification (NCBI taxonomy): domain Eukaryota; kingdom Viridiplantae; phylum Streptophyta; class Magnoliopsida; order Lamiales; family Oleaceae; genus Forsythia; species Forsythia viridissima. The sequence goes on along the minus strand of CM059044.1, from coordinate 2,539,827 downwards.
TTAATAATTGTACGTATGTAAAAATTAATAAATAAAATAAAATAATATTAATATTAATAAATCCTTGTATTCATTAATTGTTTTAATTTGCTCACTTCATTATTGACAAAAAATTTGATTACTTTTGCGTGAGTGTCTATTTGTATTTTTAGTCCATTTTTTGTTTTGAGCTATTTACTTATTTTAGAAATTTTTTACATATGTACAATTATTAATCGTGATATATATATATATATATATATATATATATATATATATATAGACAAATTTACATATGTACAATTATTTCTCTTCTTTTGTATTTTCTAGTATAAAAATGACATTCCGTGAAGATTGAAAAAACAAATGAATTCTTTGTTGACTTTTCTAGGTTTAATTTTCTCATAAGATTAATTCAACTCAGTCTAATAGTCAATTTTTACGAGAAGAAAAAAATATGTATATTATTTTATAAATAATTATAGTCTAAATATTGAGCAAATAACTTTGTTACGTAAAATGAACGTGATAAACCAATACCATGGCACAAGAATCATTATACAACAAAGACAAAGTCCCAAGTCTTTACCCATTCTTTTGAGGAAAGATGCATAGTCTATAAAATAAGGGAGTCCATGGTAGAAGCACATAATTAAGGACATTATGGGATTATGACATTTTAAGATAGAAGCTTATTTGTGGGGAAAAAAAAATTATAGAGGGCTATTTTCATTTTCTCGCTCCAAGTTGGGCCTTCTAAAAAATTGTGTCAAGTTTTTTGTCTTAATTTTTGTGTTATAGCCTTAATTTCCCATTATAACGAAAGGATTATAGTTGAGATCTCCAACCTATTAAAATAGAGTAAGCTAGTTCCCAACTTTCAATATATAACGAATTCATCTTCAACCTTTCTATTTTATACCGCATGGTATTGGTACTCCAGATATCCATTCGTTTAGACATTAAGTGATTGTTCGGTCCGAATTAATATATGCTTAAAAGTTGCAGTCAAAAGTCAACAATTAATTTTAACTACACATTTAATTGTACCCACAACTTTAATTAATTTTTCAACCACACATTTCACCAATTTTTTAATCCAAATTCATTAAAAAATTAATTTTTAGCAAAGGCAATTAGTACTATTGCCTTAATTTCCCATAATAAGGGAAAATTACTATAGAGGTCTCTAACTTATTAAAATAGAGCAATTAAGTCCCCAACCTTCAATATGTAGCAAACTAATCTTCAACCTTTCCTTTTTATACCAAATAGTATTGGTACCCCAATAGTCGGATTCGTTTAGACATGAAATTATCACACAACAATAACACACTTAATTTGAAAGGGGAAAAAAAACTTTGAAATCAATTATTCATTTATCATTAAAATTTGCATCATCCCACTCCATTATAAGCCATATATAACAACACAAATCATGTAAAACACAACAAGTGTTCTTACAAGGTAAATTAAATACATATTGCATGCTTTAAAGGAAACAAATAACAGCTTAATACATCCCAAATTATTTAATTATTAAGAACAAAGTATAAAGTAACTCTAAAATACCTTCAAATGAAGATTGTTGAAAGTTACCAGGGATATAATTCAATGAGTGAAACATCGTTCGTTGACAAAGGAGCAGAATTACTCGGTATACCTTCCAAGGGTGTTCTGATATCCGATACTCTTGAAATGTAACCTTGTCGATTTAAATTTTCAGGATCCATATAACTAGACACAAAAAATGCAGGTTGTAAAGGTACCGGCAAAGTAATACAGAAATATGGAATGGTCCCAACATTAAAGAGATTAGAGTTTCAATTCTTTCTCAAAGAAGAGGAGTTTTCTATTTATCTGCACTCAACAATTCTTGGTCTCGATTAGTAACTAGAACACGTCATGTTAGTTTTGGTCTACAAATACTGCCAAAATTGCATCAGCCACAAAATTTTAGTTTGAATCTACCTTTTCCCGACTAAATTTTTTTTTTGTCCGAGACCATTTTTGCCTACTACAATAGAATTTAGTCGACTATATATATTAGTCGGCGATGAATTTTAACGACCAAAATTTTGTTAGTCGGCGAATATAACACCGACTAAAAATTTTAGTCGTTGTTGACTTCTACCGACTAAAAATGTTTTAGCCGGCGAATATAACACCGACCAAAAGAATTTTAGTCTTAGATACAATTTACCGACTAACGAATATTCTAGTCGGTGAAACTATTTACCGACCAAATAAATTTAGTCGTAGTTAATGTTTACCGACTAAAGAATATTTTAGTCGGTGATATACAATTTACCAACTAAATAATTTTGTAGTCGGTATTTGATTCGCCGACAGGCTTTCCCCGACTAACTTGCTGACTAAAAAATTTCAGTCCGAGATAATATTCGCCGACGGGCTTACAATATAGCTGACTAATTGTTTAGTCGGTAAAAGTCTTCCGTCTTGTAGTGATATTTGTTTAGGTCATCATGAGATGATTTTGAATAAATTATAGAATTTTATAAGGAAACCAATGATTAAATTTCAAAGCAAATATATTGTTTTAATTGTGTTGAACATGTCACATCCTTTCCTAATCTCTCAGTCTTGACTCCAAACAAGTTAAGCTTTTTCAATTCGTTGCCAAAATCACCAAAAAAAAAAAATACATTAACCTCCTAAGAATTAAACTCCAAATTTGAATAGAAGGAACTTATCATAAGGGATTGTTTGAAATGTGCCATGTAAAACACCCAGTAAAACATGAAAAATATTAACTCAATTATGATGATAGTCGCTAAGAGACCATATTTTGTGTTTTATCTCTATGGTGTAACCAAAATAAAGTTTTGACATTTTAAATTAATTTGTTCTAATTTTTTACTTTTTTTTATTTTTCAGTATGGTCTTCAAATTTTATTCAACATTCAATTCAAATTTTAATTTCAGCTGTAAAAGTTCATGAATGTGTGGGGTGCAAATCTTCAATTACTACAAGACGGAAGACTTTTGCCGACTAAACAATTAGTCGGCAATATTGTAAGCCCGTCGGCAAACATTATCTCGGACTGAAATTTTTTAGTCGGCAAGTTAGTCGGGGAAAGCCTGTCGGCGAATCAAATACCGACTACAAAATTATTTAGTCGGTAAATTGTATATCACCGACTAAAATATTCTTTAGTTGGTAAACATTAACTACGACTAAAATTTATTTGGTCGGTAAATAGTTTCACCGACTAGAATATTCGTTAGTCGGTAAATTGTATCTAAGACTAAAATTCTTTTGGTCGGTGTTATATATATTCGCCGGCTAAAACATTTTTAGTCGGTAGAAGTCAACACCGACTAAAATTTTTAGTCGGTGTTATATTCGCCGACTAACAAATTTTGGTTGGTAAAATTCATCGTCGACTAATATATATAGTCGGTGTTATGTTCGCCGACTAAATTATATTGTAGTAGGCAAAAATGGTCTTGGACAAAAAAAAAATTTAGTCGGGAAAAGGTAGATTCAAACTAAAATTTTGTGGCTGATGCAATTTCGGCAATATTTGTAGACCAAAACTAACATGACGTGTTCCATTTACTAATCGAGACCAAGAATTGTTGAGTGCAAATAAATAGAAAACTCTTCTTCCTTGAGAAAGAATTGAAACCCTAATCTCTTTAATGATGGGACCATTCCATATTTTTGTACTACTTTGCCGGTACCTTTACAACTTTCATTTTTTGTGTCTAGTTATATGGATCCTGAAAATTTAAATAGACAAGGTTACAATTCAAGAGTATCGGATAACAGAACACCCTTGGAAGGTATACCGGGTAATTCTACTCCTTTGTCAACGAACGATGTTTCACTCATTGAATTATATCCACGGTAACTTTCGACAATCTTCATTTGAAGGTATTTTAGAGTTACTTTATACTTTGTTCTTAATAATTAAATAATTTGGGATGTATTAAGCTGTTATTTGTTTCCTTTTAAGCATGCAATATGTATTTAATTTACCTTGTAAGAACACTTGTTGTGTTTAACATGATTTGTGTTGTTATATATGGCTTATAATGGAGTGGGATGATGCAAATTTTAATGATAAATGAATAATTGATTTCAAAGTTTTTTCCCCCTTTCAAATAAAGTATGTTATTATTGTGTGATAATTTCATGTCTAAACGAATCCAACTATTGGAGTACCAATACTATATGGTATAAAAAGGAAAGGCCGAAGATTAGTTTGCTACATATTGAAGGTTGGGGACTTAATTGCTCTATTTTAATAAGTTGGAGATCTCTATAGTAATTTTCCCTTATTATGGGAAATTAAGGCAATAGTACTAATTGCCTTTGCTAAAAATTAATTTTTTAATAAATTTGGATTAAAAAATTGGTGAAATGTGTGGTTGAAAAATTAATTAAAGTTGGGGGTACAATTAAACGTATAGTTAAAATTAATTGTTGACTTTTGACCGCAACTTTTAAGCATATATTAATTTGGACCAAACAATCACTTAATGTCTAAACGAATGGAAATTTGGAGTACCAATACCATGAGGTATAAAATAGAAAGGTTGAAGATGAATTCGTTACATATTGAAAGTTGGGAACTAGATTACTCTATTTTAATTGGTTGGAGATCTCAACTATAATCCTTTCGTTATAATGGGAAATTAAGGCTATAACACTAAAATTGAGACAAAAAACTTGACACAATTTTTTAGAATGCCCAACTTTGAGCGAGAAAATGAAAATAGCCCTCTATAATTTTTTATTTTTTCACAAATAACCTTCTATCTTAAAATGTCATAATCCCATAACGTCCTTAATTATGAGCTTCTACCATGAACTCCCTTATTTTATAGACTATGCATCTTTCCTCAAAAGAATGGGTAAAGACTTGGGACTTTGTCTTTGTTGTATAATGATTCTTGTGCCATGGTATTGGTTTATCACGTTCATTTTACGTAACAAAGTTATTTGCTCAATATTTGGACTATAATTATTTATAAAATAATATACATATTTTTTTCTTCTCGTAAAAATTGACTATTAGACTGAGTTGAATTAATCTTATGAGAAAATTAAACCTAGAAAAGTCAACAAATAATTCATTTATTTTTTCAATCTTCACAGAATGTTATTCTTATACTAGAAAATACAAAAGCAGAGAAATAATTGTACATATATAAATTTGTCTATATATATATATATATATATATATATATATATATATATATATATATCACAATTAATAATTGTACATATGTAAAAAATTTCTAAAATAATTAAATAGCTCAAAACAAACAATGGACTAAAAATACAAATAGACACTCACGCAAAAGTAATCAAATTTTTTGTCAATAATGAAGTGAGCAAATTAAAAGAATTAATGAATACAAGGATTTATTAATATTAATATTATTTTATTTTCTTTATTAATTTTTAATTTCCCCCCTTTTTATAATTATGAAACACATACTGAAAATAAAATTTGTAGTAATAGAACCAAAAAAACCATTTCCAAACTCTGCGCCTCAAATGTAAATCAAAGTTTGGTGGCACAATTTGCAAACGTGATTAACTATTATTCTCTTTCTACACTAGTTTATGTGCTAAGAATCTTTATAATTATTATTATTTTAAATATTTTTTGCACTAACCTTTCTACGACTCAAAGACAAATTTTAAAAAGTAAAGATGTGAACACTAAACAAATTGTAATTTTTTATTATTATTATTATTATTATTATTATTATTATCACCGACAACTAATTTTATTAGGCAAATAACTTTAGAATGTTGTGGAAAATTAGTGATGTGTAACAAAATTTATGTAACAAATAATTCAACCATAATTAAATTAAAAGAGAGTAAGGCCAGAAAGGCTGGTATAAGAGAGTCGCAAAAAAGATATTCCAAAGTCGGATAGCCCTCCCTGGTGTGGGTATTTTCTGCATTGCACGGCTCCTAAATAAAATCCTAATTATAGCTCACATTCAATTTTCCTTCTATAGGCACGATTATATGGAGTGAAAAAACAAACTTTTTCTAGTCGTCAAAACTATTGGAAAGTATAAAGAGTGTAGAGAATTCTTTTCGAGTATGTGTAAAAGATGAAAAATTTCACCATTTTACATTGGAGATTTGCACCCCACACATTCATGAACATTTACAGCTGAAATTAAAATTTGAAGACCATACTGAAAAATAAGGAAAAAAACAGTAAAAAATTAAAACAAATTAATTTAAAGGTCAAAACTTTATTTTGGATACGCCATAGAGATAAAACACAAAATATGGTCTCTCAGCGACTATCATCATAATTGAGTTAATATTTTTCATGTTTTACTAGGTGTTTTACATGGCACATTTCAAACAATCCCTTATGATAAGTTCCTTCTATTCAAATTTGGAGTTTAATTCTTAGGAAGTTAATGTATTTTTTTGGTGATTTTGGCAACGAATTGAAAAAGCTTAACTCGTTTGGAGTCAAGACTCAAAGATTAGGAAAGGATGTGACATGTTCAACACAATTAAAACAATATATTTGGTTTGAAATTTAATCATTGGTTTCCTTATAAAATTCTATAATTTATTCAAAATCATCTCATGATGACCTAAACAAAGATGCATATATATTATATGTTAATTCTGGATTTGTTAATTAGTGATAATCGATGAATTTTTGAAGCGTTAACTTCTGTGTTATAGAGAGCTAGCACATGAGGAAATCCTTCGTTGTTTCTTTTTGTCTGGAGTCTATAGCATATATAAGAGATACTATTACTTTTGCAATGGCGATTCATTCATCACCGTACAATCAAAAACTGTATTGTAATTTTATCAAATGACATTAATGACGTATTTGGACAGTGGATTGGATAGTATTAAAGGGGGAAAAAATCTTGTTCATTATAGTGCCTAACCCTCCCAAAATATGTGCTAAAAATATATTAGATTTGAAGAAAAGTATTACTTCAAGCGAAAACATTCTTAGCAATAAAAGTAAAGATAATATTAACACGGTTTTGTTCTAGATTTTGCAGGAAATGATGATAGTACAACTCGAACTATAATTATTATTATTATAGTTCCAATTGCTGTGAGTCTAATACTTGCTCTTTCTATTGGCCTCTTCTTAAGAATGAGAAAAAAGCATAAACCAAAGGAAAAACTTGAAAGTAAGTTTAATTTTGTTTAGATAAAACTTTATCTTAGTTTTATTTCACCTACAATTCACCTGAAATGTTCTTTTATATGTGTTTAAGCTGACATTGAAATTAGTACTGTTGAATCTCTGCACTATGACTTCGGTACAATTAGAGCCGCAACAGAAAATTTCTCTTATGCTAACAAGCTCGGGAAAGGTGGATTTGGCATTGTTTATAAGGTAATCATTAAAAGGACAGTTGCAATATATAAGAGCAGAAGTCAATATGCAACAAAGTAATTAGAACGTGTGTTTAGACTATTGGTACTTATCCAAAATATTCATTTACGATAAGGAAATTCAATTAGTATTTACTTGGTATAATTTAATTTCAGAGAAAACTTCCAAACGGGAAAGAAATAGCAGTGAAAATGCTGTCAATGAATTTGGGGCAAGGTGATCTGGAATTTAAGAATGAGGTCGTGTTAGTGGCGAGACTTCAACACAAGAATCTAGTTAGGCTCTTAGGTTTTTCTTTAAAAGGAAGCGAGCGGCTTCTTATATATGAATTTGTCGATAATGGGAGTTTTGACCACTTCTTATTTGGTAACATTCTATTTGAAGTATATAATATTTTTTACAATAAACTGGCTATACATGTAATTTCTATTCATTATAAGCATAATTGTGTCCTCATTTGATCTCTCACAGTGTCATATGCCTAACTGGACTTGTAGATCCAATCAAGCGACGATGTTTGGATTGGGATAGACGCTACAAAATCATAGGGGGTGTTGCTAGGGGAGTTCTTTATTTGCACGAAGAATCACTACAAGACGAAAGACTTTTACCAACTAAACAATTAGTCGGCAATATTGTAAATCCGTCGGCGAACATTATCTCGGACTGAAATTTTTTAGTCAGCAAGTTAGTCGAGGAAAGCCTGTTGGCAAATCAAATACCGAATACAAAATTATTTAGTCGGTAAATTGTATATCACCGACTAAAATATTCTTTAGTCGGTAAACATTAACTACGACAAAAATTTATTTGATCGGTAAATAGTTTCACCGACTAGAATATTTATTAGTCGGTAAATTGTATCTAAGGCTAAAATTCTTTTGGTCGGTGTTATATTCGCCGGCTAAAACATTTTTAGTCAGTAGAAGTCAACACCGACTAAAATTTTTAGTCGGTGTTATATTCGCCGACAAACAAAATTTTGGTTGGTAAAATTCATTGCTGACTAAACTATATAGTCGGTGTTATGTTCGCCAACTAAATTCTATTGTAGTAGGGGAAAATGGTCTCGGACAAAAAAAATTTTAGTCGGGAAAAGGTAGATTCGGACTAAAATTTTGTGGCTGATGCAATTTCAACAGTATTTGTAGACCAAAACTAACATGACGTGTTCCAATTACTAATCGAGACCAAGAATTGTAGAGTGCAAATAAATAGAAAACTCCTCTTCCTTGAGAAAGAATTGAAACTCTAATCTCTTTAATGCTGGGACCATTCCATATTTCTCCTATAATAATAATAATAATGCTTAAATATTAAATTACAATTTGTTTAGTGTTCACGTTTTTACTTTTTAAAATTTATCTTTGAGTCGTAGAAAGGTTAGTGCAAAAAATATTTAAAATAATAATAATTACAAAGATTCTTAGCACATAAACTAGTGTAGAAAGAGAATAATAGTTAATCACGTTTGCAAATTGTGCCACCAAACTTTGATTTACACTTGAGGCACAAAGTTTGGAAAGGGCTTTTTTGGTTCTATTACTACAAATTTTATTTTCAGTAAGTGTTTCATAATTATAAAAAGGGGGGAAATTAAAAATTAATAAAGAAAATAAAATAATATTAATAAATCCTTGTATTCATTAATTCTTTTAATTTGCTCACTTCATTATTGACAAAAAATTTGATTACTTTTGCGTGAGTGTCTATTTGTATTTTTAGTCCATTGTTTGTTTTGAGCTATTTACTTATTTTAGAAAATTTTTACATATGTACAATTATTAATTGTGATATATATATATATAGAAAAATTTACATATGTACAATTATTTCTCTACTTTTGTATTTTCTAGTATAAGAATGACATTCCGTGAAGATTGAAAAAACAAATGAATTATTTGTTGACTTTTCTAGGTTTAATTTTCTCATAAGATTAATTCAACTCAGTCTAATAGTCAATTTTTACGAGAAGAAAAAAATATGTATATTATTTTATAAATAATTATAGTCCAAATATTGAGCAAATAACTTTTTTACGTAAAATGAACGTGATAAACCAATACCATGGCGCAAGAATCATTATACAATAAAGACAAAGTCCCAAGTCTTTACCCATTCTTTTGAGGAAAGATGCATAGTCTATAAAATAAGGGAGTCCACGGTAGAAGCGCATAATTAAGGATGTTATGGGATTATGACATTTTAAGATAGAAGGTTATTTGTGAATAAATAAAAAATTATAGAGGGCTATTTTCATTTTCTCGCTCTAAGTTGGGCCTTCTAAAAAATTGTCTCAAGTTTTTTGTCTTAATTTTAGTGTTATAGCCTTAATTTCCCATTAATAACGAAAGGATTATAGTTGAGATCTCCAACCTATTAAAATAGAGTAAGCTAGTTCCCAACTTTCAATATGTAACGAATTCATCTTCAACCCTTCTATTTTATACCACATGATATTGGTACTCCAGATTTCCATTCGTTTAGACATTAAGTAATTGTTTGGTCCGAATTAATATATGCTTAAAAGTTGCGGTCAAAAGTCAAAAATTAATTTTAACTACACGTTTAATTGTACCCACAACTTTAATTAATTTTTCAACCACACATTTCATCAATTTTTTAATCCAAATTTATTAAAAAATTAATTTTTAGCAAAGGCAATTAGTACTATTGCCTTAATTTCCCATAATAAGGGAAAATTACTATAGAGGTCTCCAACTTATTAAAATAGAGCAATTAAGTCCCCAACCTTCAATATGTTGCAAACTAATCTTCAACCTTTCCTTTTTATACCATATAGTATTGGTACCCCAATAGTCGGATTCGTTTAGACATGAAATTACCACACAACAATAACATACTTAATTTGAAAGGGGAAAAAAACTTTGAAATCAATTATTCATTTATCATTAAAATTTGCATCATCCCACTCCATTATAAGCCATATATAACAACACAAATCATGTAAAACACAACAACTGTTCTTACAAGGTAAATTAAATACATATTGCATGCTTAAAAGGAAACAAATAACAGCATAATACATCCCAATTTATTTAATTATTAAGAACAAAGTATAAAGTAACTCTAAAATACCTTCAACTGAAGATTGTCGAAAGTTACCGTGGATATAATTCAATGAGTGAAACATCGTTCGTTGACAAAGGAGCAGAATTACCTGGTATACCTTCCAAGGTTGTCCTGATATCCTATACTCTTGAATTGTAACCTTGTCGATTTAAATTTTCAGGATCCATACAACTAGACACAAAAAATACAGGTTGTAAAGGTACCGGCAAAGTAGTACAAAAATATGGAATGGTCCTAGCATTAAAGAGATTAGAGTTTCAATTCTTTCTCAAGGAAGAGGAGTTTTCTATTTATCTGCACTCAACAATTCTTGGTCTTGATTAGTAACTGGAACACGTCATGTTAGTTTTGGTCTACAAATATTGCCGAAATTGCATCAGCCACAAAATTTTAGTCCAAATCTACCTTTTCCCGACTAAAATTTTTTTTGTCCGAGACCATTTTTGCCTACTACAATAGAATTTAGTCGGCGAACATAACACCGACTATATATATTAGTCGGCGATAAATTCTACCAACCAAAATTTTGTTAGTCGGCGAATATAACACCAACTAAAAATTTTAGTCGGTGTTGACTTCTATCGACTAAAAATGTTTTAGCCGGCGAATATAACACTGGCCAAAAGAATTTTAGTCTTAGATACAATTTACCGACTAATAAATATTCTAGTCGGTGAAACTATTTACCGACCAAATAAATTTTAGTCGTAGTTAATGTTTACCGACTAAAGAATATTTTAGTCGGTGATATACAATTTACTGACTAAATAATTTTGTAGTCGGTATTTGATTCACCGATAGGCTTTCCCCGACTCAAAAAATTCAGTCCGAGATAATGTTCCCTGACGGGCTTACAATATTGCCGACTAATTGTTTAGTCGGTAAAAGTCTTCCGTCTTGTAGTGATTCTTCGTGCAAATAAAGCACTCCCCTAGCAACACCCCCTATGATTTTGTAGCGTTTATCCCAATCCAAACATCGTCGCTTGATTGGATCTACAAGTCCAGTTAGGCATATGACACTGTGAGAGATCAAATGAGGACACAATTATGCTTATAATGAATAGAAATTACATGTGTAGCCAGTTTATTGTAAGAAATATTATATACTTCAAATAGAATGTTACCAAATAAGAAGTGGTCAAAACTCCCATTATCGACAAATTCATATATAAGAAGCCGCTCGCTTCCTTTTAAAGAGAAACCTAATAGCCTAACTAGATTCCTGTGTTGAAGCCTTGCCACTAACACGTCCTCATTCTTAAATTCCAGATCACCTTGCCCCAAATTCATTGACAGCATTTTCACTGCTATTTTTTTCCCGCTTGGAAGTGTTCCCTGAAATTAAATTATACCAAGTAAATACTAATTGAATTTCCTCCTCGTAAATGAATATTTTGGATAAATACCAATAGTCTAAACACTCGTTCTAATTACTTTGTTGCATATTGACTTCTGCTCCTATATATTGCAACTGTCCTTTTAATAATTACCTTATGAACAATGCCAAATCCACATTTCCCGAGCTTGTTAGCATAAGAGAAATTGTCTGTTGCGGCTCTAATTGTACCGAAGTCATAGTGCAGAGATTCAATAGTACTAATTTCAATGTCAGCTTGAACACATATAAAAGAACATTTCAGGTGAATTGTAGGTGAAATAAAACTAAGATAAAGTTTTATCTAAACAAAATTAAAGAGCAAGTATTTCCTTTGGTTTATGCTTTTTTCTCATTCTTAAGAAGAGGCCAATAGAAAGAGCAAGTATTAGACCCACAGCAATTGGAACTATCATAATAATTATCATTTCCTGTAAAAATCCAGAACAAAACCGTGTTAATATTATCCTTAATTTTATTGCTAACGTTTGAATTAATACTTTTCTTCAAATCTAATATATTTTTAGCACATATTTTGGGAGGATTAGGCACTATAATAAACAAGATTTTTTTTTTCCCTTTAATACTATCCAATCCAGTGTCTAAATACGCCATTAATGTCATTTGATAAAATTACGATACAGTTCTTGATTGTACGGTGATGAATGAATCACCATTGCAAAAGTAATAGTATCTCTTATATATGCTATAGACTCTGAAAAAATAGAAATGACGAAGGATTTCCTCACCTAGTGGTGTCAATATTGGTGGTGTTGGTTGAGGAGTGTAGTTGTAAAATGGATACATTCCATACTTAAAAATGCAGCTTGGGGTGAAGAATGAAAAACCTTTTTTTCTCTGACAACATCCTGGTATAACGTTTTGGGCAACCTTGTTCAAGCAATCACTACAGTCCTCCGAGGTTAAATCTGGGGTGCACTGCACAAGTCCATAAATTGTCGAAAAATCTGGTCCAGTTTTGTTTTCAGCAGCAAACTTATTCAGGGGACCACCGTAGACTGCCTGGCGGCGAAGACTGTCGAACAGTGTTCTCAAATACCTGTAGAACCGATCCTCCTCACTTGTGGCATTTTCCACAGTCTACTGATAAAAAGTGGGCAACATTTAAAGTGTTCCGAATATGTAGTCGTTGGAGTAACGTATCATGCACAAATCAGTATCCCAAAGAATCGACTTTTTTTTTTATAAGGACACAATTATAAGATTGTGCGTGAGGCATTATTGATACAACTACGACATGTATCGAGTTGAACATCTCTTCTACAGAGCGCAATGGAATATACTCTATCAGGATCGTCCCCGGTCAAGGTGCTGTAGAATCCATTGGAATCAATATTGGAGGAGACGGAGGAGGGAGGCATTAAGGTTAGCTCTGTATGTGCTATTACTAGTGTAATTGCCATTGTATCAACAATATTTGTGGGATTTAACGGAAGCAAATAGGTTTGTCAGATTAAGGAAAATGAAAGCAAGCCATTTCCAAGAACTCATTAGTGTTGAATTCAGAAGAACAAGAAATTGAAGATGCTTGAATTGAGAAGAACAAGAATTTGAACAAGAATTTGGGCTTAAATAGAGCACTTATGCGTTGTCTCACATGTAGGGGGTCCAGGATCTCGTAGATTATATGAATTAGTGCATATTAGTCAAAACATTGATCTTTCAAAGTAATTCCTTTTCATTTTCCTATAGATTTTTTAGGATGCAATAGGGACAATAGGAGTAGAATTTTGGGGACAAATCTTTGCAAAAACCATTTTTAAAAACCATTTTTAAAAGATTTCTTACTTGCTGGTTTTGGGGTTGTGTTTTGAAGGTCTTCTCAACCTAGTGCCACCGTTCACACGTCTAAGTAAGCCTCTTAAGTACCACAATAAAGATTTTTGCAAAGATTTGTCCCCAAAATTCTACTCCTATTGTACCTATTGCATCCTAAAAACTCTATAGAAAAATGAAAATGAATTACTTTGAAAGATCAATGTTTTGACTAATAGGCACTAATTCATAAAATCCACGAGATCCTGGACCCCCCCTGCATGTGAGACAACACATAAGTGCTCTATTTAAGCCCAAATTCTTGTTCAATGTCTTGTTCTTCTGAATTCAAGCATCTTCAATTTCTTGTTCTTCTGAATTCAACACTAATGAGTTCTTGGAAATGGCTTGCTTTCATTTTCCTTAATCTGACAAACCTATTTGCTTCCGTTAAATCCCACAAATATTGTTGATACAATGGCAATTACACTAGTAATAGCACATACAGAGCTAACCTTAATGCCTCCCTCCTCCGTCTCCTCCAATATTGATTCCAATGGATTCTACAGCACCTCGACCGGGGACGATCCTGATAGAGTATATTCCATTGCGCTCTGTAGAAGAGATGTTCAACTCGATACATGTCGTAGTTGTATCAATAATGCCTCACGCACAATCTTACAATTGTGTCCTTATAAAAAAAAGTCGATTCTTTGGGATACTGATTTGTGCATGATACGTTACTCCAACGATTACATATTCGAAACACTTGAAATATTGCCCACTTTTTATCAATGGACTGTGGAAAATTCCACAAGTGAGGAGGATCAGTTCTACAAGTATTTGAGAACATTGTTCGACAGTCTTCGCCGCCAGGCAGTCTACGGTGGTCCCCTGAATAAGTTTGCTACTGAAAACAGAACTGGACCAGATTTTTTGACAATTTATGGACTTGTGCAGTGCACCCCAGATTTAACCTCGAAGGACTGTAGTGATTACTTGAACAAGGTTGCCCAAAACGTTATACCAGGATGTTGTCAGAGAAAAAAGATTTTTCAATCTTCACCCCAGGCTGCATTTTTCAGTATGGAATGTATCCATTTTACAACTACACTCCTCAACCAACACCACCAATATTGACACCACTAGGTGAGGAAATCCTTCGTCATTTCTAATTTTTCAGAGTCTATAGCATATATGAGAGATACTATTACTTTTGCAATGGTGGTGATTCATTCATCAGTGTACAATCAAGAACTGTATCGTAATTTTATCAAATGACATTAATGGCGTATTTGGACAGTGGATTGGATAGTATTAAAGGGGAAAAAATCTTGTTTATTATAGTGCCTAATCCTCCCAAAATTTGTGCTAAAAATATATTAAATTTGAAGAAAAGTATTAATTCAAACGTTAGCAATAAAATTAAGGATAATATTAACACGGTTTTGTTCTGGATTTTGCAAGAAATGATAATTATTATTATAGTTCTAATTGCTGTGGGTCTAATACTTGCTCTTTCTGTTGGCCTCTTCTTAAGAATGAGAAAAAAGCATAAACCAAAGGAAAAACTTGAAAGTAAGTTTAATTTTGTTTAGATAAAACTTTATCTTAGTTTTATTTCACCTACAATTCACCTAAAATGTTCTTTTATATGTGTTCAAGCTGACATTGAAATTAGTACTATTGAATCTCTGCACTATGACTTCGGTACAATTAGAGCCGCAACAGACAATTTCTCTTATGCTAACAAGCTCGGGAAAGGTGGATTTGGCATTGTTCATAAGGTAATTATTAAAAGGACAGTTGCAATATATAGGAGCAGAAGTCAATATGCAACAAAGTAATTAGAACGTGTGTTTAGACTATTAGTATTTATCCAAAATATTCATTTACGAGGAGGAAATTCAATTAGTATTTACTTGGTATAATTTAATTTCAGGGAAAACTTCCAAGCGGGAAAGAAATAGCAGTGAAAATGCTGTCAACGAATTCGGGGCAAGGTGATCTGGAATTTAAGAATGAGGTCGTGTTAGTGGCGAGGCTTCAACACAGGAATCTAGTTAGGCTCTTAGGTTTCTCTTTAAAAGGAAGCGAGCGGCTTCTTATATATGAATTTGTCGATAATGGGAGTTTTGACCACTTCTTATTTGGTAACATTCTATTTGAAGTATATAATATTTCTTACAATAAACTGGCTACACATGTAATTTCTATTCATTATAAGCATAATTGTGTCCTCATTTGATCTCTCACAGTGTCATATGCCTAACTGGACTTATAGATCCAATCAAGCGACGATGTTTGGATTTGGATAAACGCTACAAAATCATAGGGGGCGTTGCTAGTGGAGTTCTTTATTTGCACGAAGAATCACTACAAGACGGAAGACTTTTACCGACTAAACAATTAGTCGGCAATATTGTAAGCCCGTCGGCGAAAATTATCTCGGACTGAAATTTTTTAGTCGGCAAGTTAGTCGGGGAAAGCCTGTCGGCGAATCAAATACCGACTACAAAATTATTTAGTCGCTAAATTGTATATCACCGACTAAAATATTCTTTAGTCAGTAAACATTAACTATGACTAAAATTTATTTGGTCGGTAAATAGTTTCACCGACTAGAATATTCGTTAGTTGGTAAATCGTATCTAAGACTAAAATTCTTTTGGCCAGTGTTATATTCGCCGGCTAAAACATTTTTAGTCGATAGAAGTCAACACCGACTAAAATTTTTAGTTGGTGTTATATTCGCCGACTAACAAAATTTTGGTTGGTAAAATTCATCGCCGACTAAATTCTATTGTAGTAGGCAAAAATGGTCTCGGACAAAAAAAAATTTAGTCGAGAAAAGGTAGATTCGGACTAAAATTTTGTGGCTGATGCAATTTCGGCAGTATTTGTAGACCAAAACTAACATGACGTGTACCAGTTACTAATCGAGACCAAGAATTGTTGAGTGCAGATAAATAGAAAACTCATTTTTCTTGAGAAAGAATTGAAACTCTAATTTCTTTAATGCTGGGACCATTCCATATTTCTCCTATAAATAAGCTTAATAGCTAGATCGACATGTATTTGGTGTATCTGCAAGATAAATTTATGAGCTCTTACACAAAAGTTTAAAAGAACAAATACATGTTGAGCAACCTTGTTTTTTCCGTTTAGTGAGTGATGAGCCCTATTGATGTATCTCTAGGCATAAACTATGATATCTAAAATAGAAGTAAAGACGGGAAATAGAGTTCCAGCTGTTATCTCTTTTTCCTTTTTATGCATGTTGAGTGTTTTTTTGGGGGACATTCGGAACAAAATTTCTTCTCTATACTTCAATAATTATTCGTCAACAACTACACTATACCAAAAGTCAGACAAAACACATTTTTCATGACAATATCATACATATATGTTCACCTGAGGAGCAAAACTAGGAATTCATATTACAAGAGGACACGAATCAACTATTCTGATACATTTTTTATTAGCTGACAAGGTTGAACAGCAGACATAGGACCAGTTTTGATAATCAATATAAATATTCCTTCATTTCATACCAGTTAGGTCAATAACATGGTTTATTAATCAGCAGCCTTGATGAGCTGAAGGATAGACGTTTAAGCAGCATGGAAAACTATTAAAAACTGATGTGAAGCCTTTGCCTCTTCTCCTCTTCCCAGAGCAAAACAACCAGTAAAGCCCAACAATCTCAAGACAAATTATAAAAAGCCTAATCAGCCAATGTTGGAGGCTGTGCATGAGATTTCCATTTATATTCATAGATTTCACAACCTAGACCTATTTCAGCAAGGGTAATCATAATATTAGTTTGATTTCCTTTTCTTTCAAGTTCTCTTCCACTACTTGGCTGTGTTGGTTGAGCATTTGTTTCCAATTTTCAGATGGTATCAAATTAAGATTACAATGAGGTGGGAGGATGGTGATTATGGTTCTTTGGTAACTCCAGCTGGGGTTATTCAATATGAAGGTAATGTCCGAGTACTTGTTTGGTTCTTGATACCCTATTTATTTCTCGATTGGTAACTTGCTTGGATCTGTTTCACTAGATTGTGTTTGATAAACAGATCTAAGAGCTACACTTATTACCAAATTATCTTTATCTGTACAGCTCCTGAATTGGGGTCTGATGATGTACATGGAGTGTGGAGAATTGATGACACAGACAATAGTTTTTCAACACAACCTTTCAGCATGGAAAATGTTTCAAGCACAAAGAGAAGCTGCTTATAACAATTAAAAAAGAAAAGTGTATTATGCACATATCTGTGATTCAGAACCTCATTGTAGAATTCACTGCAACACAATATCAGTTGGTGCCAAGTGGGGGTGATGAACACTTTTCCCTCTTCCCTTTTCCCTCTCCTTCAAAGTAAATTGTTCCCCATTTTTATTGTAATTACCCAGGAAAAAATCCTAAATGGTTCTGGGCATAGTTTTGAATCCATATAAAAATCCTAAATGAAATTCCTTAATTTTAACTAGAAGCTGGTTTAAATGTTCTGGGCATAGTTTTCAATTGCTGAAAATTAACTAAAGAACAACAACAAGAAGACAGATAGGACTCACTCCTAGATCCCCCATTGGCATCACACATGTGACTGGAATTGTATCATGCAATTCACAAAATAAAAGGCTTTTAAATTTCTTCAAAACTGAATTCTTCCCCCAAAATCAAAGCACTACGTCAGTTTACAGACAACTAGCTTTCCTCTCTCCAATGAGTCTATTTTTTCTTTGGAAACACATACCAAACCAATTCTAAATCATCTTGAAATGCGAAAACATAACTTGTCCTAGCATGAGCCTGATTCCAGAAACTCCTGCTATTAAAAACTCCTACTTTAGCTGATATTATATTTTTTATCACAGGTTTATTTGGTGCATTAATAGTAGGACTCCATATTTTCAAAAAGATCTGTTATGTTATAATTTACAATGTATAATATCTTGAGCAGGAAGTTCCAGATTCTCATTAGATATTTGCATTGCATACCGGAGACGTCTTCCTTTGCCTTACAGAGAGATCCTAAACAAGACAGGTTTAGGTAGCTTTGGTGAATCAGCCTTTGAAGGAGATCTACTCTCTAATAGTTTGGCCTAACTAATTATGTGACATGCTAAATAAAAGTACATAAACTAGCTTGTAGATATGCATAACATGTAGAACTTACCCCCATAGCTTGTGTGTTAAGGAAGGATCTCGAACCAGAACAATGGCCATGTGTTAGCTTGGACCTATTCGTTGCATTCCTCTTTGATTTTTTCTAAAATAGCCAATATAAAAAATTGTCATTATACATAATCAGGGAAAATTAGCCATTTGTCTTCCACTTTGAATCATCAAATTATCCTAAATGAACATACAGAAAAGCAATTGGTTACAGCTTAAAACCAGCAAATGGTAATACGAGCAATCAACAAACACAAGAATACAACCAGCAAATAGCAATACCAGTTAAATTCAAACTGATAAGTTTTGTAATACTAGCAAGCATTAATTACCAATAGGCTTTTTCAACTACCAGCAATCACACTTAAATAAGCAGAGTGGAAAAGAAATGGCTAACAAGAAATGCTCCATATATGCATATACAAGCCTCGAAACCAATTACTGTGTAAAATATACCATCCTCACCTGATCTTTGAAAGCAGCCATGAGTTCATTGGTACATACACTTGTTAATTCCAAAATGATTATTAGTTTGCTTTGAATGTAACTGGCATTGCTGGTTTTGATTAGATAAGAAATGAAAACTTTCATGTGTCTTATTCTATTGAAAAGATCAAAATCACTTATGAAGACAAGAAATTGACGAAAACTAAAATTAGTTGCATTGCATAAACAATTATGGTGATTTTTGGTTTCATATTTTTCTAGAATAAAAGGCATCTTTATTTCAATAGAACACGTGGGAGTCTCCATCTTGAATGGGTGTGACTCTTTTAATCCTCTCTCCTTTCATATGAATTTTGCCTCTTCTATCCAAAACTAACATGGCTCTAATCTTCAACGGCCTCCTCACTTTTTTTTCCGTTATCCACACTTGCCCAAATCTACTTATATCCACACTCTGCTACCAGAGTACCACAACCTGCAGCCTCGTCACCCATCTCCACAGCATCCAAAACCACCTAACTCAGATCCATGTCTCTACCCAAGAGTCCCCCTTCCATTACTATGTCTGCCACCACCCACCGACCCACCGACTCCTCCAGACAGTGACATCTAATTGATGGATTGAACCAAGCTTCCCTGGGCCTGTAAGAGAACTTTCTTAGAACCCTTTCTCAGCCTGGCCAAAATGGCTTGAGTTTCCACTCTGTTATCAGAATGGTAGAGGGTTAGTGACCCCATGACCCACCATTTTTGTTTTTTCATGTCACATCATATAAAACTTGTTTCAGTTTTTATACTTTGCTTTTACTTCTGTTTTACATTTTTTTAAAGCTGGCCAATTGCAGCATAGTGATGCCAAGATGATATGTTCTATCCAAGTTGTTGAGGATAAAGAAAATATTATTCTTCTAAGACATATTTGCCAACTGCACCTTGCAAAGAGGGATTTGCGAATTTCTGTTGTTCCCCTAGAAGGATACCATACCCAATACTAGCTTGGATATCCTACATAATTGCTCGTCAACTTCATCGCTAGCAGAAGCAGAGTCTTGATGTCTGTCTAATTTTTGGTACCCAAATTTAGATATGTATCTAACTAGAGTTGCAGTTATTGGTTATTTCTAGGCACATTCGGTCCCATAAATGGCATAGCCAGTTCAGATCCTTTGCTCAATGTTGATTATTTACCAAACCACAAAAAATGAGAAAAAAGGATGCTGAATCCCATAATAGAATAACTAAGACCTAACGACAATTTTCTTCGAATTATGGATATGGCATGTAGAAGTGTTTCAGTTGTCAACTACTATTCACAGTTCAAGAAGTGGAACAATTACATCTACAGAAATTCAATCTCTTTTTCCAACTTCCTAGATAACAAATAATGTAAAACTCTCAGACCAACATGCGATGAATAACTGATACTCCTTTTGACCCTAAACTTTGTCCAAACTCTATGTCTATGAGCTATAAAACTTGCTTGCCCATGTCACAAAAGAACTGCTGAAATGGCAATGGACTGGTAACTCGTTGCAGCAAGAATTGGAGCTGTGATTCTAAATTAAAGGAGTATTAGAAAGATTGATATCTTATTTGGTGAAGGTTATTGGTGAGAATGTAACAATAAGAAAATCCATCACATCTTGTGCAATGCCTGCAGCCTATTTGAACACATAACTTTACAGTAATAATTTATCACAGCATTAAGAAGTGATGCTTTATTAATTGTAATATTTAGAATATAAACTACAAAGTATAGAACTTATGACTGCTGAGCAATGACCCTCAGCAGTAAAGTGACAATATCTATTAACAGCAAAATCCTATACCCTGCACATACACCACTCAAGCTCTTACTAAAGAAGCTGCTTAAATAGATCGAACTCAAATTATATCTAATTGTAAGGCAGGCCAGAAAAATTGGGAAATAAGCTTGTTCGAAGAGATTCATGTCATGCTTTTCTTTTTTCGTTTTTTCAGTGTCTCAATTTTTCAAAGTTCAACTCTCCCACGTTTAATCTTTACTCAAGTATAAGTTACAGGCTTAATTGCTTGTATTTCATCAACACACTCCAATGCATTGCACATATCAAATGCAGTAACTGAACTTCCAATCCCAAAACATGAATGATCAGAATTCATGAATTCTAAATGGAACAAATAATAACCTTCGGGATTCTTGTGAAAAATAAGCAATATCACTACGCTGTAAATTTAACCAAAGTTAACTCTTGCAAAGTACACAAAGCAATAAGCAATATCTATTTTTCCAAACTTTATTATACTTCTCTTTTTTTCTCTAACTTCTTATAGCATAAACTGAAGCACATTATTCCAATTTTTGAGATCTAGGCTCATAATCACCCATGCCAGTAAGTTCTAATCTATCTCAACTTTTCCATATCAGTCTTTCTGTTTCCTACTATATTCCTCGACAACTCCATCGCAACATCGAGTTTATACATTCGCTGCCTATGCTTTTCTGCTAAAATTCAAGGAACATAAACGTCCCTTCCGACCACACCCAACTTCCCTGCTGATTAGCTATGTTAATTCATTATTTTGTTAAATAAAGTGTGCATCACTCAAGATCGTAAAGAACATTTCACTTGTTCTCTACTGCTCCTCTGCCTATTTTATAATTCTCAGTTTCCTGTAGTAATGCTTCGGTTTAATGTCAAAATTCCAATATCCAACAAAATGCATAAACTAAATTCTTGCCTAAATATTCGACAGTTACGTTTAGGAAAATCCACAAAACAGAAATAAATAAATACTGAGAACTAGGTTCGTGATATAATCAAAAGTTAAAATTATCATAAACAGATGAAGAGATGCTACCTTTACGAGAAAATCGCCAACATTGATGCAAATTCTGCATACTCCACTATCCTACAGGAAAAATAACATACATTATTAGAAATTTAATGATCAAATTGAACAAATAAATGGGAAAAAAATATCAAATTCAAACCTGATGAAATTTGAGCCTCTACTACCAAAAATATAACATATCTGAGATTGGAAAATGGATTATTAAAGTCTAGAGAGAGACGAACAGAGAACAAATTGAAAGGATAGATAAATTTTCGTAGCCCGAGAGCGTAGATCATTGCGAACGGATTCTGAATTTGGATGGGTATTTTGGATTTCCAGAGCGTGGATGAAGGATTTTGGATGTGGAATTTGGATTTTCGGTTTGTGATTTTTGGATTTTGATTGCCCACGTTGAGGATTGGAATGGAATGGAATTTGTTGTGAGGATGGTTTTTTATTTTGGTTCAAAGACAAACGTATTTGGCAAAACGAAGTGACTGGGAGTGAGGTTTTCCGGTCAATTGATTAGTTGCAGATGGAAGATGGGGCAGTGGAGAAGACAATGTACATGGAAAGCCAAATGGGCTAAGACCGCCAAAACTTTTTATTCAGCCCGCCAGTATTTTCCACCAATACATAGGCCGACTGACTTTATAATTTAGTCGGCCCATTAATTACCCACCAGCATGTTTTAGTCGGCCAAAATAACCCCGACCCAGTTTGTTAGTCAGAGATTAGGCCCTGCCAATTTCTGAAATGCAGGAAAAGCTCCCGCGTAAGTTTTGGCCGACTATAATTGTTTTAGTCGGCATTAAGACCTTCACCGACCACATTTTTGGTCGATGAATTCTTTCATGGGTTTGGACGACCACGTAATTATTTTAGTCAGTAAAAAAAAAATTTACCGACCAGAAGGTTTTAGTCAGTAAAATTTAGTTGGTGAAAGCCTCATTTCTTGTAGTGAATTGTTTAAAATGATCCCGGGGATAGCACTATCGAACCTCACAAACCATGTATAACCTTGTAGCTTTCACTTCTCATAAGATCAGAATCAAAGACTAAAATACACTACAATCCAATTTGAAAATATGGGCCAATGTCTAGCTGCATTTTCGATATGATACTCGTCTTCTTTGCTTCCAGAACCCTAATTCTCCGCAGCTCATCAGACACTTATAACTTACAATATTTACCAAAATGAAACAGTAAATTAACTTATCAAGATACTATTTTACTCAGATTTTAAATTTCTTACCCCAATATTGACAAATTCTTCACCCACTTATCCCATTTTTATCTCTTTAAAAGATACACACAAAATTATACGCCTCCAAGTCCTAAATTCTCAACGTATCCCACCAAAGTCTCAGATCACTACAAGAACTCCGTGTAAATTATAACAAAAATAAGTCAAAATAAAGAGCTTAATCATAAAGAAAGCGAAAATGATCGTACTCACACCAGAAAACAACAACAAACTAAGCCTCGTCCCAATAACACCATCAAAATGAGTATTAGTATTAGTATTCATGAAGGGGCTATGAAAAACATGGGCAGAGTTTACCATACTCGCAAACAAAAAGAGGAAAATGGGAACAAATACAACGCCCATAATTTAACACATCGCATACATATAAATCGAATTTACTGGGAAGAGAGAAAATACAGGGAATTTGCGAGAGAGCAGCATATTTATGTGTACATCGATTGTTACAAGGAGGAGTCCATTGTTGTGGAATTATCCTCACTAATTCTTTGAGCAGAATTTTTTTTTTTTAAATTTACTGAAAGAGAAGATGATAATTATGGGAAAGTGAAACAGATGGGGGTCTCCAATAAGAATGGAAATGAGCTTTTGTTTCAATCTCATAAGATTATTTTGAAAAATGAGTAATTTTTTTTACAATGATTCACTTATATTTTAAAAACACTTTTCTAACCTTTGTCACTCCCGATCCCGTTCCCAGCATCGCTTCCCCTTCCAACCTCGTTCCCCTTCTCCTTTGCCCCTTTTGCCTTCCATCTCTCCCATGTATTTCATTTTTAATGTTGCGTGTTTGAGAGCAATTCAGGAGTTCTACTTCCTTAGTCCCTACGTCTCTCCATACCACTAACTCGGTAGAACTCTTAGTCCCTACGTCTCTCCATACCACTTACTCGGTAGAACTCTTAGTCCCTACGTCTCTCCATACCACTTACTCGGTAGAACTCCTGTACTACAAACTAGCACGCAGACCACAGTACGCACTAGGAAGATGGGAGATGCAAAGAGAAAGCAAAATTGCTACATAGAGGGTGGGAGGAGCATACATCTGTTCTCTCGAAATTGGACAATTAAAGTGAACTCCCACCACATTGGTGCTAAATAACATTATTTATTTTCTAACTTATTTTAATTTTCCAAGATCGCAAAATGATGGGAGACGGTTACAGACTCAAGAGTTGCAGACAAAATTTCCTAGTCTTCATACTCATAGTCTTACACCATCGCTCACTTGAAGTGCCCACTGGACAAGTGGCATTGAAGGATGAAAAGTATTGGACTTTCCAAATGTTCACTCCAGTGGATACTTCTTATTTGACACATTAGAAACATTAGATCATTCTCCCACACGTAAAACCTCAAAATCCCATAAACTTGCTACCTGCATTTTGTTAAGAATTGAGACCAATTTTTTTATTACTCATGAGTTGATAAGTGCGTTTTATGCACTTATTTTGGCATTTAAATTAATCTTTTATGTCGTCATATAGTTGATTTTCTACTTATCTAGTATATTATTGTTCTATTTCAGTTTTGGACACGTTTGTAAACAATTGGAGAAGAATAGACGAAAAGAGCAATAATTTGGCGAAATCGACGAGTAAGTTGAGTTTTTGAAGTGAGTATCAAGAGCCAAACATTTGAGGATAAGGAAGAAGGGAAAATCAATAAGTTTAAGGTGTTTTCGAGTGACAACGAAGAGTTTAATCAATGGATCAAACACCGGAAAGCCAAAGAACCAAATTGGGAAACTACCTACCGAAGCATGTGGAGAAATTAGAGTACAACTTTTGATATTAAAATCTCCACAAGGCAAATGATATACCATTGGAAAGATAATTGAATTACGAGTCCAACACTTTTTACGGATCTCAATTTGGAGTTTCCTACAAGAAGTTATGGCCATTTGAAAATCAGCCGCCGGGAAAAATAAGCTGGACGATCGCCCAGGCTTATATCTGGGCGAGCGCCCAGCACAATATTTCACCAACTGAGGGCAAAAAACATGCCTGGGCGATCGCTCGGGAATGCACTGGGCGATCTCCCAGTGTAAATTTTGGCTGCGAATTTTTGGTTTTATTTTCTTTCCTTTTTGAGTCCCAATCCAACTAGGAAACGTTTTGGACGAAATTTTTAGGTCTTCTTGGGATATTTTGTGGCACAATGGAGGCAATATAAATATGAGATATATTCTCATAACAAAGGTTGGATTTTTTGGGGAGCAAATCAAGAGAAGACATCAAGAGAACAAGACCTCCTCGACTATCAAGATTTCTTCGAAGATTTCTTCTCCTTCAATCCATGCCGGGTTTTACCAATTATTGTTTTTCTAGTTTAATTATGTTCTTCTAGTTTTCTTTAGCCAAGGTAGACGATGAAACCTTATTTTAATTAAGTGATTATTTTGTTATTCGTTTAATTCCCTTTTAGAGCTTTAACGTTTATGGTTCGTTCTTGATTAGATTAATTAAATATAATTTCTTTCATCTTAAATATCATGTATTTTTGATAGTTAGATATTGGTTTAATTAATCCATGCTTGGTGCTTAAACATGTCTATTAATTTCTTTTGATTCTCCGTGATCTTTTGATTCAACTTGGGATACATAGAATGCTTAGGAGAACTTTGATTCTTTGTTTTCTTTCAATTGAACTTGATACGGGGAACGCTTAAGTAATTTATGTTTGAAGCTTAAGAGGAGCCTATATTTGATTTTCTTCTTCTGGACTTAATTGCTAAATCTTTAGCTTCGACAAGAGATTGAGTTCGTATTGTCGTGTGCATTTTTTTTGGGAATTAATGAATGATTGGATGGTTGCTAAGTTAGATAATGGTGGATTCTGAAACCTTGGTCTTTTACACATCTTGAATTATCAACTCATCTTTTTATCTTATTTCTTTAGTCTTTTAGTTAAACTATTTCAACAAAAATCTCTTCGACTCAACTAGACTAGAATAACAGTTAATTTGGATTAGATTATACCTTTATCATAGCAGTCTCTGTGGGATCGACCTCGTTTTTACTTATCTATATTCCAATAGATTCGTACACTTGCGAGTTAATTAAAATTTGACATCATGAGTTTTTTGTTCAAAGAAAGATAACGAAACAGAAAAATATAAAAAAATATAAAATGATTTACGGATTGTCAAAGCTTTCACTATATCAAAAATTGTTACAATTATATAGATTTCATCCACCCAAATTCTCAAGTATCTCAAGAAAAATAATATTCTAAACTTTAACGCACCCACCAATTTCTACTATTTGTACAATCCAAAAAAAAAAAAAAAAAACAAGAAAAACAACTAGGATGCTAGGCTTACAATTTTTCTCTCAAAAACCCTCAAGTCACAACTACAAAAGAAAATAAACCACGTCAATTTATAGTTAACGAATGACCTAATTTTCTTTCAAGTTTAAACTGTCAAGGAGTCCAAGATTTGGAAACTTGTTCAATTTTAGATGACCTATATGTCTTCCAAGTTTCGACTACCAAAGTGTCCAAGATTAAGAAACTTGTAATTTTAGTCGACTTAGAAGTCTTTTCTTTCAACAATTGGTACATTTTTTTTATTTTGGCAAGTTTTGAGAAAATATACCAACAATCTCCACCTTGACGAAAAACGAGTCAAAATTCAATCATATATTATGCAGCTCTTCATCTCGATACTTAAAAAAACCGGTAAACATTGACAATCCCAATTCTCAAAACAGAAAATTAACATACTCCACTATATAAGTATAATTACTTAGAATTAACGAGTTATACTTAGAATTAACGAATTCTAAGAATTTCATCGGCTCTTTAATTCCATTTCCACTCCCAAGTCACTTTTAAGACCTCATGTTGTCTGATTATATTAAGGTAAAGATTTTTATAGATTATAAGTAATGGATTTTACGGAATATATGGATAAAAAGTGGATAAAAGTTGTGGGTGCTACGAAATGTGAATAAAAATAATGTTTGAACAGATTATAAATACTTATAAGCACTGAAAATTGTTTTGCATGATCAGGTCAATTTTGAAATCTTAATATTTGAGTTCATACTTCACTTGAGACTCGAATATTTTACGGCATATATGGAAGCTCCTAGCAATAATTGAACCGTATGACACATATTCTGGTAGCTGACCTCGATTTCGGTGGGAAAAACACTTTGTTTGTTGTTCCTAACCTTAATTGGTAGAGTTATAAGTTATTAACTATGTCAGTTAATTGACTGGTTCACATGTGAGCACTGAAAACTCTTGAAATAATTTTGAGGCTGTATTAGAAAAAGAAACTAAAATTTAATAGGATTACTCCGTACCAAGTAATGCCCTACAGATTTGTAAATTTCAACTTTTTCCAAACGTTGTCAGGACCGTGATGGATGCGTGCAACTTCACTCACTACAATCTTTTATAATTCTCTTTGTACAGATTGGAATGAGCCTGTGAAATTTTCTGGTTCTTGCCTGTTTCTTTCTGATGGTTTTGATTAAGCAGAGTCACCCGCTGAATTCCCAGTTTGCAAATTTTGCAGGCTGCATCTTTATAAGTGGCAGCGTGTTAATTAGTGTTGATTATCCGCTTCATAAGATAAGAGGAATTTCATGACAAATTTTTGACAGGGCTTCTAGAAATCAAATTTGAGAAGAATTATTTAAATTAGCACACGGTGTGAATTATGCTCAGTTAAACCAAGAACCGAGTTATTTTGCATTAATATAGAAGTGAAATTGAAATACTTTGCATCTGAAAATCATGTCTGTTGAAACAGAACTTGATTACTTTCTTACAAGTATGAAATATTTATGCAGTGTTCACTGCTTTTTAGGTAGAAAAATACACTTGAATCTGGGTTAGCCTTTTACCGGGGCCATGGCATCAATAGTCGACATCTCTGGTTGAGTTGCATCATGTTCACCCTCGTTGTTATGCATCGGTACACCAACATTTGGTTTGTTGTGATTTAAGTACATTGTAAATCCAGGACAATCATGTGGATCATAAGCGCAGCTGCTTGGACGACATTGGTAAGGACCATTTGGAGGTGGAAATATTCCTGGAATATGGGGAGTTCCTGGAATAGGGCGGAATCCTGGAATAGGGAACTTCGATCCACCAGCATTTGGTTTGTTGTGAGTTAGGTGCAAGGTAAATCTAGGACAATCAGGTGAATAACCACAGTTGCTTGGACAGCATTGGTAAGGCTCATTCAGAGGTGGAAATCCTGGAATAGTGAATACTGGAATAGGAAATCCTGGAAAGTTAGGAAATCCTGGAATTGTGAATTGTGGTGGATTGATATCACAACCATCCCCGGAGCCACATCCTCCTCCTCCACCCTCGTTAGGGACCCCGCATCTGCAATCACCACATCCAGAATCTGTGAAGCCTCCACCACCACCGACACCTCCTCCAAAGTTAGTATTATGACGGTTGAGATCAAAGTCAGGTGCATCAATGCCCCAAATGGGATGAGTTTTCAGCTTTGGGTTATCAGCCTGGGTCCCCGGAAGGTTTCTGTGTGCAGTGCAGACTGCTAGACTTAGCAGTACTGCCATTATTGCAATGCAAAACCATTTTGGTGCAGCCATTTTTGTGTGATTCAAGTGGTGTTTGCATCATACGAGGCTTTATGTAGTGAAGTTCCTGAAACTGCACGGCCTGTTTTTAAGAGAACCCCATAAAACAAGTAATTAGTTGAAGAGAAGTGTAGGGAACTGGAGTACTTGTTCACACATTCTGAATTGGACATTTTTCGTAGATTTAAGCAACATGAATTTGTGCTGACAAAAAAAGTGATCATTTTGCTTACTTCTCAGTGGCAGCATGGAACTGTGGGATTGGTCGGGGGTCGATTATGAGTACACTTATTTCTGAAGTTCTTACAAACTAACCGTTGTTTCTAATAAATTTGGAGTCGGCGAAGTAGAAAAATAATAGATAAGTATAGGAATAAAAGGGCCCTCAAGGATATGCAATTTGAGCATCTTTATACATGAAAGTCATGTAGCCACAACAACAAAATGTTATATGATACAAAGATGAGAGATTGATTAACTAATAAATGAAATAAATATAATTGATAGTGAAACAAGAAAATTTGTATATAATGCTCTTTATGAATTGATAAAGGTATTTTATACACGTATTTAACCTATTTTGATTTAACCTTTAAGTATATATCTCGATTGAAATAAAATATTTATTGCACTAATTCAATCAATATTCGTATATTTAGGGACGATACGTATCATTGGAAACGAGGAGATGGAATGAATCTAATATCACGGATTGAGGCATGGGAAAGACTAATGAAATTCATCTACGCACTTAATTTATTACCAAGGCACTTAATTTATTACCAAGTGAAGATCAAAGTCAACCGAAGTCAACCGAAATTAAAACGAAGGCAAACGGATGAGGCATAGTAGGGAAATCCCCCTCTCTGTCCGCTCGAGCGGGCACTGTTGCCCTGCGGGCAGACCTTCCGTCTGCCCGTAGGCTAATTTTGGTAGCAAATCTTGGATTTGTGGGGGATCGTTTTGAACCCTTAATGGAGGATATAAAAAGGCATGTTGGAGGAGAAGAAAATGGTGGAAAATTTTAAGAAAAAAAAAAAGGACAAAAACACAATCTTCTCGACAATTGGTAAGCAAGAACGAAGACAAGGAACCAGGTTTGTGTGGCATCTCGTTTGAAGACTTTCAATCGGGTTAAATCCAAACTTTTTCGTCTCTTCTCGTAATCCAACAATCCGGGTAATGAATTCTCAATTTAATTATTGTTTTCGTAATCGAATTATGGTAGGCTAAATTCTTTATGCTATGGATGAAGATGTAAACTTTATTAAGTTCTTTTAATTCATGAATTCCCTTTCTTAATCCTAATTTATGATGTGTTGATTTATGCCATGGATTGGATGTCCGTTTAAATACTTGATCACCATTTGAACGTGTTTGTGATTTATTTTAGTTTTCGAAAAGTTCAAAATAAATTAGCTCATATGGTTTTTAAACATTAAATCCTATAGAGATTAGAAATAATTTCCTATGCTTGGTGCAATCAATTTAGATGATCTTGTTATTGAAAGCGTTTTTTTATAGTCGAACCCAACATAGGAATATTTTGGGGCATATATGAAAATAGATCTAATTCTACTCGAAATAGATTTTTAGATAATTTAGGATTGTCGATTGTCAATTTAAGAATAAATTGGATTATGAAGTATGAATTCAGAGGTTAAAGTAAATATAAAGGGTGGAGTCGGATTCCTAGCATAATTTATCTATATGTGTTTTTACTCGAAATCAATAAGCAACTTTCATTTATTAAGCTAAGTTAGTATAATTTAACACTAAATTCACAACAACCAAATTTATATTGTGTTTACTCAAATTAAATTAGACTTGATTTAATTTAAATAATTAGAAATCATAGTTCTCGTGGGAATGATACTTATTACTCATCTTTATTATTACTTGTCAACAATCTCGTATGCTTGCAGGATTTCACCGAACATGAATCACAAAGAAATTGATATTATAATATTACAAATAATAATTAGAAAATTAAGCAATACTGGTTACACACTTGTACAGTTATGGAAGTAATTAAAGAAATTCTAGAAATTATAGGAATCTTGACGTATGTTTAAAAAAAAAAATTATCAAGAATATAGAATAGGGTAATTATATTTACATCCAGATTTTAATTTCTTTTAAAATCTTCGATGTTTGTTTATTGTAGCACTTATGTTTTAACTTTTTTTGGCGCATTTTTTTCCTTATTTTTTCATTAATTATCTCATATTGTCCCTGATAACGGTTTCCGTCCAAAAAGTCTGTTGAGAGAGCGTAAAACGAATTATTTGTCAACTATATTTTTAAAAAACAATAAATACAAAAGTGCGACAAACTATTTTGTTTTCCTCATTTTAAAGCACGCAATAGAATATTTGAGATTTGCAAATTAATGAACGATTGAAGGTAAGAAATCAACAACAACAAAAAATCAACATAATTTCTACAATAAACAAACATTAAGACCTTAAATACAATTAAAATATGATGGATCAAATAAAAAATATGGTGTCAATATAACACAACATAGAATACTATTCCAAGAAAAGAGTTTACAAATATAACCTATCATCAAGGTCACTTAAATACGTTTTAAGGGTGTATTCAACTGACTTTTAAAGACTTTTATGTACTTCTGTAATTGGGTAACTTTTGTGAAATCTGTGAACTTTAATGGATTTGTTAGAAATTATAAAAGTCTTCCATACATTTTCATTAAAGACTTAAGGACTTTCATTTTTTTTAAAAAACAAAATATTAAGTTAAATGCTTATGTAATGTAATATTATTTTGAACAATTTTTCACATGTCCAAATCATTCACAGCACATATAATTAAAAACCTAAAGTAATAAATTATATTTCTCATATCAATAAAAATATTTTTAAAAAAATAAAAAAATTAAGTTATCCCGATTAAATTAACAAATAACCTAAATACAAAAAAGAATTAATAATATTTTAGTAATGTTCAATAAAAATATATCAAATATTCTCAATATCAATTAGACCTTCATGCATTAGCATTCTCTCTTTCTTTCTTTCTTGTTTTCGACTCTCTTTCCCTTCGTTAACCGACGAAGATGATGAAGCTTCTTTTCCGGATTCAACTGTAAATTCATTAGAACAACACTCTTTACGAAGAAAATTGTATAATCCTATACAAGTTTACACTAACTCCACTTGTGTACGATATAGAAATGAATGATCTATTTGAAAATTGTAAACCTTGATTTTCCCATGAAGTCCAGTGCGGGCAGACGGTTGCAATGGACTTTGGGGGGACCCATTAAAATTCTGCCCATGCTCGCACTAAACCCGGGCGTTGTATATTAAAGTGATAATTTCACCATATACTACAAAATATAAAATAATTTAAAAAATATTATTTAACTTTTTTTATTCTAAAAATACTGTTTTTTATTTTTGTAACACTTGTTGTTATATTTGTTATGTTTATTAATAACAAATGTAACACATTTATTATGACTAAAATAACAAATATAACAACAAGTGTTACAAAAATAAAAAAACAATATTTTTAGAATAAAAAAAATATGACAGCATTTTAAGAAATATTTTATTTATTGTAGTTATTGCTGAAAAAATCCATATATTAAATCTTTTTTAAAAATATATTACTTTAAATGGGCATTAAAATGGCCTAAAGGCAAATCCAATTAAATCAGAAAATAGAATCATCTGCTTCCTGTGAGTGTGTTCGTCTGCAGCTCTGCCTCTTTCTTGTGAGTGTTAGTTCATCTATCCCTTTTGAAATTTGGTTTTTCTTCCCCCCTTATTGGGCTGGTTAATAATAGTTATAAAAAGAGGACTTGCATGGTTTTAGTATTGATCCATTTGTATAAAATGACTCGTGTAATTAGAACATAAAATATTAGCTCTTCGAATGTAAGGTTCTATTTTTTCCTCTTTTTATCTAATTGTTTATATCAATATATTCGAGTAGGAAACAAAAACAAAATCCCGAATCAATCTCCTATTATGGTTTTATCAAAAAGTAGAATTGTTCAAGACAAATCTACGTTGTTGTGTTACCTTTATTAATTCCTGTCTGCACTGGATAAAATTCATAGTTCCACTCCTGATTTAAATTTATTAAATATCCTCTTAACTACGTTCCTCAAAGAAACATGGTAAAGATTAAACAACTCTTTCGCATTTTCAATGTCACAATCTTGACCAACAAAATCTTGAAAATGATAATGGGTACCTCGAGTTAAGAATTGGCGTCGATTTAGAAATTCACGATCTACCAAAAAATATTTACCTGAATATAAAATACTTGTAGAATTTATAACACGTATAATCATGATTAAAAAAATATAGAAAGATAAAAAAATACATGACATTATAAAATCATACATTGTGGTACTTTAAGTCCGTCTCTTCTTGTCAAAGCATCATTCAATACCTTAGAATCATGTACTGATTCCTCCCACCCACTAAACATGTATATAAATTTCAAATCAAAGTTACAAGTGGTTAAAATGTTCTTTGAAATTATTTGGTGACAATATCTACAGTTGCTTGTATCACGTTCAAATACCATTGCTGGAATCTGGTCAATAGCTCCAATGCAATCCTGAAACTATAAAGCAATAAAAATAAATAATGAGAACACTAATGATAACAAAAAACAACAACAACAATTTTAATAATAATGTAAAATTCTATATTTATCCTTGTTTTTTCTCGCACTGTGGATTCCGATTTGACCTAATAATAATAAAATTAAATGATTGTAATTGGCATCCATTGTGATATCGTGCAAAATAAAAGGCAATGAAAAATCAAGAACGGAAAAATGATGAAAAAAAATGCCAAAATTCCATGTCATAAGCAATAATTTTTCAATTGATATATCTTTGTCATTAATAATTAAGTGCAAAATGGGTCACTTTGTTTAGTTAACTCATATTTCAAAAACTCTTTTAGTATACTGGTCGAAGAGCAAAACACAAATGCCAAAATAATCTAACCATTCCGAGTGAGTATTCAAGATTGTTTTACTTGTTTATTCAAACATAACAACAATTACAAAATCACAACAAAAATGTAAAATTTGTGTAACCAAATGGACATCGAGAGAGTCAAAGCTTTACATATGATTCCTAAAGATGAAGTGTTCATGTATTTACAATAAAAGTCTCAAGCAAAAAACCTAAAATCACTTGGTGTATGTTTGATGTAGTTTAAAAGAAGTCTTTTACGAGATTTTAAAAAAAGTTGGTGAAATGTGTGGTTAAAAAATTGATAAAAATTGTAAGTCCCCTAAAATATATTGTTGAAAATGAGTTTGGCAAAAAAAAAAAACTATTTTAAACTCTACCAAACATGCACTTAATTAAATCACATTATCAAAAAATCCTTAAATAGCATAAAAATATCAAAAATGGAACTCAAATTATGATGAATGATAAATATACAACTCTAATCCTTAAGGGTAAATAGCACTGAGGGTCCCGAACTTTTGAACCTTGTGACGATGGGATCTTGAACCTTCAATTACTAGCACTTCAAGTCCCTAGCATTTAAAAAACGCGCGAGCAAAGTCCTTCTGTTAAAAAAATTGTTAGTTTGACTGTCAAATGGTCAAAATTTGCTTAAAATGACTAGATTACCCTTTTTTGAATTAAAATAAGAAACAAAAAAATTACAATAAACCCCTCCCTCACTTCTTCTTTTTCAATCACCATTTTTCTTCACTAATCAACACTCCACCGAAAAACAACAATTGCGTGATTTTCCATTTCCAAATTGCATCTATATATATATATATATATATATATATTCAACAAAAAAAGATCTATTTCTAAATTGCATCTATATATACATACAACAAAAACAAGAATCAACAATAAGCAAGACCCAAAATTACAAAAACAAGACCCATTTTCATATATGGATCCAATTTAGAAATGGGTCTTGTTGTTGTTGTTGTTGTTGTTGTTGTTGTGTGTGTGTATATATATATATATATATTCAACAAAAACAAGACCCATTTTCAAAACACGCACTGACACCCTATTTCTCTCTATCACACACTCGCACACAGAAATTTATAAGAGAAGAGAGTGAGAGAGGAAATTGAAAATCGGATGAGAAAAAAATAATATTGAAATTCATCATTTGTTGTTTTTGAATTTTGGAAAATAGATGTATTGGTGAAGAGAAATTGATAAGAAGAAAAAGTGATTGGATGGAGTTCTATGGTTTTTCGATGGGTGGTGGTTGGCGACGGTGATTTTGGAGAAGAAGAAATGATTGGATGGATTGTATTTTTGTGTTTTGTTGGTTGGAGTTAATTGGTGAAGTAAAAATGGGGGAGAGGGTTTGATTGGAGAAGAAGAAGTGGGGAAGGAGGTTGATTGTAATTAATTCAAAAAAAGGTAATCTATTCATTTTAAGCAAAATTTGACTATTTCATAGTCAAACTAACGGTTTTTTTTAACATAAGGATTTTACTCGCGTGTTTTTTTAAAAATTAGAGACTCTGGGTGTTAGTAATTGAAGTTTCGGGACTCTATCGTCACAAGGTTCAAAGGTTTGGGACCTCCAGTGCTATTTAGGGTAAATAACACCAGGGGTCCTCGAACCTTTGAACGATGTAACAATGGGGTCCTAAACCTTTGTTTACTAGTAGTCGGAGTCCCTAATTTTTCAAACGTATGCAACATGGGTCCTTTTTGGAAGGAAAACGTCAAAAACTCTGTTAAGTCATCACACGTGCCACACGTGATCATTTTCTGAAGGGCAAAACTATCCAACACTACTCAAATCCCTAATTTTGGTTTTCTTCTTTAATTTTGGTTTTCTTCTTCTTCCACCCTCCTCGGCCGATTTACCCCGCTTCTTTGTTCCCTTTCTGCAAACAATCTGTCTTTCAAGTTTTCTGGTTTTCAGGTTTGTTTTTCAAGGTAAAAGTTGATGAACACAAAGCAACCTTAGAGCAGGATTTTCAGAAAGCTAGGTGTTTTCAGATCGAGATCCATTTTAAGTTTTTCTTGGCTCGTTTTTTACTTGGCCACTGGATCTAAGAAGTTGTGTATTTGTAAACCTCTTTTATAATCCTTGATGAATTTAACTGCAAGTCTGCAACCAACACATTTGGGCTTTAGATTTGAAATCCCTTTAGTTCAAATCTTAATCTAATGCAAACGTTAGGGAGCACTTTGCAACTGAATTTTGCCAATTGGTTGGTTAACTGGGTCCATAAGCAAAAGTCTTGGAATTTGCTTGACTCGGTTCAGACGGGCATTATCTCAAATTAACTGCTTGGGTGCAAAATGTGATCATTTGTTACAATATTTTTCACCAAAATGTTTATACGTTCTGCTTCTTCTCGATATATGTTTTGATATTGGCGCTCTCTCTTTGCTTTTGTTCTTTGACAGAATGTAGATGGGAGATAACAACATATTTTCGCTCTCTACCTAAGACTAGTACCAGCAAAGATTCAGAGATGTGGATCCAATAGACACAAAGCAGTGACAGCAACTTCCAGTAATAACGTCTATTAGAAAAGAGGTTTATAGAGGGAAGAAGAATAAGAAAACCAAAATTAGGGATTTGAGTAGTATTGGACAATTTTTCCCTTCAGAAAATGATCATGTGTGGCACGCATGATGACTTAACAGAGTTTTTGACGTTTTTTTGTCTAAAAAGAACCACAGGTACGTACGTTTGAAAAGTTAGGGACTCGAACTGCTAGTAAACAAATATTCAGAACCCCATCATTACAATGTTCAAAGGTTCGGAACTCCTGATACTATTTACCCTTAATACATTTAGAGACTCTTAAAAAGTCTACATTGAATACTCTTAAACTTTTTAAATCTTTAAAAGTCTTAATTGAATACATCATCCTTAATGTAGGAAAAATGATTTAATTGGACTAGCGATCACCAAAAATTAGGGTACCGCTGTTCAATTATTGATTCTTTACTCTCTCTTTTTTTTTTTTTTACATATTCAAATCAATTTTCAAAACATTATTCTTACTACTTAGCTCGGTCCAATTCTAACCCCCTTTGTCACCCACATAACATATTATACATGTACAAAATTAAATCAAGTCTAACAATAAATTGTTCAAACTAAATTTATTTTAGTGATGAGATTTGAAAGTAAGGCCAAATTCAATGTATTGTACAATGTACAAATTTATTGATTTATATGTATTAATTGTGAATTTAATGTGATATGTTTTTACCTTTTATACATTTTCCACTTATTACCTTATTAGCTATCGATCTTATTGGATATTGTGCAAGTAAAGATGGAAATTGATAAGTAGAAAAAATAATTAAAATTAAGCCTTTTTAAGCTACAAATTATTTTTCAAGCGAATTTCTACTGAGGGAATTCTTCAACAACAACATAAGCATGTTTGGCTAAGCTAAACAAGTTCACTTTTAAATAAAAGTAAGTTTTAAAATAAATAATATTTTTATTAATAAAAGTTAAAAATAAGAAAGTCAATTATTTTTTACTAGAAAGATGAGATTTACTTTAGAGAAAAGTTACTTAAAATGTAAGAAACAATTAGTTTATTCAAATATGTTGGGCAAAAATATTTAATTTAGGCTTAGCCAAACATACCCTAAAGACTTGTTAACAAAAGTCGTGTTGTACGAAACAACAATTCTGTTTGAGAGTAGCGAGTTTTGAAAAAAATAGATGAAAAGGGTTGGGGACCGCTGTTATAACTCCAATGCCAAAATTCCCTCTCGAACAAATTCTTCTTTTTTCTTTCGCTTGGAGAAGCAAAAGCCAGTAGAATCTCGTAGAAAAAATGGCAGGCGGCAGCGGAGGAGCGGTGAAGGAGGTGAAATCGAAGGTGGAGCTTGATCAAACCATCGGGGAGGGATCTCCGGTCATTTTACACTTCTGGGCGTCATGGTGCGAGGCCTCCAAGCACATGGACCAAGTTTTCTCTCACCTCTCAACTGATTTCCCTCTAGCCCACTTCTTCCGGGTTTATACTTACCCCTCTCTCTCTCTCACACACAGTTTTTATTCTTTATTATTTTTTTGCTATTTTCTATACTGGTCTGGTTTTTGTTTTTATTGGTGAATTTGTTAGATCTCTTTGCTTTTCCGGTTTCAATTTTATTTTATTTTTAATTTACCACGAGGAATTCGAACATTATTAGGCAATAAAGTTGCGGTGAGGTGGCATCTACGGCTAATTTCATAATTTAGTTAGAGGCTTTTTCTATTAAGGATTATTTGCTAGTAATTGAGTGCCCACAAAAAGAAAGCAGTAGTGGTGGATATTTATTTAAATTTCAATTAGTAGAAAGTAAGAAAAAGATAAGGCATTTCAATTTATTCTAGATTTACAGGAAAATCAGTGATTTGTCTGTGGACTGACATGGGTGATTGTGGAGTTGTTCGTTTGGTTATTACCTTAACTTGTTTCAAATGTATGCTAATCAATCTATGTGACACTGATTTTCAATTTGGAAAATCATTTTAATCAGGCTTGGAGGAAAAGAGGAAAGCAAAGAATTAGTAAAGGAAAAAGAAAACGAAAGGAATTTTAAAAATTCAGATTCTACTTTTCTTATGTATTTTTAGAAAATTCCTTTATAGGTGAAAAGAAAACGAAAGGAATAAAAAAAAAAAAAAATCAGATTCTACTTTTCTTTTAGAAAATTCCTTTAGACCTGCTAGGTTGTTTTGGAGTACTGGTTATAAGGGTTTTTTAAAGTACCAATTTTGGACGTTAAAGAGGGAGCGGCTTTGGGTGGTTTTTAGTAGCGGTTTTTGAAACAGTCCAATCCATGTTTGAGATTTTATTATCTAGCGGTTCTAAAAGTTTTTTAAAAGAATCAAATTACATATATATTTATATATAAAAAGAAATTTAAATTATAAAAATTTATATATCCACCTATTATTGAAAATATAAAATTAAATTTATGTTCTTGCATATATATTTTTTTATTTTTTCACATATTCTTTTATTTTTACAAATATTTAGGGCCCGTTCTCTTTGTCATTTTCAACCCATTTTTCGTTTTGTGTATTTAAAAATAGTGAAAACGTGTTCTCTTTGCCATTTTTCAAAATACATTTTTCAAAACACTAAAAAAATTTACAAAGGAAATGAAAAACAAGAATTTTATCATTTTGGGTATTTTGTTAATAACACATGGAAATGGCCAAAACGGCCAAAACGCGCGTTTTGGCCGTTTAGGTCACCGTTTTGATTCCTGGTTTTACCTTTTTTTTTTTTTTTTCTTTTTACACTGGACAAAAAATTGATAATTTAAGCATTTTTCGCTTTTTTAGACAAAACACAGCTCCTTACTCGAATGGTCAGGCGCGCTGATTTAATTGTGGAGGTCCAAGATTCAATTCCCAGCTTCTTTCCTTCTATTATTGAATTTTTTTTAAATGTTTTTAATTGTTTTAATCGTTTTTAAATGTTTTTAATTGTTTTAATCGTTTTTAAATGTTTTTAATTGTGTTAAAATGTTTTGCATTGTTTTTAAATGTTTTAAATTCTTTTATTAAATGGTTTTAATTCTTTTCAAATGTTTTTAATTACATAATTAAATATTTTTAATTGTGTTTTTAATTTTTAATTTTTTAATTAAAAATTGTCAAGTAAACGCGTTTTCGAGTTTTCTATTATCAGAAATAATTTTCAAAAATTCCAAAAAGAACGCATTTTCAAAAATCTCAAAACACAAAACGCAAAATGAACTCAGAACACAAAACTCAAACGCAAAGAGAACACCACCTAAGTTTTGGATAGTGTTGAAAATAATTGTTTGAGAATGGGTAAAATTGGAAGAAATTCTGAAGATAAGGCAAAAAACTACCGATTTGGAGGGTTGGAGATACACTCAAAATTTCAGTACACTGATTCCAAAAAACTAACAAACACCGGTTTTTTCAACTTTTTATAAACGGTACCACCCAAA
The DNA here is from genome assembly GCA_030279155.1 of Forsythia viridissima. Classification (NCBI taxonomy): domain Eukaryota; kingdom Viridiplantae; phylum Streptophyta; class Magnoliopsida; order Lamiales; family Oleaceae; genus Forsythia; species Forsythia viridissima. Next base: position 2,499,965 of record CM059044.1, on the reverse strand, counting down.
ACCGTTCAAAACTGGTGAAAAAAAAACTCCCAAGCAGGCCCTTACAGGTTAAGAGTTCTTGGCCGTTTGAGAATTAGCAAAATGTGAAAAGGAAGTGTTTATTATTTGCTAGGCAAACAATGCTTGTGTTGTTACTTGTTATCCTTCTCTGTGTGTGTGAGAGAGAGGGGATGAGGGGTATAATGGCATTCTGATGCCCAACCTACTCAGGCCTATTAGAAATGGTTATTTCTTATATTTTCCAATTTTGATTTTCGGGGATGGATGAGAGCCCAGTGATTTGCTGAAATGACCAAACCATGGGAAACTCAAAGCTGATCTGGGTTCAACTAATCCTAATCAACAACAACACTTAAGCATGTTTGACGAATTCAGAATATGAGTTTCCAATCTTGGCCCTGCTGTTTATTTTCATTTTCTGTTTTTGGTTCTTAATTTTATATTTCTTTTCTTTTCTCCTCTTTTCTCTTGTTCTTGCTATGAGTGATTTAAACTCGATAATGTACTTTAACCCAGAATGCCATGTGATTCTAACACTAGCATGCAATGAAACTGCACATCAGAGAACTTTCACAAGTCGTGCTGCATCACTAACATCCCTTGTGATGTTGTAGGTTGAAGCTGAAGAACAACCAGAAATTTCCGAGGCATATTCTGTTTCTGCCGTGCCTTATTTTGTGTTCTTTAAGGTACTACACGTACAGAGACGTTATAATCATTAGCCTCGTCTTCCGCAAGAATTTTCCAGTTACATATGATATTTATAGACTTGTTTTTATCCTCTCTAACTATTGCAAGGTTAACGGAATGAGTAAGTGAATACCCCCGTCTTTCTGCTAAAAACACACTGTATTGAACTCATAATTCTGCTGATACTTTTTATGAATGTCGACTAAACATCGTAAGTAAATTGCTCCCAGTTGTTTAATGATTTGACAACCAGAGTCATTCTTGGATAAATGATCACCTTGATATCAATCTTGAGCATAGCTGTTCTCCATGATAGAACAAAATTTAGTGTGTTGTGACTATTGAATTTCCTTGAGATATTTGCTGAGAAATGCATCCTTGAGTCCTTAAAAGGTGCCAACTAGCATGCCACATTATTAAATCTGTACACAAATAAATTTTGGGGTTTTATCTTTAAGCTGCAGTATCTTTCCTAAAGACCAAGATCAATCACTTGGTCAACATTCTGATTCTTCAGTAAAATGTTATGCACCCATTTAGTCAATGCTATATCTTTCTTGCTACAAATTGCTCAAAAGGCTTCATTGATGCGGTGTGATTTGTTCCTTCGAACACCCTCAGTCCGGATTCCCCTTCATTAAAAGGTTTGCATATGTTAAACCACTTCACTTTAGCACCAAAATCTTTAGTTTGGTACCATTCTTTATTACTTTGGATTAAATGGGTGAATAGAATTGTTGAATATTTTATTTTAGTCTTTTTCTTTTTCTTTTTTGTGTGTGGTTTCCCCTTTTTTAGACTTTTATTTATTTATTTTCCTTTGGATGGTTGCTGTTGCCATATCTCTTATAGTTGGTAGCTGCAACTATGCTGCTAGGTAGCAGGTTGGCAAGCCATATATTAGCCTCTTTGAGCTTGGTTGTGGCACATACATACATACATACATACATTTATATACATCCTCTATCCCTATAACCTACTAGAAAGAGATATATATATAAATTGCTTCTGTTATTTATCTAATTTAACTTTGATTCTGTTAGGATGGCAAGGCAGTGGATACATTGGAAGGTGCTGACCCATCTAGTTTGGCCAACAAGGCTGCCAAAGTTGCTGGATCAATCAGTCCTGGGGAACCTGCTGCTCCTGCTAGCCTCGGGATGGCCGCGGGACCCACTATTCTTGAAACAGTTCAGGAGTTTGCTAAAGAAAATGGTTCTTCTCAGGAAGGGAGCCTATCGCCCTCTGCTGTAGGTGACAGACTCAAAAATAGACTTGAGCAGCTTGTTAATTCTCACACAATCATGCTTTTCATGAAAGGGAGCCCCGAATCCCCGGAATGTGGTTTCAGTCAAAAAGTAGTTGACATATTGAAGAAAGAAAAGGTTAAATTTGGAAGTTTTGATATATTGACGGACAATGAGGTTCGTGCAGGATTGAAGAAATTTTCCAACTGGCCAACATTTCCTCAGCTATACTGTAAGGGCGAACTGCTTGGTGGTTGTGACATTGCAATTGCTATGCATGAAAGTGGTGAGCTAAGAGATGTTTTCAAAGATCATGGAATTGAAATATCCGATCCCAGTGAGATGAAAGCCACCGAACCTAATGGTGGACCTGGAGGCATTACGGGTCCTTCAGGCTTGACTGCAGCTCTGACTTCTCGACTGCATGGTCTGATAAATTCAAGTGAAGTCCTGCTGTTTATGAAAGGAAAACCTGATGAACCCCGATGTGGTTTTAGCCGCAAGGTTGTAGACATTCTCAGACAGGAGAAAGTCAAGTTTGGGAGTTTTGACATTCTTAGTGATGATGAGGTTCGTCAAGGCCTTAAGGTTTATTCAAACTGGTCGAGTTATCCTCAGCTATATATAAAGGGTGAACTCATTGGTGGATCGGACATCGTGTTGGAGATGCAAAAGAGTGGAGAACTTAAGAAGGTTCTATCCGAGAAAGGGATCTCTTCTGGTGAAACCCTCGAAGATCGCCTTAAACAGTTGGTAAATTCATCACCCGTAATGCTTTTCATGAAGGGTAAACCGGATGATCCGAGATGTGGTTTCAGCTCCAAAGTTGTAAATGCCCTGAAGGAGGAGGGAGTCGATTTTGGTTCTTTCGATATTCTAACCGACGAGGTGGTGAGGCAAGGATTAAAGACATTCTCAAACTGGCCAACCTTTCCACAGCTATATTACAAAGGAGAGTTGATAGGAGGTTGTGATATTGTGATGGAACTGCGCAACAATGGTGATCTCAAGGCTACTTTATCCGAGTAGAGATAAATGCAGTGTATGGAACTGTTGGCTCCGCTAATCGTTCCACACCCCAGCCTGTATCTTTGAAATGGCTTATTAAATTTCCCAAAAAGCCTGTTTGATTTCTTTCTATGAACAACTTTTTTCTTCATTTTTAGGCCTTTCTTTATAAGTGATATGTTGCAAGGTGTTTCTGCAGTTGGTAGCTGTAACGGTCATTGATTTTAGTTATGATAATTCTCTTAAGCTGTTGAACTATTCAATACCTTAAGTGAATTTGAAACAGTTTTTTAGAGCAAGTGGCCAAGATTGGGCTCCAACTTATATTGGATCAATTATTAGTATCTTTCTTGGTTTTTTGCACCTTAAGTTTTATTGAAATTAAGCCCCGGTCGAGCTGCGTAACGGGACAATCAAGCCGTGTAGGGAAAGCGCTGTTGCTCTGTGCATGGCTTCATTTTATTTTCGTATTTGTTTGTGTTTATTCAAAATCAACAAAGAAGCAAAGTAAAAAGAAAAATCTCTGGGCTCGGTAGCCTGTACAGCACCGGTCGTGGTTGTGGGTTGTGTCTGCCTAGTCTCGTCTTTCCAAAGACAGGTTTGCCCAGCTTGTCTCGCCAAAAAATACGGGCCATTTTTTGCCTCTCCTGGCTGGCTGGCTGGCCCGGCCATCTGGTTTAGTTGGTCTAGTTTGATTTATGTGCATGAAATAGCTTCCATGAGGACCATGACTCGATCTGAAAGCTAGAAAAACAGTCAACACTTCACGTTCCGTTCAATTGAGAAATTAATACCAAAGTCAGCCAATTTGAATAACTGAACCACAGCATCAAATCATCAATCTATATGTCCCTATTGTTTTGACTAAATCAAAATTTTAGATTTGTGTATTATTAAGGGTGTAAACTTGAATCGATAACTCTTGCTCGTGTCAGTCCAACACGTTAACGGTCTCCACGCAAGCTTGGTAGCAGTAGCCGATCAAATTCGACCCAACAAACGATTGCAGATTATGTTTGATCAGTACGATCTAAGTGGTTTTGTGGTTCCATCGAACCAAATGTGGTGTAAGACCTCCTTAGTCTTATTCAAACATATTTTTTATCAATACATTTCGTAAAGTTCACAATTTATTATTCACACATTTCATAAGACATTAATTTATAAATACTTAAAAAATAATTTTAACACTACTAAATATGTAATAATAAATAGTCTCATCGACAAATTATATATTAGAATTGGATGAAATTTGACTTTAATTCATTTATGTGCAATTGAAAGTTAACAAGCCAAGAGAATTTGTGCACTGACATCATCTTTTGAATCAATGGAATTATAAATTGCGGGAAAATGATGTAGAAGTCAAATTCTCTGATGAAACAAGAAATATAGAACAAAGATAGTCCACGTAGAAAATAAGGTACACATTTGACTAGATGTTTAGTGGTAAAACGTTGTTTCGGTATGGATCACGAGAGTGATAGTATTGAATGTTAGATATGATCTCAAAATAATTACGACCAAAGTAGCGTTGAACAAAAGATGAAGAAACTGTCTATTTTCAATTATTTAAAAAGATTATGAATAAACATGTATCACCTTCGACTAATTTTATTGATTACGCGTGCAAGATTTTATCTAGTTGTTAATTATTGTACTAAAGTTTAGTGTTCGCTAAACTTTCTTAAGTGTACAATATCGTAAATCTATATATATATATATAAATAGATGTGTCGTTAAAATCTATTTTTCGGTCCAAATGTAATTTCCTATTTAGAATTTTTAATTTTATTCATTTTCCAGAAATTGATTTTTTTAATAGTCATTAAATATTGATTTCTAATACTACATTTAATAGCTGCCCGATTTTTTATTTTTTCAACTGGAGTCCCTCCATCTACCTTCCAATTTAGTTATCATTGCAAAAATTAATTTAGTTTTGTTATCATTACAAAAATTAATAATCAAATACGTTTTAATTTAATTATCTATATTTTTTCAACTGGAGTCCCTCCATCTACCTTCCAATTTAGTTATCATTGCAAAAATTAATTTAGTTTTGTTATCATTACAAAAATTAATAATCAAATACGTTTTAATTTAATTATCTATATTTTAAATATTTAATTAATTAATCTTATCTTTGTTTTAATAAAAAAAAATGTATGGATTTTCCAATACTAATTAAGATTTAAGATATCACATTTTTCAAGATTATTTTCAAGATTATTATGGAAAACAATCAATACACATTGAAAGAAAAATAAGTCCAAATCTATATTTTTAAAGTTTTGTTATTATTGCAAAAATTAATTTTCCAATATATTTTAATTTAATTATCCATATTTTAAATACCTAATTAATCTTATCTTCGTTTTGGTCAATGTATGCATGGGTTTAATACTAATTAAGATTTAATATTTGATTTTATTATAACTAATTAACTTTCATAGATAATTATCGAAATTATTTTTTGTGATTACACCAACTGTGTATCGCACAAGTACAACACTAGTAAGTAATAAAATCATGAATCAAATATTGTTCTCATGAAGATCGCGTATCTAGCTTTGACTGAATTAAACTTGACTCTAACGATACGGACACAAACTTATTGGTTTTGGATTTTTTAAACTAAAGAATTCTAAAATATATTACAAAGCAATTAAAACTTAAATTGATGAGGTAATAGGATTTACAATTCACCTCTTGTTTTTTTAATTTAACCTCAATTCTTATAATTGACAATACTTGAATGAATTGAATAATTAATAATATTCCTAATTTGTTTAATAATCACTCTCAAGTAGTATTAAACTAATTTTCACATACGACCCTTCAATATATCTGTTGACGTCGGAACCTGCACCAGTCCACGTGTCAACAGATCTCTAGTCACTCCTCTACCAACTCGTATGTTACCTGCACACTAGGACGACCGTTAGGCACCAAGATCTCCAGAGAAAAAAGGTTCGGCGATCATTGGCACTCCGACGATCAAGTCAACTGCCGGTATATGAGAGATACACGGGGGCGGGAACAAAAGGGGTGTGGGAGAAACAAGCAGGCAGAAATTTGAGCAGAGTTTAGGGTGAGATTCTTAAGCATAAAAAGTGCATACCTTGGAACAACCGGAGACGTTGCATTTATAGCACAAGAGTTCCACTTGATTTAGGAGACAAATCAACATGATACTCAATCGGATCCTCCTTCCTTATGTGATAAAGATATCCGAGATTACCTTCCCTCCTTGAGCTTATCACGTTGCATGATTTTAGGAGATCATGATTCGGTTTCCTTGTGAGGATTCGTGGGCCCAATCCAACGCAATCTTTCTTTAATTACTTCTCTGGTTGTCCAGGCATGTCGAGTTGCTCGCTGATGACGAATGATGTGAGGCCTGACAAGGCCCTATGGTTCGTATGTGAGTGCCGAGGCTCTCCACATGCCTCGTGGATTTATGACTGCCGAAGGCCCAAGCGTGCCATGGGCCTTCCAGGGCTCTAGTAGGGTCCATGTAGGGTTCTTGATGGACCTTGAACTGGGCCCTTAATGGGCTTGGATGGGGCATGTGCTGACGTGACAGCCATATCGTAACCGTGTGGTAACAATAGTCCCCCAAGTCCAAGCCTATTATTTATAATAGGCGTGAGACTTTTGAGAATAAACGTAACGTTGATGGAATAAACATAATGTTGATGTGCCTCGCAGAAGCGGAATGTTGATGCGCTTCGCGAGAAATATGGTCCCACGGTGGTTCGGCAGGAAGTGATTCAACCTACCCAGTATAGTCCCCCAAACCCGAAACCGAACATTCATGACGGGTGATGGAGAGCATCATGGAGTTCCATCCGGTGTGGGACCTTTCCTTTCTTCGGCAGGACTCATCTGAGGCCCAAGTTCGCAATGCTGGGCCTAGTTCAGTAGGCGATCGAACACCTCCTCCAACTGAGGAAGGCCCGCAATATGCCGACCCTTAAAGAGGCGGCGGGGGACTCATCCTTTGTAATTCTTATCTGGTTTTGCCTAAGTTAATTGAAACAGAATTGAAATTAGCCTTTTGCTATCCCGACGTTTCAATTTTGTGTGCGTGTGGGAGAAAAAACGCTCCAATCATCATCCTTTTAGTATTAATGACGCAGACACCTGGAGAAATCTAGGGAGTTGGCGTTTTCAATGTCTTGGGGGGTGGAACGTCCGTGCATCGTTCCAAACCCCCTGTATTCATTGCATTACGCCTGTTTCCAATGCAGTCCCTTATAAATAGGATGCAAGCGTACTAGGATTCCTCAACCGTGAGCCTTTTGTATCTATCCTGTCATTGTCGTGGGATCGGGACAAATATAGCAAACGTGTGATGGTAGTGCGGCTGGAGGGCTGGCATCCAACATGCCCGTTAATCTGAGAATCAACATTCAGATGACCAAAGACTTGGCCAATCAACATTCAGGGGACCAAACGTTCGGGATCGGGATTTAGGTTTAGCAGCCTTAACCTGGCCCCCCCTGAACGGTTGACGGGGCTAGGGGGTCTCCCACTGCCCAAAAAAAAGCATCAACAACCTTTTTTGAGCAGTATGGTCTAATAAGCCATCAAATTAACTCAAGTTGGCTTGGGAGACTCCCAATCATGGTGAAGTCAGGTTCCCCAACCTAGACGATGCCAATATAGATCAGGGGATAGGGCTAATAGATCAGGGAATAGGGCTAGTAGACCTAGTTACCCCATTCATGTGCCGGCCCAATGAGGCGGCGGGGTTTTAGAATATATTGCAGTTGTATCTGTTTCTGTACTGTATTCCGTATTCAATAAAATCGTGCCGAGTTATCTTCTTATTTGTGTATGTGCCTTTATCGTGTTTGTCATACCCCTGATTTATATGCTTGTTTCAGGCCTCGTCGACGTTTAGTGTTGCTTACGAAATCATTGGTACAAGTCTGAGGTCGAATTTTATTTGCCATCGAATGAATCATAATTGCGCACATTCGCGTTGACTGTTTATCCAGCGATTTGATAAAGTTGGCTGCGAACCACACTCCCTCGCGATCAAGTTAATTGTACTTGCTTGCTTTACGCGTAAAATGTTTACCCAGCGAATTGATAGAGTTGGCCGCGAACCACACTCCCTCGCTGCCGAGTTTACCCAGTGAGTTGACTTGGTTGAACCTCCGGTAGTGGTTGTTGGCTGGTTCCAAGGAGCGCCTCCTCTGAAAACGGGAGAACCGAAGCTCTGGAGAGCGACGTCCCTCTCTCCTGTATCGATCTCCTCTCTCCCTTTCAGCCCTTTCTCTGTTCTCAATCGTCTCTTCTGATCGAATTTCGCGCTGGATCATGTCCACCAGCTAGCTGTAGACTTTCGGTTGACTATTTTGAACGTCCCTCCAAAAGGGAGTTCGCATGTGTAGTCCTGTTATCAGCGCATCCAAGGCCTTCTCGTCAGTCACCGTCTCGATCTTGTTGATGATGTTGCTGAATCTTTTGAAGTAGATTTTGACGGTTTCTCCCTCCTTCTGCCGGATATCGTTGAGTTGGGCGATGTCAGCAATCATCGTCCGATTGCCAATGAAGGCGTTGACGAACTCCCTTTTAAGTTGTGGCCAGCTTTGGATACTTCCTGGCCTCAACTTATTGTACCATCTCTTCGCGTCACCAGTGAGTGTAGTATGGAAATTCCGACACTTCACCGCGGGAGATTGGCCCTGGAGCTTCGTCTTGTAAGTGTTTATGTGGTCCGTGGGATCACCTCTTCTATTATACTTATCCATGATAGGCATTCGGAAGTTTGCAGACACCTCCATTGCCTTCATGTAGTTGGTAAACGGTAGGTTCTCGTCATCATCGTCCTCATAACACTCCAGCCTTTCCTTTTCATCCTCGGCCTTTTCGTGACTCTTCGGGTCCTTCTTCTTTACCGTACGGGCCTGACTATGTTCACTGCGTCTGCTGTGTGCGGGCAGGGGGGGTGCAATCGAGGACCCCACTCCCAGCCTGTCAAACACGCTGGCTGCAGGAACAAGGGGGCTTTCTCGTACATGGAAGGCCTCCCTTTCTGACCGTCCTGCGAGGGCTTTAGGGCAGGGTTACGAGGGTTCCGGTCGTTAGAAACGGGGGGTTCCTCTCGGGAGCCATGGCTGTCCAGCGAACCAGTGGGTGAAGGACTCCTCCGGGCACGGCTGCGCTTGGGTCCATGTTGGACGGATTGATTCTCCAACAGTTCAAGCGCGGCCTTCATCCGGACGTTATCCATCTTCAGGTCCTGGTTCTCCTGTTTCATCGTCCGTTTCTTCTGATGTCTTCTCTTTCTGCGACGGGTGACGTTCTGCATATCCTGAACGCTCTCCTGTCGCAGGTTGGTGTGGTGGGACTCCACCTCCTCCTCTGTGGACTGTTCGGATGTCATGCTCTTTCGGGTAGAAGACACGTTTTACCACAAGCACTTGGTCGTGTAATATTTTTCGTTCCCACAGACGGCGCCAATCTGTTGACGTCGGAACCTGCACCAGTCCACGTGCCAACAGATCTCCAGTCACTCCTCTGCCAACTCGTATGTTACATGCACACTACGACGACCGTTAGGCACCAAGATCTCCGAAGAAAAAGGGTCCGACGATCGTTGGCACTCCGACGATCAAGTCAACTGCCAGTATATGAGAGATACACGGAGGCGGGAACAAAAGGGGTCTGGGTGAAACAAGCAGGCAGAGATTTGAGCAGAGTTTAGGGTGGGATTCTTAAGCATAAAAAGTGCGTACCTTGGAACAACCAGAGACGTTGCATTTATAGAACAAGAGTTCCACTTGATTTATGAGACAAATCAACTTGATACTCAATCGGATTCTCCTTCCTTATGTGATAAAGATATTCGAGATTACCTTCCCTCCTTGAGCTTATCACGTTGCATGATTTTAGGAGATCATGATTCGGTTTCCTTGTGAGGATTCGTGCGCCCAATCCAACACAATCTTTCTTTAATTACTTCTCTGGTTGTCCCGGCATGTCGAGTTGCTCGCTGGTTACGAATGATGCGAGGCCTGACGAGACCCTATGGTTCGTATGTGAGTGCCGAGGCTCTCTACATGCCATGGGCCTTCCAGGGCTCTAGTAGGGTCCATGTAGGGTTCTTGATGGACCTTGAACTGGGCCCATAATGGGTTTGGATGGGGCCTGTGCTAATATTGCAGTCATATCGTAATCGTGTGGTAATAATATCTATAAAGGATACAATATAAAAAATTAGAATATTCAATTAAGAATCATGCAAAACCTAGCGATGTATCTCTATATATCCCCCTATAAAACTATGGTATGACATTTTCGACCTCTCGAAAATAAAATAAGTCGCAAATAAATTTAACCAGTGATCAAGTATTTGAACATGTAAATCAATAGCAATCATTCAAATCAATCAAACACTTAATGTCAAAAACGTGAAATTGAAATTAAATTAAGCTTAAAAAAATAAGGTTTCATCATCATCCTAGCTAGAGTATAGATATTTAATCGAGCATAATTAAGTTACAAAAATACTTGTAAGATATTAGATAAGTGAAGAAAAGTAGTAAGAAATTTTTTATCTCTTGATCTTGATCGATCTTCTCTTCTTCTTGCTTGAAATCCAAGAAATCCGAAATTGATGAAATCTTCAAAAAAATTATTGGTGCTTTTGTCTCCAGTTTTCGTCCCTTGTAATGTCCAATAGTCTATGTGTATATAGACGTGAATATGGCTTAAAAAACGTGTAAAATGTTGCCAAAACGACCCCGAAAGAAAGTTATCAAAATCCGGAATCCGAACAAAAATCAACCTCTCACTCGAACGAGGCTTCTCCATTAGGTCCGACACTTAGCCAATTTTGCACTTAAGTGCTAATTCCACTCTTCGGGAATCATTTCCTTGATCAAATATCACAACTCCAAGTTGGGATTCGGCCCTACAAAACAAAAAGGAACCAAAAATTACTAGGATTCGTCTCTATACACCATCAAAGGTCTCCTTTGATGGTCGAGATAAGTGTATAAATTACACTTATTATTTAACCGTATTCAAAATAAAATTGAGTCACATACAACTATTTTTTTTTCTTTCTAAATTTAATTATCATTTCATTATATATCGAATAATAGATTAAATCTTTTATAATCACGTCCTATCATATTAATTTGATCTAACCTTGATATTTTTCGAATCTAAGATAAAATTATTCTACGGATAATCAATTCATGAAGCTACTCTTGCTTGATGATAAGATAGGAGGTCTCTTTCTCATGACTTCAACAATTGAAAATTGAACAAAATACTACCAATAATATATATTTGCATTTATAATTTCTCTTTCCCATTTCTCATGGCTTATTTAGTAACATAGACTGTACAGTACTTAATCAAAGAAAAAGAAACTAAAATTTTATGTCGTCTTGAACACATTATTGACGACGTAATTCAACACTATGGTAGCCATGATTTCTCATGCATTCCCATAATTTCATTTCAAGTGTCTTGAAATGAGCTATTTGCATTTGCAGCTCATTTTTCTCTCTTCTTAAGTTCTTATTCTCCTCCATTAGTAACAATACTTGAGTATTTTCTTCCATATCTAGCCATTTGTGTTCTTCATGACAGGCTTTTAGGTATGCTGGATATGCACTTGTCTCGCATTTTTTTCGGGTGATTTCCACAAGCAGATGTTTGTACCCTCTCTGGAACTTCGCGTGCTGAAATTCCCATCGTTTTGATGCCGTTTTCTTGAATCCCTATTCCAAACAGATAAAAACACTGTTAGGCACTCCCGCGTAGGACATTGTGTTAGAAAAAGTAACGAATTGAGACTATTCTCGAGAGGACTTAGAACATCTCCAATGCACTCCGTCTATTGAAGTCTACATTGCAGGTAAAATAGACAGACTTCCAATCCACATAACACTACTTCTATTGAATAGACGGTCAAATTAAAAATGCATCTCCAATTGGTTGGGTTCCTTTTATCATATGTTTTGCAAAGCTTAAATTATAATTTCAGCAAGTCAAACTGGTCAAACATATTTTTCATCCACACATTTCATGAGACCCACAACTTACAACCACTTTTTATTCACATATTCACCAACAACTTATAATATAAGCACTTAAATTATAATTTCAGCACCTCCAATTTTTATCAATTTTTATTTTCCTCCTCCAACTTTTCTTTTTAATAAAATGCTGAGTTGGATTTAAATTTACTGAATCACTTCATTTAAATTTAGACGGAGTCTATTTTTTGATGTGTCACATCATATAAATGGAGTCTTCGTGAGCATGTAATAGAGAGAGGTTTTTATAACTCTATCTATATCTGCTTATATGGCACACGGAGTGCATTGAAAATATTCTTAATTAATTAATCCTTGATTTACGTCGTAATTCTTAATCATATAATAATGGTGATTATAAGTCAAACTCATCTAGTTTTTCTACCAGGATTATACATATATATTCCAAGGCTGCAGCTAGACAATCTTGACTCTCATGATTTGTTGAATTTCAGTTTTATACCTCCATTAATTAAATGATTTGAATTTTATGACTTCATGAAAAAATATGGTCTCTGGTAAAAGTATTCATCATCATCTGGTTCATCTTAACAACAAAAATGGAAAATGAAAAGGAAAATCTTGTGTTATAGTAGAAGTAGAAACGACATGGACTATTCAAGAATCGGAGTCGATTTGCTTTACAAAAAGAAGAGGAAATTTTAGGTTAACTGGGGTTCCAGTCCAAGCTTACATTCTAATAATCAACAAAATTTTAGCTTCTTTTTACGTGTTCATTAATTTCCTCGAGTAAGAACGAGTACAAGAACCAAACAACGTTTCAACAAAAGTTTCAGACAAGAAACAAGAGAGTGAAAAGGGGGACTAACATAGGTATTTAGCTGTCGAATGAAGCTTGAGAAGTTATTGTGCTTGAAATATTTAGGCAACATCAGCTCAGAAAACTCTGCAGGAGACCATACAACAAAACCATTGCCTGGAGAATTCCATGAAACTATCCTTTTGCTTTCACCACCACCACTTCCATTTTCCGAGGCTCCTGCTCCGCCTCTTTCTTCTTCCTCGGCCTCCAAAAGATCGTAAGTTTTTGACAAAAATGGTGGCGGGCACTTGTTCCTCGTCGACTGGACAATTTTCCGGCTCCTCGCCACTGGGGCAGGAGTAGCCATGCTTGGTTTATAACCAATTCTAGGGCACCCAAAAAGTGTTCAGGTGTATATGCTGTATCTTCTAAGAAATTACTATTAGAATTAGAGGATGGCTTCCTTATTTTTTTCGAACTTCCACTTTTTAAAGGGATCGAGCACGTGTACGTACGCAATTTTTGACTATGTGTCTGAACAAGATAAAGTTTAGGAAACATGTGTATGTCATGAGGTTAATGAAGCCGAACAATAGTAGGTGGTTCATGGGGTTCGATCAAAGCATGAGTAGAAATCAACCCGACGCAAGTATATTAACAATGTCAAAATAGGATATCTACGTTTGATTGAAGCATGTTGCACACTTCAACAAAATATTGTCTAAGACACCTGTCACACTATCACAATTTTAAAGATGTAACTTGTGCATATCTGACATAACTCAAAATCCGTTAACATTATATCTGACTTTAAAATTTGATCCTCGAAACGTACCCAAATGTGTAGTCCAGGAAAGCCTACACAAAATCGAGTTTTTGGCATAGGCCCACGTGCAAGGAAGCCACTTACAAACCGTGACGCAAACTCACATCAACGTCAAGCAAAGTCGGCTCAACCTCTAGATAAATGACGCAATCTTTTAAGTCCCAAAATTTTATCAAATTTATTTCTAAATAGTTTTAATTTCGAGACATAATTTTCCTTTATTAACACTTATTGACATAAATTTAATTTACTCATAGGAATTTGTTGCATAAAGTAATAAAATAAATAAATAAGTATTATCGACGAAAAGGTCTAGGAAACAAAAAAATAATTTGAGATTAAAAATGGGGTTGTTTTTACTAAATTAATGTATCGATACAACTTTCATATTTAATAAAAAAAAGATTAAATATAACATTCAAAAAATTAATTCCACGAATTTTCAGTTTGTAGTTTTAAAAAATATTAATATTCTCAGTAATTTAATTTATCGACAAAAATTTCGTCTGTTAATAAATTAATAAAAATATAAAAAATTAAATACTAATATTATAAAATTTTATCAGTAATGAAATAACTGGTGAAAAAAATTAAAGAGAATAAACTTACATTGAAGATACCAACAACTTCTCTCTCGACAATTAGCGACCATAGCATTGTCGATGATTGCCAACATCATCAACGAAATTGATGGAGGTGTCTCTCTAATTACTGATATATATCAATATTTCATCCAAATTACTAACAAAAAATAATTTCCGTTACATCACCTATAATAATACTGTCGACGATGATGATCAACAAAAATTTTGTTCGTGATCATTTCCTCTATTTATTTTAATTTTTTATTTTTCAAAATGCCCCTGAATTACTTGAGCCCTTTCTAATGTGAAAACTTGGTCTGTACAATTTTAGTCTACGATGATAATTAGCATTTCCATTTATTTATTTTATTAGTTATTAATCGTTACTTTAATATTCTATTTGTTTATTTAATTAGTAATTGTTGGTTACTATAAAATATTTATTATTGTCCTACATTTTTCATTTATCACAAGTGCTCTTTCCAAAACAGAAAAAAAAAAAAAAAAAATTATCACTAGTGCTCTATCTATTTCATAAGTGAATATTATAACTCTTTTTCATTTTGAAATTTGAAATTTGAAATTTATTAGAATTTATTAGTTTTTTTATAAATCGCCATTTATTTTGTACAAATAGTGATACTATTCCTTTTTCAAAATGCAATTTAATTATTTGAAGACATCTAAATATAACCGAAAATTTCACTTTTCAAAGGGATTGAAATGTATCATTCTATAAAAAGATGACTAAAATCACGCTACCATCAAAATTACTATTTCAAACCCTTTCTCTCACACATCAAAGTAAACCAGTCTTCAAGATTTAATTCAAAGTGATTACTATGAAAAATATTTTCAAATCCCTTTTAATTTCAAACAATATACAGTAACATCACTGAGTTTCTTATTTAACCCCTTGTTTATTTTTTAAATCAGACGATTTTATGTTTTTATGATCATCTCTTTTGTTCAATCTTTCATTCTTTTACTGATTTTTTTTTTATTTCAAATAGATTTTTCTCAGATTGTGAGATGACTACCATGCGTGCTGGTAGCAAATCCAAATCCAAATGCAGAATCATGTGCGAACTTTCCATTGTGAAGAAAAATTATGGGAACAGTAGAGTTTGGCTACTATTGAATGTTATTGTATTATGTTACGATGTATGGTGGTATTTAATTGTCTCAATTGGCACACGTACATAGTCGAACATTATGTACGTGTATATACAAGTATACGATACTTTAAGTTGTTACTTTAAATTAGTTATTGGTTCATTGTTAGTGCATTCTTGTAACGAATGTTTATTTGTGTTATGTCGTGTTGCTTCAGGTTGTATCTTTAAATCGGTCTTCTTATGAAACTGCATTTCATCTATGTTATATGTTAAAAAAACATCCAATTTCGATTATGGTAATTATCTCAGAAGTTAGAAAATTCTAATATGTAATTACGTATACTGGATGTTCAATGATTTTGTATTTTGTATTTTGTATTTTTTTTTTTTTGGCAATAGATTTCCGTGCAATTGGTTTTTAAGAATATTATCAATATTCTGAAGTTATGAAAATGGAGCTATAAAAGAAGCAGATACTCAAGTTCGCAACATTGAATTTATTGATTATATTAGGAGAATTTAAATTTCAAAAATAAGATTAAGGAGAATTTTTTGGATAAGATTTTCAATTCAAACAGTTTTTATTAATTTTCAAGAAGGTAATATTCTATAAATAATATAACTTTCAAATGTCCAGTATTTTTCAATTAAAACAATTACAAATTAGTAATTTTTTATTATTTTATACAGCTAAGTATATTTTAATTTCTATAAAAAAAAAAAAAAAAAAAAAAAAAAAACTAGTATATATGTGTAAATTTTTCAATATTAAATTCTAGTGGAAAGAGCGTGTATAAGCCTTCGAGAAATTTGATGGATATGAATATTTAAATTTACATTTTGGTAAACGACAAAACTTTCAACAAATTGAAAAAATCATGTATAGATTGTAAAAATCATGGTTATTCTGCTTCAACATTTATCTCCAGAATTTATTTAAAATTTGTAATCTAAAAAAAATTAAATAAGAGATAAGATTCTGTAACCGAATTTTGAATGTTACCCAAGATAAACATGTGATATACGTATATAACTATATTATCTCTCATCATTGTCTATATCTAAATTTTGGAATTATTTAGTATCATGTTTTACAATTAAATAAAATATTTCTTAATGAGGAAAAATGATAATCTGTTTGTGACTAGCGAATGAAATTGTGACTCGAATTTGAAAAGTGTGACCAACAAGCATAACATTCTGTGAATTGATACTGACACAAATTTTGGTATGCGAATGTGATAATGCCATAATTTTGAATCTTATTTGTCTTGAATTCATATTTTTATAATTGAATTTTATATATTACTGTTGATTATGTTTTCATGATTTCAGAAAATTTTATAACACAATCACGCATTTATCAATTCGTGACCACATCGACGGTGTTAGTCGCTCAATTAAAGGTAATCTTTAAATTTTTCATGGTTTAAATGATTCACCATCTCACAGTAAATATGCAAGTGCTACATTCTATTACTTGAATGTGTCTGTTCTTTATCATTATCTGGGGATTTCTTTAAAAGTATATGAATTTATAATAAAAATAATACACGTGACTGAATATTTGGTGATTAATTATGCGACAGTCATTATGTGGTTGTGATTGGCCATTTGTTGATTTAGTTTGTGACTGTTGTGGATGCAATTGTCGCTGAGTATTTGGTGATTAAGTTTGTGTCGTGTTATGTGGCAATGACTTTGTTTTCATGTTAAATGCTATTTTACTTTAGTTATTATAAAAATATTGTGTGGTCTAAATTTAAACGAATGTGACCAGTCTATGTGACGTTGTACGTAAAAAAGGTGATCACAAAAGATTGTTTAGTGTGACAATTGGAGTTAGAGTGCTATAATGATTTGTGACTTACATACGTGTTTGGGAATTAGAATAAGTGTATGTTGTGACTTATGTTTTGTTGCTGTAATTTTGATAACGTGTTATTTGCCAATTTACTTAAGTTATCATAAAAATATTGTGTGGCTTGAATTACACAACTGTGACCAATAATGTGTCTTTGTATGTATCACATGTGATTAAAAAAAAAATTATTTAATGTGACTACTGGAATTTGAGTGCTACAATGATCTGTGACTTCCATGTATGTTTTAGGGTTAACATGTTTGTGACTATTAAAAATGAGGTGTAACTTAGATGTGTAGCTGGGGTTTACATTGATTTATAAGAAGAAAATTTATCAATGAAAAATCATAAACAAAAAATTAATAAATACTTTCATATTTTTTTTCAGTTGATTGTATTTTGAGAGACTGGCAAACTTATGAATTGTAATTTTCATAAAAGGTACACAAGACTTCTACTACAAAATAAGATGCACTTACAATTTCAATTTAGTATTTTTCATCACTTGAGCAGGATAAAGGCGACTCAAGATCAAGCAAGCATAGCGATAAGGATGAAGTCGTATGTACAAAACGTGACATTTGTGATGAGCAGAATTGTCATATTTTCTGAATTTCTTCAACAATGACGTTATTGTTCTTCCCAAAACTTGAGCTTGTGATTCACCAAAATAAGAAGAATTATGAGAGACGACGATGGTTTTACCCCCAAATATTTTTTTTTTCCAAAAAAACATGGTTTTTAGATGTTTTCAAATGTCTCAAGCAGTGGGTTTGGGAAATATTAGATTTGCTAATGATATTTTAGATTTTGAGGTTTCTCTTACTAAAGTTTGAATATGAACATTTCAGGCAGTGGGTTGGGATTTTCTGATGATGTTTTGAATTTTGAGAGTTTTCTTTCTTCAAAGATAATATGTTTTCCTGATTATTAAAGAAATGATAAGGAAAAATTGCATCTTAAATTGAATTATATGAATTAATAGTATATCATTTCTTTTGTAATGGAATTCGACCGTATACTCTATTATGATAATAGATTGAGACGGTGAACAGATTTTGGGGATGATCGGTTGAAGGGGATGGATCAAGAAAATGAGCAGATTTTAGAGATGGTCTATTGAAAAAGATGATAGAACAGCAAATTTTGGAGGAGATGAAATTGAAGACGTAGTAACAGTATAACAACGTACTTTTTTCTTTCCGTAGTAGAGAAAACTCCATACGATCACGATTAATTTAATTAATTAGTTAAGTTTTAATTCATTATTTCAAAAAAGACTTGATTTGTCAAATACATAGTTAATAGGGGATTTTTCATTAATAAACCACTTTTTAAAAACAATTCTAATTCTATCAACTTAACAAATTTATTCTAAAAATACTACATTCTTAAAATTATATTAATTAATAAAATAATAAATTAAAATCTAATATATACCCCCAAAAGATATTTCTACGTGAATTCACTCAAATTTACTTCTTAAGTTCTTGATTATTTGCATGATAAGTCCTTCATCTTTATAATATTTTCACTTTAGTCCCTATACTTTCTCTTTCATTTCAATTTTGTCCTCTTTTATTTGCAACCTAAGTCTTTCAACTTTTAGATATTTGCAACTTAATCTCCATATTTATATTTTTACATCAATTTAGTCTTTTATAGTATCACTATTTGATACATATGTTATAAATGATAGTGTGTATCAATGTTTGATACAAATGTTACAAATAATATTTTATAACAATTTGTATTACAAATTAAAATGTAAAATATCAGTGATACAAAATATCAATTCATGTAACATGTGTTGTGTAAAATAACATAATATAATCTGTAACATATTCAGTGATACAAAATATCATTTGTAACATCTATATCAAACAGTGATACACAATATCATTTGTAATATATGTATCAGATTGCGATACTAAACAGAAACTGTTACAACTGCGAAACCAACTCTAAACTTCAACAAGTTCATATTAATATACACATTGGACTCTAAAAATCTATTGATATAGTATAACATCAGTATGATATAGATATATAACACAATGCTAAATTTAACAAATAAAACTCATGATTTCATCATTTGTAACATACGTAACATCAGTGATACATAATACTAATTTATGTAACATGTGATGTGTGATGTGTAAAATAACATAATATAATCTATAACATATTCAGTAATATATTCAGTTATACAAAATATTATTTGTAACATATGTATCAAACATTGATATATAATATCATTTGTAACATCTGTATCAAATAGTGATACAAAGGACTAAATTGACATAAAAATATAAATATGATGACCAACTTGCAAAAATTTAAAAGTTTAAGGACTTGGATTGCAAATAAAAAGGACAAAATTGAAATGAAAGAGAAAGTATGAGGACTAAAGTAGAGATATTATAAAGATAAAGAATTTATTGTACAAATAATCAATGACTCAATCACAAATTTGGAAATTCACGTGGTCTTGGTTAATTTGATTTTAATTCATTATTTTATTAATTAATATAATATTAATTATATAATATTTTTTAAATAAATAAGTTAAATTGTTAGATTTAAAATTATTTTAATATTGATAAGTAGTTGATGTAATATCCACTAGTTAATAAGGGTTATTAACATATATACCCTATTTTCATCTTCATAATTACAAATATACTGGCCCAAATTGGAAGTAGTAACTTTACTGGAATTTGTCAAGAAATTACCACATATACTGGGTTTCACATAAGGCCCACAGTAAACGAGAACAATTCCATAAATTAAGCATTCTTGTTAACCAAGATAAACATCCCATTACCAGAATGAGTATTAAGCCACATTATTTGCGATGATTATGGTTATTTCAAATTTCAAATTTCAAATTTCAAATTTCAAATTTAATATTTAATATTTTCAGAATGGTGATGAAAATGAGTGTCCGCGAAATGGGTATACGTAACGCATCTACAAGAACTGATGAGGCGATTATATTATCATCATTAATATATCTACAATTGGGTTTCATTGCCGCGGAATATCGATCTGCAACTCTCAATTGTTGGGTGCTTTGTTGACGAATTTGTGAGGTAATTTTCTAGTCCAAGTAATCCTGAGACCTAATTTGCTGATTTTGCAGGCTCCAGGGAAGTCTTCCAAGGAACAAGCTAAGTATAAAAATGGAGAATCCACAAGAAAGAAGCAGTCCTCGTACCTGAGTATTACATCTAGTAGTTTGTGGTCTGACATCCAGGAGCTCGCAAATATCAAATATCAGGTATCATGTGCTTGAGAGAATTCTTATATATACAATTTGACAGGGTTGCTTATAATTTTTGTTGAAAACTTTCTTCTGGAGTTTAACTTGACAGAAGATGCAAGAATGATGGTGAAGAAAATTTCAGTTATAAGGAACCTATCCCAAAAGGTATCCTTTTGTGCGGTCTTTCTAATATGCTAGAGTTGCTTGCGTTTAGATACTCTCAACAAGGATCTTTTGAAAGTTGCATTTCTCCCCCCACCCCCTCCCCCTTTTCCAATATATATATATATATATATATATATATATATATATATATATATATATAAAAGAAAGAATTCTTAGTTTTACATGCATTACATATACTTTTAACTTGTCTTCATTCTGTTATGATATGAAGTAATCAATGTTTAGGCTATGGTAGAATTCTGTCTTTGTGCATATGAAGCATGCTGTAATTACCATATATATCGTTTCAATTATTTACTATCTGGTTCGGAGTACTACTATTTCAAATGTCAGATGAAGTGGGCAAATGCATTCATGTATGTTTGACATTATCAAATGCCCTCACGAAGGATGTAATTAGTGGATATATTCTAAAAGTTGCATTTACTAACTTCTTTCAAAGCCATGAATCTGAAATAAGAAAAGAAATTGACAGGAAGGAGATAGGCAAAAGAGGATCGTAAAGAGGGAAAGAGAGAAAGGAAGAGAATAAGTAAAATGAATCCATCACATGGGGAAGGGATGAGTATAGCTAAGAATATAACCAACATGTATGAATGGGGAAATCAATTAGTGTTTTTTTTGTGGGGTAAAACTCCCCCAAAAAATAAGTGGAAGAAAAAGCATGCTGATGGATGAAGAGTTAGGACAACTATGAATCAGGACTACCGAATGGATGAAGAGTTAGGACAACTATGAATGGAGAAATCAATTAGTGTTTTTTTTAGGGTAAAAGCTCCCCCCAAAAAATAAGTGGAAGAAAAAGCATGCAGATGGATGAAGTGTTAGGACAACTATGAATCAGGACTACCAAATGGTCGTATGCTATCAAGTGTAAGATTCTTACCAAGACCATGAAAATGAAAATGAATCGAATTTTTGAGCACCATTAACGCGCTTCGTTTCGTAATCTTATTTGTGTGGTTTTTTTGTTACAGGGGCTAAGCATCATGTGTTATGTAAATATACAATGGCGCATCTATTTACATCGTCAATAGATTCAGCTGCTCATTTCAAATTTACTTATCATTAGTTTCAGCAAAAGTCATTGAAATGTTATGTACATAATTAGACCCAGATTTTCAATATCCCAAGTATTTTTAAGTTGTTGTTTAACATTTATTGATCACATCTATTCTTGGTTGGAACCATACAATAAATTTCATGTACTCACTTATCTTAGTAACTGCATTTTACCAAGCAATAGCAATTCATTATAGAAATCTTGATTGTTATGAGGCACGATCACATCCTAGTTCAAGTGCAATTGTATGTTACATTCTTAAGTTAAACTGCATTATATCGTTTTTAACCTTGAGTGTTATGCTATTATCTAACCATTTCAGCACCTAAAACTCGTTACTCATGGATTCAAATATGTTAACTTTGTGGATCTACATAGGTAATAAAGATAACAATTGACCGCAACAGAATGAAATCCGACTAAATTGGATCTTACCAAGTTATTAACAAGCAAAACGGTAAATTGTACTCATGAAAATATAGAATGATTATCAAAGATATCTATTCGACAAACATTGTGCCACGAATCATTACATATGAGGTGCTAAAATTATATAATATATTGCCAACCATTGGTACACGGCAATGATTCCGTTAAAAAAATAAAATAGACATTGTACCATTTCATATACATAGCCGATTTAAAAAATGAACCCAAAAAGAAGACAGAACATATAGCACCATTTAAAAGCCTTGAGACTATGCTAAATAAAAACTTTAATCGTTCATAAACTAACTTATCAAAATAAAGAACATCGTTCAATAATCAAAATGACATTGATGCCATTTCATTAGGATCATAAACTACCCAGATATGTGCAACTCCAGCTTCTATAGAGCAAATCTATACAACTAGACAGCCATGTTATGTCGAGCAACTTTTGTATCAAACTTTTCCAAGAGACCACATGTTTGATGGAATGAGATATTCCCAATCCTAAAGAAACAAAAAATATTAAACGACTTAAAATTAATATGTTGCAAAACATAGTATATAATAAATTTGAAATTATTTTCCATCTTTATGAATGTGAAGTCACATATATAAAAAGACACATCTTTTTACATCATCCAAAAACATGTGCATATGAAGTGCTTTATTAAGTACAAAGTTAAAATAATGTAGAATTTGGTACTGAAAACAAGCTCATTACAATATTATAGTACAACTCACAGTAACAAGTTAACATAAGTATGTTGCGTGGGACACATAACAATGAATGTAAACAATTTAAACGCATTAAAGGTTATAAAATAAGTAAATATAAGAAATTCATGTAACAACGAAAGTAAACAAATTAGACACATCAATTAATAAATTAAGTTAACATATGAGGTTAATGGATACATATTATTATGTTAACGATCAAGTTCAACGTTTCATCAACAGAAATTCACGTAACAATGAATGTATTTATACAATCATAGGACACAGAACACTGAACAACGAGTTATTCACGTAACAGCAAAAGTAAACAAATTATATACATCAATTAATAAATTAAGTTAACATAATAGGTTAATAATTACATAATATGTTAACGATCAAGTTCATCGTTTCATTACGTAACAATGAATGTATTTATACAATCATAGGACACAACACTGAACACCAAGATTTTCCACACAATTAGTTGAAAATTCTTTTATTATTGTATCTCTATACTAGAAATCAATAAGAAACACATAAAGGTAACATAAAGGAATGAGTATATTAACCATTTATTTTACCAAAAAAAAAACAACATCCAGATTTTCACACATTACATAAAAAAAAAAAAAATTCTGAATATCAAGGCTTCAAAAACTAAAATAAAAACGAAATAAGAAAAAAGACAACAACCAAAAGTATGACTATAATAACAGAATAATATTTTGTTCAAAAAAAATATTTCACATATATTAAAAAAAGTTTTGAACATACACTGTTGCATGCAATGGCTGATAAAGTATAAGATCATCTAAATTTACATTTTCTCCTTCCGGTATCGGAATATTGTACTTATCCTTCACCGACTTAGTTCTAGCTTTATTGTGCCATCGATTTCTCTTTGAGGCCGACGTGGTATTTCTGTTCTTGATTCCACGCTTTGATTTCGAAGCACTGTGCGATGATGTCATTCTATAAAATCTGGGTATTCACAATCAATTTAAAAAAAAAAAAAAAAACATTCCCAATGTGAGAATTAAATGAAGAAAATCAATGAATAATTGATTTGAAACCAAAATTAATGGAATTGTATTTACTTACTTTGCTGAATGTGGGTTCGAAAGTTAGCGATTTCAGTCAGATTGATTCCTGGAATATATTCGAGAATAAGAGAGATACATTGAAAGAGAGATTCTTCACTGTGAGAGATACATTGTGAGAAGTTTCCAGAGATGGAGGGTTTGATGTACACGTTGATTAAGAAAGTAATGAGGGCAAAACGGTAATCTATATTAATTAATGCTGAAATTTAGTGATTGATTTATTGAGAATTCTAATTTTACGCTAATTCAGTTACAAATAGATAATGACCATAATTAATATAAAAATAATATATTTTTTTAAATGTTTACAGTATAAAAACCAATCATCTAGTACAATTGAAAAAATATATATACATCTAGTACATTTGAAATTTTGTCAAAAAAATAGGTGGAGTACCTAATTTTCACAGTTAATAATAGTGTTTGGTCTAATTATCTCTAAGCTTTTCATATGGACCTTACGCTTTATGCTCAAATTAAAAGCCCAACAAGAGCAACCCAATTCCGACCTAGATCATGGAGTTGGCCTAGTTAATAATAGTGTTTGGTCTAATTATCTTAGGGATGGCAATTTAACCCGACCCCCGCCCCCCGCCCCGTCCCCCGCCCCGTTTAACATTTCCCCGCCCCGGATAATCGGGTATTCGGGTCGGGTACGGGGCGGGGAAAATTACCCGAGGCGGGTTCGGGACGGGTTCGGGGCGGAGTAGCCCCGCCCCGAACCCGCCCCGAAATACTATTTTTTTTTTTTTTAAATATTTTTAATTTTGAAAATAATGGTTACAAAAAAAAAAAAAAAATTAAAAAAAATATATAAACGGGGCAGAAAACGGGGCGGTAAGCCGCCCCGCCCCGACCTGACCCCGACCCGCCCCGATTTAAACGGGGAACGGGGCGGGTACGGGGGTTAAAATTCCCCGACGGGGCGGGGGCGGGGACGGGGGGGGCCGACCCGCCCCGAACCCGCCCCGTTGCCATCCCTAAATTATCTCTAAGCTTTTCATATGGACCTTACCCTTTATGCTCAAATTAAAAGCCCAACAAGAGCAACCCAATTCCGACCTAGATCATGGAGTTGGCCTAGTTAATAATAATGTTTGGTCTAATTATCTCTAAGCTTTTCATATGGACCTTACCCTTTATGCTCAAATTAAAAGCCCAACAAGAGCAACCCAATTCCGACCTAGATCATGGAGTTGGCCAAGTCCAAAAATATCCAGAAAATGGATTGACCTTCATACTCTTATCCTCTCCAAAGTTTGATACTCTACAAAACTCAACTACAAATCGTGTTAATCTTAATACTCTACCTTATAGAGGGTGAAGATAGTCCAGTTCGATCCAATTTTCTATACTAGTAAAAATTCAACAGTAAAATCAAACAATTTCATATGCATGAACCAAGTTAAACTCGATCGAACTAATCAAATTTCTTAATAATTCATACAAAAATGTAAAGCATATGTTCAGGTTATATTGTTCTATTTCGAGAGTTAAAAATCATTAATTTTTCTTGATATATATTAATTAATTTAATTAAAAGATTATTAATTAATAGGAGTGGGTACCAAGTAGTTCAGTTCGGAGTTTTTTCCCCTCTCAATTGATGTGGGTTCTTATTTAAGGGTTCGCATTTACATGTTATTTGTTATGCTACATGGGAATTACTAGTGTATAATTTATTGTTCATCATAGTTTCATAGTTGAGGTGACTTAAATAAAATTATATTTTTAAAATATATTTTTATTGATACAATAAATATTTCTCCCTCTTAAATTCCCTTTAAAACCCTCGTATCCCTCCCTCCATCCCTCCCAAATCCAATGAAGCTTTTTTCTGTATCAATTTCACTAAAATCGCAAGCGAATTATTTTATCCAGAATATAATCCATAAGCAATTTTTCAGCTCAAGTTTTACTCGAACCCTAAACTCAGAAAATGGGTTGGAATCGAAGTCACTGTACAGAAGAATCTCGCCATTGGGTGACCCCAATGTCTCAATAGTGCCAGTTCTCGACCAGTGGATCAGAGAAGGCAATACTGTTAATAAACCACAGCTTCAGCAAATAATCAATGAATTGAGATTTTACAAAAGATTCATACATGCACTTGAGGTTTGCTTGTTAATTATTATTATTATTATTAATCTTATCTTTATCTTTATCTTTGGTTTTAGGTTGAGTTTTTGTTAATTTAAGCAAATGGGTGAGTTAAAATTTTGTTTTGATTTAATTTTAATTTATTCGCATCTTGTTAATGTTCTAATATATTTTTTGTATTGTTTCTGTACAAAATTGTATGCTTCATCCACTGAGCTGTATATTGTGATTTCTACTGCTTTCAGTAGAAGACATTGAAATTTAGGGCTTGTTTGGATAATCTTAAAAGTAATTAAAAGTTAAATTTATTTCCAAGCATGTTTGGAGAGTTTACTTATTTACTTGAAGAAAATTACTTATGAGTAAAATTTTCAAGCTTAGCCAAACATGCTCTTTCAAGAGAAGTTTTTGAACCATGAAAAATTAACATTGCCGAAGAAAATGTAGATGAGTAACAGGAATTGATGAATCGATAGAATAAATAACACGAACAGTGATTGAATAGGAATTTAAGTAAGTATTATAGGAAATGCTATTTTCTGAAGAATAATTGAAAGCAACAATTTGCTCCATTAACCAACTTTGAATTTGAATTTGAATTTTAGAAAATTATCTCAAGAAATAAATGTTGCTATGATGATCTAAAGTATCGGGATTTGCAATATTGCATTATCGTTATCATATAAATCCATCTCCCGAGTTCTTTTACTGTACGTGTTCAGGTATCTCAATGGATGACTGATAAACAATACTGTCACATGAATTCTTCAGATGCTGCAATCCGAATGAATTTAATATTTAGTGTTTACGGTTTAGAACAAGTTGAGAATTATTTTGACACCATCCCAGCAAAGTTGAAAGTCTATGCTCATGTTGCCCTTCTCAACTGCTATGTGCGTGCTAAATCTGTGGATAAAGCAGAGGCCATTATGCAGAAAGCTAGGGACATGGGTTATGTTACTAGACCAGTATGGTATAATATGATGATGAAACTCTACTATCAATTGGAAAATTGGGAAAAGCTTGACGATTTAATGAATGAAATGGAAGAAAAGGGTATTCCTCTTGATCGATACACACTCGCCATTCGTTTGAGTGCTTATGCTGCGGCTTCTGATCCTGCCGGAATGGATAAAATTTTAAGTATTATGCAATCTGATTCCTGCATTGTTCTAGACTGGAATATGTATGCTATTGTAGGTCAAGGATATTTAAGAGTGGGTTTTGTGGATAAAGCATCGGAAATGCTGCATAAATTGGAGAGTTTGATGGGCGTGACGAAGAGAAAGGATCTTGCAGTCATTTTCATCCTCAAGCTCTATGCAGAAATGGGCAAGAAAGACGAGTTATATCGAGTATGGAATAAGTACAAACAAAACAACAAAGTCCTTAATAAGGTTTACATGAGCATGGTACGAGCTCTAATGAAGTTTGACGACATTGAAGGAGCTGAAAATATTTTCGAGGAATGGGAATCCAGTGGATTATCCTATGATTTCCGGGTTCCTAACTTCTTGCTTGATGCATATTGCAAGAATGGTCTTTTGGAGAAGGCTGAAGCTCTTTTACAGAGAGGAATATCGCAAGGCGGTGATCCTAATATAACTACATGGCGCCATATGGCAGGTGGATATATCATGAAAAATCAAGTTTCGAAAGCTATAGAAGCATTGAGGAAGGCAATCTCAACATATTCTCCTCAACCAAGCAAGCATACCTTGACCACCTGCATCGAGTATCTGGAAAGGAGGGAAGACGTGAAAATGTTCACGGGATCTCTTTGTGCAGAGGGTATTTCCTCTGCAGCTGTTGTTGACGAATTGTTTTCTTTTATTAAGGATGGGGTTGAAAAGCGTTCTCATGATTACACAGTGCCTGGTAAGTGATGGCTTACTCGTGTTCTCAAAGTTTGAGTGCTTCAGAAATCAAGGAATAGACGGGGTATCCAATTTCAACCATTGGGGATGCTAATCTGAAGTTTCTGGTTAAATTAACGTCGAAGACTAGCTGACCTTTCTTTACAAGTTGGTTCCGTATGATTCTTCACTACTCTCTTATAAGGGATTCTTGAAATAGATCCCCGATGAATAGTGCTTGAAGTGGATTTTCAGACATGGTCTTGGGTGATAAAGAGCTCGATTACACCTCTTCGAGTAGCTATTGCATTTGGAAGAATTGATTAACTGATCAGTGATGTGTATATCTGCTTGTTGCACAGGTTTCTTCCTAAGTTTCCAATTGAAAATTGTCGTACATATAAATTCACTTTGATAATGTTTTTGTCTATTCACGTCTTCTTTAGTCTTATCTAATATTGTTGAATCCAACATAACGTGCATCTTAATAGTATGTTTGGTAAAAGTAACAATACTACACTAATTATGATGACTATAAAAGATTTGACGGCACTAAACTATTTAGTAGATGCAGACACTAGCTTGACGGAAAATATTTAATGTAACTTTAAATTACATATTAAAAATAAAACTTGTCTTGTACAAAATTAAATTAAAGTTATTATGGGCATGCTTCGAACGTTGAATTAGACTTGATTAGATAATACATTAGAAAAAATAGTTACTACTTTTTCTTGCTTATAGTATTAGAGTATTATACAGTATCGTAAGTCTTCTATCTCAACGAACACACAAATTTGTTGGACTGGGCCCATCCATCAGCCGAATTCCAGGAATTTTCTTTAACACGTCATAAGTGGGCTTTAGGCAGCTCATGTCCAGCCTATCCCTGAAACTAATAATTTTTTAGGTAAATTCAGGGTCGGTCACTGTTTAGGTACTTATGGGCTCTAAAGTCATATGCTCAAAACTTAATTCAATTAAAGTCATATTTTAGAACTAAAAGACCAACATACTCTTAATTGTAAAAAATGCAGATTTTGAGTTGTGATACTGTTTTGCGGTGATACTGTTTTGTTATGATACTATTAAACTTATGATTTTGTACTACTAATGAGACATTTTAAGAACAATAGTATTCTCTTGTTTATTCTCTACTGATTAATTCTTCTACCTACCATTAAACACCTTATAAATTTATACTTATCTATCCAATGAGAATCTATGTCCTAATTGAATCTCAAACATATTTAAATTCAAGGGAAAAATTAGAAACATTGTTTATAGTTTTAGATGAGAATCATTTGCATGACTTCCTATTAACTTGAGAATGATTGTGAGTTCTTCTTTCTTCATTTTAGCATTGCTCTAAAGTATATGTTTGCTTTTAAGAGACTCAGATACATTGGAAGAGCTTTAATTTACAACAAAAGGATGCACATTTATACCTGATACTGTTTTAAAGAATTTGTGATACTGTTTTAAAAAAAAAATTAAAGATTGTCATTTTAAGCTAAAGAGACGACTTCAAACGGGTAAAATCCATCATAGGCAGCGGCAAAGCGACTGGTCTTGACCGTCTTGTCGAGATCATTCCGAAAACATATTATAATAAAAATTCTGAGCACGTGTGCAAATTCTATGATCATTTCTATTGTGATACTGTTTTTTGTGATACTGTTTTGCATAATACAGTATCAAACAACACACATGACTATGATATCATGCTTTAATCTTTGATACTGTTTAATTAGTCATATGTTTTGTTTGATACTGTATTATACAAAACAGTATCATAGATTAAAACATGGATTGAAATAATATCAATTTATATTAATGCAAATTATCTAAACAAAACATTATCATAGATTAAAACTAAGACATTCAAACAGTATCACTTATTCAAACATTGCCATAATTAAACAATATCAAAGGTCACATAGATTCAAACAGTATCAAACATTGCCATAATTAAACAGTATCAAAGATCACATATATTTAAACAGTATCACATGATTAAAACATGTTTCAAATGATAGTGAAATATTATGACAAAGTTTCAATCTATTAAACATTGCCATAATTAAACAGTATCATAGATTAAAACTAAGACATTAAAACAATATCATGGATTAAAACTAAGACATTGAAACATTAGATGGTGGAACATTCAAGCTCCTATTTACAACAATTCTATGTCCATTTATATTGTGATACTGTTTTGTATAATACAGTATCAAATAACATACCATGACTAAACATTAGATGATGAAACATTCAAGCTCCTATTTACAGCAATTAGATGGTGGAGCATTCAAGCTCCTATTTACATAAGATAATGGAGTGTTCAAGTTCATATTTACAGCATTCAAACTCATATTTATAGCATTCTACGCCTATTTCTGTTGTGATACTGTTTTGTATAATACAATATCAAACAACTTTCACAACTAATTAACAACACAAAAAAATAATCTAATGACCAACTTAATACAATATCAAGTTGCTATTCTATAATACAGTATCAACAATAGATGTTATCTCATTGTTTACATAACTTGGAAAATGCTCATTGTTTACATAACTGCTAAAATCAACCCAGGTTAATCATATTGGTCAGTCTCTCTTGCAGCACGGATATATCAATGCTAGCTGTTAGATCATTAGCCTGAAAAATAATCAAATACAAGAATTAAGATTAAAACATAGAAATTAATAACAATATTCCCAACTGAAAATTGATCCAAAATCTTCACCAAAAAATTGCCTAAAAAGTGACACTGCGCCATAGAAGCACTCGCCGGAGGTTGCCGGAGGTAGAAGCGGTTATCGCCGGAGATTGCCGGAGGTGGAAACGATGGTGGCCGGAGGTCGTCGGAGGTGGAGGCGGTGGTCGCCGGAGGTGGAGGTGGTGGTCGTCGGAGGTCGCCGGAGGTGGAGGCGATGGTCGCCGGAGGTGGTGTGGCTGGAGGTCGCCGAAGGTGGAGACTGTTGTCGCCGGAGGTGGAGGAGGTTTGTAGAGTTAGAAGATTGTGTTAATGAAAAATATGGTTAAAAGAGGTGATTTTGGAATTAATATAAAATATTGATGTGAAGTATAACTTAATCACAATTTTAAAAAAAAAATTTGACCTAATTTGAAACAAGTCATGTGGAGATGACTTATTGACAATTTTCCCTAATTTTTTATTAAAAACTTCAAAGTGTGACCAGATTTTGGCCGTTATTCAATTCCATAAATATTACGGCCCAACCTCAGCCCAATACGACCCAGTTCTTTCGCAGGCTGTGTCCATATGGAGCACAGTCCAGCTCACTTTATAGGCCCGGTCAACATTAATTGCAAAGACAATAAATGACAACTACCTGTAAGCAAAATGAAGCAACCCATTGATAATTATTAGAAAAAATATAAATATGTACAACAAAAAATGGATAAATAAATATTGAATCTTTAAAAAATTAAAAAGATAAAAATAAAAGCTGCTGCGTAGAAGCAAAACTACAAGGCTCAACTTGCACAAATTCCTATCCCTGCGCTGAATTATCTTGAAACAAGGAAGGAAAGAACAAAAATTTGCCTAGACCAAAATTTTTAACTGGTGATGATATCCTTGCTGCCGGCATTGACTTTCCGATGACGCCTCGATTTCCGGTCTCTCCCACGCTTTGTGGGAACCTTCTTGATTGGACTACTTACAATATTGTCAGTAAAAGACCCAGGTGGGGAGTTTAATTTTTCATTGATAATGGGTGGTGGAGGATGAACAAGATCAATAGCGTCTGGAGGTGGGGGGACCCAGTTCTCAAGCAAGTCCCTGTGATACCCCTGCCAAAAAAAAAAGGTGATAAAGTTACCAGCTCGACCAAAAGCTTGCAATATTATTACAACAACAAAATACTAAGTCTTGTTTCTAGTAAATTTGGGGTCGACTAATTCGTTGGAACAAAAAAGGGAGCCCGACTAAGTACAGCCATGCCATCAGAATAAGAAGAGCCTTTCAAACAAAGATAAAATCAATACTTTTTCAACACTCAATTGAGAACATTGTGTATTTTGTTTTTCATATTTCGTATATAAGCAATAAATACAAGTTACTCTCAACTGCAGCAGGATTATTTCATTTCCTTCATGTCTATGAATCAATTTGTGGAGAAGATCTCCAAATTAGGATATCAGAGCATTACTAAAAGGATCCAACAATGAGATGGTGTTAGACTGTCACCCAAACACGGAGAAAGAAAGAAATTGAGTGGGACAAAATAGCAGCAGAATTCGCTCTTCAAAATTGCTATGTAAAGGCATATTGTATTATTTCTTTTTCTTTGACAAGTTAATGGGATATCATTCACCGGGAAAGAATGCATAATTTCAAAAATGATTTTTGTAAAGAAAATAGACTACCTAAAGTAAAAAAAGGATGTAGGTGACCAATAGAAAGTATGGTTTGAAGAATAGTTGATATCACGGAGCAAATGTTTCTTCAAAAATATAATGAAACCAACAAGATACAAAAGAACAGATATATACGTTTCAATCTGTCCTCTCAGAAATAATAACTAATGACAAAAATAAGATCACCTGCACCACGAAGTTACGCCTTTCACAATCCAAGAACATATTTATAGAGTAATTCGTCTTTGACGCAATCTTGTCCCTTACAGTTGAAAAACTAATCTGGTCTCTGGAAGTAAAACGGTCCACTTCATTAAACCAAAGACAGGTGAAGAGGTTGGAGATTGGAATGTGCTCCCTTATTATAACACATCCTTCAGGAACATCTAGAAACCATATCATCAACAGATATTAGTCCAGCAAGGAATGGCAGACATAGTCACCAAAAGAAAAAATAAGGTGGAAACGGGAATTGACTGTCCTACCACTTGTAATAGGAAATTTATCAGTGGAAAATGGGGTTAAACCCTCCTTTTTATAGAAATCAATCTGGAAGTCAATGGAAGCATTTTCATACTTCCCAGCGGCCTTATTAGCTTCTGCTTCTACAAACACATCAAAACGCTTGTAATGCCTTGATATTGCGAAGCTAGCATTTTTCCTCCACAAGAACCTGTAGTATTAGTAAAAGAAATGTCAGTCCAAACAACTCTCTTATAGACACGAGGAAAGGAACGAAAAATTTATTCCGATTTGAAATGGATTACACTATCAATGGAGCATAATGGGATTACATATTATTATGCGACAGTAACTGTAATAGTACTTTTTGTAAATAATGGTATATTTATGAATATATGTCAATTACAACACATGTAGGAGAATGAATAAGAATTTAGTCCATTAAATTCTCTTCCTTTGAAACCCCACGCCACATCATTGAATGTGGATTCTAAAACTAAGCCTTATTCCCAATAAATTTGGGGTCTGCTACATTATGATCCTTCTTTGCCATTCTGCTTTGTTCATTGCGAGATCTGCTCTAAGATCAAAGGCAACTGGATTTGACGTACCAAACACTGGAAAGAAAACCCGAAAACAAACAGGACCTGAAGATTCATATCCACACTGAAGGCTTGGCAGTTTACGCAATTATTATATGTGACACATTACCTTGACCCAAGCACCTTCAGCTAGCAAAAAGCTTCACATTTGACTATCATCACTACACTCAGAAAAGCCCTCAACTGACGAAGTAGTGTATCTTCATACATGTCAAAGACCTCAGCTAGCCTAGCTAACATTGCCAAATTTCATAAGTAAACAAGAGGCCTTGCATCAAATAACATATAAACTGCGCTCACCTCATGTAAGGTTAATCTAAGTCTAACGCGTCGATGACGATAATTTATATATGATATACGTTTTGTCAAATATGATGAAAAATAAGACAGCCTGTCAAGTCTGATAGCTGAAGAGCCAACAAAACATATCAGTGGAGCCCCCCAGTTAACAGTCACAGCACATAACAATCCCCAGTATTATAGCTTGGCATGCCACAATCCAGTTAGCAGGCAATGTGATATCCATACCAATTGAAATTAAAAATTAAAAGATGCTACATTCTTGGCCACACTAAGAGATTATGTTAAACAATTAGTCACTGTCAACCATCTTTACAATCTACAAAAAAAAAATTACGCCTAAAAGAAAAGTTTGACCACTAATACATCTAGCAAGGCAAAAACATTATTTAGTATCACTAGCATAGGCTTTTTTCACTACGCTCGTGTGGAATCTTGACCACAACATGTTTTGTGACAACGGAAACCATAAATGTGGCTGCTCATAGTAAATTAGATGTACCTTTCGAGAATCTGATATGGATCCACAACCAGCTCAAGTTTCGCATCAACCCACAGCGAGTATCGGGCATTAGGGAAAAGCCTATGAAGTAGAAGTTTGGGAACCTGACATGCAAGAGCATACTTGTTTAAAACAATCAGTAAAAGCACCAAATGTAAATGGCTGCTCTGTTCCTGACCACGCAGAATAGACTCAAACTAAAAGAAATAAAGCACAAGCAGAAGAAAGGATTGCTATGAACGATTCATTAGGTAAATAGTATATTCATTATGATAGTGTGTTGATAACATGATGAGGCCACTAGATGTGGCGTGCGTAACTAAAAACAATAAGTGCAAGAATGACTAACCATATCAGAAAAGAGGCGGTGGGGAACCCTATTCGACTATCATTAACATAGACAACGCTATATATTTTATATGACATTCTGTTCGCGATGAAGAAAAGCTTGGACATCCTTAAACAAGTTCCGATTAGGAATAAATGAATATGGAGAGTATACAAAATAGGAAAGACTGCAACTGGCACTTCAGGAAGCAATTGATAAGTTATCATGCAGAAAAGGAGAAACAAATCTGAATATCCAATTAAAGCAAAATGATATATAACTGAACATAATCCAGAGTTGACAGGAGTGGCAATGACTAATTATAGTTGATACTGTGAAATTTGAATGATTTCACAGCAAATTTGAACTCATGAAGCATTCTAGAACATAAATATCCAAGAAAGAGCCATTTAAGAGATGGATGTGCATATGCAACTACGAGCACTAACTCCTTCAGAGAGAAAACTTCAGACATGGTTATGAGACAAGATGAATCACATTTAACAAATCGTTAGTGGCGGAATAGCATAAATGCAGTGTGAGGCTATTAGATTTTGAAAAAGAAAATGATAATCATTATAAAATCTCTTATTCTCAAAGCCAACAACCTTTACACCAAATTTCTCTTCTCGTACAATAAACTAAATGTTTACTAATAATGTGTGTTTACAACAGAAATTACTGACTGCTGAGATCAGAGGGCATTCCTCATTAAAGTTCATTTCTTTCAGATAGTGAATACTGACATGACATTAATATGCGCAGATCGAAAGATCATAATGACTTTTAATCAGATTTTCTTTCTTGCCATAAGTTAGATTTTTAATTGAACATTTTTATTTCACCTTGATCCTAACCAATGTGCTGACAGCTTTCTGTTACGTACAAAAGATGAATGTAATTAACCATATTTGTTTCTGATAACTCCTCCTCCCATGGATATTGATCGTTCTAACTTAAGATTGAACGTCAATACACCAAACACAGGTCCAAACACAAAGAAAGTACTAACTAGCCTTCAAAATATTTACCTTTCCATTCCGCCTCGGATCAGAGTAAGGTAGGTTGTGGACAACTACTATTCTCCATAGCCCAATTTTCTTGCTACTATCGAGCTCATTAGAATTGATCAAAAACGCTTCCGTTTCTTCATCCACAAACATATTGAAGCAGACATTTTGTTTGGCATACTCACTCATGTTCTTTGGTTGTCGTATTAAATCAAAAGCTCCTGATCAAGAACAAACATCCTGTATTAATTAACCAAAAGATTTTATCATAGAAATCAAACATTGTGTTGGATCAATACCAAAAATTGCGGATGCGACAACTACCCCTCGACAACTTTCCATCTCAAGAAGGTCAGAATCATTAATGTCAAAACCTGTCTGGCGGCCAGGTTTGGCTCCTCTGACAAACCTATAGAGAATGTTGAATTACCATAAGAAAGATGTGCATATAAAAAAGCAATATATGGTAAAATATTCAGAAAAAGTAGTTCAAGTAAGATCATCCTACCCACAATGCACGCCCATGGACTCTCTTATATCATATGAATCACTCCTCTGTCTCAGTGAAGGATATCCACCAAACTCAGAGCCTCCAAACTCGGTTTTAGTTAAATTCTCTTCATGAATATATCTCAAATTCTTAAGCACGGGAGAAAAGGATGGTGCATTTGGCATTAGGGAAATAGCTTGTTCCAAAGGAAGGTAGCATACTGGACATGCTGGCAAAGCAAACAACAAGAAAATCAAGCAAAATGAACAGCTCAGCATTTAAAAAACACGTTAAGATCAGAGTAAGCATATATTGGTTCCTATAGAGTCTAAGATTCAAGTTATATTGATGTTTCCATAACCCAAGTAACATGAAATCTCAGAAAGTGAGATAACGTAAACTTACGACGTGGTCCGGTCCTCTTTCTATCCGTGGGTGGCGGAGGCAATGTAAAACCCTCACATGGATTCCCAGGAGGAAGAGTATATCCTGTAAAATATACAGGAGGGGGCGGATTTGGAGGCAGAGGTGGAGGGTCTACAAATGCATTTCCCACAACATTGTTCACTTCAGAAGTAAAAGCAGCACTAAGACTATCTTTCTCCCCAGATATTAACGGGGATTTAATACTCATATTTGACATAATAGGTTCTTGTGAATCTTCACCTGCAAACAAGCAGGAACAAACAGAATGAACAAAGACTTGTATTGATTAATTGATCAACATCTTGATCCCAAAATCAAGTTCAACCCACACACAGCTGATTAAATGACAGTAACCCATTCTGCGCAATCTCGGCCAGTGAATAAGAACTCAGATAAAGAAAACCGGGGGAACAATTAGATTTTAAATTAATTCAAGAATGTAGAATCTGGGGAGCAACTTGATGCATTGTGCTCTTTCTTCCAGTATACATGTAGTTATGAACTAGAGCCAAAATCAAGAATGCAGAAAGAGTTCTGAAAACTAGGTTGGAAATCAGGAAGCCAAACCTTTTCCAACATATAAAACCCAGACGAAAACAGCAGCGGAAACAACACACAAGAGCAGCATCCCAACCTTCTTCCGGGGAGCGAATTTGCAGATCCAGTGAAAAAATCTGTCCTTTTCCTTAAGCATCTTGGCAGGCTTTCTTGACACCAGGGGTGGCGGTGTAGTTTGGATCGGAGATGACAATAAACCACTCTGAAATTGTTGTTGTTGCAATGACCCATAACTTCCGGAAGATCGAAGACCCAATGACCCTGTAGTCATTGTTGTCCCCTCAATACCCAAATTTGACCTCTCATCTCCCCACTCCTCTCATTCGAACAAAATCAACTGTTGAAATCTAACCCTAAATTCAAGAAAATTTTAATCTAATTCATGATTTATCAAACCCAATCTCTTTTGACCCTCAATTTCAGACTGAAATCACAAAATATATCCCACCCAAAGTCTCAATATTAATCAACTTTGAACTGTAGAAATTAACCAAAAATCAGAAATGACCAGAATCAACTATATAAATCCAATGGCAATAACCCAGTATAGAAATAGAACTCTCCAGCAAAGACTTGAGTAATGTGAACCCAAAAATTGATCTTTCAAAAGGAAATCGAAATAAAGAATTCCGTCTATAATAGGTGACAGGTAATAATAATCGAAACTCTATTTAGTATTTAGAACCAAAGTGCAACATAACATTTGCATCCAATTAAAAACCCAACATGATTTTCAATCAACCAATCACGTATAAGAATGCTTGGTATTAACGAAAAAATTGGCCTCAAAATCAACATTAAAAAGAATCAACCCTAAAACGAAAATAATAACAAATTGATAAAAATGCCTAAAATTGAGGGCTGGGTTAGTGCAGTGTCGATTGATTTCTAGGGTTTTGCAGCTGATTTCTAAATCTAACAAATCAGATCACAGTTCACACGACCCTTTTAATTTTGGAATGTAATTATTTTCCCCAATAAATTAATTTTTTCAAATTTATAATGTTTAATGATGTAATAAATCAGTAGGAAAAATCATTGAGGATATCATCCCATGTGCTCTGAATTTCAGACGGCTATTATTCAACCCATACGTGGCACAATTTCATTAGAGAATGCCGATTTGGGTTTTTATTTATTAATAAGGGCCACTTCTAGACCAATTTGTTTCTAATTTGGACCTATTAATTAATTATAAAATTAGTTAAGCTGGCTTAATCACTTAATCCCAAATTATTAATACAAATTGTTTTTAATTTTAATAAATGATTCTATTTTAAGCAATTTTGCCAGTCACTATTAACAGAAAAAAATTAGTTGTGATGTCTGCTTGCTTGACTCTTTTTCTAAGGTTTAATAATTGTTTGATAATCACTTTATTAAAAATAAATAATTGATAATTATTGAATTAGAAACAGTAAATAAGATAGTAACTTTTTGTTTTATATTGTATGGGATTATTCTTAATCTATGCATAAATTGAGCACTTAAATCTTGGTTCAAATTTTCTCGACAAATAAGTCTCCACCTTCCATTTTTGTAGTAACTAGATCTTAATAAATAGAGGCGTGTATTTTTTTTTTTTTTTCGACCGACCTGATTTAACGAATTAAATTTATTATTCAATTAAAATTAAACTCACTCTAAGTCTTATAGTTGATAATTGGATGACACTGTTTTAACTCTCGACTGTTGATATAAAATCATAATTCAATTTCAAAATTATATCTTTATGATATCGTATCAAATAATAGAATTTACACTTTACAATTTATGTATAGAATCTAACAAGAGCAAGATTAGGCTAAATTATTACAAGTCATTTCAGTTTCATTATGTACAAAAACTTGTATATTTTAAGGCATGAAATTTTCGTCGGTGAATGATTCTGTCTGGTTATTATTAAAATATAACTCAATTGGATCACCACAACTCCTATTCAACAACGAGTTTTGGCTTAAAAGAGACTAAATTTATATCTAAATCTTACTTCCAAGATCTTCATAAATAGCGGTGTGCAATTTTTTCCACTTACTATAAAAATTAAAAGACGAGAACACGTTTGTCAACGAAAATTGATTAAAGACTAAGTGTGCATTTACATATTGATTGGAGAAATTTAATATATTCTAATTGTATAGAAAATTATTAATACAACCTAAGATCACAAGATTAATAATGATAAAAATAATGACAGCTGATATATGTTGTCTGTCAATAGTGGCACACCAACTTCATTGGTATCATAAATTCGTCTCTAACAGATAGATAACAATGACCCAACTGCCATTAAGCAAGTCAAACAAGCGACCCATAAGACAGTTACCATCAACAATTGGGAAGATGAAACACCAGTAATTGAGAAGATGAAACATCCATCATTAACTCCTAATAATGAAGGAGATGAAGAGACACACGTCATCAAATAAGAGAGAAGAAGTGACGCTCGTTATCAATAATTGCAGATCATCCCTATAAATAGAGGTCAATCCCCCAAATAAAAAACAGAACACACAACTCTCATACACTCCATATTACTATTATGCACACATGTTTTAATCATATACTGATTATCATATCGAAGTGGACACAGGAGAAAGAAGCACCGCCACTATTTTACATGTCTCTACCACTATCGCCGTCATGTTAAGAGGAGGAGAAAATATTTATGGGGAAATTGCCAATAAGTCATCTCCACATGACTTGTTTCAAATTAGGTCAAAATTTTTTTTTAAATTGTGATTAAGTCATACTTCACATCAATATTTTATATTAATTCCAAAATCACCCCTTTTAACCATATTTTTCATTGACACAATCTTCCAACTCCACAAACCTCTTCCACCTCCGGCGACAATCGTCTCCACCTCCGGCGACCTCCGGCAACCACCTCCGGCAACCACCACCGCCGACCACCAGCAACGACATCCGGCGACCTCCAGCAACCACCTCTGGCGACCTCCAGCAACGACCTCCGGCAACCACCTCCGGCGACCACCAGCGATCACCTCCAGCAACCTCCGCGACAGCCGCTTCCACCTCCGGCGACCTCCGGCGACCTCCGGCAACCTCCGGCAAGTGCTTCTACGGCGCAGTGTCACTTTTTAGGCAGTTTTTTGGTGAAGATTTTGGATCAATTTCCAGTTGGGGATTGAATGTTGTTAGCTGTGAAACAACAAAAGTAAATGACAAGCTACTTCATAGAATCCAGATTGAGGTAACAAATTAACGTAGGAATATTGTTATTAATTTCTTTGTTTTAATCTTAATTCTTGTATTTGATTATTTTTTCAGGCTAGTGATCTAACAGCTAACATTGATCCATCTGTGCTGCAAGAGAGGCTGACCAATATGATTAACCTGGGTTGAGTATTTTAGCAGTTATGTAAACAATGAGCATTTTCCAGTTATGTAAACAATGATGTAACATCTGTTGTTGATACTGTATTATAGAATAGCAACTTGATATTGTATTAAGTTGGTCATTAGATTATTTTTTTGTGTTGTTAATTAGTTGTGAAAGTTGTTTGATATTGTATTATACAAAACAGTATCACAACAGAAATGGGCATAGAATGCTGTAAATATGAGTTTGAATGCTGTAAATATGAACTTGAATACTCCAATATCTTATGTAAATAGGAGCTTGAATGCTCCACCATCTAATTGCTGTAAATAGGAGCTTGAATGTTCTATCATCTAATGTTTAGTCATGGTATGTTATTTGATACTGTATTATACAAAACAGTATCACAATATAAATGGACATAGAATTGTTGTAAATAGGAGCTTGAATGTTCCATCATCTAATGTTTGAATGTATTAGTGATACTGTTTTAATGTCTTAGTTTTAATATATGATACTGTTTAATTATGACAAGGTTTAATAGATTGAAATTTTGTCATAATATTTCACTATCATTTGAAACATGTTTTAATCATGTGATACTGTTTGAATATATGTGATTTTTGATACTGTTTAATTATGGCAATGTTTGAACCTGTGATATTGTTTGAATGTCTTAGTTTTAATCTATGATACTGTTTTGTTTAGGTAATTAATAGATTTTGATACCGTTTTAATCCATGATACTGCTTTAATCATGTGATACTGTTTGAATCTATGTGATCTTTGATATTGTTTAATTATGGCAAGGTTTGAACCTGTGATACTGTTTAAATGTCTTAGTTTTAATCCATGATAATGTTGTGTTTAGGTAATGTGCATTAATATAAATTGATACTGTTTTAATCCATGTGTTAATATATGACTAATTAAACAGTATCAAACAAAATATATGACTAATTAAACAGTATCAAAGATAAAAGCATGATATCATAGTCATGTGTGTTGTTTGATACTGTATTATGCAAAACAGTATCACAAAAAACAGTATCACAATAGAAATGATCATAGAATTTGCACACGTGCTCAGAATTTTTTTCATAATATGTTTTCGGAATGGTCTCGACGAGACGGTCAAGACCAGCCGCTTCGCCGCTGCCTATGATGGATTTTACCCGTTTGAAGTCGTCTATTTAGCTTAAAATGGCAATCTTTAATTTTTTTTTCAAAACAGTATCACAAATTCTTTAAAACAGTATCAGGGATAAATGTTCATCCTTTTGTTGCAAATTAAAGCTCTTCCAAGGTATTTGAGTCTCTTAAAAGCAAACACATACTTCAGAGCAATGCTAAAATGAAGAAAGAAGAACTCACAATCATTCTCAAGTTAATGGGAAGTCATGCAAAAGGTTCTCATCTAAAACTATAAACAATGTTTCTAATTTTTCCCTTGAATTTGAATATGTTTGAGATTCAATTAGTACATAGATTCTCATTGGATAGATAAGTATAAATTTATAAGGTGTTTAATGGTAGGTAGAAGAATTAATCAGTAGAGAATAAACAAGAGAATACTATTGTTCTTAAAATGTTTTATTAGTAGTACAAAATCATAGGTTTAACAGTATCACAACAAAACAGTATCACAACAAAACAGTATCACCACTCAAAATTCGCGTTTTTTACAATTAAGGGTATGTTGGTCTTTTAGCTCTAAAATATGACTTTAATTGAATTAAGTTTTGAGTATATGACTTTAGAGCCCATAAGTGCCCAAACAGTGACCGGCCATGAATTTACCCAATATTTATCATCAATTGAAATTTAAAAGGGTCCATTTAGAGAAGAAATGCTAAGAAAAGGCTACCCTATTTAGGGTTTCTTAAACATTGATTAGAATTAGATCTTTTTGGCACTATTTTTATTTTTATTTTATTAATAGTGCTAAAAAGATCATTTTGTTTTGTAAAATGAGACTTATTAAGAACTTTTTGGACAGGTTTTTGTTACTAGGTATTTTCCTTTTTTTTCCCTCTAAAAACTTGCATTTTTAATAATTAAAGTGAAAAGTAGAATTTTTTTTATTCTATTGTATAAAAGGTCTTTTTTTATCATCTAAAAAGTCAAATTAACTTGTTAAAAATTACTTTATCTTTTGCGTTGCTTTTTTCCTTTAAAGACGCGTTCTATTTAAGAAACTGGACATTTGGTTTTGACTATTTGAATTTTAGATAAATTTTATCGACAGTTGTTGAATATATTATTAAGTTTTAGATCATTTCCAATACTATTTTCTATTTTAAATATTTAACTGATGTAGCAATGAGATAGAGTGAACAAAACTCATATAACAGTATTTATTGTAGAAGGTCGTCCAACATACCGTTCAGTTTTAGACATCTTGTTAGACGGTTTTTCACTTGTTTTTTCATTAAATTGTGTCTATCTTTCTCATCTATTTTATCTTTCTCTTTCCTCATTCCACTGTCTCTATCCTCATTTCTTTTTTATCTCTTAGAGCAAGAGAAAAGAGAAAGAAAAATAGATGAGAGAGATAGACACAATTTAATGAAAAAATGGGTGAAATGTATTTAACAAGATGTCTAAAACTAGATGGTATGTTGGACGGTCTTCTACAATAAATGATGTCACATCAATTCTGTCCTCTTCACCTAATCGCCACATCAACTAGACATTGTTGTATTGGAGATGCTCTTATCACATAGATTTTTCAGAAGGTGTCTAGTATTGGAAATGCTATTAATGTTTCATCTTAAATTGTCAATTTTATTAAGAAAATTAATTCAAGACCTTAAATAAGGGTGTGTTTGATTGGATTCCATGGAAAAGAAAAGATTTTCCATGTAAGTAGGAAAAAAAAACCACCTATTTTGGTAAGAAAATATTTTCTAACTTTTCCTTCTTAATCATGCTTTAACTGATTGTACCTTGGAAATCATTTTCATTTTCCATGTGCAATCAAACAGTCAAAGATATAAAATATTTTTCACTAATATGACAAGATTTTTCATGGATTAGACATTTTCCATTGAAAATCTTGGAATCAAACACACACTAAGATCATTGTTTTCATATTTAACCAGAAGTCCTCGCAAGACGATGATTCATTGGAGAGCATCAATTTTGAAATTTTATTTTTCATTTAAATTTTAAATGAATTAAATTGTTCGTTTAAGCTTTTACGACTCTAATACAATATAAGTGCTGAGAAAAGCAGTCGACCGATACTGTCTCCCGTGCCTAAAGCTTTCTTTATCCAATAATTAGGTTAAACGTAACCTAATGTGGTTGTTATGTGATTTCAGCAAAAAAACTGAGTTAATTAATATCTAAAACGGTAGTTAGTGATTTGCTATCTTATTACTCAAGTAGGTAAAGGTCATAATTAGAGTACACTCAATTTGCTCATTTATAAAGCTTATGGATATAAAAATATTTGAACTCGTATTCATTTTTATTTTATTTTTTTTGTTTACTTCAAAAAATATTGGACTTTCAAAAAGAAAAAAATTGCAGTAGAAAACCTCTTACTTATTGAATTTGTGTAAATAGATAAAATAAGTTTTAATAAGTAGTTAGCAAGAAAATGCTACATGGGACAATCAGTCTAGATATTTTTTCCCTTAAAACTTGGTTGTAAAGCAATTTACATATTAGGTGGGTTCTACTTCTCATTAGGTGACATGTTAATTAGGGATGGCAATGGGCTCGGGTTTGGTCAATCCTGCCTCGTCCCTAGATCTATCAATTTGCAGGACAAGAAGTCCCAATGACCTGCAACTCTTCTAGTTTATTTTTTAAAAAATAAAAAATAAAAGCAAAAAAACGTGTTTCAAATTCAAAACAAACAAACAAAATAATAGTATGCGAAATTGGTATTGTGGTGTGGTTATTAAGCTGTGTTTTCTCATTTTACACCCGAGTTCGAATCTCATTCTTAGCAATTTGTCTTTTGGAATTTGATTTTATATTTTTTGAAAAAATAAATTATTATTAAGGGGTGGATCCACTCTGCCCTAGACCTACCCCTGTTACCCAATTAATCGGGACGAGTCTCGGACCAAATTGTCATCTTTAATATTGATTCTGAGTGTTGGGTTAATGAATATCACATATATTGTTGGTGGTGCGATGGTTGCAAAATCATTGAAGCATTGATACCTCATTGTCAATCTTAGATATCAATAACTATACATTATTAGTCTCATTGAAGCATTAATATCTTGTTGTAGATATTTTGCTTTATTTAATGAGATTCAACTACAATTCAAAGATTAAAGAACTAATGTCGAAGAATCACAAGATGTGTCCCCTCCAAAATACCAGGAGCCCATTTGGTTTGCAGATAAAATACGCTTATTATTATTCTGTTTTGTTCAATTAAGTATAAAAATGTAAAAAGATCACAGTTAAAAAATCAATTTTTTATAAAAAAGACAATTCTACCCTTTATCTTAATTAACCAAAAATAAGTA
Source organism: Forsythia viridissima (assembly GCA_030279155.1). Lineage (NCBI taxonomy): Eukaryota > Viridiplantae > Streptophyta > Magnoliopsida > Lamiales > Oleaceae > Forsythia > Forsythia viridissima. Next base: position 2,455,153 of record CM059044.1, on the reverse strand, counting down.
AATAAAAAAATAAAAGAGAAAATATTTGGTGGAGCGATGAAGAATGGCATCGACAGCAAAGAGTGGTGCATGGCAACGTGCAATGACGGTGACAGAGGGTGGCGGCAGCGATTATCCTAAAGTATAGATGTTCAGAAATAGATTTGTTTTATATTATAAATAGTGCGTTCATCTTTTAAAAAAAATGAATCATTATCCAGATAAAAAAATTTGTCATCCTCTTTCGAAGATAAAACTTATTATTATTTTGACTTAAATTGTTATCTTGATACAAAGTGTATCCAAACATCAATTTCGTCCAAATATGATAGAACAAATTTTATCAATTACATTTAACCATTTACTATGTACCAAACTTGCCCCAATTGAAATACTGTATTATCAAAACCCTAATATAATAACACATTTCTTTAACAAATAATTTTATTTTCATATAGAAGTGTGTAGAGAATTTAACATTACTAATCCAATTGCTTCTTATAGAATATTTTCTATTTTTATATTATTTTAAACAAAAAATTACAAATTATTTTTTAAAATAATTTAATAAAATGCCTGAACAATTTGCCTACCAAAGTACACAAGAATTTGTTTTCTTTCCTCTCCAATGTTTGGCTAGGCTTAAAAAATAATAAACAAATAAGTTTGTTTCAAGGTAAATTAGTTTCTTTATTAATCAAAGTTAAAAATAAATAAATTACTTATTTTAATAATGTTCTTATTTTACTATTAACGTAAATAAGTTTTTATTTATAAATAAAAAATAATTTATTGAAGCATATTTACAAAAACTAACTTATAAGTAAATTTAAATTACTCATAAATTGATGCAACTATCAAAGATCGATTTCTTAAAAACATTTTCAATCCAACCGTGAATTACTTAAAATATTGTGCCTAGGGATAACAATAGGCCAAGACGGGCCCAGTTCGACCTGGCCTTCAAACATGGGCCCGAATCGGCCTGATCCAGAGTTTTCACGGGCTGGGTCAACGGACGGTCTGACCCGTTTGTCATTCCTAATTGTGCCACATAAAATAAAATAGATGATATAACAATTTATAAAATGTATTGAAGACTAATTTTAAACTTAAATAGCTATTTATTAAATATCAATTTCATATATTTAAAATATTTCAACATAGTAGAAATGACCATTCATAAAATGCATTTGAGATGCACATGGTCACAGACCACACGTATTCTTAAAATAACAACTAGCTTTGACTATGAAGTTTGAACATTCAAACTTGCTTTGTAGCAATAAGAGATGGAGAAATGTTAGATTCAAAATTTATAGGGGTGAGTTCGAACATAAAAAATTGTTGGTTCTAAAAATGTCTGTGAATTTAAGAAATCAAGAATTTACTGATTTGAAATTGAATATCGATAATTTATTTGATTGACAAATGTTAATTGTTCCGTATAATGGATCACAAATTTAGAAAAAAAAAAAAAAAAAACTCAATTTTATTAATTTGTAAACATACAGACGTGATATAGCACTTAAAGTGAATGTCACGTGACATCACTACATAAATCATTTTTTAAAAATTATTGACGACTTTTTTGAAATTTTTAAAGAGTGAATTATATAGCGATACTACGTGGACAAAAAACATAATAATTGATGTCTATTATAGGTAATATATCACCCCAGTGTAAACATAACCAACCAAAATCAAATGTGGCAGCTGCCATGATTTTATAACCAAACCCTATTTGGCTACTTGCTAATCAAAAATAAAATTGTACCTACCTCATTCCCTAATCAAATAAAATAAACAACATTTAACTAAACATTAATATTAATAATAATAATTAAATGCATCACAACCTAGTGGATTTAGATAAATTTCTATTTTGCATCTATTTTTTATTTAACGTTCATTTTTAAACTCTATTAGCCCTTGTTTAAAAATGCTTAAATTATAATTTCAACTGGTCAAAATGGTCAAATATATTTTTTACCTAAACATTTCATATGACCCATAACTTATAACCTACTTTTTATTCACATATTCACTTATAACTTATAATATAAATACTTAAAAAATAATTCAATACTGCTAAACATATGCTTAATCTAATCTAAGTAACATGTGCATTGACGGAAATTAATTTTTTTCTCCTTTTTGTAAACATAGTTAGAAATTGTTATAAATGTCGGATTTATTGTTGTTAAAAGTATATATATTCAAATTTGAGCATATCCAATAGAACCTCAATAATTTAGTACTCGGTAAATTAATAATTTTAGTTAAATAATAGTTTTGGTCGTCCTACTTTCGAAATAACATGCTAAATTAATAATATGCTAAAATGTCTAAGATAATACATTATAAAAAATTCATATAGATGCTACTTAATATATAAATTAATAATTTCCTGATACATTATGCTTATAATTCGACTATCATGATACTTCCTAAAATATGACTCAATCATTGTATATTTCTTCTTGAAATTGATGTCACATTGGATCTCATCTCTAACATTACAAGGGGATGTTCTCATACCTATGGTTGGTAGGAATTATCATGCCCACTGCTGAAGTGGCAGTGCATAATTGACAATTCACGGTCTCACACTCATTATTTTTTTCAATGATATTACCGCTTTGAGAACTTTTTTTCATAACACGGACTAATGTAATACATTGAATAATGTATAATCTACTTTTAAAAAAATAAGTAAGTTCATTGAATTTTACTTAGGTAAATAAAAAAATAGAACTATTATTAGTTCGTAAAGGGAGAAACTAAATTAATAGATGCAAAATAGAAGAATAGATAAATTATCATTTTTGCTATGGCACAGGCTCTGGGACATGCCATAGTTATCTTGTTCACAGCTCGTATTAGCTTCCTAGGTTCTAGCTCAGCTCAACTCAGCTCGGCATAGCATTTAGGCATGTTCAACCTTATCAATCATGGAAATCCCAACAATCACGCTTTCGCAGTTTGAGTTTGATGTGTTTAAGAATGAAGAATTCAACGACATCAAGAAAATAATAAAGTTGCGGTTGATGTTGAAATTAATTGAGTTGATATATTAAATTTGGTATAATTTAATATTGTGGACTATAATAATTATTTAGGTGAATTGAAAAGTCTTCAATAAGAAAAGTTCTTTGATCACATGTTTTTGATTTGATCATATAATGGAATACTTTTTTTAATTTGTAATTGAATACAACTAGTTCACCTACACTATAGTTAGTCCAAATGTTACAGATCGCATCTTAGCTTAACGATAATATTCGTGATTATCGGAGATGGTGAGATAAGTTGACTTAACATGAGATTATAGGTGGATGTAATGGCAGCAACTTTGTATGATGAGTAGAGAATCTTAACAATAGAGTTTAAAGAAGCCGTTTTACGGAAAGCTTCCCCAAGGAGTTAGAAGCTTCCTATTAATCCAAACGACAAGTTGAGTCTGTTAGGCAGTGACATTGTCGTAATTTTAGAATATTGCCAAGGTAATAGCTCAGTAGTCAAGTATCCATTGGGCTGAAATTTATTGGGCTTGATATTGAAGATGTTAGCTTTGCTACGAATCAAACAGAACGTTATTAGGAAGTCGGAAGCACCGGTTATGAAAGTTATGATTTATCGACCAAAAGACGTCTATTTGTATTGCTTGGGTTATTTCTATGCATCTATTATAAGGGGGGCATGCTTGGAGAGCAGTCAGCCAGCCTCTCCAGTATTTTCGTCCTAATGGAATGGCAGTCTGTGGGCTAATCTTATGTACCAAATCCGCAATCCTTAGGGGCCACTAAGGGCCTACTTTAGGCACCTTAAGAGAGGCCTAAAGTACTCGTTTGAGTTCGAGAACTTATTGGGCGACGTTGGCTTTCGGGGCCTTCGTTTGGCACCTAGAAGAGGCCTTAGATTACCGATAGAACATTGCTATGTCTGACCGCTAAGGATACGGTAACACCTCTAGGCTGAATGAGCTATTGAGAAAAATACTCTAAAGGCCTCGTATGCTAACTCGTGCACTTTGGCTATAGGTTTTAGCCTTACCATGGGGTCCGTTGGCTAGAAATGGTGACGCCGCATAGTTAGACGAATATAGCAAGATGTCGTTGTTGTTGGAATGAGTATGCTATGAAAGCAATTCAAGTTAGCCATGGATTATTAGTTGGCCCTGCTTGGACAAGGCCTTAACGAAAGGCATTGTAGCACGCAGTTAACCAATATGTCCATAGGAAGGGACGAGCATAATGTTTGTGGTATGGGGCATGCAAATGACCCTCAATGCTTCGAATGGAGCTAGGAGAGCTCCCATTAATCGAGTATGCTTTGAGATAACTGTATGTTGTACGTGAGCATGCAGGCAAACTAACTAAGTTAAGACCAATAGAGTTAGTCCATGATGATGTGCATTGTGAATAAGAGAGCGCCTTGGCACCAAGTGCAGCATATGAGATGCTTTCGAGTGTTTGCATGCTAGTAAGCTTTTGTGGATAAAATGAGCAACGAGTTATGTTTAGAGTTATAATGGAGAAAGCAGAAGGTAGTTGAATAGAGTGAAACTATTTTTGTACGGGACCAAAAAATAGTCGTGTTGCACGACTTAAAGAGTCGAGCCGTGACAGTTGGTATCAGAGAACAGATTTGTGCATTATCAGAGTATTTTGTGTAGACCCAGATACTACTACAGTATAGAATTGATCGAATGAACTTTTTATAGGGTAACGGTTGAAACCTAGATTCAGAAAACAGAATTGTGCCAGTTTGCAACACAAAGGTGAGGGATCGTTAACATGAGCTTTAAACTGCTTCAATAGTTCTGATTGTAGATTGTGCATGATTTTGGGATGCTAAGAATCGATTGAGTATCAGTTGGTGTCCTTATAAGAACAGTAAATACTGGCTTCAGAGATTGAGCTTACAGTGCATCAGTTTGGCATCGAGAGTATTGTTGCACTACGTTGTTGACAACTATAGACTGGTGAAGTGTAGTAGCTTTATTTATGGTTATTGGTTGCTATTGATTGGGTGAAGTTTATTAGCCTAATTTATGGTGAGCTTGTTGATAGCATCAGATGGGATCTATAAGCAGCTTGAGTTACAGTTTGTTTGGGCTTGATACGATCTTTATCAGAAGTTTTAGATAGACGATGGTTGTGTTATTGAGGTCGTAATGAATTTTTAGCTTTTCGGTTGGTAGTTAGATTCGAGTAAGAAGCTTAGCTATCTGAAATAACTTGTGTTGACGATAGCTTTGAATCAATAAGGCCAATAAGATAGTTGTTAACCTTTTTCCATGGGTACTAAAAGCAGAATCTAACATATCCATACATCTTGACTTCCAATGAAGGACATGCGATTAGTCTGGTGGACAATGGGGCCATGAATGCAAGTTATTGTGACCATGTTGCGGAGAGGCCGCGAGTCAAGAGGTGAATCTAAGGCAGTGTAGCCGTATGGTGGTAAGATACCACTCTTTTATGAGAATCTTCAAAGCTGTGAAAGACTGAGCTTTCAAAGACAGACAAACGCAGTGAATTGCCATGCAGTGGTAAGATACCATCTTGTTGAAAACCTTCCAAGCCGTTGGAAGATGAGCTTTAGAGAAAATGGTGAAGAGTCATCTTATGGACGTAAATAGACGTTTCTAGTGTTGTGCAAGTGGTTGTCCTTACAGGTTTCAGGATCAAACTTGAATCAAAGAGTTGATTGTCTGTTCTAGTCCAAATATGGTTTGAATTAAGTAATTGATCTCTTACCCATATCTATTTGGGTCGTTAATCGGGTTGGCTAATTGCCATGCTGGAGTTGTTAAACTAAGCGATTGATTAAATTGCTTATGTTAGACAAGACACCAATTAGGTTGCTAGGAGTGGATGTTAAAGACCCTTATCTTATGCGTTGGACACCAATGATTTGAGAAAGCCTTAGCAAATAGGTAAGGCATTGGACAGAGCTGAACAGAAAAGAAGGGACGCATTAGTCCCTACCTTAAGCACTAGGCCCCAATAACATAAGAGCATTAGTGAACAGACAAGGGATGTGCAGAATTAGAAGGGACGTGTAGTCTCCACTTTAGACACTGGGTGCCAATGACATGAGTGCCTTAGCGAATGGGAAAGGCGTGTGCAGAATTTGAAGATTGAGCTCTTAGGCACAATGCACCAATGATTTGAGAGCCTTTACAGACATGCAAGGTACAAGCTGAGTAGAAAACTGAGTTGTGTCAACTGTGTTCCTAGGGAAAACAGTGTTATGTCTTTACGAATGGATTAAAAATAGACGACAATGAAGAATCAGGCTTCCAAAAACTCAGAATCTTTGAGAAATAAAGAGTTTGGCTCAAATTTTATCCAAGTTGAGAGCTTAATGTGGATTTCAATTCGATATGTGACAGATGGAACTACAGACATATAAATCTACAAGGAACTAATGCTTCGGGCATTGGGTGAAGATTGGGACCGAATATAATATGAGATTCTTTGTTGCGGTGCTGCAAGAAATGCGATTGGTTAGGATAATCACACCCGACGGAGGTGCACCAAACTTTCGGGATGGACAAACCCGAATTCTTATATGTTGGCGCGTTTTCGAGGACGTTAACACCTTTTAGTAGAGAAGGGTGTCACAGATGGATATGTGCAAGTGAGTTGGATGACATTGCATCAGAAACAACCAGTCAATATGGGATGGCTTGGTTCTGAGTTGATTTAGTGTTGTAGATTCAAGGGTCGGCTGGCTTGAAAGCCTAGAAGAGCGAGACTGTACATAATGTACAACATTTGAAATAGAGATCCCATATACAAAATTCTTAGTATACTCCATGTCAACGAGGACGTTGACAGAATTGAGTAGAGGAGGATGTTACGGATCGCATCTTAGTTTAACGCTAATATCTGTAACCATCAGACATAATAGGATAAGTTGGCTTGACATGAGATTATAGGTGCTCATAATGGAAGCAAATTCATGTTATGAGTAGATAACCTTAACAATATAGTTTGGAAAAGCTATTCTACGAAGATCTTTCTTAAGGAGTTAGGAAGCTTCCTACCAAGGCAGATAACAAGCAGAGTCTGTTTGGTTATGAAACGTAGGGGCCGAAGGTGGCTGTCGTAATTTTAGAAGATTGCTAGAAAAATAGCTCAGTGGTCGAGTATCTATTGGGGCTGAAACTTATTAGGCATGATATTGAAGATGTTAGCTTCGCTACGGATCAAACGGAGCGTCATTAAGAGGTCAGAAGCACCAGTTATAAAAGTTATGATTCTTCGGTTAAAAGACGTTTATTGATGTCGCTTGGGTTATTTATCTGCATATATTATAAGGGGGTGTGCTTGGTGAGTAGTCAGTCAGCCTATTCCGTGCTTATGTCCTAACGGAAGGATAGCATGTGGGCTAACCTTATGCACTAAATGCGCAATACTTAGGGGCCGCATGAGCCACTAAAGGTCTACTTTAGACACCTCAAGAGAGGGCTAAAGTACTCGTTTGAGTTCGGGAACTCATCAGGCGGCGTTGGCTTTTGGGGCCATTGTTGGACACTCGGAAGAGGCCTGAGGTTACCTATAGAGCATTGCTATACTCGAGGGCTACGTTAAGGATATGGTAACACCTCTACGCCGAATGAGTTATAGAAGAAAATACTCTAAAGGCCTCGTATGCTAACTCGTGCACTTTGGCTATGGACACTAGCCTTCCCACGGGGGTCCGCACGCACAATCTAGGCCTCATTCTTAATATACATTTAGAATTCTATAAATAGGATCCCCTAATTCTAGATTTCTTACACCAAATTAATTGTGAATAATTTGATTTCTAAATTCTCATCACATCAATATTCCCGTCCAAATTATTCTCTGAGCAAAATTTTGACCGAGCAATTCAAAAATTCGTATTTTTAATATGTTCTAGAAGAGTGCAGTCTATACATTAGTTTGACCGACAAAGTTGATATAGTGTAGTATTGATTTTAGAAGAAGTATTGTATCTTGGGAGACAAACGTACTAATGTAGGGGACGAATTCTGTTTTAAGAATATTTGTTTTTGCATACCTCACGTCAATCTATGAGGATTCACTTTATCTATAAATTCTTACTACATAGGCTTTTGGCCTCACAATTATAGGAAGAGAGATAATGGTACACTTGATGAAAAGTTCTTCAATAAATCGAAGCTCAACAATGGAAAAAAATTGCCATTGGATATTTGGATTGATTGTGCTAATAATAATATCAGTGTAACTGTTACGCCCCAATCCCACGTGGCGCTCCAAGTGGGTAGGATCGAAGTCAAACCTGCCTAGTAGACTGTCGCCATGTTCTCCGAGGTTGTTTACAGTTGTGCTAATGAGGTATGGGAAGGTGAGAATAAAAGGAAGATGAGGTATCAAAGACCGACCCTGATCGCGTGTTGATAAAGCCTCCCCTAACATATTGTGAGTTAAATCAGAAAAGACTGATAAGATAGCCTGCCAATGCAGCTTGTCACAATCATAGCCCCTTAGTATGCGGCTGAAAGGAACTCCTTAATTAAACGACTGACATGATGTCCAGGATGTGACAAAAGGACCCTTAAGATTGAGCTACGTGTCGTACATCGAAGGGTGGTCGACCAAGTGAGATTTACCTATAAATACCAAACTCATTCCCACAAGAAAATAATGTTGAAATTATAACTCTCACACACAAAAGAAAACAAAGTTCTCTATGCTAATTATTCTCCAAGTGTTGATAACCACCTGGAAAATTGTTAGTTATGGACCCTCAAGCTACTACATTTGTCATAGTGTGTTCCTCCCTCTCTTTAGCATCATATCCACCCGTTACTAGGCATATCTACATGGTTGATTAAACCATGTGGCGGTCCAAGTGTGTAGGAAAATACACGTGGGAAAGGAGGCGTGGGTTCCTGTTGGCATCCATTTTTGGATGTCAACAATAACCATTTTACCCACTGGAATGAAAAGGCCTAAACAAACCATTGGTGAATGTATCTTTCTATCTTTTGAGTAAATGTGTGTAGATTTCGCTGCAGCCACAGGACCTTTGATTGAAAGTCACCAGATTTTGAGTTGGAGTAATATCAAACACAATTTTTTTTCTCTAAATGAGGCACTAATGACAAGGGAATTGCCATTTTTTCGAGTTTTCTAGGACTCAAATTCATAGATGGAAAGGCTTTATTGCAGGTATAACAGTGGGGATTTTGTTTTTTCTCATCATCGCGTGTTTTGTGATTTCTTTCTTGTCGACCACATCCACAAATTTCTACCCTTTAGATCTAGTTTTTCTTGTCTGATCAGTACTACCAGAAGAGCAAACCGGCAGCCTAATTTTTGTTTATGACTACATGGAAAATGTGTTTTGTGATTACAGCAAGTTGTTGAGTTGTGAAAACAGGACAAGAATGTTAAAGCAAGTGGCTTCTGGTGTTCTGTATTGCACCATATGGATGGGAGGCAAAAGTGTTACACTGGGACATTAAGGCCAGCATTGTGTTTCTCGATAATGAAATGAAACGGGGCATGATCATTTTTGGGTTAGCTCGAATACACGACCATGATAAGGTGGCTGCAGGTACGCCACGAGTGGTGGGGGATAATCGGGTACTTGTCAACCGGCATGGTGAGGAGTGGCCAGGCATCAACCACAACCGACATGTTGAGTTATGGAGTCTTGATTTGGGAGGTCATGTGTGGTAGAAGACATTGAAGAACACAAGCTCTCATTGGTAGATTGGGTATACAAACTGATGAGACGAGTAGAGTTGCTCGACTCCCTTGATGTTCTATTAAGGTCTAAAGGTGGGATCGATGAACAGGAAGTCGATCTAGTGCTTCCTTTAAGCTCGTTATGTACCTGCCCCGATGCTTGACCAAGACAAGCTGTGAAATAATTCGAGGGCAAGACACAGATTGATGATTCCAATGATGAGGACTTGGATAAATACCTTCTTGACAATATAAAATCCAACGAAACTTTGTCCATGCATCCAACATTTGAAGAAATCAGACAGGGATTCTCTTCTTCTATGTCACTGTCTTGATCCAACACTGTTGTACAAGGTTGGTGAATCTGAAAAATTATAGTGGTCACTTAGGAAAGAAATGCAATAAAAAAACAACAAAGCATTATACAGATTTATAGTGATTCGTCTTTAAAATTTCAATGTCTGACATTCTTCAGCAATGTTCATAGAATTGGCTCTAAAGGTTTGGATTAGATACATTATGACATTTTTATAATTTCGTTCTTGCTAACAATACTCGATATTAGATATTCCCCCCTCCCCTAGCATCGGATCAAATTGAATGATGAAAATAAACTTAAATAATCGACTTCAAATTTATTAAAAATATTCAAATATTCATTTCAAGTGAGCTCTATCTGAGTCATATCGACTCTATTAATATGGAAATATGAAGAGCAGAGGTCGACACCTCGTGATAATCATGAAAGCGGTGAACACGAATCATATTTGCCGTGCTCTTAAAGATCACGTGTACAATATAGAAACCCTGCATCTCTTTTACCTATTTTTACACTTTCTTTATGTTTGTTATTGCATAATCTATAAAAAGAAACCAGTGGAGAATAAGGATCTCTGCCAAAATTTTATTAAGAATATTAAGCAAGAACTGGGAAAAAAAAAAAAGTAAATATACAAAACTCGTTATAGAATTCACACAACTTCAACCACTGTTCGATGCAAATTAGGAAAATTTTCCGTCAAATCTACAGTAAGCATGGAGGCCCTTGGCCGGGCGGCCGCCGCGCGGCCAGAATACCCAGTCGACAACGGCGGCGTAGATGTCAACCGCTCACAAATTCTCAGCCACTTTGCTTCCATGTACCGGTGTTTACGCCATGGCGCCATGTGCATTTTCTTCTCCTTCATACACTTCTTACCGGCCGAGCACAAAATCTTCAATAGGGCAAGCAGTCTTTCAATTTTTCCAACAAAAATTTCAGGTAGTTTTCGAATTAGACTGTTGTATTCCTCGTTTGCTCTTGCCATTTCAAATTCTGCGCGAAAATTCAATTCGATAATAACCCTAATTTCCCCTATTTTAGAGCTGGATTTGTCTCTTACATCCAAAAATGTGTGTTCACCTGCAGCATTAATTAAGAAAGATGCCTTTGTGAGATAATATTACTAACGATAATCAAGATTTGGATTAATCACACTCAATAATCAAGGATTAGTAAGAAAAAGAAATTAAGAATGACGTATTTGATAGTTTTTAACAGCGTAGTTGATTCATATATTCTATTAAATCTAACAAATTGACTCAACACATAACGAGACGCATCGTTCCAATTTCTTCGTGATACCTCGTTGTCCCCCAAAAGTCCAAAACCTTGCATTAATTTTCTCGAGTTGGCCCTAGTCGTCGTATGACACAGGCAGAGCTTGAGGAATGGTAAGCGCAAAATCTATCAACTCGACTTTGACCAAAATTGCCAAAGATCAGTTTTCTAGTTTGAAGTAGGGATGGGTATGGATTGGGTTGAGTCGGTTTTGGGCTCAACCCGAACTCAATCCAACATATTTGGTTTGACAAAAAATCAAACCAAATCAATCCGACCAATAGTTGAAACCCGACCCAACCCAAATCAACCAAGTTTGGGTCGATTTGGGTTGCGTTGGTCGGTTTGGACTTGGACCTGATTCATGATTGGACAATTTTTGAGGGCCAAAATTCATGATTGATCAATTTTTTTTGGGACTCAAATATAATTTGGAACATTTATTGTTAATTTTGTTGAGAATTTTTATAATGTTTGAACATAGTTCAAATTGGGCTAATGTCAATTGCACTAAAATTAAAAATTTGAAAGATTTTGACCCAATTTAATTAATTTTTAATTTTTTTAAATATTTTTTAATAAGCGGGTTGGGTTGGATTTGGTCAGTTCTATGAGATAACCTGCAACTCAACTCAATCCGACCAAAAATAGATTTTCAGATCCTAACCCAACCCAAGTTATGGTAAAAATCGACCCAAATTGATCGGTTTGGACTTTGGATTGGGTTGGGTTGAGTTGGGTTGGACAGGTTGACCGGTTTGTGTTGGTTTTTGCCCAGCCCAAATTTGAGATGTAAATTTACTGTAATTGAATAGATTAACAAAAAAATAATTCATGTAATTAATTTTAAATTTATTGAGAAATTAATAAAAAAAAAAAAAAATTTATATCAATTAAGATAGAGAAAAGCAAATTGTGCTACTATAAAAACCAAGGTGTTATCGACTGCACACCAGGCTGGCAACATTTCTTGCTCGTGCAAAAAATCAACTAACAGATGCAGAGTTTTTTTTTTTTTAATTACACACAGCTCAAATGGGCCAAAATTGTATATATACCTGACGGAATATTCGTGGAACTTCTCCACTTAGACTTGCAAATTGCACTGTCGAAACCAGCACTCTGAAGGCGGCGGCAAACCTCTTTCATGAGACAATTCCGGCAGCCATTATCGAATGGTCTACCGCAGCCGCAGAAATTCCCTGTCTGTTGTGCTTCTTTTATTGTCTCCTTAGTGATACTCCGGATTCTTGTTTCTAAAGAACTTGTCCTGCATAGTGTAGCCTGTACAAACACACCAAATAACAAATCATAAGTAATATTATATGACCCAAAATTTGCAAAATTAAAATGTTCTAGAAACTCCAATCTTTTTAATCAAGACGAGGCAAGTCACGATCTAAGATCAAATCAATAGAAATAGTCGATGCACTATATGTATTATATGAAAGGATCAAAGAAACTAGGAAATCTTTAAAGTATACATGCACGTTTTATGTATGTCTACTTACTCTTGATTTAGTCGATTGAGTAAACACGACATTTTGGGTACTTGTAGTGCATGTTATAAAATATTTAAGTGCGAAAATATTTTGAAATATAATTATTTTTTAAATAGTAGTCTCCCAAAAAAAATTCTAGATCCATCCGTGCGTAAAATGACATTTCATGCAACTAACATAATCACGAACAGTTTCCATTACATTTATATCTTATAACATGCAAAGTTATTAATGTGTATCAATGAAGAAAATTAAAGAAACGTATAAACTTACTTGTAAAAGCTGGTTTTGAGTCTCCCAGAAGCTATTATCTTCAGTATTCCCGTTTCCATTTCCCCCCTCTTCCTCTTCACCGTTGTCTTCATTTTCGCCGTCGAAGCTCAACGGCGACAATCCCTCACACTCTTCATTCAGAAACTCAAAAACTGTGTCTGACAAATTTATGGCTGCGGGATCGCCGGAAAACTCAATTTCACGACTATCGCACGGAAGAATCCGTTGGTTGATGGGAATTCTAGCCATTACTCTGGCCATGGTCTATAACCCTACTGAACTTTAATAATACAGCTTAATTGAGCTGTTTAAAAATAATTACTTTTCGAGTTTCAACAATCCGAAGAACACTCTTTATATACCATGGCCTTGAAGATATGGGACCCATTGGTCTTACGTGGACATACCAGCATTCATGCACATGGTCAAAAAATACATTAGGGTACCCCAAATTTTAGCCAACTTTTATTTTAGTACTCAACGTTTTTTGTTTGAAACTTTAGAGCAAAATTTCACTTAACTTCTTTTTTTTTTCCAAATTCATCAATAAAGTATAAATTTTATTTCAGTATAAATATACTGTCACAAAATATAACGACTTTTCTAATGTGGCATGAGGATTTTTAACAAGGATTCCTCTTGACGTGAGTTTATTGCATTAATTAATTTGACTTGCACTTTTAATACAAAAGTCATGCCAATTAAATGCAATTTTTAGTACAGTTGCGCTATGTAAAACAAAATATTTTACAAGCTGAAATACATGATTATTGCACAAATGGACAATTAACGACTTATTAATGTTCATATTATATGGGTTAGAATTTCTTCTGCCACGTAGGAAATAACATTAGTATTTGTGATTAAATCATTGTTCATGATCAAATTGAAAAAAAAAAAGAAAAAAAGAAACTTCAATAGTGAGTTTAGAATAAAAAAAAGTTGAGTGACTAAAATGCTACTTTGTTTAAAATCCGGTGATCTCTGGTGTTTTCTATCCTGATGCACATGATGATTAAGTTGTTACACCTCAACGTGGCACGTGATGGTTGGGTGACTCCAATCGAGTGGTCCAAATTGGTGGACCAGACAGCAAGGATCCACGTCAGTCCGGGTCAATAATTCTATCTGGATATACTCGAATATACTAATATTAATATTAATGTTATTTTAATGTCAATATTATTAGGTGCTATCCTATCCTAATCCTGTGGTATGTGGGCCACACCAATCAATGGGACGTGGCAGTATCTTGGACGTTATTTCTTAGGTTTTATCCGATGGTGTGGGGCCACCTTGTTTGCCACCTAACAAACTTAAAATGTGAGAATTATATCATACGCGGCGTCTTGACAGCGGGCTTGTTTGTTAGCAAGTTCCCGAATTTGCCCACGGGATTGTGAAATACTCCATCCGTTTCACAAAGATATACTCATTTTTTTTATTTATCTTAAAATGTGAGAATTATATTATACGCGACGTCTTGCCAACGGGCTTGGTTGTTAGCAAGTTCCCGAATTTGCCCACGAGATTGTGAAATACTCCTTCCGTCCCACAAAGATATGCTCGTTTTTTTTTTTTATTTATCTGTCTCAAATTATAGGTAACTTACTTTATGGAGGTTGCATTAAATTTTTCATTTTCCTAATATAACCTTATTTAATTTACATTGTTATCAACCCAAAACAAGCATTTAAATTTATAAGATTCATAAATGACTAATATTAAATAAAGGTATAATAAGAAAAGTGTGTGAAAATTTTATAATTTCAATTACATTAAATATGATTTCTTAATTTGTGTGAAAAAAGAAACGAGTATATCTTTATGGGACTGAAGAAGTATCAAAATGGGTAAATAACACTAGGGGTCCCTAACATTTGGACCTTGTGACGATGGGGTCCCTAACCTTCTATTTTGAACTCTCGAGTCCTTAACCTATGAAACGTTAGCACCTGAAGTCATTTTTTGACCAAAACCATTAGTTTGACCGTTAAATGGTCAAAATTTTGTTAAATAGACAAATTTACCCTTAAATTAATTAATAAAAAAAGAAAAAGAATAATAAAATAAAAATTACAACTAAACCCCAACCAATAAAATAAAAAATTGCAACTAAACCCCCCAAACACTTCTTCTTCTCCAAAATACCACTATCAACCATCACCCACCGGTAAATCAGTTTCTCATCTCCATTAACACCAAAAAGCTCAATATACAAAGTAATAGAGATACCCACCCCCAGACCCCAGCTGAAACCCAACCTTAGATCCACATTCACTCTCATCTTCTTCCTGATCGTCTGCGGCCTCACCTACGATCGCTTCATTTCGTGTGGCGACGAAAGCCACCGGATAGCGTGAGAGACAGCGAGGTATTCCTAAGGGTCTATTCAAAGATAGTTATGACAAGAAACATAGCTATGAGAATGGCTCAAAATGGGTGTGGGTCGCCCCACGCGAGGAATCCGATGGCAATTTAGCAGGCGCTAACCCTAGGACGCCAATGGAGATATCAAACTGGTCGCCCTTGGTAGGCGAACTGACCGGAGGCTGGCCAATGGTCACGCATCCGGTAGAGTAGGTCGCAGTGGCACTAGGGGTTAAACCTAGGTCCACCGAGGATGTAGTGCTATTTTTTGGCGCGGGGCCTATTTCAGTTGGTGAAAGGCCGATAAGGATGGTGGTGAGGGTGGTCCGCCCCTCATTGGAGTCCGGCTCCGACAAAGGAGGGATCGGGTCATGGCCAATTGCAGCCGGAATGAAGGAATCGCTCATGGGGTTTTTTTTTTTTTTTTTGCATAAACTCATAGTTTTCTTATAATTTCTTGCTCCAATAGGTCTCAACTAGAGTTTTCACCGGTGGGAGGTGGTTGGCGGCGGTGGGTGGTGGTTGGTGGTGGTGTTTTGGAGAAGAATAAGTGTTTTGGGATTTAGTTGTAATTTTTTATTTTGTTGGTTGAGGTTTAGTTACAATTTTTTTTTATTTTTCTTTTTCTTTTTTTTATCATTTAATTTAATGTTAAATTGGTCTATTTAACAAAATTTTGACCATTTAACGGTCAAACTAACAGTTTTGGTCAAAAAATGACTTCAGGTGTTAACGTTTCATAGTTTAAGGACCCGGGAGTTCAAAATAGAAGGTTAGGGACCCTATCATCACAAGGTCCAAATGTTAGGGACCCCTAGTGCTATTTACCCTATCAAAATTGTTATTAGGGGTATTATAGTCATTGCAGTTAATCAATCATTTTCCTAATGTCGGATGATGAGACAGATCGTGGGTAAGATGTAGACTGGGGTAGGTTTCTACTATTTATTTCAATTCCCATCAATGTCAATGTTCGTAAATGTAGGTCGGGTTATTTAAGATTGACTACATGTTCTCTAATATTATGATTTCAGTTTATAAACAAAATACTTCGCATCCGGTCCTTATCCAAGCTTTGCCACGTTTTGAACTAGACGAGAAATTCCTGCCTTGTTAAGTCAGGAGACAATAATTATAATCCCGTCCCGAATTTTTCAAATTGCTCTGAATAGCTTTATATTTTGAATTTAAATTATATTTAAAAGAATAAAAAATAATTAATTAAATTGGGTGGTTAATGTAGATATTTTAATCCCCGAATCTCGTCCCGCCTCCCAAAATCTTCAGCTAGGCAGTGATTATAAGAGCATCTCCAATACACTCCGTCTATTGCTTTTTAAACGTGTCGCATAAGCATATATAGGTGGAGTTATAAAAAACTATCTTCAATGCATATTAACAAGGACTCCATATAACTGATTTGACACACCAAAAATAGATTTCGTCTAGAAGTTCGTCTAAACTTAGACGAATTTCTAGATGAAGTGACTCAGAAAATTTAAATCAATCTAAAATTTTTATTAAAAAAAAAAGGTCAGACAATGAAAATATAAATTGAAGACCTGCCAATTTTAAAAAAAATTTAATACCACATAAGCAGTAATATTAATTTTAGACGGACCCCATTGGAGACGAATTTATAATTTGACTGTCTATGCAATAGACCTAGTGCCACATGGACTAGAAGTTCATCTATTTTACCTGCCACATAAACTACAATAAACAGAGTGCATTGGAGATGCTCTAAAGAATGTTCCTGCACTGCTTAGTTGTCATCTCTATTTGAGTTGTGCTCCTCATTTTAAGCAGGTCGTGTTGAAAATAATTGTACACCTGCGATATATGCAGAATTTTATTAAGTTGAATCGTTTAAAGTTGAGACACTATGGTTTGCAAATATAATTTAACTTGATTTGTTCTAATCATTTGAAAAAATTGGTACCTAATTATCTAAAATCGATTTAGTTTTCATATCTAACGACATTGTTATCTTGATTTATTAATTTTAAAATTAATTTATTAAAATAATACATAATCAAGTAATATTTGTTTGGATTACGAACGATTCGTTTGCCCTGCAATTATTTCGTACGATTTCGAGTCGCTACAAATGATAGCATTATTGCACAAAAAAAGACAAAAACTCAACTAAAACAATTATTTGAAATTAATATAATTGATACGCTAAAAAAAAGGAAAAGTGTAAAGCGGTTTATTAAAATAAGGACCCGTGATTGGTGCTAATTTGACTATTTTAGCAATAATATAGTAAGCATGTGAAAATTGATGACAAAAGGCAAAATAAAAAATACTAAATAAATGTCGTGTTATGGTTGTAAAATATTTGTGTACATTCCATCTTCAATTACAAATATCGATAAATTGAATAGATTGAAAAAAATGTTAAATCCCATGATTATGAGGTTCAACGATACTTGCAAAAACAAGAAATAATTAGTGCTAAGCTAGTAGCTTTGTGCATCTCTTTTAAAAAGGCAGTTCTTAAGACTAGTGTAATTCGGTACATACGTAAGTGTAAGATATAATCTCAAACGCTCTTGAATACCTCCAACAAATGTGTTCTAAGAATAATTTTTATGATTAAGTCTCGAAACTTGTCTAGATCCAACTCTGACTGGATGCTAACATATTGAGACCTCCTATAGTATCTGGTCTTATTTTTCTTTTCTTTTTTTTTTCATTAAATTTAAAGGTAAATTTGTCTATTTAACAAAATTTTGATTATTTAATGGTCAAATTGATGATTTCTGTCAAAAAATGTCCTTTGGCGCTGACGTATCATAGGTTGAAGACTCAGGGGTTAGAAATAGAAGGTTAGGGACCTCATCATTAAAAGGTTCAAAAGTTTGGGAACCCAATACTATTTACTCTTTAATAAATGATTGAATTCTACAAGAATTCACTTGATATTATACTAATTAAGACTCAATTTCTGAAGTGGTTGTGTCAGAGTCTAAAACAAGACCTACACGTCTGTATTTGATCATGTCGGAAAAATATTTGATACAATTCATTTTTTACTTTTCTAAGAACATCTTCAATGCACTTTGTCAATTGTTTTTTTGACATGTCATTTAAGTACAAATAAACGAAGTTATAAAAAAACATCTCCATTACATGTTGATGAGAACTCTATCTAACTAATGTGGTACACCAAAAAATAGACTCAATTTAGAAATTCGTCTAAATTTAGACGGACTTCTAAATAAGGTGAGTCAGCAAATTTTAATTCAACTAAACATTTTATTAAAAAAAAAAAAAAACCATACGAAGAAAAAAAAAATTGAAAACCTATTAATTTTTTAAAAAAAAATTAATGTCACATAAACGGTAATATTAGTTTTAGACAGAATTCATTGAAAAAGAATTTTTAATTTAATCATCTATTAAATATAGTACTACATAGATTAAAAATTTATTTATTTTACATACGACTTAAACTTCAATAAACGGACTATATTGGATATGCTCTAAGCCACTATATTGAAACTCAAAACTTTATAATCTTAAAACTCTCATTATTAGCTGCATTAAGTTAGTCTTTCACGTACTTTATTGTTTTTATTTTTATTTTACTAAAATGATACAATATCATTTATCTTATCAACTTGAGTGGAAGTAGATTCGACATCCACGTGGGAGCGATGGTGTTTGTGGGACATTGGCCCCTGGCCAAACTAATGGTCTGGTCAGGTGAAAATAACATATAACAGCCACGCATAAATTTTGGTCAAAAATAAATGGATAGGTCAAATACGACTTAATCCACACTGAGCGTGACACGGTTTAGAAGTTCTCTTAAGGTAAAGCGTAGCATAGGTTAATGTTTGATTTTATTAAAAGTTACTTTTTATAAGGAAAAAAAAACAATAGTTTGGATAATTGTTTGACAGGATTAGAATGAGTGATTTTGACTGGTAAGTGTATTTTTTTTTGTCACACGCCCATCTCTAAATGGAGACAAAATGCCACCTAATTCCGGTATTTTTTCGCTGCCATTTGATAATTACAGGCACCCGAGTTAGTTTTACATCTTTATAGATCTAATTGTGGGCCCATATTCACATTATGAAGAGTAGTGTTGTTCTTATTATGAAAATGATCTTCTATCAACTTATATTGTCTATTTATATTGTTTATGTTGAGATGACATTATATGATTGGTAAAAATAATGAGTGTGAGACCATAAACTACCAATCATATGATATCACCTCAACGTGGACAACATAAATAAGTAGGAGAACATTTCTCTTGTTCTTTATCTCTGGTGATGATCACCCAATGATATTTATGAACAATAAATTGGATCACGTATTTTTATATTTAATAGTTTATATAATTTAATACCACATAGATTGTTGATCAGATAAATAATATTATTCTATGCTCGTAAATGTTTTACATATGAATTTATCGATGTTATTTTTTTCATTGCACTTGTTCTCTTCCGTTCATCTTCATCTGTAAAATAATTTGTTATCGCATTTCTATGGCTAGCACACAAGAGAGGTCATCTCATCGTATTTATTATCGTCCGTGAATTTGGAAAAAAATTGACGATTCTGAGTTTATTTTTTTTATAGTTTCAGATTTTGAATATGAACGGTCCAATCATCTGGAATTCTTGAATGAAATTTCTTGATTGATAAAAAAATCTCTGCCATTAATCACAATATTTAGATTTTGCTGAAGGTGTGTAGTGTGTATTGCTTGTAAACGAATTTTGTATTGATATTTTGATAGAATATAAATTAATACGTCAAAAAACAGATTTACGAGATTGTGAAATTAATACAAAAAATTTGCGCGATTGATAACGTTTGTGAATTTCACTATTACACGGAGCAAATTCACTCAAGACTTGTCATATCGAGGAAGCAACAAGAACTCGAAAGCAATTTCAATTGAGATGAGACAAATAATACTATAAAAAGAAGGGCAAATTACACAAACGCCTATAAATTTGGGGACTTTTTGAAAAATCAGTTTAAAAGTTATTTACACATTAAAACCGTATTTCACACGTTTAAACCCAAATCAAAACCCAACCAACTCCACATTCAAACGAAAAACCTGCCCCGCTAAAATCCAAATTAGAAACGAACAAAATTTTCATATAAATCCAAATTCATAATAAAATCGGATCCTTCTGAATTACTATAACGAATTTCTTGTTGTTTCTTCTCCAATCTAGCACAAAATCAAAACTCAAAATCCAAAATTTCCAGGTAATATGATTTCGTCTTCATAGTTTTCATTGAATTACATAAAATTTGAACTCATATTCTGATTTTAATCTAGACATATCATTCTTCATTCACTTCATTGTAAATTTGTGATATCTTATATTTTTGTTTGTGTTAATCACTTATTTCAGAATATCCTTCTTGATTAATCTAGACATATCATTCTTCATCCACTTCAACCTTAGATCAATAGTATTGAGTAAGATGTTATAAACATATGTAAATATAAATTACCAATTACAGAGATGCATACAATGTGTTTGTAAAAATGTAAATATGAATATGGTTTTATAGATAGAAAAGTGACATGTTCTGTCACTTTTTGCTTGAAAAGTGACAGAACATTGTATGTCAATAAAACAAACAAATTTGAATCAAAATCAAATATCTGGTAGATTTAAATAGAGGATTTAACTTCATATTTGTTCTGTATTATGGAGTGACATGAATTATTAAGCATAAACAAGCATTAATGTATTATTTTTTATTCTTGAATATGAATTGAGGATTGAGTATAGAAAAGTGACATGCCCTGTCACTTTTTGCCTAAAAAGTGACAGAACATTTTTTGCAAGTTACAAATTTGAATCAAAATTATCTATGTAGTTGATTTGAATGCTGAATTTAACTTGATAATTGTTGTTCATCATAGAGTGAAATGAATTATTGAGCATGACCAACCATTAATGCATCAATTTTTTATCTTGAAAATGAATTGAGGCTTGTGGATAGAAAAATTATATGCTCTATCACTTTTTGTCTAAAAAGTGACATACTCTGTCACTTTTTGCTCAAAAAGTGACAGAACGATGTATGCAACTTAGACAAACATTAATGTATCGTTATTTTACTTTGAATAAGAATTGAGGCTTGGGGGATAGAAAATTGACAAGCTATGTCACTTTTTGTCTAAAAAGTGACATACTCTGTCACTTTTTGCTCAAAAAGTGACATAACAATGTATACAAGTTAGAGAATCAAATTTGAATCAAAATTATCTATGTGGTTGATTTTAATGCTGGATTTAACTTGATAATTGTTGTGCATTATAGAGTGACATGAATTATTGAGCATGACTAACCATTAATGCATCAATTTTTTATCTTGAATATGAATTAAGGCTTGAGGGATAGAAAATTGACATACTATGTCACTTGTTGTCTAAAAAGTGACATGGTCTGTCACTTTTTACTCAAAAAAGTGACAGAACAATGTATACAAGTTAGAGAAACAAATTTGACTCAAAATTATCTATGTAGTTGATTTGAATGCTGGATTTAACTTGATAATTATTGTGCAATATAAACTGACATGAATCATTGAGCATGACCAACCATTAATGCATCAATTTTTTATCTTGAATACGAATTGTGGCTTGGGGATTGAAAATTGACATACTATGTCACTTTTTGCCTAAAAAGTGACATGCTCTGTCATTTTTTGCTCAAAAATGACAGAACAATGTATGCAACTTAGAAAAATATTAATGTATCGTTATTTTGCTTTGACTATGAATTAAGGCTTGAGTGATAGAAAATTGACATGGTCTGTCACTTTTTACTCAAAAAAGTGACAGAACAATGTATACAAGTTAGAGAAACAAATTTGACTCAAAATTATCTATGTGGTTGATTTGAATGCTGGATTTAACTTGATAATTGTTGTGCATTATAAACTGACATGAATCATTGAGCATGACCAACCATTAATGCATCAATTTTTTATCTTGAATATGAATTGTGGCTTGGGGATTGAAAAGTGACATACTATGTCACTTTTTGCCTAGAAAGTGACATGTTCTGTCACTTTTTGCTCAAAAATGACAGAACAATGTATGCAACTTAGAGAAATATTAATGTATCGTTATTTTGCTTTGACAATGAATTAAGGCTTGAGGGATAAAAAATTGACATGCTATGTCACTTATTGTCTAAAAAGTGACATGGTCTGTCACTTTTTACTCAAAAAGTGGTAGAACAATGTATACAAGTTAGAAAAACAAATTTGAATCAAAATTATCTATGTGGTTGATTTGAATGCTGGATTTAACTTGATAATTGTTGTGCATTATAGACTGACATGAATCATTGAGCATGACCAACCATTAATGCATCAATTTTTTATCTTGAATATGAATTGTGGCTTGGGGATCGAAAAGTGACATACTATGTCACTTTTTGCCTAAAAAGTGACATGCTCTGTCACTTTTTGCTCAAAAATGACAGAACAATGTATGCAACTTAGAGAAATATTAATGTATCGTTATTTTGTTTTGAATATGAATTAAGGCTTGAGGGATACAAAATTGATATGCTATGTCATTTTTTGTCTAAAAAGTGACATAAGTAACATGGTCTGTCACTTTTTGCTTAAAAAGTGACAAAACATTGTATGCAACTTAGATAAGCAAATTTGAATAAAAAATCTTCTATGTGACTGATTTAAATTCAGGATTTAACTTGATTTTCGTTGTGTATTATACAGTGACATGAATTATTGAGCGTGACCAAACCTTAATGTATCGTTATTTTGTCTTGAATATGAATTGAGACTTGGGGATAGAAAAGTGACATGCTATGTCACTTTTTGCTTAATGATACATCTATTTAGGATGATCAAACATTAATGTATTATATGTCGGTGTTTTTTTTACAGATATGGATAAAATAAATGTATTCATCTATTATGGAGGGAACTGGAAACAAGGTAACCAATATACAAATTTTAAAATGGCTGGAATTGTCGTTTAAAGTTTTGATCACTATATGGGGTGAGTAGAAGGTGACTTTCCCAGGAAACCAATAGGTCTGAGGAACCAATAGCTCCCAGTCCTACAAAAAAAAATAACAAAGATGGTTAGTTAACTAATAATTTTATAGAATGAACATATAAAAAGTAAAAAGTGATATGCTCTGTCACTTTTTAAGTAAAAAGTGACAAACATCTCCAAAAAGTGACAAACATTTTCAAAAAGTGGCATACATTTCTTCAAAATGATATATATCTAAATATGTGACATTCAACTCTTTAAAAATGACATACATCTTAAAAATACAGTGATCATACATCTATTTGTTAATTTGGATGTTCATACTTATTGTTTTTATATATTTCAAAAAAGTGACATGATCTGTCACTTTTTACTTAAAAAGTGACATGCTCTGTCACTTTTTAAATAAAAAGTGACAAACATCTTCAAAAAGTGGCATACATCTCTTCAAAATGAAATATATCTAAATATGTGACATTCAACTCTTTAAAAGTGACATACATCTCAAAAATACAGTAATCATACAATCTATTTATTAGTTTGGATGTTCATACTTATTATTTTTATATATTACATAAAAGTGACATGATATGTCACTTTTTACTTAAAAAATGACATGCTCTGTCACTTTTTAAATAAAAAGTGACAAACATCTCCAAAAAGTGAGAAACATCTTCAAAAAGTGTCATATACCTCTTCAAATGATATAGATATAAAAATGTGACATTCAACTCTTTAAAAGTGACATACATCTCAAAAACACAGTAATCATACAATCTATTTGTTAGTTTGGATGTTCATACTTATTGTTTTTATATATTACATAAAAGTGACATGCTTTGTCACTTTTTAAGTAAAAAGAAACATACTCTGTCACTTTTTAAGTAAAAAGTGACAAACATCACCAACAAGTGAGAAACATCTTCAAAAAGTGCCATATACCTCTTCAAAATAATATAGATATAAAATGTGACATTCAACTCTTTAAAAGTGACATACATCTCAAAAACGCAGTAATCATACAATCTATTTGTTAGTTTAAATGTTCATACTTATTGTTTTTATATATTACATAAAAGTGACATGATATGCCACTTTTTACTTAAAAAGTGACATGCTCTGTCACTTTTTAAATAAAAAGTGACAAACATCTTCAAAAAGTGGCATATATCTCTTCAAAATGAAATATATCTAAATATGTGACATTCAACTCTTTAACAGTGACATACATCTCAAAAACACAGTAATCATACAATCTATTTGTTAGTTTGGATGTTCATACTTATTGTTTTTATATATTACATAAAAGTGACATGCTCTGTCACTTTTTAAGTAAAAAGTGACATACTCTGTCACTTTTTAAGTAAAAAGAAGTGACAAACATCACCAACAAGTGAGAAACATCTTCAAAAAGTGCCATATACCTCTTCAAAATGATATAGATATAAATATGTGACATTCAACTCTTTAAAAGTGACATACATCTCAAAAACATAGTAATCATACAATCTATTTGTTAGTTTGGATGTTCATACTTATTGTTTTTATATATTACATAAAAGTGACATGCTCTGTCACTTTTTAAATAAAAAGTGACATACTCTGTCACTTTTTAAGTAAAAAGTGACAAACATTACCAACAAGTAAGAAACATCTTCAAAAAGTGCCATATACCTCTTCAAAATGATATAGATATAAAAATGTGACATTCAACTCTTCAAAAATGACATACATCTCAAAAACACAGTAATCATACAATCTATTTGTTAGTTTAGATGTTCATACTTATTGTTTTTATATATTATATAAATGTGACATGATATGTCACTTTTTACTTAAAAAGTGACATGCTCTGTCACTTTTTAAATAAAAAGTGACAAACATCTTCAAAAAATAGCATACATCTCTTCAAAATGATATATATCTAAATATGTGACATTCAACTCTTTAAAAGTGACATACATCTCAAAAACATAGTAATCATACAATCTATTTGTTAGTTTGGATGTTCATACTTATTGTTTTTATATATTACATAAAAGTGACATGCTCTGTCACTTTTTAAGTAAAAAGTGACATACTCTGTTGCTTTTTAAGTAAAAAGTGACAAACATTACCAACAAGTGAGAAACATCTTCAAAAAGTGCCATATACCTCTTCAAAATGATATAGATATAAAAATGTGACATTCATCTCTTTTAAAGTCACATATATATACAACAACAGTGATCATAAAGTCTATTTTATAGTTTGCACGTCCAAACTTATTGTACCTATATACGTAAAAATTGACAAGCATCTCTTAAAAGTGATGTAGAGCTCTTTAAAAGTGACATAAATCTAAAAAAACAATGATCATACAATATATTTCTTAGTTTGGATATTCACCAAAAAGTGACAGACATCACCAAAAAGTGACAAACATCTTCAAAAAGTGACATGGATCTCTTTAAAAGTGATATACATCTTAAAAAATAGTGGAATGTTCAAAAATCATATGTTAGTTTGGATGTTCAAACTTATTGCATTAATTTTTTAGTTTGCATGTTTAAACTTATTGCAGTTGGAATATGAACTAACATATCAAACGAGAAGGGAGATATCAAACTTATTGCATTTGGTATATCATTGATTTGGCAATGGTTTCAATGTGTTATTGGATTCCTAAACGCACCATCATCAACCAGTTAATCATTGAAAACAGACATGTAATTTCACAGAACAAATCCCTCAAAATGTAAAAATTTCAATCATCAACCATTGTCACTGATTTTCCTAAAGGCAATATTATAAATTGAATAATAATGGAAAACATAAATTCGAATAAACAAAGAATCAAAAAAAATATAGAAATACAGAATAAACGAACATTATTTTTCATCTTTTTTGAAGATCCTTCAGCTGAACTACTCTTTCTCTTCATTCCTGAAGATTCTGCAACGATGATTTCGCCTTCTCCAACCATGTTGAACAATAATTTGCCCAAATATAGAAGAAACGAACAGACACTATGATTTAGTGAAGGAATTTGAAGAATGTCGCCAGAAATCGTAGAGAAGAAACGTGAGGAAGGGTTTAAGGCACTGTGGTAATTATTTTTCCATTTTTACCCTTCTATTATGATATATTAAAGAAGTGTATTTTTCAATTTTTTAAAAAATAACAGTATTTTTCAATTTTTTTGAAAAAATGACGTATGGGGCCTAATTTCCACTAAAAAGAATATATTTGATACGTGTTTCAAGCCGTTATACACAAACAAATAAGAAATAAGGATATAGAGGTGAAAGTTATAAAAGGATTACATGGGCTTAAAGATCCTTACAAGGGGAAGCCCCAATAAATTTTAGGTCAGCCCAACTATAAAGAGTAAGTGTGGGACCGGTCCACTATGGCCCAAGACCACGAAATTAGGGGAAAAATTTATGGATACCAATATTTAAGTTTGCATTTTGATAAATGACAAAATTATCAAAAAATTGAAACAATCAGCCACAATTGTAAAAATCAGGTCTTTCATTTATCTTCTACATATTATTTAACAATAATAATTAAAATAATATTGTTTAGATAAAGATAAGATTTTGTAACCGACTTTTGAATAGGACTTAAGATACACATGTGATATAAGTATATAACTATATTATCTTTCATCAAATTTTATGCATTAAATTTAGGATTAGTTACTATCATGTTTCACAATTAAAAAAAAAAAAAAAATTGGTTCATAGAGAAAAAAAATTCCGTCTATGACTGAAGAAATAAATTGTGATTTGAATTTGCAAGATTTTGACCGCGTCTCTGAATGGATATTGCTGCTATATGAGTCTGCGTATGAATGAAACAAATTTTGGTATGTGAATGAAATAATGCAATAATTTATATTCCTATTTGTTTTGATTTCTGCTTTTTATAATTTCATTATATATAGTAATATTGATTGAATTATTAATATATATAATAAAATTTATAATAATGATTTCTGATTTTTGTGTGTCATTTATTTTGTATGTGACTGATTATCTGGTAGTTGTTCGTGACTTGATAATCTGGTGTATGCTTGTCAAAAACTATTTGGTAATCGTTTCTAATCGTTGTGACCTGCTGTTATGGTTTAGTAAAATGATGATTAATTTTGTGATCCATTTCATGTGGCTGTGACTTTAATTTCATGTTAAGTTTTTGAATAATATGCTGTTCGTTTGATAGTTTGTAATAGGGGTGAGCATGGATTGGTTTGATTCGGTTTTGGGCCCAAACTGAAACCAAACCGACCAATTCGGTTTGGCCATTATCTGAAACCAAACCAAACTGCTGCGTTGGTTCGGTTTGGGCGGTTTGGGTTTTAATATTTTGGGCTTGTATACAAAAAAAAAATTAATTAATTTTATAATTCCCATTTCAAATTTTCTTTACAACATGCAACATGTTATTAACAAAAATTTAAAAAAAAAAATTTAAGTATAAATCTCATTTATAAAATAACATATTATTTACAACCTGTTTTTTGACATGTTATTTATAAAAATAACTTCTATTTCGAAATATGATCCTATATATTTGAATCAAAACCTGGTAAGTGGTAACAAGTCCAAAATATAATATAATATGATCTAACATTAAAGTAAATTTGATCCACCACCACAAATTGAAATATACTATTACAGTCATCCAACAATCACAAATATTACAGTCATCCAAAGTTCCAAACTAAATAAATAAGAAATTAAAAATATTATAGTCACTCAAATTAATCAAAAACAAGGTTCAAATTCAAACATTGAACATATCCAAATCCAAGTATCCAATTGTCACAAACTTTCATCATTTCTACAACAAATAAGAGAAATAATTAGACAAAAAAATAAATAATACATAAGTACATTAAATAAATGAGTTAATTTTACAAGACATTAACATATAAATTATACATGTACCTCAACAAACTTGAAAAAATGCACAATCATGTAGCCCCTTCGTTACTGTTCACTGATTCGTCAAGCTCTACAAAAAATGAAGATTGAATAAATAATAAATTAAACAAAAAAACATATAAATATCAACGACATAAAATAGCTATAATACCTTCATCCAATTTGTTATAGAACTCCACATCCTCCATGAAGAATCTATCGATATTAGGAGAAGATTTGATCCAATTTTGAGTGGACACCAACACCTCTACCATCCTAGAGCTCAAGGAACTACTAAAGGGATCAAGAATTCTACCACCAATGCTAAAAGCACTCTCTGAAGCCACAGTAGACACTTGCATTCCCAAAACATCTCTTGCAAGTTTGGATAAAGTACTATATTTACTTCTATAAACCCTCCACCAATTAAGAACATCCAAATTTTTATCATCGATATCCTCACAAGCATCCAATAGATATCTTTCCACATCATTTTTTATTTCAACACACTCTTTTGCTGCTTGTTTTTTTTTTAAACTTGGAGATTGTATCATCTTGTACACAAGAAAACCCACTGGTAGAATCCACATCTCTTGATACTTGATTGCTTTCAGAATCTACTTCATTTTTCACGTACCAATCATATACATACATCAAATTTTCTTTCAAAATGTTGGACATGTTACTAGCAAGTGTCTCATCTCGATAAATATCACTAAAACAGTAGTCAACATAATCCATTTTGTATCTTAGATCAAGTACATTAGCAATCAACAACAATTGGTTAACATTTTCCATTTTTCCCCAATACTTGTCAAATTTTCTCTTCATGTTAGTAGCCATTTCACCCAAAAGTGGATCAGAACTGAAACTCCATGCTTCCAATTCAGATAGAAGTGAACATACTTCATGAAGATAAACAGTAGAGCTAACATGCAATGATGTACTAAACTTCAAAGTTATATTAAAAACCCCTTTAAGGAACTTGACAAAAATTTTAGCATTTTCCCAATCAAAATTTGAAGGATGTCCACCCTTTTTTTACCACCATCATCCTCGCGAAAATAACCTAAGTAGTGACCGGGATACATCTTACATTGATTTACTAAATGATTCCTCAACGTGCTTGTTCCATTTTTCTTACCATCACATGCATAATCTTTCCCACAGTAGTTACACTACACCTATGATCTACCACATTTGAATTTTCTATTATTGTGAAGTGATTCCGAGCATCTGAAGATTTCCTAACCGGTTTTCTCTTTCCTAAACATGAAGGAGAAATTGGAAGAAGATAAACATTATCAGATTGCAAATTTGTTGATGGGGTTGCACCGATAGTTTGAGTGTCGTGATTTACCTCCATATTTGTATCTACCAATGCACAATACCAATTTCAGATTACATAAACAAACAATTTCAGCAAGCACAACACAAGACTTCCTCAAAATTTATTCAGCAGGCACAATACCTAATCAAAATTATTCAGCTCCACGTGGATTGGATTTAAACTTTGACAAAATGAAAATTCATACCTTCAAATTGAGAAATTGTAGCAGCAACGAGCTTAGGATAGAGAAATTATGGAAATAATGCCACTGTAGTCGATAATTAGATGTTATCAGCTTTGATTTTGCACAAAAGAATGAGTTATACACAAAAGAGCATAAAAGATAACCTATTATCTGATTTGTTCGATAATTTGGGTCGAAGATGGAGGCAACTCAAAATGAGGAACCCTATGTCTTCGAATTGGGGCTTGGATCTTAGACAAGAAACGGCAGCCGGCGTCGCCTTCACCTTCAGAGAGAGATTAACAAACTGACGCTGATGACGCAGCAGCCAGCAGTGACCACTTCACAGTTCGCAGTTCACAGTCGCTTCGCTTTAGTATTGTGAAGTATGAACTGAAATTAATGAAGATAGTAGAAATGATGAAATGGATAATGAACACTAAGCGGTTGATGAGAAGGAGATGGTGAAATAGAGAAGGAAACGAAGATGAAGAGATGATGGAATGGAGAAAAAGAGGCGATTTCGGCTGTGATTTAGGGTTCACTGTTATTTGGTTGGAGAATTGGATATGTGGAAATGAATTATGGTGGACATACTGAAACGTGAAATGGATTGGGCTGGGTTGTTGGGTTGGGCCAATTGGGTTGAATTTCATTTCAGGGATTTTATCTCGGTTCAGTTTATTTGGCGGTTTGGTTTAGTTTTTTTGCCCCAAATCGAAACCAAACCAAACCGAATATATTTTTTAAATTAGTAAACCAAACCAAACTGCCACAGTGTGAAAAACCAAACCAAACCAACCCGATTCGGTTTGGTTCGATCGATTTGAGTGTTTTGGCAGTTTAGATGCCCACCCCTAATTTGTGACATGGTAATCTGGAGTATTTTTGCCTTTGGTTATATGGTTATAATTGTGACTGTTGTTACTTACTATAATAATTTAGTATTTAATGATTAATTATGTGGCCACTTTCTTGTGGCTATGACTTTGATTTTCATGTTAAAAATATATTGTTAACCTGATTTGTCAAAATAAAAATATAAAAGTAGTGTTAAGCCTAATTATCTCCGAAATTAATATAGAGGAAATTACACCCATTACTATGTATATATAATATATTCTTAAATTTACTTTGTATAATGTAATTATTTTAAAAATACTGGGTAATATATATATATATATATACACAAAAAAAGAAATACAATATATTTTCCCATTAAACCTGTAGAGAGAGAGAGAGAGAGAGAGAGAAAAAACCGCTGGAGAGAGAGAGAAACCGATTTCATCTTCACAAACCCTATTCATCACACCAACCTAGCCGAAATTGCCGCCAACCGTATTATCTAATCCCCTAAATCTCTAGGGTTCTATCACACAACGAGAAAAACAAAAATGCACATATTGAAGGATGTCGCACCAGCGAATGGGTTTGTTTTCGTCGAAAGAATCGCACAAAAATGAAAGTATAGAGAAACCTATTTTGAAAGAAGTCGCCGGCGAAGAGGTGCTTATTAATCTGTTGCAAACATTATTATAAAATCAATTTGCATTGTCCCTATTCCTAATCTGTTGCAAACATTGTTACAAAATCAGTTTGCATTATCCCTATTCCTAGTCTGTTGCAAACATTGTTACAAAATCAGTTTGCATTGTCCTTGTTCCTAATCTGTTACAAACATTGTTACAAAATCAGTTTGCATTGTCTCTGTTACTAATCTGTTGCTGACGATGTTACAAAAATTTGTTTTGTTGTCTCTGTTATTAATGTGTTGTAAACGTTGTTACAAAATCAGTTTGTATTGTTTCTATTACTAATCTGTTGCAGACGATGTTACAAAAATCTGTTTCGTTGTTTCTGTTATTAATCTGTTGCAAACGATGTTACAAAAATCTGTTTCTATGTCTCTGTTATTAATTTGTTGCAGACGATTTTACAAAAATCTGTTTCGTTGTCTCTGTTATTAATCTGTTGCAAACAATATTACAAAAATCTGTTTCAGTTATAAATATGGAGATGTTATCGTCGGACACAATTTGACATAAAGAAGACGCTTTGCATTTGGCTTAAACGAGTTTGCAGTTTATTGTAATCTTGGAGAGATGTTGAAATGATTAAAATTGTAAATGATCTTTACCCAAATATAGAATCCTAATTAAGATGGTAATTAGGAGTTAAATATGGCGTCTTTTGATTATAATTAATTAGATTTGAAATAATAAAAAAAAAAAGAAGGAAAAAACCAACTTCATCCAATATTCATGTAATTTAAAAAAAGTAACAGTATTTTCATAAATATTAACATAAATTAGCTTATTAACGAAAATTTCCCATTAATATATGATAACTCTTTTGGTACGGGTAAATTGACACAAATAATACTAAAATGGAACATGTAATGGTATTGGTATAGCACTCTTTTATAACTTGTGTGACTCCTATTCTAATAAGTCTTAACTTTTTTTTTTAATTGTTTGGGATAATTGTATCAAAGGTCTCCAACGTTTCAAAATCGTTGGGGATATGCCCCTAACTTAAAAAAATAGTACCACACATCCCCAACGTATGAAAACATTAGCGTGGTAGGTCCTTTATGACCAAATTACCCTTATCTTTAAACAAACAAAAAAACAAAAACAAAGAAAAAAGAAAAACAAGATTGAAAACCAACCAAATGTACCCCAAAAAATAAAAAGTAAGAAATATACCCCAAAAAATAAAAAATGAAAAAATGTCATCTTCTCCAAAAAAAGATATTTGAGTACATGCTCTGCTGCCAAAATCTGGCTTTGGTCAATAGGATTCTGTTGCAAAATCTATTAACTTATTACTGACATTGGAATCAAGAACAATTTGCATATGTGCTTTCAAATTGAGTTTATAGACAAATCCATAAGATATCCTGCATACAGAAGAATGAAATTACAGGCTGTTCATCGGGTTTGGTTGCAAGATCTGTGTAGTTTGCATATCTTTGACACAGAACGAGAATCAAGGATGAAAAGCTTTACGTGAAGGTTCAACAAACCATTTCTAAACATGGAACAAGCTCTCAAGGTTCAGAGGAGCCACATACTCTAGTCCCAATTGAAGCTCGTGCATCTTGATTAACTCTAGTGACCTTTTTTAAAAACCACGGAAAGCAGAAATTCATGCTTTTCTGGAGTGGTGATACCAATCGAAATAAACAACAGACCATTGGTCAGCTTCAAAGCTTAGTCCAAGAAACATTAAAAGAAGACATATATCAACTTACAATTCTTACTTGCTATCAATCGTCTTCATCATTTCCGTATTGTTGGCATAATGATTGTAATCCACTGCTTGCAACAGTGGTGGGTCCTGCCTCCTGATTCTTAGGCTCCTCCTTTTCTGGCTTGTTACTATTGGACTCGGGAAGTGGTTTCTTTAGAATAGAAACTGTGAACGATGACGACTTCAAAATGAATTTACCACTATCAAAAGCACCAGAACCTTGCATATTATCTGCAATAACCACAATGATTGTTTTGGAGAAGATGACCTTTTTTCACTTTTTATTTTTTTGGGGTATATTTCTTACTTTTTATTTTTTTGGGGTACATTTGGTTAGTTTTCAATCTTGTTTTTCTTTTTTCTTTGTTTTTGTTTTTTTTGTTTGTTTAAAGATAAGGGTAATTTGGTCATAAATGACCTACCGCGCCAAGGTTTTCATACGTTAGGAATGTGTGGTGTTATTTTTTTAGGTTAGAGGCATATCCCAACGATTTTGAAACGTTGGAGACCTTTGATACAATTATCCCTAATTGTTTTGATTGTACATGTTCAATAATTTATTAGATTGTATATAATTTAATGTTCACAATCATTTAAATCAATACAATAAGTAATAATTATTTATATACATAATAATTAAAGATGGGGAATTGTCGCAAATGGTCACTAATGTATGACATTAATGTGTAAATAGTCTCTAACTTTTCATTTTTGACAGAATGGTCCCTAACCTATCTATTTAAGTTCGTAATTAGTCCTTTTTGACGGATTCCGTTAAAAATCCGTTACACAACCTTTCATTTAGGTGCGCAAATGGTCCCTCTCAATTTATTTGTCTTATTAGTATGGGTAAAATTATCAAATTACATTTTTTGAACCTTTCAATTGGCGCAAATGGTCCCTAACCTTACTTTTAATTAAAGAAATTTACAATTAGATTCCTAACCTTTAAAAAAAGTGAAAATGAGTCCAATACTTCAATTTTTTTTATTAAAAAAAATTAAAAGAAACTAACAAATTGACAATATACTAAACTATTTTGTATATTTTACGAACTATTATAAAATAACTAAAATTTAAGCTCATAATTATTAACGAATGTGCTAATTAAAATTATTTTATTATTATTAAGTAATCATATTATTTAAAATTCAAACTTTAATTTTATCGTTACAATATAAAAAAAAATAACTTTGTCACAAATAAAAATTTTAATTACTTTTCAAATAGCACCTATCCGTTGAACCAAACAAGATCTATCCATGTAGCCAAACATGAGTCTTCTTCTTCGTTGAATTTTCTTCTTTGTCCAAACAACCAACCACCACCAGATAACCTATCCAAAACTCAAAAAATTTTCCACCGGAGAAAACCACCGGATCTACGCCGGTCATCTTCATCGCAGATCCGGTGGATTTTGAAGATTGAAGGTAAAAAAAAATGAAATAAAAAAGAGACACTGTCGGATGGATCTGCGCGACTCCGATCTGGTGGCTCGCACAGATCCGACGGGATCTGCACCACCGGGTCACGCAGATCCGATGGGATCTGTGCTATCGAAATCGCACAGATTTTGCTCGATCTGCACGATCGAAGTCGCACAGATCCAGCACAGATTCTGTTGGATTTGCGTGGATCGATCGCGCAGATCTGGTTCAAGATCCACCAGATCTGTAAGGAAGATGACCGGCGCAGATTCGGTGATTTTCTCCAGTGGAATTTTTTTTGAGTTTTGGACGGATTATCCGGTGGTGGTTGGTTGTTTGGACAAGAAGAAAATTCAACGAAGAAGAAGACTCATGTTTGACTACATGGATAGATCTTGTTTGGTTCAACGGATAGGTGCTGTTTGGAAAATAATTAAAATTTTTATATGTGACAAAGTTATTTTTTTATATTGTAACGATAAAATTAAAGTTTGAATTTTAAATAATATGATTACTTAATAATAATAAAATAATTTTAATTAGCACATTCATTAATAATTATGAGCTTACATTTTAGTTGTTTTATAATAGTTCGTAAAATATACAAAATAGTTTAGTATATTGTCAATTTGTTAGTTTTCTTTTAATTTTTTTAATAAAAAAAATTAAAGTATCAGACTCATTTTCACTTTTTTTAAAGGTTAGGAATTTAATTGCAAATTTTTTTAATTAAAAGTAAGGTTATGGACCATTTAAGCTGATTGAAAGGTTGAAAAAAAAATGTAACTTGACATTTTTATCCCTACTAATAAAGACAAAAAAAAGAGAGGGACTATTTGCGCACCTAAATGAAAGGTTGTGTAACGAATTTTTAACGAAATTCATAAAAAATGACCAATTGCGCACCTAAATGGATAGGTTATGGATCATTCTGTCAAAAATGAAAAGTTATGAATCATTTGCGCACTAATATCATACGTTTGGGACCATTTGTGCCAATTTCCTTTAAAGATGATATTCTTGAATCTACTGATTAAAGACAGAAATTAACGTGACCATCCAACGAGCACTACGAGACTCCCCAATATAGCTGGCAAATGGGCAGGGTTGGACCACACATGAAACTGGACTGGGCTGGCCCAGCCCAGTTTTGTATGGGCCAAAAATATGCTAGCCCAGTCCAGTCCATTGGCCCAACTTATCTTAATTTTCTTTTTTTTTAAATAAATTTTTTATACACAATATCATTTGTAACATATGTATCAAATAGTGATACTATAAAGAACTAAATTGATAGAAAAGTATAAATATGGGGATCAAGTTATAAAAATTTAAAAGTTGAAGGACTTAGGTTGCAAATAAAAGAGGACGAAATTGAAATGAAAGAGAAAGTATAGGGACTAAAGTAAAATTTTTATAAATATGAAGGACTTATTGTACAAATAATCAAGGACTCAAATACAAATTTAAATGAATTCACGTGAAAATATATATTTTGTGGTATAGATTTGATTTTAATTTATTATTTTATTAATTAATATAATTTTAAGAATGTAGTATTTTTAGAATAAATTTGTTAAGTTGATAAAATTATAATTATTTTTAAAAAGTGGTTTATTTATGAAAAAATCCCTTGATATTATTTGAATTATGTATTGGGGCTATTCACAAAATGAGTTAATTAGTGTTAAGGAGCCCAAAAAATTAAAAAAAAATTAAAAAAAAAACCAAAATCAAAATCAAAATTGGGTCGGCCCAACTAGATGGGCGGCTAGATGGACCGGGCCATCTTGGCCCAATTTTATTTGGGCTAGGGCCAACCCAACCTAAGAAAGCGGGCTACATGGGTCGGTCCACGGGCCGAGCCAATTTTGCCACCTCTTCTCCCCAACCTTATGTGTAAAACTAGATCATAACAAATTCAAATAGCTGTTCAACTCATGTATAAGTGACTATTTCAACTCGAAACATTGAAAGCAATATAAAATTTAGTCATAACTCTCTCTCTCTCAAATAACCAAGGCAAATATAAAAACTCATATTTCATTTGGTGTGGATTATAAATCAAAAATTAAATTTTTTGAGCCACAATTTTTAACTTTTCGAATCAAATAGAGCATGAATGACAAAATTATCCTTAACCACTTGAAGTAGTATTTTGTTGGTTGAGAGCAATTTTGTTATTTCACGTTTTATTTAATTTGAAAAATAAAAAATACTGTTCAAAAAAACTAATTTTTAGTTTATAATCTTCAACAAATAAGATCTCAGACTCACGCGCATTTATAAAATCTAGCACAATATATATCTATCAAAAGATAATTAATACATTTCGTCTCTATCCTTTGAGTCTATTATGCAAATTGTCCATATCGTTTAAATTTTGGCATTTGAGTCCTTAAATCAACCATTTTTTACGCAAAAGGTCATTACTGTCTATTTCTGTTAACTTTTGGCTTTAAATCATTACTTCATGTGTAATCTCTCATTTTACAAAGAGTATTTTTGTCAAATCCATTTAATTATGCCACGTGTTTGGCAAAAATCATTAAAAAATTTAGAACCCCTCCCCAAACACACACACACACACACTCTCTCTCTCTCTCTCTCTCTCTCTCTCTCTCCTTTGATTTTCCATCTTCTCCACCAATTCTCTCATCCCAATAATTTTCACACGCGTCATCCCTTAGCCACGTCACTTGCCCAATCCTCCACCACCACGTACCACCCCTACCACTTTCAGTACTCACGCACTTCATGCTCTCTTTATATATGTAGACACACTCTTTATAAATGTAGACACACACAGAGAAACGTATATTTTTGTATTTATTTGGAATTTAGGAAATATGTAATGCATGAGAGACACGTAGCTTTCACATTACTATTTTTTATTTTGCTCCCTTTCTATCACGCACAGATGCACAAACAATGGAGATGGAGAATGGCAAAAGAAATGAGCCTGATTTCACCGGAGATGTCACCGAAAAGCGAGTAAAAACGGCGGAGATGACTAATGGCA
Source organism: Forsythia viridissima (assembly GCA_030279155.1). Classification (NCBI taxonomy): domain Eukaryota; kingdom Viridiplantae; phylum Streptophyta; class Magnoliopsida; order Lamiales; family Oleaceae; genus Forsythia; species Forsythia viridissima. Next base: position 2,417,541 of record CM059044.1, on the reverse strand, counting down.
GAGATGGAGCACAAGAAGATGACAGCGTAATGACTTCATTAGGGGTGGACATTTTATCCGAAACTGAAGTTTCCGAGCCGGAACCGGCGGTTTCGGTCCGTTTCCTATCACTAAATAACTGAATCCGGTTCTAAAAAATCGATAACCGGCGGTTTTGGACCGGTTCCGGATACCCGGTTAAGAACAAAAAAAATTGAATTTTTTATAATTTTCATATTTGCATTTTTTTTTAAATTTTCATATTATTCTTTACCAAATTAACTCTATTACATAATATTATGTAATCTTGTTGATTTTTAGTTTTTGGTTCACTTTTTGGATGCTATTTAGATGTAATATTGTTGGATTATTGGATGTTTTTCATGCTATTAGATGTAGTTCTAGTACCGTAGATTTTATTAATTATTATCATGGAGTATGATTGGATTATTTGATATTTTTCATGTTATTTTTTGGTGTCTATGATTTACAAAATTGTTTATTTGTGCATTTAGTTTGAAATGACAATTATTAGAGAAAAAAAAAGGGTAGAACCGAAATCAAACCGGAACCAATGGTTCTGGATCCGGTTCGGTTGCGGTTGAAAGTGGGTGGTTCCGGTTCTTTTTACAAAATACCTGAACATGAACGGGTGGTTCTGGTTCTTCCACTAACCGAATCGAACCGAACCACCCGACGCCCACCCCTAGACTTCATGGATAATGCTCGACAAAGATTCAACTATAGAGCTCTAAAAGTTGTTGGACTCATGGGATGCGCCGCCACTTCCGGTGAAGGTGAGGTTCATCGAAAACCCGTACTCTTCGCCGATGATATTCCAGTCGTCGTTGGTTTACGTTACTATAAACAGCAACGAAGAGACTTGCGGGTCGTCCTTCTCAGACTCGAACTCCTCGGTGATGGCGAGCATTGACCTGGGTGGTGTCAGGAAGGTGGTTTTGGGTGAGTTGAAGGAAGAGAGCGGAGGTGCGTGGACTGCAGATACTGCTGAAAATGGTTTGAATGCTGACAAAGACTTAGAGGTGGAGGGTTTTTTGGTCAAAGAAATAAACGACTATGATTGCTCTGGAAATTACTGGGATAAAAGAGGTGATGGAGAAGAAAGAGAATCAAATGAGAGAGAGTGTGTGTGTTTGGAGAGGGGTTTTAAATTTTTTAATAATTTTTGCCAGACATGTGGCGTAATTAAATAGATTTGACAAAAATACCCTTTATAAAATGAGAGATGTCACATGAAGTAATGATTTAACGCCAAAAGTTAATATAAATAGATGGTAAGAACTTTTTGTCCAAAGAATTGTTGATTTAAGGATCCAAATGCCAAAATTAAAACGATAAGGACGATTTGCACAATAGACTCAAAGAATAGAGACAAAATGTGCTAAATACCCATCTATCAAACTTAACAAATGACCTTGCATAACAAAATATTTATATAAGTCGAATCAAATCCCCTTTTTATACAAAATATATCCCTTCATTTAGAGCCCGTTTGACAGATATTATAAACCAGCTTATAAATTAGTATTAGTTTGAGGCGAAATTGTTAACTTTTCAAATTAGTTTAGTGTAAAATGACAAAATTGTCATTTTTTATTTGAAATAAAATTTTATTGATTAAGGGTAATATAATCATTTCATATTAAAAGTAAATTGACACGTCAAATATAACAACTAAAATAATCCAATTTGATTTATAAATTGTGTCAAACGGGCTCTATAAATATAACAAGTGCTTAATTTGCAGAGATTCAAAAAAAAAAAAAACTATAAATATAACAAGTGCTTAATTTGCAGAGATTCAAAAAAAAAAAAAAAAAAAAAAAAAAAAGGAAAAGGAACACACAATCATCGTACTCATCCAACCGTACCGTCACCTCAGTTTTTGTTTTCTATATATTTCCGTACCAACAATATTATTCGTCTTATATTAACATTCCCTCTTCTTATTTTCGTTAAAAGTGACCCACCCACCTCCCACCGTCGCCTCCTCCCGTAAGCAGTTCCCAGAAGAATCAATTCATCCACAGCTGCCTCTCTCCGTATAAATTACGTACATCTATACGTACACAATACATATATTTACTCGTCAATGAAGAGTCCCATTTAGGACATAATTTGTTGAGTTTTTTTTTTTTTTTTTGTATTTTGTATCAATTCAAGAATAATAGGCCCCTTTGATACGTAAATGGGCGTGGCTATTTTTTTTGTTATGAAAATAGGGTTTTCTCTTTTTTCATTGATTAATGGCGGGTTTATGGGATTGCATTGAAGAAAATGATAGTTTTCTTTGTGGCCAATGGGGTATATAATGACGACCATTTATTTGTTTTCAAGCCAATTGTGCAGACTTTTGTTTTTGTGATTATTCCGTTGATTTCGTTGGGTGAATATGTTGATTTTCATTTTTCTGGGGCTGGGTGGGATTTTTAGGCTTCGGCGTAAGGGGGGTGTTCCACATTGAAGAGCCTTTGATCAGATTTTGGTGAGGTATGAATGGTGTTTGGTGGGTATAAATGTAATATTTTGACGGATTTAAGGTAGTTCTTTTGAATTTCTGCAAATGGATTAAGTTTTGAGAGTTTATCTGCATTTGTATGTGTTTACAAAGGTTGAAATTCAAATGCATTCTTGGGTTTTTTGATTGTGTGGGTGGTGGATTTGTTTATGGTTTTATGAGTTGTTGATTCGTTTAGGGGTTGCTAGATATCAATGGAGGTGAAATTTGATTCTTCAATCTTTATATTTGACAAGATTGGAGAATTTAAGTTAACGGAATGTTGTAAATTATAGAGGGATTTTGGATCAAATTTTGATTTGAACCTTCTTCAGAACTGAAGGAGGAAGAGAGATTAGAGACAGAGTAAATATAGGGTCTTTTAGTCGGTGATAATGGAGGAAGAGGCTATTTCTTGGATAAGGAGAATAAAATTCTCTCATACTGTTTGTAATAGGTTAGATGCTTCAAGATTGGCCTCTGTTCCATTCACTATCGAGCCATATAGAATTGTGTGTGCCAAATCTAAGCCTGGTGTGAATCTGAAACCCGGGTCTGATGTTGCACAAATGCTGCAAAACCCAACCACAAAAAAGCAGAGGCCCATATCACCACTCGAAGAAAAGCTTTCCGATACCTTTAAAAAAGCCCGGTCTAGTAAGAAGAGACTCTTGTCTCAATATGCACAGAGGGAAGAACCCGAGAAGGGAGTTTTGGCCAAGTTGTTCCATAAAGTTTCCCACGAAACCAAAGCACCTACTTTGAAATCGGCAGTGAATATTAGTCCTCTTAAGCACTTGCCATCGATAAAATTTTATGAGAAATCTAAGAGTGGCAAGGAGTCAGCATGGACAAAGTATTTTGAGCATGGTGGGGGAAGGGTGACCTGTGTAAAAACTTTAGATGAATATATTATTGATCTTTCTAAGTTGTTTTTAGGTCTACGATTTGCTCATGGAGCACACAGTCAGCTTTACCATGGGACTTACATGGATGAACATGTTGCAGTGAAAATTATTAGAGTGCCTGATAATGATGAAAACGGAGCCCTGGGAGAGCGGTTGAAGAAACAATTCACTAGGGAGGTTACCCTCCTGTCTCGTCTCCACCATCAAAATGTCATAAAGGTATTGAGACCTTCCCCATATAATATCTATTCATGAGTAAATAATAGCCAATCTTCTCAATTGAAGTGTTTAACGAATGCTTCCTGTGATTCATCTTTTATGTTCTGTTCGTGGAAATTGTTGAAGACTAATTTAAATAAATAAATGTTACCATCTCTAACAGTTTTAAGTTTTTAAATGAGGTTGGTAAGGCCTGAGGTGATGTGGGGAGAAATCCTCCGACAACGCAGGTTCGAATCTCGTGTGGGGGCAGATTTTCACTGAAATATTGTGAGGGTCTGTCCTGGGGGTTGACCTGTTGGCTCTCTCCCTCAGGTCCTTGTCACTCGTGCACATCCCTCGATTTACAACCCACTTGGTCTAGGGGCCTCTGACACAGGTGAAGGGTTTCGCCTTTGGGACTTTCCCCTTATCAGAAGTTTTTAAATGAGGTGATTCGTTGGTATCCTGTCTTCAAATCTCACTGCCACTTATCTATGAAATACAAGTGTCAGGCCTTGATAAAAAACAAATCCAGCCTGAAAGTGAGGGGATGTTTTGAAAACTAAATTTAAATAAATTTGTTCACTCTAGTTTAAATTTTTATGAGGTGGTTCAACAAAAATTTTGCTTGCAATTTTTGCATCAATAATGTAACTGTTTTAATTTTCATAACCGAGCTGATGTACTGATTCTATTACAACGATCTTGAAATGCAGTTTATAGCCGGGTGCAGAAATCCACCAGTATTCTGCATTGTGACGGAATATCTATCGGAAGGTTCTTTGAGATCATACTTGCACAAGCTTGAGCATAAATCTTTTCCTTTGCAAAAGTTAATCTCAATGGCTTTGGACATTGCTAGAGGAATGCAATACATTCACTCACAAGGCATTATTCATAGGGATCTAAAACCAGAAAATATACTTATGGCTGAAGATTTCCACCTGAAAGTTGCTGATTTTGGTATAGCTTGTGAGGAGGTGGACTGCGATCTTCTGGCAGATGATCCAGGTACTTACCGTTGGATGGCACCCGAGATGATCAGACAGAAACACTATGGTCGGAAAGTTGATGTATATGGGTTCGGGCTCATTCTATGGGAATTGGTGGCTGGAACTATTCCTTATGGGGATATGACACCAATGCAAGCTGCCTTTGCTGTAGTGGACAAGGTATGATTTTTATGTTCTTTGATAATTTTAGTTTATGTATTAGTGCCGTATGGGCCGGCAACGGTCTTTTCCAGAATGTTCACATTCAATTGATGCATGCTTATTATGATCTATATCAACTTGGAATCCACGACTTTACTTACAAGTTTGGCATGTTGAACCTAGAATTGTTGGTTACTCATTTTCTACCAGTTAGGTTGTAATAATGTCACGAGACTTTGCCATCATACATGGCTTTGTCCAATTCTACACTATATATATTTTTTACCACGGCGGTTTGTTGTTGTGAAAGCTCCTTTTTGTAAAAATTAAAATCCCCAATCAAAAAGTCAAAATCCTGTACCTGCCGACAGTAATTTCTTGAATTCATATCAGCTCCATTCTCCAGCAACAGGGTCACAATCTCAAATAGTTCAAAGTTTCAAAAATAAAAAACCCACACCCAAAAAGATATTTACACACACACACACACTTACGGGGTTTGAAAAATTCAATACCAAAGATTAGTATCCGAACAATTGAGAAAGAAGGTCTGACATTCCAAAAAATACTCGCCTGGACATTTTCAGAAAATACTCTTACCTTTCTGTTCTAGTTGAATTTTGGATGGAATGGACAAGTTTATTGCCTAGGTTGATGAAATGCCATTTTTGTCTTCTTGTTTTTGAGTAAAATAGTGCGGCAACGTCTTAACATATTTCATAGAACCAACCAACAAATAGTATTAGTTAAGTTGTTATACGATCCCATTGTACCTCAAAGGTGAATGTCAATATGCATCTAATTAGGCAAGAGTCGTTCAAATTGTTCAAGTGTATCTAAGCAAAAATTATGTTCCCTCATCAGTAGTCAAAACTTTATTTCATTGTATGCTATAAACACACATGAATAGGGAAAGTATGAGATAAATAAATTCGTCGAACACCGTAAGGTCGGAGTTGTCAAGGTTCTATTATGAGACAAACAATACATCTGCAAAATCTCGGTCTTTTTTAGCTTTTTTATTTTCTTTTCCCATTTTAGGCCTTACCTCCCATATTTCTTGTATGAGTAATGCTATTTGCAGTCTTCACTACCGGTAGTCATCATACGTGTCATTATTCAATTGGTTGAATTATTCATAATTAATGGTTATAAATACATTACTTAATTAGAGTAAATAATTCAACCAATTGAATAATGACACATATGATGACTACCGATAGTGAAGACTGCAAATAGCATTACTCTTCTTGTATTACACTCAATTTTCGTATCATTTACTCTTACCATCTGTAATTTTTCAGAATTTGAGACCTTCTATCCCAGGGGACTGCCCTTCTGCCATGAAAGCTTTGATTGAACAATGTTGGTCTCTGCAGCCGGACAAGAGGCCCGAGTTTTGGCAGATTGTGAAGGTGTTAGAAGAGTTTGAGACTTCACTAGCTCGTGATGGAACCCTGAATTTAGTGCAAAACCTTGCGTGTCATGATCATAAGAAAGGACTGCGTTATTGGATTAAAAAACTTGGACCGTCACATCAAAATACTTCATCCACACATAAACCTAAACTTACCCGATTTTTAAAATAATCTTGCTTTTGTAGTTTCACCAGATCCCAATGTTATTAAAAAGGTTGAATCAAGCTTTTGTTCTATTCTCTGTTTTTGTGTTTGTGGAGTGAATGATTACATCATAGGCACGCATTTAGGTGAATGCCTTTGTAAATGTTGAATGCTTAATACGCAATCATCTGTTTCTATTTATAAAATGATACGACAGAAACTTAGGATCTCTAGTCATTTTGTTGACATTGAATTTACCTACGAGCATTCTAGCTTGAATTGGCCAGAGGCAATGAATTTTGCCCATCCGTGGGGTCATACACTTCTATGAAAGTTTAATTTGCATCAAGGAATTGCTGCAGAGACATAACATGTAAATGTAGTTGCTTTCTTCATATCCGGTAAGTCCAGCTCATCTTACTGTACCTCATAAAGAGTTCTTTATCTCCTCTTTTATTATCTTAACATTCTTATTCTTGTCCAACTCATTATGCATGTCTTTTGCTGGACTCTTATGCATGTCTTTTGCTCGACTAGTCAACTAACAACTCTTTCTACCTTCCCCATTTTCGCAACATAAGTTGGAGACTATCCGTAGTATGTACACTGAGCATAGGAGAAAAAACGAGATTTTAATATGTTTTTCTTCTATAATTTTATCCAATATTATCGAGTCTAGTGCAACAAACATATCATCATTAATTTAGTAGAGGTAAATCAAACGTTGTAGTTTGTTTTTCTTTTTCTCGAACAATGCATTCAAAGATTACATGATCTATATAAGGAAATGATTACATTAACGCTAACACCATTCATGTGTTCCTTGTGATATCTTCTTCATAAGTTGCAGGTTCGATAGTCAACCTATTGAGAAGAGCGTAAGGAGAGAGCATGGCACTAGCCAAAATGACGGAATTTGTCAGGTGGAGACCAACGACGCTACAAAACATCTAGGTGAGAGACAACTCTTTCAAAAAGAAAAAAAATTATACGTTGGAGATGAATTTGCAACAAGATCAATAGTTTGGGATGGTGCAATTGGTTCCTTCTTTTTATGTGAGTTCATTCAAAACATACAAGTAGAATAGAAGTGGAAATGTATGGTCTGGGGAAACATAATTACGTTTAGCAGTCAATATCAGGGTTATTAGATTTGTAAAGTTCATGCATTATATTATAGTTATATGAGAATTGAGAAATTATTTTATTTGAACACACTTGTATACGTGCGATGGATGAATTAAAGAAGCAAATGAGATATTTTTCGTTATCCTGTTGAGTTCTGCACACTAAACACGTCATCTGAATTCTGTCTCCATTCAATTGAATAAATGTCAATATAATTAAGTTTAGTACTCAATTACATGGTTAGTAGATTTGTCGAGTTGATTTATTTTGCAACAGTTATGCATGACATTTGTGATTATTTGGTATTGATTAGATTTGTCGAGTTGATTTATTTTGCAACAGTTATGCATGATATTTGTGATTATTTGGTATTGACTATTATCGTTTACAATCTCGTCTCATATAATGCGCTAAATATGCACTTGATAACAGTTGTAGATAGGTTCTTGATGGTTGTTGCAATACTCTTGGAAGATACAAACGAGACCAAACATGTCTTGTAGAGTTGTAGTGCACATGATTCTACTATTAGTCAAGCATTTTTTAACTCGATGGTGACAATAACATTCATCATTTTGCAAAGCAGCCTAGTTGATTGTGGGTACACGTGTTTTCAAATTATTTCATCATTTCATACGTGATTCTATATAGTCGACACAAATTTATTAAAAATAAAGATTGAATATGTTATTGTCGTGGATGTTGTTGGCAATTAGACTGTAATAAATCACTTTCACATTATTAAATGAGCAACTCAAGAGTTTGAATTTGTCGAAAGGAAAATTGACCAGAAAATTCTTTTGCTCGACCAATTCTAAGATTCAAAATCTAAATTAATACATCTACTCTTTACGATCATAGTCCATGCAGGGTTTACGTTCTTACAAAAGACATTAGTATTTATCATCTCATATTAACTAGTCGGCTATCTCTCGATGTCATTAATAGCTAGCTAATGATAATGATATAGATAGAGTAATAGACTATTTCTATAGTTGCATCTACGTCGTGATATTTTAATAAAGGAGAAATTATAAAGAGAGAATTAGCTCATATACCAACTTTAAAAAAAAAAAATCAAAATATACTCTATTTTAAATCTTATTAATATATACCTTCAACTAAAAAATACATCTTTTATATTATATAAATATTTACTAAAACTTAATTCTAATTTAATTACTTCACCAACCAAAAGTTTCAACACCCCAACCAACTCCACCTTCCACCATCTCCAACGAGTTCCACAACCACCACCGCCGGTGCTTCCGCCACCAATCATCACCATCTTCTTCGCCGTTACCTTCTTTATTGACTGTCGCCATAAGTTCACCGTCACCTTCTCCACAAATCTGAAGACTAGATTAGCTGTAGTCAGAAGTTGCCATCTCTCTCCACCACCGGTCTCGCAGATCCAGATATGTACAAATCTAGATCAGTGCAGTCAAGCCGCCCGCCACCGCCACTATCACCATCGATCTCCATCTCAAATATTTCGCCCAAATATGAAATTTCAAGTCGTCCGCCACCATAACCACCACCTTCGACGAATTCGCACTTCCATTTGAAATTTCAAGTCGGCGATAAATTGGAGAAGTGGATCGAGTGAGGAATTATGTCACACCGCATTCTTATGTTAGCGACCCCCTCTATCAGCCAAAAAATGATTCTTGGAATATGTAGATCAACAGTAAGGTAAGTGTTCATTTGACCTTGGAATTTAAGCATGCTATATCACCTATTAATACCATACAGAATTTGTAGAATTTGTATGTACAAATGGCTCGGGTAGAGATATTACTTAATATTTTTTTTCTATTTTGATAATTGTTTCCCATCTCCTTATTTGGAACCTATATTTCTGTATAGTGATTTTGCACCAATTTGTTGAAGGTGATGTTGGAAATTGGTTTAAATATGTCGAGAAATTAACTAAGTGTTAAAAATAACGAAAGTGACTCCGTGTCAACTTGACCAAATATACAAGACCCGACCCAATCCATTTAGCCAAATTTGTTTGCCACTTCGACGCTTCGGGGGCAACGCCCTCGGAACAGGGATCAACCTACCCGATCAGGTCGCGGGGATCTGCCCCCGGAAAGAAAATTCAGATTTATCTGCATGTTTAAAAAGGGTATATTTGACATCTCGAAACTAATATCGAATGAATGAGAAATTACAAAAAAGGACAAAATCGGGTCAAAGTTTGACCATGCGATCGCATGATTAATTTACACTGCGATCGCAACTTGCTTAAATTTTAAGCAGAATGTATTTTGGTCCTTCCATGCGATCGCATGATTAATCTGGATGAAGTTATGTTCTATTTTTTGTACTTTGTGATCGCAGCTTGGTTAAACCATGCGATCGCATAGATTTGCGTGAACAGACATGTCTTTTTGAAAGGGTTGCACGATTTGATTCATTCCTTTTCGTTTTCAACCGAATCTCCAAAGTTAAAAAGGGCATGTGGACGTCCATTTTGCAGAGAATTGATACAGAAAGATAAGCAAACACAAAGAACTCATTTCATCATTTCTTAAACCAAGTTTCTTGCATTTGTTGCAGAAATTCTGGTTGTTCATTTTCATTCTTCATCCGTTGGAGTACAAAACCAATTTTGGTTCGCTGTACTTGAGTTTTTAAAGTGTTACAAAACTCAAGCGAAACCGTTGTATCTTGGGAGTCAATTGCCAAAGACCGAAGGCACCTTTGCGGGACAATATTGACTTAAGGACAAAGAGTTCAACTCTTGCCTCGGTTTATATTCATCATTTCCATATTTTCGGTTTCTGGTTTTTACTGCTTTGGGTCATTTACACAAATCCGCCAACAAGTGATATATTCCTTTTTCTCTAGTATGTTGGAAGTATTTATTGAATATATGCATTCTGGTTTCATTTTGATTTTGAAGATTCGTCTTTCTAAAATTTAGTATTGTATTACTTTGGATCTGTCACATATAGTATTTTTGAGTTGAAGTGCCAAAAAAAATATTCCAGTCACGAATTCATATCATCAAAATGGGTTGTCATTAAATACTAAATTCTTGATGTATCTGAACTCTTATTCTAGAAATGAGTTGAGGCCTTTTTACCAAGTCTACCACAGAATATTTTGAGGGTTAACGTCGTTTTCCTAAAAGTGAGTATTTTACTATCTGGTTGAGGGAGTCAACTTTTTCTTTCGCAGCAAGCCTATCCTATTCGTATTGTTAAACATTTGTCATTTAGATCGACCACTTATTTGATCTCCAGTCCTGAATCATATTCTTGATTGGTAATAATATTTTGTTTTTCCCCTTTGGGATAGTGTCTGTTTCATTTAGATCTACGTTTTTTTTCTGCTTTTTAAGCAGGCAGGTAAAAATCGTCTTTTTAGATGATAGAAGAGTTCAGATCAATGACGGGAAAGACGTGAGTAGTTTAAAGATATGCGTTATTGTTGGAATATTCGTGGCTGCCTCCTACTAGTTAGCAAATTCTCATAAACATGTGCATATGATGTAATTGAGAAATTTGGTGGAAAGGATTCACAAATTTCAGCTAAAGAGTCATAAGATAAAAGAAATTTGGATATTGAGAATGGCTCCAGTGATAAAACTGGCAGCCATCCTTCTGAAGAGCCGTCTAAAAGTCCTATTTTAAAGGGTATAGAATTTCCTCTGGAAAATGGAGCTACTGAGGAGCTGATGTCCATGGAAGAAGATATGAGAAAATTGTGGTGGTATTACTCTAATTTTAATTATAGTAACACATGTATTACTTTAATTTAAATTAGTGGTGGTGAAGCGGTGACAATGTTGGTGGTGGTAACTCTTGTGTTATCCTAATTTAAAATACATTTATGGTGGATGTGATTATAGTTGTGGATGCTGGTAGCAGATTTAAACCCGATTATGGTAGTGGTAGTAGTAGTGTTGGTATAAGCCGAGTGGTAGTAGTAGTAGTAGAATGCGATTGGTAATAGTAACATATATGTTACCAGTGTAAAAATTATTGATTTTAATGAAAATGATAAAGTAACATATACGTTATTAGTGTAAAAATGTTGTTTTTTTTTTTTTTAAAAATGAAATATTAATTTTAAATGAAAATAATGCATTTTCTTAAAAACTATAAAAAGAAGATAAATTATTAATTATTAATTTTAATGAAAACGAGAAAATAATATATAGTAACACATATGTTACTAATATAAAAATTATTGATTTTAATGAAAATGATGAAGTAACATATACGTTACTCGTATGTGTTGGTGGTAGTAACACTTATGTTATCCTAATTTAAAATATAGTAACACATGTGTTGCCACATTTGTTGTGGATGGTAGTAGCGGATTTGAACCCGATTGTGGTGGTGCTGGTGCTGGTATAAGACACCTGGTAGAAGACGATTGGTAATAGTAACATATATATTACCAATATAAAAATTATTGATTTTAGTGAAAACGATGAATGTTATAAACGTTACTCGTGTAAAAATGTTGTTTTAAAAAAAATAATTAAAATATGAATTTTAAATGAAAATATTGTATCTTATTAAAAACTATAAAAAGAAGATAAATTATAAATTATTGATTTTAATGAAGACGATAAAATAACATGTAGTAACATATGTTACCAGTATAAAAATTATTGATTTGAATAAAAATGATGAAGTAACATATACGTTACTCGTGTGTGTTGGTGGTGATAACGCTTATGTTACCGTAATTGAAAATATGGTAACACATGTGCTACCACATTTGTGGTGGACGTTATTATATTTGTGGATAGTGGTAGCGGATTTGAACTCGATTGTGGTAGTGCTGGTGCCGGTGCTAGTATAAGACGAGTGATAGTAGTGGTAGAAGGCTATTGGAAATAGTAACATATATGTTGCCAGTGTAAAAATTATTGATTTTAATAAGAATGATGAAGTAACATATACGTTACTCATGTAAAAATGTTGTTTTTTTAAAAAAAATTGAAATATGAATTTTAAATGAAAATAATGTATTTTCTTAAAAATTATAAAAAGAATATAAATTATGAATTATTGATTTTAATGAAGACGAGAAAATAGCATATAGTAACACATATGTTACCAATGTAAAAATTATTGATTTTAATGAAAATGATGAAGTAACATATACGTCACCAGTGTATTGGTGGTGGTAATACTTGTGCTATCATAATTTAAAATATGGTAACACATGTGTTACCACAATTGTGGTAGATGTGATTATAGTTGTGGATGGTGGTAGCGGATTTAAACTCGATTATGATGATGATGGTAATGGTGATGATGATGGTGCTGGTATAAGACGAGTGGTAGTAGTGGTAGAAGACGATTGGTAATAGTAACATATATGTTACTAGCGTAAAAATTATTGATTTTAATGACAATGATTAAGTAACATATACGTTACTCGTGTAAAAATGTTGTTTTAAAAAAAAAATTGAAATATGAATTTTAAATGAAAATAATGTATTCTTAAAAATTATAAAAAGAAGATAAATTATAAATTATTGATTTTAATGAAGAAGAGAAAATAATATATAACACATATGTTATCAGTGTAAAAATTATTGATTTTAATGAAAATGATGAAGTAACATATACGTTACATATGTATGCTGTTTTCAAAAAAAAATTGAAATATGAATTTTAAATTAAAATAATGTATTTTCTTAAAAACTATAAAAAGAAGATAAATTATAAATTATTGATTTTATTGAAAACGGGGAAATAACATAAAGTAACACATATGTTATCGGTGTAAAAATATATATTTTTTTAAATGAACAATTGAAATATTGATTTTAAATTAAGTTAATGTTTTAAAAATTATAAAAGGATATTAATTGTAAAGTATTGATTTTAATGAAAATGATGAAGTAACACATATAGTACACGTGTTGAAATTTGTTTTCAAATGAATTTGAAAATTTGATTTTAAATGAAAATAATATATTTTTAAAAAAATTATAAAAAGAGAGAAATTGTAAAATATTGATTTTAATGAAAAATGAGGAAATATGTTACCCATATAAAAATGTTGTTGTTCAATGAAAATTTGAAATATTAATTTTAAATAAAAATAATATATTTTTTAAAAAATAATAAAATGAGTAAATTATAAAGTATTGACTTCAATGAAAATGATGAAGTAACACATATGTTACTCGTGTAAGAATATTGTTTTTCAAATAAAAAAATTAAAATATTGATTTTATGAAAATAATGTATTTTTAAATAATCATCAAAGAAAATAAATTGTTAAATATAATAATAATAATAATTATTATTATTATTATTATTATATTTGAAATAGTATAAAAATATGATATTTTTAGATAAAAATAATATAATTTTAGATGATGTAAAACTAAAATATTAATTTTAAAAAAATTAATATAATTTTAGACAATGAAAACTAAAATATAGATTTTAAACGAAAATAGTATATTTTTTATTAAATTATAAAATATTGATTTTAATGAAATGATGTATTTTTTAAAGGAAACTATAAAAATGAAGTATTTTTGAAATATTAAAAAAAGGATATTTTTCAACTTTTTTTTATAAAAAGTAGAGCTCTTGTCATATTTGCCCAAATATAAAACATACGAAAAGTAATTTATGCTCCTATGATGAAGCCAGTGTGAAGTATTTTTGGGCCAATTCCACTAAAGTAGAATTGATAAACGAAAGCATTTGAAAATTTTGTGGGAATAGCGGTAAATAGCTAGGTGATTCAACTAATTCATCTGTATAGCCATTTATCTATTTTACAAGTAAATTACCATCCCCAATCCCACCCCTACTTATTCCATTTCATACATTTTAAATTTATTTATGTAACTTATACGTCACTAATGAAAATGAAGTTTTGCAAATGTGGCTTTTAATATATCACAATTATATTGAACTTTAGGGAAATTGGCGTCAATGGTCACTAACTTTTGTCTTTATTGTGTAAATAGTTCATAATCTTTGTTTTTTGGTGCATCAGTCCTTAACATATGTGTTTTAGTATGCAATTGGTCCTTATTTAATAAAAAAAACAAATATAACCTTATTTTTATTTAGAAAAATTTTCAATTAGATTCCTAATCTTTGCAAAAAGTACAAATGGGTCCGATAATTTTATTTTTTGTAAAAAAAACTAACAATTGATAATATACTAAATTATTTTGTATATTTTACGAACTATGATAAAATAACTAAAATTTCAGCTCATAATTATTAACAAACGTGATAATTAAAATTATTTTATCATTATTAAGTAATCATTAAAATTTAAACTTTAATTTTATTCTTACAACATAAAAAGAAAAATAGCTTTGTCACAAACTTGATACTCAAATATTATTACTTCGTTGAGCTGTTCGTTTATTAACTACAAATATTAGAGTTCAAATTGTATTCTTCATATTTTAATTTATCGTTTTATTATCGTTCAAAAATAAAGAACACAAAATGTGAAAATTAATTTTTGTTAGTATTTTAATGTTAAAAAATATAATAAGATTGATTCAATGACATAAAATTATATACGTCATTTTGTTATTTATTTAACTTAATTTTTATTCAAATTTTTTACATCACATAAAAATTATATATGCCTAAAGAGCAATAATTTTATATTTTTTTCTAATGAAAAATTTAATTGACACTACTATAGTTATATATTTTATATGTTAAATTAAATATTGTTTAATGAATGTATCAGATATATTTGCACATTTTGCGAATATTAGAAATCTAATTACAATTTTTAAAACTAAAATTAAGGTTACTTTTTGTTTTTTTATCAAATAAGGACCAATTGCGAGCTCAATGGATAGGTTAAGGACAACTCCACAAAAAATAAAAGGTTATGGACCATTTGTACACTATTGGCATACGTTAAGGACCATTTGCGCCAATTTATCAAAACTTTATTAACTTTTATAATTTAAAATTATGTTAAAAGTAATATGTTACTTATTTGTAATATTTAAATGATAAATTATATATATCAATAAACTATTAATTAATTGTGTGTGTGTGTGTGTGTGTGTGTGTGTGTGTGTGTGTGTGTGTGTGTGTTGTGACTATTATTGTAGGTTTTTAACAAAGAAAATTGTGTGATTTTGTGGAGAGTTGACTTGCCAATATTAATTAGAGCAAGTTACTTCAATTCAGACATAATTTGGTTTGGAAAAAAAAAACTTGAAATAATATGGTAGAATTTTAAATTTTTTTTTTTAAATTTCCAATTGACAAATTGCTTTTAACAATTAAGAAGGTAAAATTATATTTTTTAATAAAAAACTATAAATTTATTAAAATCAATAAAATTCTTAACAATCTATTAAAATCTAAATTTTAATGGGTTAATTTCACCGTCAATTACTAAAGTTTCAGTAAAATTATAAAACAGTCACTAATATTACAAAATTTCAGTGCTGGTCACTGAAGTATACTAACGTGTTCACCAATGATCACTTAGTTAAATTTTCAACGTGAATTGATGACGTGTCAAAGTTAAGTATCCACGTGGCACACAATCAGTTGACATTTGGCAAAAATTGACACTACGTGAACTTAATGTACTAATAACAATAAATTCGTACCACCAATGATGTACCTAAAACATGATGACCTAGCTGCAATTTTTGGATAATATCTAAGTCAGACCATCAAACTATTTGCACAATCTGATTTAACCAACTGGAGGGAAAATAATGGTTTGAGATCATTTTTTGGAAAAAATCGAATTGTGCAAATGGTTTGGATATCTGATTTAGATATTGTCCATAAATTGCAGTTAGCTCCTCGTATTTTATTTGCATCTTTTGTGGTCATAATTTATTGTTATTACTATATTAAGTCTACACGACATCAATTTTTACCAAATATCGACCGATTGTATGTCACGTTGACACTTAACAAGAACACATCATCAATTTACGTTGAGAATTTAACAAATTGACCGTTGGTGAACTCATTAGTATATATTAGTGACCGATACTGAAACTTTGTAACTTGAGTTACTGTTTATAATTTTTCTAAAACTTGAGTGACCGCTAGTGAAATTAATCCAAATTTTAATGTAGAAATATATTGAAATCTAATAAAATATAGTTAAATGTTAGAAAAATCAAATCAACTTTTAGTCTTGTCTCCATTTTACTCATTAAACTTTAAAATTGTGATAAATTTTCACTGAACTTTACATCGTTCTGGCTGTCATTCACTTTTGACAACTCAGTAATAGCTAGTGGACATAACAACGCACGTGGCAAACAGAATGTCCACGTGTCGTACATTTCTGCCAATCAATGTTGAGATGTCCACCATGTCAACAAGTATTTTGAATAATCGCCGAACTTTTAATCATGTATTCGTTCACTCATTGAACTTTAAAAAGTTATTGGATGCTCATTCAAATTATCAAATTTACACTTTGTTACTCATTCACGACGATTCAATAACAACCCATTGACGGAATGCCCCACATGGCTGATGGAATGACTATGCGTCATCTATTTTGTACCATTAATTTTACCAACCAGAATAGTCGGGTGCATGTCATCAAGCGCATTTTCAAAATGTATTTTTTAAGACGCAAAAAATGGTTAAACTTGCCCCAATTAAACAAACGATTTCATTCCAATTGATTTCAAATTGATTTCTCCTAAATGTTTTTGTTGACTGATTTAATGGCACAAAATAAAGGACACGTGGTCATTTCGTCAGCCTCTCATGGGTATTTCATCAATTGGCTGTTATGGAATCGTCATGAGTGAGTAATGAAGTGTAACTTTGAAAAGTTGAGTGAGCATTCAACATCATTTTAAAATTCAGTCAGTGAACGAAGACATGACTAAAAGTTCAGTAATTATTCATGTTGACGTCGGAACCTGTACCATCCACGTGTCAATAGATCTCCAGTCACTCCTCTAGTAACCTGTATGTTACCTGCACACTCGAACAATCGTTAGGCACCAAGATCTCCAAGAAAAAATGGTCCGATGATCGTTGGTACTTCGACGATCAAGTCAACTGCCGGTATATAGAGTAATATACAGGGGATGAAAGCAATTGGGTGTGGGAAGGACAATCAGGCAGAGATTTGAACAGAGTTTAGGGGTAAAATTATTACATGAAAAAAGCGTACCTTAGAATAACCGGAGACGTTGTATTTATAGCACAAGATTCCTAATTAATTGAGGAAACAATCAATTAGATATCTGATTGGATCATCATTCCTTATGGGATAGGAATGACCGGCTGTCAATACAATATCCTAGATTACCGTCCTTATTTGAATTCATCACGTTTCTTAATCTTTAGGAGATTGCAATTTGGTTTCATTATGAGGATTCGTGCATCAATCAAACATGATATTCTCTTAAGCATATCTCTGGTCATTCCAAGACACTGTGTTGCCTGCGGATTACGAAGGACTCGAAGCTCGGCGAGGCCCACTTGATTAGTTACGGTACTCGAGGCCTGTTATGGGCTTCGCTATATTTCGATTTGTGAGTGCTAACATGCTACTGGGTCTTAAGAATACTCATGAGGCCTTCGCTTGATGTATGAAGCCTTTATGAATTTAGAGGGCCTTCGCTGGGTCTATAAGGTCTTAGCGATGGCCAACTTGGGCCTTTACTGGGCTTTTGCTGACATGAATGTTTTATTAAAATCTAGTGGTAACAGTTCAAAACACAAGATTGGGTATATGGTGAATAGTTCAATATTGATTGGGATAAACGTATGCCATATGTGCATTCCGTCTGCTACGTGTGCTATTTCGTCTACTGACTGTTAATTAGCGTCTGTTTGGTAGAGTTCATAAATTAGTTTATTTGACCAAAAATAGTTTATTTGACCAAAATTTTTGCATTGGTAGAAAAATAAAGGAGAATAGAGGGAGTTAAGTGTGTAAATTTATTCTAACAATGACTCTTACTTGTAGAGTTAGAGTTACAACTTGACTAAAATACAATCTTCTGAAATAAATAAATAACTACATACACATTGTTGTAAAATATGGAAAACAATATTGATGACCATATTTAGAGATTTCTTACCTAATTTACATGTATTTCAAACCATATATATATGGGTCCTTTATCATAATGAAAGACACAATTTCTCTCTATTATCTTTTATTTTTCTCTCAACTTTTCTAGTTTCATAACACGTTATCAGAACGATAGCTTGAATTTTGTTTATCACAAATTGCTCGAATAAAATTAAAAACTAAATCATTCAAAATCCGGCAAATAATAAAGAAAAAAAAAGGACAGTGTTATTTCGTGAAGAAAATCCAAACGGCAGCAAGTTGGTCAATATCTGTTCCACTATTTTCACAACTTGGAATCTTTAATTGAGCCTTTTCAGTGAAAGGTATGTACCATTATGTTTCTTTTGTTTATGTTTATATGAAAAGTATCTGACTTAATTCCTTTGTAACAAATTGAGTAAACTCATGCATGACCTCATGGCATTTAATTCCACTAACAATAAAAGTATTGATATGAGAACTTTATAATTGCTTGTTCACGTTGAGCAACATTCCATTGCTTCCCTTCTCCATTTTTTTAATCCTTTTCTTTATACTTTTCCTCGTAACAAGTTTAATATACAACTTTATTGTAGAAGAATATTATGTTGTATTTGATAACTTAAACATATAAATATTCTAGAGTAATATTTTGTTGCTCCAGAAGAACAACAATATTACATTATATTAATATTCTAATAGAATATTATTTGCTCTCAAAGAGCCTAATTTTATAAGATATAATATTTCATAAGAATATTATAATATTGCTCCTGAAGAGGAAATCTTTAATTCAGAATAATGATTTGTTGTTGCACTTGAAGAAGCACAACGTTATAATATTCTGACAAAATATTAGTTGCTTCTAAAGAGTATAACATTACAATTTAAATATTCCAGAAGAATATTAATTGTTCCTGAAAATATGATATTACAATTTTTATATTCCAGAAGAATATTGAACAGTAATCGAAATAATATTTTATTGTCCTCTAGAAGAAGAACATGTCTCAAAGAATATCATATCACATAATTAAATTTTGATATAAATAAGTAATTAACCAACTAATGCTTATCCCTGAAGGAAAGCGTATAAATCATGTTATGTTAACATTGATTAATGTGAATTATATAAATATACAATGTCTGATAGAATATTAATTATATTTTCTTGTTCACTGTGTAATTACTCAAATGGCCACAAAACTTGAGTTTGTTGCACTTGATCTATTTGGTAAAAACTACTTGTCATGGATCATCGATGCTGAGATTCATCTTATCTCAAAGGGTGGTCTGGGAGAAACAATAAAAGAAGGAAACATAGCATCTCTGCATGATCGCGCAAAAGCACTCATTTACCTTCGTCACCATCTCTACGATGGATTGAAAATTGAGTATCTTACCGTAAAAGATCCAAAAATACTTTGAAAAAATTTGACTGAAAGGTTTGACCATCAGATGACTATAGTCCTCTCCAAAGCCTGGTATGAATAGATGCACATTCGCCCGCAGGACTTTAAAACAGTTAGTGAGTACAATTCTGAACTATTCAAAATAACTTCAAAACTAACTCTGTGTGGAGAAAAAATCACTGATGAAGATATGTTGGAAAAGACCTTCTCCACATTCCATGCTTCCAATGTGATCCTTCAACAGCAATAACATGAGTGTGGTTTTAAAAAATACTCAGAACTTATATCATGTCTACTAGTTGCTGAACAAAATAATGAACTGTTGATGAAAAACCATGGGCTACGTCCAACTGGTTCCACAGCATTGCCTGAAGCAAATGGTACTGCATTATCTGGACGACGTGGACGCAAACACGGACACGGACGTGGACGTGGACATGGACGTGGACGTGGGCGTGGGCGTGGGCGTGGGCGTGGGCGTGGGCGTGGGCGAGGACGCAGATTTGGACGAAATAATGGACATTATCGATTTGGATGAAATAATGGACATTATCAACCACAAGGTAACAGCTTGAAAAAGCACAAAATAAATGAAAATAACTCGTCCAAAAAGGAGCACGAAGAAAATTGCTTTAGATATATAATGAAAGGACATTGGTCGCGTACCTATCATACGGCAAAACACCTTGTGGATCTCTACCAAAGAAAAATTGGAGACAAATTTTACTGACTTTGATGGTCCAATTGATGTGACTCATCTAGATGTCTCTGATTTTTTTGCTGATCAAAATGAAAATATCAATCATTTGATCGAATGAGGTGTGATAAGAAATATAGACTAGTTTACTTTCGAGATAGTAGTATTTAATTTGAATTCAAAATTTTAGTTTGAAATAGGTTTCTTTAAAATTTGAAACTTTAATTTGCGTTGTTAAACCAGTTCTTAGTTAATTGAAATATTTCTTTACATTTAAACTTCTTTTTAGTTTTAAACTCATTTTTTTAAAAGTATCTATTTGGTCATGTTTGTAGATTTATGATAAATTGTCAAGATATCTGTTTAGCTGATAGTGCAACTACTTATACAATTCTTTAAGATAAAAAATATTTTTTAGACTTAACATTAGCAGAAAATAATGTTAATACGATATCTGGTATATCAAATATCGTTGAAGGCTTCGGAAGAGCTAGTATTATCTTACCAAATAATACGAAATTGAATATAAACGATGCACTTTATTTAAGCAAATTTAGAAGAAATTTGCTTAGTTTTAAAGATATCCACAGCAATGGATACCATATTGAGACGATGCAAGAAAATGATCATGAATATATTTGCATAATTTCTTTTGTATCTGGCCAGAATCAGATAAAAGAAAAACTCACGGCACTCCCATCTGGCATGTATTATACATTTATAAAAACATTTGAATCAAACTATGTCATGAACTCGAAGTTCGTTAAATAAAAAAGCTTTATACTTTGATATGATCGACTTGGATACCCAAGAGCAATAATGATGCACCAAATAATTAATAACCCACATGGACATCCTCTAAAGAACCAGAAGATTCTTTTACCCAATTATTATCTACGTGCTGCTTGTTCACTAGACAAGTTAGTCATTAGACATTCTATTACGAAAGTTCGTGTTGAATCTCCAACTTTCTTAAAAAGAATCCATTGAGATATATGTGGGCCGATACGCTCACCATGTGGACCATTTCGTTATTTTATGGTATTAATTGATTCTTCTACTAGATAGTCACATGTGTGCTTACTTTCTACTAGAAATGTAGCTTTTGCTAGACTATTTGCTCAAATTATAAAACTACAAGCTCAATTTCGCGATTACTCAATCAAGACAGTCCATCTTGATAATGCTGGTGAATTTAGATCACAAGCATTCAATGATTATTGTATGTTAATCGGGATTGTCGTTGAACATTCAGTTGCTCATGACCATACACAAAATAATTTAGCAGAGTCGTTTATCAAACGTCTTCAATTGATCGCTAGGCTTTTACTTATGAAAATAAAACTCCCAACATCTGTTTGGGGTCATGCTATATTACATGCTACATTATTAGTTCGTTTAAGACCAACTGCTTATCATGAATATTCACCCTTACAACTTACAGTTGGTCACGAACCTAATATTTTTCATCTACGAGTTTTTGATTGTGCTGTCCAAATTCCAATTTCACCCCACAACAACGTACAAAGATGGGTCCCCAAAGAAGACTTGGAATTTCTGTTGGATTTGATTCGCCATCCATTATTAGGTATCTTGAACCTTTAACGGGTGATTTATTTACTGCACGTTTTGCAGACTGTCATTTTGATGAAATGACTTTCCCAACTTTGGAAGGGTAAAAACTACATCTTGAAAAATAAGATAAAATTTATTGGAATGAAACAACTCTATATCATTTTGATCCCCGCAGTAATCAATGTGAGCAAGAAGTTGACAAAATCATTCACTTGCAAATAGTTGCAAGCTAATTACCTGATGTATTCGTTGATACAAAGAAAATGACAAAGTCATATGTTCCAATAGAAAATATTCCTGCAAAAATTGATGTCTCTGTAGGACAATCTGCTATAGCAAATGAATCTCAAATACGCCAGAAGCGTGGTCGACCATTTGGTGTCAAAGACTCTGTACCTCGAAAAAAAAGGTGCAAGAGAAAATCCAACTAAAAACTTTTAATGAAACAATAATAGAAACGATTGATCAATCAAACACTGGTAATGTGATTCCTGAAGAACCACAAATGTCCGAAAATAATGAGATTTCAATAAATTATTTATTATCTCACAAATTATGGAACGAAATAATATTGTCGTGGATAATATATTCGTCTTTAATGTGGCACTAGATATCATGCAAAATGAGGATCCTGAACCACAATCTATAAAAAATTGTCAAAATAGAAATGATTGGCCAAAATAGAAAAAAGCCATACAGGCGGAGTTGAATTCTTTATAAAAATGCAAAGTATTTGAACATGTAGTTTGAACCCCTGAAAATGTAATCCATGTAAGATACATATGAGTCTTTGTAAGAAAAAAAAATGAAAAAAAATGAAATTACGAGATACAAAGCCCGACTCGTAGCCCAAAGCTTCTCACAAAGACTTGTGATTGATTATGAGGAAACATATTTTCCCGTAATGGACACCATTACATTCAGATTTTTAATAAGTTTGACTATGTCACAAAGGCTCGATATGCGCCTTATGGATGTAGTAACTGCATATCTGTATAGTTCACTTGATAGTGACATACATATAAAAATTCTTGAAGGATTTAAAGTGCCAGAAGCAAATTATTCATTCCCTAGAACAATGTTCTCAATTACATTGCAAAGATTATTATATGGATTAAAACAATCCAGACGAATGTGGTATAATCGCCTTAGCAAATATTTTTTGAAAGAAGGTTATAAAAACGACGATGTATGCCATTGTGTTTTCATAAATAAAACATATATTGGATTTGCAATTGTAGTTTATGTTGATGATTTAAACCTTATAGGAACTCCTGAAGAGCTCAACAAAACTACAGATTATTTAAAAAATGAATTTGAGTTAAAAGATTTGGGAAAAACCAATTCCTGTCTTGAATTGCAAATTGAACATTTTCCAAAATGATTATTTGTTTATCAATCTTCTTGTACAGAAAAATTCTTAAAGTATTTTTATATGGATAAAGCACATCCATTGACATCGCCTATAGTGGTTCGATCACTTGAAGTGAAAAAAGATCAATTTCGCCCTCTTGAAGATGGAGAAATAGCTCTTGGACCTGAAATACCGTTCTTAAGTGCAATTGGTGCATTAACATATCTTGCAAATTGTACTCGACCAAACATAGTTTTTTATGTAAATCTCCTTGCAAGATATAACTTTGCACCTACTTAAAGACATTGGAATGGTGTTAAACACATTCTTCATTACCTAAAAGGTATTGTTGACATGGGATTATTTTATTCATGAAAATTAGGATTGTTTTTAGTAGGATATGTAGATGCAGGTTATCTCTCCGATCCACATAAAGCTAAATCACAAACATAATATGTGTTTACACGTGGTGGAACAACTATATCATGGAGATCTGTGAAGCAAACTTTGACAACAACATCTTCAAGTCATTCTGAAATTATTGCAATGCACGAAGCAAGTCGAGAATGTGCATGGTTGAGAAACATGACACATCATATCTAAGCATCATGCGGATTAGGTTCAACAAATGATAGTCCAACAATATTGTATGAAAACAATGCAGTTTGTATTGCACAACTCAAATGAAGCTACATCAAATGAGACATGACAAAACATATTTCTTCAAAATTATTCTATAGACATGAGCTTCAGAAGAACGGTGACATTGATGTTCAACAAATTTGCTCAAGTGACAAATTGGCTGACTTATTCACAAAAGAATTGTCGACATCCACATTCAAAAAATTAGTGCATGAGATTAGGATGCGTCGACTCAAAGATCTTCAGTGATTAATATTAGAGGAGTAGATGTACTCTTTTTCCTTAGTCTAGGTTTTGTCCTACTAATTTTTCTGACATGGTTTTAATGAGACAGTATTTTCTTAATACTCCAAAAACTTTTACAATTAACTATACTTTTTTTTTTCCTTTTCGTTTGATATTTTGTCCAACTGAATTTTTATCAAACAAAGTTTTTAGCAAAACAGTTATTGTACTAATGATCATAAAAAAAAAAAAAGTATTGTAAAATATGAAATGCAATATTAATGACCATATTTAAAAATTTCTTACCTAATTTACATATATTTAAAATCCTATATATCTATATATATAGGTCTTTATCATAATAAAAAATACAATTTCACTCTATTCTCTTTTATTTTGCTCACAACTTTTCTAATTTCATAACATACATCTAATAAAACCAAACAATCATTCATTGTTATCAATAATTTTACCTCCCAAAAATCTATTATCTTTACGAAAATCTATTGTCTCTCTCTCTCTTTCTGACTCTCACACACAAATCGAGCTCAGAAAAAATGGTGGAATTTGAAGTAGGAGCTGTGCCGTTTAACCCGGATGGATGGGGTCCGCCGGAATCATCTTCTCCTACACTTTCTTTACCCAATCATCCCTCCAATGTGCCGTTCGCCCCTTTTTCCCGCTCCGAGAAGCTAGGCCGTATCGCCGACTGGACACGTTCACTCACCAACCAGGGACGACCCGGATCCAGGCAAGGCCACCACCCATCTGATTCTGCATTTGATTTCTCCGGCGATGACTCTTTTGCTACTCTCGCCGCCGACGAGGACTCCTCTTTCCGCCTTGTTGACACCTCCGCCAAGTCTCACCACCAACACAACGCTAACCGCCCGAAGTTTAATCCACGGTGGCGCTTCAACCCCCACCACCAAAGATCCCAGCTCCCTCAGCGGCGTGACGAGGAAGTTGAAGCGAAAAAGAGGGAGGCTGAGAAGGAAAGGGCCCGTCGTGACCGTCTTTACCATCTTAACCGCTCTCAGATGCGCCGTGAGTCCGCGGTGTTTAAATCTTCTGTGGACATTCAGCCGGAATGGAATATGCTGGACCAGATTCCATTCTCTACTTTCTCCAAACTATCATTCTCCGTCCCCGAGCCTGAAGATTTATTGATTTGTGGTGAGCTGGAGTTTTACGACAGGTCTTATGATCGGATTACCCCAAAGAATTCCCGACCTTTGGAACGTTTCAAAAACCGAAACTTCTTCAAAGTCACCACCACTGATGACCCTGTGATTCGCCGGTTGGCGAATGAGGATAAAGCTACTGTTTTTGCAACTGATACTATCTTATCGACCCTAATGTGCGCCCCGAGGTCTGTCTACTCTTGGGATATTGTGATCCAGAGGGTTGGGAATAAATTGTTCTTTGATAAGCGTGATGGGTCACAGTTGGATTTGCTTTCTGTACACGAGACCTCACAAGAGCCCTTGCCTGATGTGAAAGATGATATTAATTCAGCTTACTCATTGAGTGTGGAGGCAGCATATATTAATCAGAATTTTTCGCAGCAGGTTTTGATTAGGGATGGGACTAAGGTTGCGTTTGAGGAGTCCAACCCATTTGCCAATGAAGGGGAAGAGGTGGCATCGGTTGCCTATAGGTATAGGAGGTGGAAATTGGACGATGATATGCATTTGGTTTCCCGTTGTGAAGTGCAGAGTGTGGTGGAGGTGAGTAAACAAAAGTCATTTTTAACGCTCAACGCACTGAACGAGTTTGATCCCAAGTATTCTGGTGTGGACTGGAGACAGAAGCTGGAGACTCAACGCGGTGCAGTGTTGGCGACCGAGTTGAAGAATAATTCGAATAAGTTGGCAAAATGGACTGCACAAGCTCTTTTGGCTGGTGCGGATATGATGAAATTGGGTTACGTTTCAAGGGTTCACCCAAGGGATCATTTTAACCACGTGATTTTGGCAGTTGTGGGGTACAAGCCAAGAGATTTTGCAGCACAGATTAATTTGAATACTTTGAACATGTGGGGTATTGTGAAGAGTATCGTGGACTTGTGCATGAAGTTGAATGAGGGTAAATATGTGCTCCTGAAGGATCCATTCAAGCCGCAGGTGAGAATTTATGAGGTCCCATCGGATGCATTTGAGAATGATTACGTGGAGGAGCCCCTGCCGGAGGAGGAACAAGTTCAGCCACTTGCTGAGGATGCAGATGATGCTGAGGCAAATGCTACAGCAAA
Source organism: Forsythia viridissima (assembly GCA_030279155.1). NCBI lineage: Eukaryota > Viridiplantae > Streptophyta > Magnoliopsida > Lamiales > Oleaceae > Forsythia > Forsythia viridissima. Next base: position 2,390,889 of record CM059044.1, on the reverse strand, counting down.
AGATGTAGAAGAGAAGGAGATTATTAGTGAAGCTGCTTAAATGGTAATGGTTTCTGGTGCTAATTAAAATTTTGTGCTCATTGTGAGGTCTTCATTGTAGATTTGCTAGTTAATAGATGCAAAGTGCTAAAAGTGTTCACTGGTGCATATTGCTGTTTCGTCATACATTGAGTTAATGAAACTGGTGAGAACCCTTGAGAAATCGATTAAACCGATTAACAAAATGGTGATTAGCAGTCAGATTATGTGTGCCTAATTTGTCCTCAGAGTAAGGTCATTTGCTCTACAAAGTCACTTTAGAGAAATGAACTGTTTGAAGCAGGGACAGGGCCTTTGAATGTCTGCCCTGTGCTTTAGACCCAGGCAGCCTTTGTGCCCAAAAAGTTTTTCTGCAAGGTATTTTGCCTTGACCCGAAAAAATAAAATTAGCCCACTTAATTTTTTTGCATGTCCAGCACATAAGCCCAACTAAAATACCAATTAAGTTAAACAAACATGTCCCATAATTAATGGATGAAATTTTGAAATCTTCTATCTGGTATTTTTATTTTAAACCCTAACTTTTTACCTTTGGGATGATGATAATCAATTTATTGCCGAAATGTGACAATGGTCAATGGGATTGGGGAAAAAATGGAGTAAATTTAGGCTTAATTTAAGAATTTTGGTTGAATTTTTACTTTATGAACTTCTAAAAGTTTGAGCAGATTATGTTTATGTGGGTTTGTGATTGTGCATTCATGTTTTTCTGATGATTATAATCAACTTTTCCGCTCTGGCTTGTTTGTTCTACTTTGTTATTCAACAACATGTCTTTACTGTTTAGCATTGAGCATCTATTTACATACTATGTGGCCTGGTCATGCTTCAGTGAATTGCTGAATTAGGTTTCCTATTCTATTAAATTCACTATGTTGGCATGGATTGAGAAATAAGTTAATTTAAATAGGCTGTTAAACTCATTTTTAGGGCTTTTGTTTCTTATTTAGACTAGTTTACGAGTTCAAAATGGTCATTTTTCAAAGGATTCGTTTTTCCAAAAAGTTCATAAATTTAACAATTGGGAATTTGTAGTATGTGGGTGAAATGGTACTTGCAATTTACTATGCCTGTTTTTTTATGGTGAAATGTGGGTTTTATTAGCTGTTTAATAATGGTTTAGACTTTAGACTTCAGTTGTTGGCTCTGGTATATGATGATCTTTTTTACAGTTTCAAGTAGTTCTTTCCAAATTGAGTTCCAGATGGCCCTTGAAAATTGTGATAATTTGACCTTAAATTGTTAATTTATATGAGAAACACAGATTTCTAATTTGGCATATTTGAGCCCACAAAATTTGATACATGACTGCAGTTATATATGCTCTTTTGTAGCTGATTATTGATGTTTATTCTTTAGTGCATTGTACACGAAATGATAGGGGTTCAATACGGGTCTGTGCTATTGTGATTTAGTTTTACCCAGAAGCTTAAGGAAACAGAGAGTGCATTTGTGCATTTTCATGGAGGGATTATCTATTCTTCATTATCATATAGTGAAGGCTGGGGATTTAATACGAGTAGGTAATGAAAGTTGATTAGCAGGATTTGAGAAGAAGTTGAAAAATTGCTTTCAATTTCTTGAAGAATAATTCTGATTTACTCAAAATTTTATGATCATTTACATAGCTGACCATTAGATATTTGTTTCATTTCTATCCCTTGCCCATTGTTCTTCCTCTTTCTGTTAAATGGCCAGTCTCTATTTGATCATTGTTTCATATCAATCCGTTGTACTTTGTCTTTTTTGTATGCGGCTTTGAATCCTCATCTCATTGTTTTGTGGTGATGTAAACTAGCACCGTGTTTTAATAGCTTGAATGTTGTTGAGAAGGTTCCTAATGTTAATCTCTCTCTTTCTTTTTTCAAAAATTTAGCCCACCCTAAAATGTAGCTCTAGCTCCGTCCCTGGTTTTGAAGGTTTTTTTATCATATTAGGATGGATGCAGTTAACATAAAAAAATCTGTTTCAAAGCTGCAACCGTATCTCATTGGATATATTCGATGAAGCACAAATAGTATCAAGGCATGAACATTTGCTGGGCAACAACCCTTCCAATACCTGAACATTTGTCCAAACACACTTTTGGTTGTGTCCTAAAATTAGAAATAAATGTCATTTTGGACATATTTTTATCATATTATATCCTGCCTGACCTTGTACTTTTTTAGGAACGAGTCAATCTAAAACAAGGAACTACAATGGACTTTGCGTAAATGCTAGTGCTGGAAATTTTATCTTTTTTGCAAGTGCAACTTTTTACTTTCTTCACGGAATGTTATAATGGGTTTGAAGCCTAGTCATGGGATATGATAAGGCTGCTGTTTCACCCGAAGGGGTCATCCCTTACCTTATTTAAGTCATGTTGAACACTATATCTGACTTGGTTATGCTAGCAAGGTCATTGTTGATGCCAATTTGATTTTATTGCTTTTAGCTACCGCCTTTGAGAGTGTTAAGAACTGTGTAATTTTTTACTCTTTAGAATGCTGAGTTTCTTTTGTTGTATTGTAGGACAGTTTATCATCTTCTATTGGCGTTTCTTTCACTTTTGCATGGTGTCTCATGGTTCCTCTGTAATTTTTGCAACTAATTGATCCTTAGAGCTTTGTCTATTACGAGTCACCTATGGTTTAACGTGGGTTTAACTTTCCTGTTTCTTTTCCAGGCTACCGGTTTGATGAGTACAAAGCTCGACTGTTGGAAGTGCTAATTTCGTCACAGTTTTAGCCTGCATTTTTGCTTATTGTTCAGCACTGGTCTTTTCGACCTTTGTACTTACCGTTTTTGGTAGATGCATTATATTATACTGTGGTAGCATGGTTTATGTAATGAATTTCATATATCTGATGGATGACCTTTTAAATGGGTCTTAAATTCTGGATTTACTTTTGATGCTTCGAATATGAATTTAATGAATGGACTGCGTTGACTGGCCTGGTCGATCCTTGTGGGTCGTCGTGCAAACTCTTTTTGTTTTAAACTCGAGTTGTAGCCAATAAACGATTAAAAGCCGAAGCTTGCTTTACTAAGGAATGTAAGGGAAGAAGCTCGTTAACACTTTTATTAAAGACTAGTGAAATATATGTGCTATATTTTAATTAAGTATTTAATAGCGTAGTTATTGTTAGTGAGTTTTTTAATTATTTTCTCACTAATGAATGATTAAGTAAAATATGTATTAAAACTTATTGAGAAAAGTATGTATTATTTAAAGGTGAACGATATAACTTCAATTGATTATTAACAAGAATGTTTATGATCTGATGAAATAAATGGATCTATATTAAATACGCAATCAAAGGATCTCTCCCCCAAAAATCGACGAAGAATTGATTAATAGGAATTTTATAACTGAATACTTTATTCTATTACTTAAAAATTTAAACTTAATCTATATTTCTCATCGTTATAACTTGATTTTGTAAATTATTTCAAATTTTCACTTTAATTTTGTTCATTCTAATATATTAAATATTCAAAAAAGTTTAAATCAAATGAGTATCGTGAGATATACATAAGATTTTTTGTGAACTTGCAGTAATAAATAGTAAAAATGCTTATTATGGATTATCATAAGTTGTTAATTAGTGATTTTATTTTCTTGGTATATTGGACAGGGTTGGACTCGTGGATATGTTTTCTTTTTCTATTAATGTAACTTTCTACCTTGTGAGTAGTACTAGATTTCTCTTTTTTCCTGGATAGTGCAAGATTTTGAGCTTGTGAATAAATCTTCTTAAATCTAATTGTAATTTGATTTAGTAATCTTCAGAAAAAATAACTTAGAGAACTATACATTTCTTGTAATCTTGATCATTGTGTTACTAACTTAATATAAGTAATTAATTGAAAGAAAGTTATTTCTATTACAAATGATTTTGAAGTTCAAATTGGGTTGCTTGATATATGTTACTATAATTCGGCCTCTATGTGTGTGTGTGTGTAGCTTAATCTTATTTCAATAGTTTAAGTTATTATGTATTTGAATAGTTTTTATTTGGAGAAAAATAAAAACAATATTGATTGAGTATTCAGAATAATCATCATGTGTAAAAGTTTTTGGCGATTTTTCGAAAGACATGACTAAAATCGAAAAGAAGACAAATAAGACGACCAAAGAAAAACGAGAAAAACGTCGAAACATTGGAAAAAAATTGGGGCCGAAAAAAATTTACAATTGAAAAAAAAAATGAAACGAAAAGCCAAAAAAGATTTACAATTGAAAAATAAAATGAAACGGAAATAAAGGAATAGAACAAAAAGAGGAAAGTTAAAAAAATAAATAATAAATAATAGCTTGGCACGTATTTTTATATGAACAGTGGCTAAATTGATTTCCCACTTTTAATATATATGGATATACAACCTTAATTTGCGATCGAACAAATTGTAGATATATATACAACCTTAATCAAATATGATTTTTCTCGTTTTGTTTGTTATCGTTTCGATTTTTTCTTTATCTTGTTGACATGTAAGCTACCACAAAAAAGAAAATAATGAAGGAAGAAGGTATTAGTATTAGAAATATTATTGAAAAAGATTACGACTATAATATGTGTATCGAGCGTTAGCAGAGCCCCCCACACAGTTTTTCTTATTCTTAAAGACTTTATGCATAAAATTTATAAAAAATAGTGTGAGATTTGAACTAATTAAAGTATGAAATAGATAAATCCATTGAACACTATATGGTCGGAGTTGTCGAGGTTCTATAATGAGACAACCAAACTCATTATGATATAATGCATTATGCATGAGCTGGGTTCTATAAAGAGTTCCGCATCTTCTCTTTTATTATCATAATTAATCTTAACATTCTTATTCTTGTCCAACACATTATACATGTATTTTGCTCGACTGGTCAACTAACTTTCTATCTTCCCCATTTGCAGTATGTACACTGAGGACATGGTTTTAGTACATAATACTAGAGAACATTGTATAAGAGAAAAAACGAGGTTTTAAATTATTTTTCTTCTATAATTTTATTTAATATTGTCCAGTCTAGTACAACAAACATGCCATGATTGTTTTAGTAGAGGTAAATCAAACATTGTAGTTTGAGTATATTAAGGACTTGTATGCTAATTATAATGACTTTGCTTGTGTGTACGGGACATGTGAGAAGACAATTTTTGAAAAATTTTATAGGTTAGATGGCTATTTGTTGAAAGAAAATAAATTGCGTGTGCCTAATAGTTCTATGTGCGAGTTGCTTGTGCTTGAGGCACGTGGGAGAGGCTTGATGGGGCATTTTGGTGTGAGAAAACTTTAGATGTATTGCATGAACATTTCTTTTGGCCTAAAATAAAATGTGATGTGGAGAGATTGTGTGCAAAATGTGTCACATGTAAGCAAGTCAAATTTAGAGTCTTATATCATGGTTTGTATACTTCTTTACCCGTACCTAGTAAACTCTGGGCAGATATTTCCATGATCTTTGTATTAGGCTTGCCTAGGTCAAAGTAAAGTAAGGATTCAATCTTTGTGGTTGTTGATAGGTTTTCAAAAATGGCACATTTCATATCTTGTAATAAAAATGATGATGCAACTCACATAGCTGAATTATTCTTTCGAAAAATAGTCCGACTACATGATGTTCCAAAGAGTACCGTGTCTAATCGTGATGTTAAATTTCATAGCTACTTCTAGAAAGTCTCGTGGGATAAGTTGTGAACTAAGTTGTTGTTTTCAACTACTTGTCACTTTCGAACGGATGGACAAACCGATGTAGTAAATAGAACTTTATCTACTTTATTACGTACTATAATTCAAAATAATCTAAAGAATTGAGAGGATTGTTTGCCATTTATTGAATTTGCGTATAATAGATGTGTCCATTCTACTACGAATCTTTTACCATTTGAAATTGTGTATGTGTTTAATCCACTAACCTTTTTAGATTTGATTCCTTTACATGTTGATGAAAGGAAGAGCTTGGATGGATAAAGGAAGGCGGAGATAGTAAAGCAGCTACATGAGAGTGTACGACAACAAATTGAAAAGAAGAATAAACAATATGCAGCTAAAACCAACAAAGGCCGTAGACAAGTTATTTTTAAACCTGGTGATTGTGTTTGGGTGCATATAAGAAAAGAGATATTTCCTACCCGTAGACGGTCTAAGCTACACCCTAGGGGGGATGAACCATTTCAAGTCCTTGAGAGGATAAATAATAATGTTTATAAGCTTGATATTCTAGGTAAGTATTGTATGTTTGCTAGTTTCAATGTTTCTGATGTTTCTCCCTTTGATGCATGTGATGATTCGAGGTCGAATCTTTTTGAGGAATGAAGGGATGATGCAAGCCATGGACTAGCTAGCAATGACTTATTACATATTTCGGTAGGACAACAACGAGATCAAGAGCCAAGAAGATCGATGACGCCATACAAGGTCTTGTCCAAGCTACGTGGACCAAAACTGACATTCAAAATACAACAAGCAAGACACCAACCTTCAAACTGAGTATGATCAAAGAAGAACCAACTTTAGTACATTTGATTTAAACTAAGGATCATATTCAAGACACATTGAAGGGCCAAAATGAACATAATTCAAAGTTTGAAGACCAAAATGACGAGCAGCTGAAAATTGGCCAGGGCTACATTCACAGATTACATGATGTATAAAGAGATGATTGCATTAACGCTACATCATTCACGCATTTCTTGTTACATCTTGTGCATTCAATAGTCAACATATTGAAAAGAGCACAATGAGAGAACTTGGCATTGGCCAAATGACGGAATTCGTCTGGTGGACACAAATGATGCTACAAAACATGTAGTAAAAATAGGTTGAAGATGAAATTGCAACAAGATCAATAGTTTGGGGACTAATGGTGCAATGTTTTTTTTTCAGGCGAATTCATTCAAAACATACAAGTAGAATACAAGTGGAAATGTATGTTCGTGTTAAATGAATATAGGGAAACATAGTTAGGTTATTAGATTTGTAAAGTTCATACATTATATTATAGTTATATATGCAATACAATATGAGAATTGAAAAATTATTTGATTTGAACAAATTTGTATATGTGCGATTACTGAAAAAAACAAACGAAACATTTATATAATTAAGTTTAGTACTCGATTACAAAATTGATAGATTTGTCGAGTGATTTATTTGCAACACCATGACATGTGTAATTATATGGCATTGACCATTATCTTTTGCAGTCTCGTCTCATATAGTATGCTAAATGTACAATTAATAATAGTTTTAGACAAGTTCGTGATGGTTGTTGCAAGACTCTTGGAAGATACAAACAATTAGTCCATCATTTTTTAATTCATAACATGACAATAAAATTAAACCTATTTATTTACATAAATATTGCATGTATACATGTTTTGCTAGCAACCTGGAACCAAGAATTTTTAGAGATCGGACTGTTATTAAAAAAAAAATTGCACTTCAAAATTTATTGTTACTAAACAAATAATTTTTTTACACTATAAAAAACAAATCTAAATCTGCTTATTAGCGGTTTAGTAACAAATCTAAATCTGCTTATTAGCGGCTTAGTTGATTGTGGGCACATGTTTTCAAATCGTTTCACGCGCTATCCTATGCACTTGATGCAAATTGATAACAAATAAAAATTAAATATGTTATCTTCGTGATTGTTATTAGTAATTAAAACGTTTTAAATCATATAAAATGTGCAATTCAAAAATTTTAATTTATTGAAAAGAAAATTGACAGTACAATTATTTTGTTTGGCCAATTCTAACATTCGAATCCCAAATTTAGACTTGTATTTTTTACTATCAAAGTCTACATAAATTACTGGCGTTACTCCAATTAAAAGACAAGAAGTCGGGAGATGGCGAAAAGGAATTAAGGGCGATTATATCTATACTAATTCTAAAAGTCCCTTAAAGGGAGAAATATTTTTGGACGATATTGCCCCTCAAATAATTTATAATTCCTAAAATCATCTTTCAATTAATATAATTTATTTTGGCTTTAATTTAAACTATTTAATACTATATAAATATTGTATTTTGATCATTAAAAGTGATTTGTCTCTTTAAACTCCATTATATATTGTAAGTAATGAAAATAAATAAAAATACAGTAATAAATTTTTTAATATATTAAAATTATTATATTTAATTGTAAACAATCAAAGAGTCAATCTTATTAGAAAAATTGGCCCAAAACGTCCCTAACGTATAGACCCGGTGCCCAAATCATCCTTACCTTTCAAATTTTGGTAATTACATCCCTCACCTATCCATTTAGTGCGCAAATCATCATTTTGAACGGAATCTATCCAATATTCCGTTAAACCTTTGGAATTTTGGTGCAAATGGTCCATAACTTTTGTCCTTAGTATGGAATTAGTCCATAACGTTTATGTTTTGGCAAACAAGTCCCTAACCTATGTGTTTTGGTGCGAAATTGGTCCTTATAGAATGAAAAAGATAAATATACCCATAGCTTAATTAAAAAAAATTGTATGTGGATTCCTAATCATTACAAAATGTACAAATAAGTCCAATACTTTTATTTTTTATAAAAAAATTAAAAAAACTAATGAGTTTTTTTTTTTTTTTAAAATTAACACTTTAGTAATAAACATGTCAAATAAATTTATTATTTTTATTATTAAGTAATATATATATTTAAAGAGAAAAATCATTGTGAGAAATCATTTTTCTCCCTCTTTACTTATAAATTTTTTTTTCTCTCTTTACTTTAAAAATTAAGTTAAATAAATAAGAAAATGATATAAATAATTTTATGACATTGAACTAATCTGATTACATTTTTATTTAACATAAAAATACTAATAAAAATTAATTTACATATTATGTGTTTTATTTTTGAACGAAAATAAAACGATAAATTAAAATATAAAGAATATAGTTAGATTTCTAATATTTGTATTTAATAAACATATAATTCAATTAAATAAAAGTATTTGAACATCAATTTTGTGACAAAGTTATTAATTTATACAACAATAAAATAAAAGTTTTAATTTTAAATAATATATTTATTACTTAATAATAAAAATAATAATTTTATTTGACATGTTTATTACTAAAGTGTTAATTCAAAAAAAAAAAAAAAACTCATTAGTTTTCTTTAATTTTTTTTTATAAAAAATAAAAGTATTGAACTTATTTGCACATTTTGTAATGATTAGGAATCCACATACAATTTCTTCTAATTAAACTAAGGGTATATTTATTTTTTTTCATTTTATAAGGACCAATTTTGCACCAAAACACATAGATTAGGGACTTGTTTGCCAAAATATAAACGTTAGGGACCAATTCCATACTAAAGACAAAAGTTATAGACCATTTGCGCCAAAATTTCAAAGGTTTAACGGAATATTGGATGGATTCCGTTCAAAATGATGATTTGCGCACTAAATGGATAGGTGAGGGATGTAATTGTCAAAATTCGAAAGGTAATAATGATTTGGGCACCGGGTCTATACATTAGGGATGTTTTAGGCCAAGTTTCCATCTTTTTATGCACGAGAATTTAAGCAAATTCCTTCATCAACATAACAAAACAAGAAAAATTTGGCTTTGCATTTCGACTTTCTTATTATTCATTCATAATTTTTTCCTCTGTTCCAAATATGGGAGAAACATTTATGGATGATATTACCCCTCAAATAACTTATAATTCTTAAAATCATCTTTCAATTAATATAATTTATTTTGGCTTTAATTTAAACTATTTAATACTATATAAATATTGCATTTTGAACATTGAAAGTGATTTGTCTCTTTAAATTCCATTATATATATTGTAATTAATGAAAATAAATAAAAATATACTAATAAAATTTATAATATGTTGAAATTATTATCTTTAATTGTAAACAATCAAAGAGTCAATCTTATTATTCGCGAGAATTTAAGCAAATCCATTCATCAACATAACAAAACAATATGAATTTGGCTTTGCATTTCAACTTTCATATTATTGATTCATACTTTCTTCCTTTGTTATTCGTCTTTGTTTTTTATTATGCCAATAATATTTTTTTCTTCGCAATAACGCTTTTTAATATTTGAAAATTAGTTTGATAGTAATGTGGTAATAATTGATGTATTAATTTTCCATGAATGATTCACTAATTTTAAGAATATATATGATGATAATATTGATTTTAAATTTTGATTTCTATATTTTTTTTCTTGATTTAGAATAATTGTTCGATGTAAAAATGTTAATTCTTGCGGTAGTTTTGATAACAAAGGGATTTAAGCTCGAATGATGTTTTATGTCATTTTGTAAGCAATTAAACGTATATTTATTGTGGAAGAACAAGTTAGAACAAGAAAAATTGGTGTTACTCTAACTCTTTCAAGCACGGGGCTGAGGAAGACATAACTTGGATAAAGTGAGTCATGTTATGTATAAGGTGAAGGTAAATCTTGCATAATAAGTGGATTTATATGATGAATTACAATCATTGTCCAAATACCTGGTTGTTTTGAATTTTCTTGAAATTTAATAATATTTCAGATGGAATTACGGAAAAGAATGCATGAAGAGAACACAACAAAAAAAAAAATCCATTAATTTATGGATGCATTAAAACTGAATGGATATTGCAATAAAAAATTCTTCTTTATCTTATGTCAAAGAATTTTGAGATGCTTTTTCTGAGAAATAATTACATAAAAAGGCTAAATATTTTGTTTTCGTGTGCTTTTTATAATAATATAAATACAGAAAATTAATGAAAAATTGTGTTATACTTATATCTACTATTTTCATGTATTTTAAAATTTGAAACTATTTTTCATAAAAGAAAATTGCATTTTCTGATATGCCATTAGATATATGCTTTAAAATATAATTAAAAGAGTATCAATAATCTTTTAAACTTAATATTCACGTAAGCCATGTATTTTTTAATGAACCACATGTTTTACCAAGAAGTTTGAATATAATTCATTAGTTGGTCATAATCATTGATGAACTTATGATTGAAAATGAGTTTCATTTAAGTGTTATATTCATCGATAATTTTAAAATAAAAAATCATAATATTATTACAAAATCAATCATAATATTATTACAAAATCACGTGCAATGCACGTATTCTTAACTAGTTATTAAAAATGACTCGAATGCTGTTATAAATGACATTAGTATATAGGGTTAATTATACTAATGATTCCCATTTTTTTAGGTTTGTAACGATTTCATTAGTATTCAATTTTGTTAGCAGATATCATCCATATCTTTTCATTTATTCGCACAGATGGTCCCCAAATGACTTTTTTGATAATTTTTTGACAATTTTGTCCCTGACTTAAATAAATTAAAATTACATAAAAAAATACAATGGAAAAATTGTAATTGGACCTCTAACTTTTTCAAAAGTATAAATAAATCCTAAATCTTTATATTATTCAAGAAAAATTTAAAAAGAAAAAACTAAACACCCACTTCATCTTCCCTGACTCTCCCACCCCCATTGCGAAATCCTCATTTGTTGCCCGAACACGAAAACAGAAAACCATTGAGAAATCTTCATTTGTTTTCAATTTATCTGGCTTTTGCTTTGTTTTTTATTGTTGCCCTCGTCTACTTGACTATGTCTTCTATTCTGCTAATCAGAAGATCCTCCTGAATTTCTAATTGCAGAGTAGTCTGACTAATACTGTGGTTATTTGTTAAAATCTGTGTTTTATGGGGTCTATATGTTGATTTATTATTCTCTAAAGAAAAATACCATATGTTTGTTATCCGTAAATACTAAATAGGTTGTGTTACGCCCCAATCCCACTTGGTGTTCTACGTAGGCAGGGCAATCCCACTTGAGCTCCACATAGGCACAGTCAAAGTCAACATTCTTTGACTCAACCCTCTCTCCGAGGCTGTTTGTGTCGAGGAGCTATGACAACCGAGGCTGTCAAAGTCCGACCCTAAGTGCGTGTTAACTTCTCCCTGACACACTACAAGTCAGACTCGAAAAGACTGATAGGACAACCTGCAAAAGGCTGCTTGTCACTATTATAGCCTCTTAGGTTGCGGCTGAATGAGACTTCCACATTAATGCTAATGATGTGACACCCAAGACGTGATTTTAGAGCTTTCTGGATCGAGCCACGTGTCGTGAATCGAAGAGAGGACAATCTAATAAAATATAAACTCATACAAGAAATATCTCGTCTTCTATACTAATTATTCTTCAAGTGTCATAATCATCTAGAAAATTGTTAGTTAGAGGCCCTCAAGTTACTACCTCTACCACATCGTGTTTTTCGTTATCTTTTGTTACATATCTACCCGGTTCTAGACTTATCTACGTGATTGAATAAACCATGTGGTAGTCTAAGTAAAAAGGAAAATCCATGTAGGAAGAGGGGGCGTGAGGTTCCTGTTGGCAGTCATTTTTGGAGGTCAACAGATTAGCGCCGTCTGTGGGAAACCACACATTCAACCACGAGTGAAATTTGATCAAAAGCTTAAACATCACTGAACAAATGAGCTTTCTTGAAAAAATGGCACTACGCAAGTACTAATTGAGGCTAGCGTAGGTCCTTTGAAGAAGAGAAACTGGAAAACTATACATACGAGCTTATCCAACTTGATTAATGGTTTAACATTTCTAAGGCATTGCCGGTATCTCGTTGGAGCCTGGGTGACACCTCTGAGAAGAGACACCAGTATTTGATTATTTATAAATCAAGTTTTGATTATTTGCTTGTAGAAGTGGCATTATAGAAGTGCTACATATGTTGTTCAGTCATTTGATTTGGGAATACAACCTCTAAAAAGAGGCACTAGTACCAAATCAAGTTTGGGGTAAAATTTTCTTGTATGCCTCTGTGAAAAGGTACACATAGCTTATTGGAAGGGTCTATGCAAACAAGCCTCTTCCCAACAAGGAAAAGATCCTTATTCAATTGGGACTTAGTTTTTGCAGACGTGTTATCCCGATGCAAAGGCCAAGCCTCTTCATGGAGGCATGGCACGAGCTGGGCAAAGTCCAATATTAAGCCTCTCCATCTTTGAAGACGTGCTTCTGCTACCAAGCATTTCCCACTTGGGACTAAGCTCTTCCGCAACAAGCCTCTCCATCTTTGGAGACGCGCTTCTGCTATCAAGCCTCTCCCACTTGGGACTAGGCTCTTCTGCATCAAGTATCTCTATCTTTGGAGACTAGCTTCTGCTACCAAGCCTATTCCACTTGGAAATAGGCTGTTTCACAGCAAGCCTCTCCATCTTTGGAGACGCGCTTCTGCTACCAAGCCTCTCCCACTTGGGACTAGGCTCTTCTACATCAAACCTCTCAATCTTTGGAGACGCGCTTTTGCTACCAAGTCTCTTCCACTTGGGAATATGCTATTCCATAGCAAGCCTCTCCATCTTTGGAGACGCACTTCTGCTACCAAGCCTTTCCTACTTGAGAATAGGCTGTTCTGCAGCAAGCCTCTCCATATTTGGAGACACGCTTTTGCTACTAAGCCTCTCTCACTTGGGATTATGATGTTCTGCAGCAAGACTCTTCATCTTTGGAGACGCGCTTCTACTACCAAGCTTCTCCCAATTGGACTAGGCTCTTCCTTAGCAAGCCTCTCTATATTTGGAGATGCGCTTCTGCTACCAAGTCTCTCCCACTTAAGACTAGGCCATTCTGCATCAAGCATCTCCATCTTTGGAGACGCACTTCTGCTACCAAATCTCTCCCACTTAGGACTAGGCTCTTCCACAGCAAGTCTCTCCATCTTTGGAGATGCACTTATGTTACCAAGTCTATCCCACTTGGGAATAGGCTGTTCCGCGGCAAGCCTCTCCATATTTGGAGACGCACTTCTACTACCAAGCCTATCCCACTTAGGACTAGGCCTTTCCGCAGCAAGCCTCTTAATCTTTGAAGACGCATTTCTACTACCAAATCTCTTCCACTTGGGACTAGGCTCTTCCGTATCAAACCTCTCCATCTTTGGAGACGCGCTTCTGCTACCAAGCCTATCCCACTTGGGAATAGGCTATTCTGCAGTAAGCGTCTCCATCTTTGGAGATGCACTTCTTCTACCAAGCCTATCCCACTTGGGACTAGGCTTTTCCGCAGCAAGCTTCGCATCTTTAGAGACGCGCTTCTGATACCAAGACTATCCCACTTGGGAATAGGTTGTTCCGTAGCAAGTCTCTCCATCTTTGGAGACGTGTTTCTGCTACCAAGCCTATCCAACTTAGGAATAGGCTGTTCCGCAGCAAGACTCTCTATATTTGGAGACGAGCTTCTGCTACCAAGCCTATCCCATTTGGGAATAGGTTGTTCCACAGCAAGCGTCTCCATCTTTGGAGACGCGTTTCTACTACCAAGCTTATCCCACTTAGGACTAGGCTCTTCTGCAGCAAGCCTTTCCATCTTTGGAGACGCGCTTCTGCTACCAAAACTATCCCACTTGGGAATAGGCTGCTCTACATCAAGCCTCTCCATCTTTGGAGACGCGTTTTTGCTACCAAGCCTCTCCTACTTGGGAATAGGCCCTTCCGCAGCAAGCTTCTCCATCTTTGGAGATGCGCTTCTACTACCAAACCTCTTCCACTTGAGAATAGGATGTTCTGCAGTAAGCCTCTCCATCTTTGGAGACGCGCTTCTGCTACCAAGCCTCTCTCACTTGGGATTAGGCTATTCCGCAACAATCCTCTACAACTTCGGATTTCTCCTCCACTCCAAGCTCAACACCTCACATAAATGAGAAATGTCTTGACCTTGTGGGACTAACTTTCTTCCAATATTCCAACCCGGGATCTGCCATTTTCCAAACGCAACAGCACTGCTTTTTTACCAAGTCTAGCACCCCTCATAAATAATAGAAGTCCTTAACTTGGGGGACTATTGTTACACCCAAATCCCACCTGGTATTCTACGTGGGTAGGGCAATCCCACTTGAGCTCCACGTAGGCACGGTCAAAGTCAACATGCTTTGACTCAACCTTCTCTTTTAGGCTGTTTGTGCCGAAGATGTTAGATAACCGATGCTATTTATGTCGAGGAGCTAGGACAACCGAGGCTGTCAAAATCCGACCTTGAGTGTGTGTTAACTTTTCCTTGACATACTACAAGTCAAATCCAAAAAAACTGATGTGACAACTTACAAAAGGCGACTTGTCACCATCATAGCCTCTTAGGTTGCGGCTGAAAAAGACTTTCGCATTAATGCTAATGATGTGACACCCAAGATGTGACTCTAGAGCTCTCTAGATCGAGTCACGTGTCACGAATCGAAAGGAAGACAATCTAATAGGATTTGCCTATAAATACTAAACTCATTTCCACAAGAAATGGATGAAAAAATATAAACTTACACAAGAAATATCAAGTCCTATATACTAATTATTCTTCAAGTGTCATAACCACATGGAAAATTGTTAGTTAGGGGCCTCAAGCTACTACCTCTACCACATCGTGTTTTTCGTTATCTTTTGTTACATATCAACCCAATTCTAGGCTTATCTATGTGGTTGAATAAACCACGTGGCAGTCCAAGCAAGAAGATAAATACATGTAGGAAGATGAGGCGTGAAATTCCTGTTTGCAGCCATTTTTGGAGGTTAATAGGTTGTAAAATTTTCAAATCTGAACCTTTAGATCTTACTTATAGTTAAAATAATCTCTTGAGAAATGATGGTGGCCAGATCAAATTTGAGTTTCTGTTGCTATGAATTACGGATGCTCCCCATTGAATTCCCTTCATCTATGTGGATGACAAAACCTATTTTTCGTGTTTCGTTAATGTCAGTTTAGTCTTGACATTGAATTGTTTCTTTTGGTTTAAAAAGCTTATAGGTTCACCTGATGATGCTAGTATTGGGTTTCTTAGCAGTGACAATGCACGAAGATATGTTAAGCATTCTATAGTATCTAAGGCAACAATTTTCTACTAGATTTATCCCTGTTTGCCGTCGGCCCAAACCCAGTTTCGATCGACAATGGGGGGAGAAATCCCTCAATTTTTGTAGTGGAGTGGGGGTGAGAAGATGAAGTGGTGTTAGTTTTTTTTTTTTTTTTTTTAAATTATTTTGAATAATATAAAGATTTAGAATTTATTTGTACTTTTGATTAGGAGTCCAATTACAATTTTTTTTATTATATATTTTTTTCTTATCATTTTAATTTATTTAAGTTATGAGCAAAATTATCAAGAAATTGTCAAAAAAGTCATTTGGGGACCATCTGTGCGAATAAATAAAAAGATGTGGATGATATCTGCTAAAAAAATTGAATATGGATGAAATTGTTATAAATCTTAAAGAATAAGGACCATTAGTGTAATTAACCATAGTATTTATTGATTCATATTTAACCACTCGGCCCATGTGAAATATGTTTGGCCCAATCTCACTAACTCACAAACCCTAGCTCAGAATAGCTATATAATTGTTGGGTTTTTTCATTGCTCTCTCTCTCACACAAACCCTAGCTCAAAAAAAATGGTGGAATTTGAAGTAGGAGAGGTGCCGTCTAACTCGGATGGATGGGGACCGCCGGAATCATCTTCTCCTACACTTTACGTACCCAATCATCCCTCCAATGTTCCGTTTGCCCCTTTTTCCCGCTCCGAGAAGCTAGGCCGTATCGCCGACTGGACACGTTCACTAACCAACCAGGGACGACCAGGATCCAAGCAAGGCCACCACCCATCTGATTCTGCATTTGATTTTTCCGGCGATGATTCTTTTGCAACTCTCGCCGCCGATGAGGACTCCTCTTTCCGCCTTGTTGACACCTCTGCCAAGTCTAACCACCACCAAAACGGTAACCGCCCGAAGTTTAATCCACGGTGGCGCTTCAACCCCCACCACCAAAGATCCCAGCTCCCTCAGCGGCGTGACGAGGAAGTTGAAGCGAAAAAGAGGGAGGCTGAGAAGGAAAGAGCCCGCCGTGACCGTCTTTACCATCTTAACCGCTCTCAGGGCCCCCAGCGCCGTGAGTCCGCGGTGTTTAAATCTTCTGTTGACATTCAGCCGGAATGGAATATGCTGGACCAGATCCCATTCTCTACTTTCTCCAAACTATCATTCTCCGTCCCCGAGCCTGAAGATTTATTGATTTGTGGTGGGCTGGAGTTTTACGACAGGTCTTATGATCGGATCACCCCAAAGAATTCTCGACCATTGGAACGTTTCAAAAACCGGAACTTCTTCAAAGTCACCACCACTGATGACCCTGTGATTCGCCGGTTGGCGAATGAGGATAAAGCTACTGTTTTTGCAACTGATACTATCTTATCGACCTTAATGTGCTCCCCGAGGTCTGTCTACTCTTGGGATATTGTTATCCAGCGGGTTGGGAATAAATTGTTCTTTGATAAGCGTGATGGGTCACAGTTGGATTTACTTTCTGTACACGAGACCTCACAAGAGCCCTTGCCTGATGTGAAAGATGATATTAATTCAGCTTACTCATTGAGTGTGGAGGCAGCATATATTAATCAGAATTTTTCGCAGCAGGTTTTGATTAGGGATGGGAATAAGGTTGCGTTTGAGGAGTCCAACCCATTTGCCAATGAAGGGGAAGAGGTGGCATCGGTTGCCTATAGGTATAGGAGGTGGAAATTGGACGATGATATGCATTTGGTTTCACGTTGTGAAGTGCAGAGTGTGATGGAGGTGAGTAAACAGAAGTCATTTTTAACGCTCAACGCACTGAACGAGTTCGATCCCAAGTATTCTGGTGTGGACTGGAGACAGAAGCTGGAGACTCAACGTGGTGCAGTGTTGGCGACTGAGTTGAAGAATAATGCGAATAAGTTGGCAAAATGGACTGCACAAGCTCTTTTGGCTGGTGCGGATATGATGAAGTTGGGTTACGTTTCAAGGGTTCACCCAAGGGATCATTTTAACCACGTGATTTTGGCAGTCGTGGGGTACAAGCCAAGAGATTTTGCCTCACAGATTAATTTGAATACTTCGAACATGTGGGGTATTGTGAAGAGTATCGTGGACTTGTGCATGAAATTGAATGAGGGTAAATATGTGCTCGTGAAGGATCCATCGAAGCCGCAGGTGAGAATTTATGAGGTCCCACCGGATGCATTTGAGAATGATTACGTGGAGGAGCCCCTGCCGGAGGAGGAACAGGTTCAGCCCCTTGCTGAGGATGCAGAAGATGCTGTGGTAAATGCTACAGCAAAAGACGTAGAAGAGAAGGAGATTATTATTGAAGCTGCTTAAATGGTAATGGTTTCTGGTGCTAATTAAAATTTGTGCTCATTGTGAGGTCTTCATTGTAGATTTGCTAGTTCATAGATGCAATAGTGCTAAAAGTGTTAACTGGTGCATATTGCTGTTTTCGTCATACATTGAGTTAATGAAACTGGTAAGAACCCTTGAGAAATCAATTAAACCGAGTAACAAAATTGTGATTAGCTGTCAGATTATGTGTGCCTAATTTGTCTTCAGAGAAAGGTCATTTGCTCTACAAAGTCACTTTAGAGAAATGAACTGTTTGAAGCGGGGACGGGGGCCTTTGAATGTCTGCCCTGTGCTTTGGACCCGGGCAGCCTTTGGACCCCAAAAGTTTTTTTCGACATTTTTTGCCTTGACCCGAAAAATTAAAGTTAGCCCACTAAAATACTAATTAAGTTAAACAAACATGTCCCAAAATTAATGGATGAAATTTTGAAGTCTTCTATCAGGTATTTCAATTTTAAACCCTAACTTTCTACATTTGGGATGATGATTATTGATTTATTGCTGAAATGTGACAATGGTCAATGGGATTGGGGAAAAATGGAGCAAATTTAGGCTTAATTTTAAGCAGATTATTGGTTGAATTTTTACCTTTTGAACCTCTAAAAGTTCGAGCAGATAAGTAGGATTGTCATTGGGCTTTCAATGTTTTTCTCATGATTATAATCGGCATTTTCCTACTATGGCTTGTTGTTCTACTTTGTCATTCAACTACGTGTCTTTACTGTTTAGCATTGTGCATCTATTTACCTACTATTGAGCCTGGTTTGAATTATGTAATTTCAGAATCATGTTTCAGTGAATTGCTGAATTAGGTTTCCTATTCTGTTAAATTCACTATGTTGGCAAGGATTGAGAAATAAGTTAATTTAAATAGGTTGTTAAACTCATTTTCTGAGGCTTTTGTTTCTTATATAGACTAGTTTTGAGTTCAAAATGGTCATTTTTCCACGATTCGTCTTTCCAGAAATTTCATACATCTAAACAATTGGGAATTTATAGTGTGTACGTTAAGTTTTGTATCTTATGCAGGTGCAATGGTAATTGCAATTTACTGTGCCCTTTTTATGGTGAAATGTGGGTTTTATTATCTGTTTAATAATGGTTTGGACTTCAGTTGTTGGCTCTGGTATGTGATGATCTTTTTAACAGTTTCAGGTAGTTCTTTCCAAATTAAGTGCTTGATGGCCTTGGAAATTGTGATACTTTTGACCTTAAATTGTTAATTTTTAGAGAAACAAATTTTTAATTTGCCATATTTGTGGCCACAAAATTTGATACATGACTCATGACTGCAGTTATATATGCTCTTTTGTCGCTGATTATTGATGTTTAGTCTTTAGTGCATTGTACACAAAATGATAGGGGTTCAGTTCAGTACGTGTCTGCTATTGTGATTTAGTTTTACCTAGAAGCTTAAGATAACAGAGTATGCATTTGTGCATTTTCATGGAGGGATTATCTTTTCTTCATTATAAAATAGTGAAGTCTGGGGGATATAATACGAGTAGGAAATGAAAGTTGATTAGCACGATTTGAGAAATTGTTGGAAATTGTTTCAAATTTATTGAAGAATAATTCTGATTTAATCAAAATTATATGATGATCATTTACATTGCTGACCATTAGAATATTTGTTTCGTTTCTATCCCTTGTTCATTGTTCTTCCTCTTTCTGTTAAATGGTCTTTTTCCTGTCTCTACTTGATCATTTTTCGTATCAATTCGTTGTATTTTTTCTTTCTTGTTATGTGACTTCGAAAACTCATCTCATCACTGTGTGGTGATGTAAACTAGCACCCTGTTTTAATAGCTTGAATGTAGTTGAGAGAAAGGTTTCTAATGTTAATATTTGTTCCTTTCTTTCTTTTTCAAAATTTTGGCCCACCCTAAAATGTAGCTCTAGCTCTGGCCCTGATTTGATGGTTTTTTGGTCATATTAGGATGGATGCAGTTAGCATAAAAAAATCTGTTTCAAAGTTGCAACCACATCTCATTGGATATATTTGATGAAGCACAAATAGTATCAAGAGGCACGAACATTTGCCGGGCAACAATCCTTCAAATACCTGGACATTGGTCCAAACACGCCTTCGGTTGTGCCCTAAAGTTAGAAATAAATGTCATTTTGGACTTATGCTTATCATATTATATCCTGCCTGACCTTGTACGGTTTTAGCAACGAGTCAATCCAAAGTAAGGAACTACAATGGACTTTGCGTATATGCGCATGCCGATAATTTCATCTCTTTTGGCGACTTTTTACTCTCTTCATAGAATGTTATAATGGGTTTGAAGCCTAGTCATGGGATATGATAAGGCTTCTGGTTCACCTGAAGGTGTCATCCCTTCCCGTACTGAAGTCATGTTGAACACTGTTTCTGACTTGGTTATGCTAGCGCGGTCATTGTTGAAATGCATTTTTATCATCATGATGCCAATTTGATTTTATTGCTTTTAGCTACTGCTTCTGAGAGTTAATATCTGTATAATTTTTTACTCTTTAGAATGCTCAGTTTCTTTTGTTGTATTGTGGGACAGTTTTTCATCTCCTCTGTATTGGCGTTTCTTTACTTTTGTATGGTGTCTCATGGTTGTTCTGTAATTTTTGCAACTAATTGAACCTTAGAGCTTTGTCTGTTGCGAGTTACCTATGGTTTAACAGGGTTTAACTTTTGTGCTTCTTTCCAGGCTACCAGTTGGATGAGCACAAAGCGTGACTGTTGGAAGCGCTAATTTCATCACAGTTTAAGCCTGCATTTTTGCTTATTGTATGGCAGGAGAAAAATGAAAGAACGATGAGAACAAGAGGAAAAGAATGACTTTGACCTTTTTATTTACTATGATACTTTGATGTTTGTCAACTTTGGTCTGTGGAAGGATCTTTACTGATGTTTATCTCATGCTGCTCGATTTTAAGTGCAATAAACACCCATTGTTTTCACTCATGCTGGTATTAAGAATCAGATTATAGCTGAAACGTACTGTTGAGATCTATGCATATTTACATACAACTATTGTCATGTTTTATGGTTTGACTTTGTTGATTTTGGTTAATTACAGTGTCATTTTAGTTGGTTTGCCTCGATTGAATGTAAATTGGGTAGCTCTTAATTTATTTGGATGTGCTTCGTAACTTGTGGATTCTCTTCTTTTGGCTATTCTTCGTCTTCCCTAGAATTTGAAGAAGGTAAAAAACAATCCTTGATTTCATGCTTCCTAAGAATGTACAGGTCTGTATCAGCCTTTGTCCCTTGATGAATGGAGTCACAGATACAAAACTGATTTGAGTAGTTACATCATATCAGCAATTCTACTAGGATACGTTCATAACTAAGTTATTATCTCCGGGGGTGAAGCCACGTCGCACCAGCATATAGATATTCTTGCACATTTAGCGTGTTTGTGGATTTTTTTTTTTTTTTTTTTTGGTGTTAATAGTAAAACTGTCAGGCAGCGTATAGAGATTGCGTAAACATTTTTAGCCATTTTTGGTTTTGATATTCGATATTCATGAACTGTTAGGACTTAAATCTGCTGCCTCGTGTTTACTAGGTTTTTCTGTTAGGCCCTTCAAAGCTCTTATTATTAGAGGTGTGTAATAGACTCTGCCATCTTTGCCTGGGCAACTCTTGTGTGGGTCGTGCAAACCCTTTTTGTTTTAAATTCGAAAAATAACATTAATTCTATTGGCATGTTTAGTAATTGTATTATTTGGACTTGTGGGTAGACTTGGCAAATAGGTTGGGTAGGGTTCGTCTAGCCCATCAGAGTTGGGCCACATATGAAACTGGGCTCGTTTAGTCTAGTTTTGTATGAGCCAGAAATATGCTAGTTCAGTCCAGTCTAGTCTATTAGTTCAACTTGATCTTAATATTTTTTTTTTAAATAAATTTTTTATATAATTTAATACATTACATCAAATACAATTTTATATAAATTTAAACTATATATTTTGAGATTTTTAAAGATATTAATTTATAAAATTGGGGTTGTCATGTATTAATCAATAGATAAACATCAATTTAATTTCAAAATAATAATTTTTTTTATTGTAAACTATTTGTACACTTTAAAAAAAAAAATATTAAAAGCATATTAATTTTATTGTTTTGAGATATAAACATGTTTGGCTTAAATTAAAAAATTTACTTATAAGTAAATTTAAATAAATAATTTACTTGTCATATCAAATATATTTTGGATTGAAATTTAAATTAAACTAAATTTTAATTAAGTCTAAATAATTTTAAGTTACGGAGCAAAAAAAAAAAAAAAATTTAAAATTAGCCCAGTCTAAGTAGCCCACGGGCTAGATGGATTGGACTATATTGATCCGATTTTATTTGGGCCAATGCCAGTTTAACCTAAAAACCCAGATTATATGGATAGTATAATCTTTCTTCAAGTAACTTAGACCAAATGAATTAAAATAAATATTTATTTATTGCTTCAAGATTTGAAACTTGTCCAAAGTCTTTCTTTATTCAAATATAAAGTCCAGATATTATTATTATAATTGCAATATTTCCATAAATATCTCCAAGGAGTGGCTATACGATGAGGCTGTATGTTGTGAAAGATGCAATCTGTCCATCCTGACCGTTGGATCGGACTTTCAGATTTATGATCAGCAAAATCTTACATCCAACGGCAAAAACCTCACTCACTTTAATCTCTGTTGTTAATGCGATTTTTCAATTGCAATTAATGGGACTTGAATTATAGCAAATTATTGACCCAACACCAACTACTTAGACCTTTGTGGGCCATGCCATGCACATTTCTTTGACCATGTCACTCAAAATTATTTATATTTTTACTTGTTCGACTAAAATATCTTATATAAAATTCATGTTGAATTATTTGTCCGATTTGAACATTTTACATCAAAAGTACAAATCTTATATCAATCGAATCAAATACTAATCTAACTAAAAACCGTTGTTTAAATTTAAGGTATAAAAAACAAAATAAATTATAAATATTATTAATTTTATTTAATTTACAGACTTTTTCTATATATGATCAATAAATATCTAAAAAAACAAAAAACCAAAAACTTTAACCAAAGTGAAGTTGAGAAAGAGCCCACCAACTACACCAGAAGTCATTTCTAGTTGTCCAAGTTGGAAAAAAACAACCTTAATAATTTGTCATTAAAGAAAAGAAAACCTTAATAATTTGTCTGTTGTGAGATAAGCTCATGATTTTCTCCCCCACTATATATATATCTTCAACAACGCAATCAAGTCAAGGACTATTATTTTATATTGAATTTTATTACTAGTCCAAATCATGTGAAAGAAAATTAAACCAAGTAAAGATTTCAGCGTCTTCATTAAATATAATAATAAATGCAATATTTATTAGTAATAATTATAAAGATAACAATAAAATTTAGAAGTTATTTTTAAAATCGATAAAATTTTGTCGAGATATTGATGTCGATGATATTAACAAATTTATTGACAGTACATTATTTGTGTAGAGATTAAACGGGTCGATTCTCATTTTGAAAACTTTGCCAAAAATGTTTATATGATTATTGGAGAAATATTAATTTGAGATAAAACGATAAGGATGATAGGTCCATTTCAACGGATTCCAAAGAATTATTTTATATCAAGGAAAACTTGTACAAGTGCCAAATAGAAAGGGTAACATTTTAGTCTATCTTGAAAATAATTAATGAATAGCCACCTTCTTCTTTGTCTGTTTCACAACTAGAACACGCGTAGGTGTCAAAACCCTGTTTTTTTCTCTCTCTCCCCCATCTCTCTCTAAAGTGTATCTTTGTTCTTCACTGTTAACATTGCAATGTTTGGCTCTTTGAATCTTTGGAATTCTTGAGGTACTATGTTTCTTTGATGCTTTTAAGGTTGTTTTACAATTAAAAAAGAAGAAGGCTTTCTTTGATTGCAGTACAGTACTAGTTCTGTTTGATTTTAATGTTTGAATAATACTTGGGTTTCTTGAATTATTGTATGATGGCTTCATTTACCAGATTTATGGACTGTGTTATTACTGATGAATGCATTTTTGTTCAGTTTTACTCTGGATGGTTCAAATTGTTTTTTGTTGTGTTTATTTTAAGGATCTTGTGAATCAAAATTGAATTACTTTAAGTATACTTTGACATGTTTGGTATCTCGTGTCGATTCAAATGAATCATCCTTTCCACGGAGGTCAATCTTTGCCTGCTAGGCTAGAGGAGAGCAAGTTACAAATTCTGTCTTGGTAGGACATGTAATTCCCTCGTAGGAGTGTTGAATCACAAACAAAGAGAACAAAGAAACTAAAATCTTGTTATGGTAGGGTCCAGTTCTGTATCTGTGTCACATTTAATTAGAAGCTCTCGTAATAGAATTTGCCAAGAAATAAACGTTTTTAGCATTCGCAAGACAAAAGTATCATGGAACATTGTTTTGATGAATAGTATGTATGTCCAAGTAAAAAAGTTAATTATAACTGTAACTTTATTTCCATGTTCGGAAAATGAAGTTTGATTGCCATTTAACTATGTTCAAATTGACGGGGTGGGATGAAAATGTACTGTCTAGTCCGACTCCTAATTGTTTGGTGATTTATCTTAACAGATGATATATCCATGCGTAGGTACATATGCATTATAATTAAGGAGCATAGCTTCCACTGAAGTTTATAAAAAGTAACAATGAATGTTGATATATCTTCTGCTCATAAAGATCAAATGGCATCCGAGAATTCTTTTCTCGAGGTAATCTCCTGAAGCTGCAATAATATGATTTGTTTGCTATGGTTTGGAAATTTCTTTTCCAGTTAAATCAAATTCCTTACTTATGACACTTTTGTCTCATAGATTGTTAATACAGAGAAACAGTTATTGGCATTAATTTACTCTAAAGGTCTTTTACACGATGACGTTCTAGAGATACATCATAAAGTCCGTGCTGGTTATGAGAAAATTATTTTGAACGATTCTGACCCGAAGGAGCTTCAAGAAGCTGAATATAATTTGTGGAAGCTGCATTACAAGCACATTGATGAATTTCGTAAAAGGATGCGGCAGAATACAAAAAGGGATGCTCAGCACGACAACATTAATTTCCAAACAAACATCGATAAACATCTGGAAGGATTTAGGACATTTTTGTCTGGAGCAACGGAATTCTATAGGAATTTGATCATAAAACTTAGAACAAATTGTGGGTTCCCTGCAAAAGTTTTCATGGATAATAAGGGTGACAGTTCATTTTCCGTTGAGCCCACAAAGCTGTATAAATGTCAATATACATGCCATCGCCTTTTGGTTTGTCTCGGGGATCTTGCCAGATATACTGAGATTTGGAAGAAATCTAATCCCTGTAAGTGGTCCATTGCAGCAATGTACTACCTAGAAGCAACCAGAACATGGCCAGATAGCGGAAATCCCCATAATCAGGTATTATTCTTCCTAATATCTTCTTATTTACGGGGTTCTAATTTATTCTGAAAACTCCAAACAATGTTTGGGCTGCTATAATCACATGATTCGTTTATAGGAAAAGTAGTTTCACCCTGCATACAGGCATATATTCCATTTCCCAACTTCTCATGAAGTTTTAATGCATAATACCGAACTATTTTACCGTTGTAAGATTTGAATCTAAAAGTTTCAGCATGTCTGCAGTTAGCATTATTGGCAACATATGTTGGCGATGCTTTTCTTGCTTTGTATCATTTCATAAGGAGTTTGGCAGTTAAAGAGCCTTTTCCTGATTCCTGGAGCAACCTTATGTTGATCTTCGAAGAGGTGAAACTCGTTATTGTCTTTTACCAATAAATATCTAAATAAATAAAAGTAAAAATCAATCTCGCCGTTTTGGATTACATTTGTCTTTCTTTGTTATTTTCCTTCTCCTGAATGGGATTGACATACATTAGAATTTCCGTGCCCTTTATTGTGATTTTGCAGAGCAGGATATCTCATTTGCACTCACTTTCTGCTGAGGTGCAATTTGACTTCTCAAATCCATCGACGAGAATTTCCTTGCAGAATACATCACATGCAGATAGTGATTCTGCAAATAACCTAAACTTAGAAGACCTGGAGAACGTTTCTGCTGCAAACTTATGGCCCATTTTTGTCCGAATGATAAGCTTCTTTCTTATGGGATCAAGGTGCTCATTTCAGCATATTAGCCTTCTTTCATGCTTTTATTATCATTTTTGTTTTTTGTTTTTTAAGGCTATTAGGTGTATCAGCGCTATCAGTACCATCCTATACCAGCAATATATGCGATCTTACTGTATCTGGTAGCCTGGTTCTTGGCCACATTCTCCTGATATCCCAGATATTTAAGTAGAAGTGTGAAGTCTTTATGAATTTTTGAAATCTTGCAGAGGATTATTTATCTAGGATTTCCAGAATAATATATACTCTGAACTTAACTGACAGAATTTGAATTATATACATGTGTATATGTACGCACACACGCTCATAAACACACCCACCACCCACACAGTTACTGTGAACTTGTGAAGGATAGTTGGTGTCACTAACTTACAAGAACGCCACTGAACACTCCCTCGTGCTGAACAATATATTTTCAATGAAGAATATTTCACTTCAGGAGATGTATTATGAAGATTTTTGGATATGCATCCATTGCTTATTGGTCTTTGGTTCGGTTATTTGAAGAATATGCAGTGTACTTATTGAAAGGAGTAAACTCTACATGAGCCAAGAAGAAAAATTTCCATGCATTGTTCGAACAGTACTTTTATTAAATTCTCCTCTTCAGTATAAAGTTTCTAATCTAGTTCTGCAATGGTTTCGTGTAATGCAGTTTGCAGGAATTTTCAAGCACTCTTGCTTCTACGGTGAGCATGTTGGAAGCTTTATTGGCACTGGATAATGCAGAACTAAATGCTGCTCTCGAATCTTACCAACATATGGATTCGTCTAGAAAAGGCCCTTATCGTGCGATTCAACTTGTTTGCATACTCATCTTCGCCTTCCATGGCCTGGCTGAAAGCTCGGAAAGAAAGGAGCGTACTGAAAGAGACGATAATCAGCTGTCTGCTCAGACACCATTGGCACTAGCTGTTATGTTCGTTTGCATGGGTCGCCTTTCCGATAGATGTCTGAAGGGTAATTGTCTGAAAATTTGCCCACTTTTACCAGCTGTGCTAATGTTTGTCGAGTGGTTAGTCGGCACTATCGATAGAGTAGAAGCATATGTTGCGGATGAAAGGGTTATGAATGCTATATCATACTTTTTCAGTTCTTTGGTTGATCTCTTGAATCGACTTGATGAAAATGAGAGAGCAATTGTTCCAGATTATACTGCTCTTTGGGAAGATCATGAGTTGAGGGGTTTTTATCCGATAACTCGAGCACAGGCTTTGCTCGACTTCACGACTCGATTGGAATGCATGGAAAATTTTGAGAATAAGAATCTATTGCGTTCTCGGCGCATGTTTCATTCGGTAAGAAAAATGATAGACAGTCTTAATGGTTCTCAAAACTGGATCTTTTATGATAAAGAGGAATGCAAATTTTACAAGGGAAAGATGACGAAAAAATTCCACCAAGGAGGAGTGGTTTTAGCAGAATCCGATTCCCGTCCTGAAATTACAGAGCATTACGAGCAGATGGGTAGATCCACAAAAGAAGAGGAACCTTTGTCAGGCAACAGTCGACATCATCCCGAGTCAAACACGCAGACTGCGACTACAGAAGAGGAAGAAGTCATTCTCTTCAAGCCGATTACAAGACATAACTCGGCTCCACTATTTATTTCCAATGCCACCAATGATCGAGTTTCTCTTGGAGGCAAAGAGATTCAAACAACAATTCCTGATGATTTCTTGCGTCGTGCCACTTCACTTTGTATTGGTCAGAATCCAGTAGAGGATGATTCATTCAGTTTCTGCTCCATTACATCTGATTCAGAACCCAGCAGTCCATTCAAACAGCAAGAGCCTCAACTGAAGGACTCAACTATTCACCCACCCGGACCTCCCTCCCTCAGTGCTTGGTTCCTTAGTAGAGAGAGTTCGAATACTGAAGAGAAAGGGCTGAAGGACTTCACTAAACACAAATTAAGCCCCATCGAGGAAATAGCTTCTACATCATTTTCTAACATCTCGATTAACAAAACGAAGGATTCCGAGAATGGCCTTGGGCAGATTTCAGCAAGTACTCCGAGTTCTCCTCCTTATGTTGCCCCATTGCCTTCAGCCCCAGTATTGCCTGTTGATGCTCTTTGGTTTAAGGGGAACGAGTCAGATGGCATTCTAGGCACAGCACCAAACCTTGGATTCCCCAGTCACTCAGCAATTGGTCTACAGATTGGTTTTCATCCCGGAGTTCTTGGTCTTGTCGAAGGATACCCCCCACTCAGAATGAGTTCTTCCGAATGGCTATATCACTATCGAAACAGTCAGAACCAGGAGAGTGCCAAGAGTCACATATCACCGGTTCGTTTCAATGCCCCTGCCTACGGAAGTTCTCACACGAACAACGTTTCCACTTTCGATCTCTATGACCAGTGGGGAAACCGTTTTGTTTCGAATCCAACCGTCTATTCAGACGACCCTCGATCATATCTAAATTCTTCCCTTGTTTATGGAGCAGAAGGACAAAGAAGGGACACAATTTTTCTTGGTTACCAAAGATCATTTCCTTATGTATGTGGTGTTGGAATGGAACAGCCACCACTTTTGCAGTATCTTAAAGAAAGAGAATGGCAACTACAGCCAGATTCCCAGCTAAAAGATCCAACTTTTCTGGGAAACTGAATGTGTCATATCATATGTAAATAACACTTGTAAATAATTTGTTAATAACAATTAGAAAGTGTTGAATTCTAGTTATTCTTTTTATTAATGAAGGATCACTTTATTTAAAAGTTTATAAATTGTTATAAATGAGAGGAATTATTTATCACAACCGACCGTAGGGAGTTTCTCTTCTATTGGTCCAAAAAACACATATACGTCTCTCTTCACACTTACAATTTTTTTTTTTTTTTCCTTTCAATTTTCTCAATTTTCGTCTTCCTAATTCCCTTTCTCTTCACCATTTTTCTCCAAATCTTTCATTCGCAACTTCAATCTTGTTGCTCCTATCAATCTCCATTTATTTTTCTACAATCGAATTTCACCGATAAGTTCAACATGTGCTCTCACAAATAACCTAGTCAGAGAGTCATTCCCCCACCCCCACCACCACCAAAAGGCCTAAGAAGATAATACAACTCGTATAAATGTTAGCATATTTTTCAGAAACTATGGGCCTGCTTGGGAGTTTCTTTTTCACCGATTTTGAATGGCACCGTTTATGAAATGTTGAAAAAATAGGGATTTGTTAGTTCTTGGAGCACCGATTTTGGGCGTTTTTTAAACCGTTCATAATTGGTGTAATGTAATTTGAAGCGTATCTCTTAACCCCCAAATCAATGGCTTTTGGCCGTTCTTCAAAATGATCACTTTATTTAAAAGTTCATAAATTCTTATAAATGAGAAGAATTATTTAAAAAATCCTTATAAACAGAATTAAATATAATGAAGACGGAAAAATACAAAATCATATAATATACCTACAAAAATTTCGAAAAGAAGAAAAGATTAATCAATTCAAATTCATAAAATAAATTGTTCAGGCATTCTCTAAGAATTTAATCCAAGCAGCCCATTTGATAATCTTGAATCCAGGATCAAAATGGCACTTCACATTCGACGTGGATGTTAAGGTTGCCGATTTTCTCCCATCACAAACTACTTTAAACTTTGGTATCGAGTCTTAATTTGAGCTGCAAGTTCTTGTTCTTTGAATTGGATTTTAATGTAGAAATGTTGGGGTTGGAGAGTGATTCGGGTCTTTAAACTAAGTTTTTATACCATTATTTTATGGATTTTCAACTTCATTTATTGTATTTTTCTTTTTATTTCAGTTTCGGATATGTTTAATAGCAAGTAGAGAAGAATTGATGAAAAGAACAATAAATTGGAAAATATTTCGAAAGTGTAAGGATCTAATTGTACTCAATTGAAGTTTGAAGGACCAAATTAGAGGTTAAGAAAAGTTTTGAAGACTAAATATGACAAAATCCAAAATTGAAGGAAAAAAGACAAAATTTAAGAGTTTAAGTTGGACGATCGCCCAACACTGGGCGATCTCTCTAGAAAGCACTAGGCAATCGCCCAGTGTAAATGTTGGCCACGGGAATTTTTGTTTCTTTCTTGTCTTCAACTTCAATTAGGAAATCTTTTTTGACGTGATTTTAATTATTTTTTTGGAATCTTTTGGAACACAATTATAGAACTATAAATATGAGATATTAACTCATGAATTTAAGTCGATTTTTGAGAGAGAAACAAGAGACAAATCTAGAAACGAATATCAAGATTTATCATTTCAAAAATTAAACGATGATCAAGTTCAAAATTTTATCTTTTTAATTTTTTTTTATATCTGGGTGATGGCTTCTATGTTTTATTTTTATTTTTATTTTATTCTTCTTAGTATATTAGGCTAAATTTTTTTATTTCTAGGATCATGATGAAACTTGCATTATAATCTTTTAATTCTTTGAACCTAGTTTTTGATATTTAAACATGTTTTTAAGGGTAATTATATTCACACAACACTTTTATTTTTGCACTATATTTAAATTATATTTAACATCCTTAATCTTTTAATATTATAGTACTCATGTCCCCAACATTTTTTTATCACATTTTTATCTTCAATTTTTCATTAATTAACATACCTTGTATTTGATAACGATTTCCATAAAAAAATATTTGTTGAGAATTCGTAAAAAGACTTATTTGTCTGTCATATTTTAAAAAAATAATATATACAAAAGTACGATAAAATATTTTTCCTCATTTCAAAACACTTAAATAAAATATCTCGACATAAACCATCATTAATAATAAAATGTGCTAATTAATGAAAGTTGAAGATAAGAATTCGATGACAAAAAATTAAGAAAATAATTGCAATAATGAACAAAAGTTGAGAATCTTAAGTACAATTAAAATGTGGTACACTTATAACAAATTGTAGTGTGAATATAACCATCATGTTTTTAATTTTGAATAATTGATATTGATTTCTCTTCATCTACAATTATGTGCACAATGATTGTATGATTCTTGTAGCTTATTTTACCATCGAA
Source organism: Forsythia viridissima (assembly GCA_030279155.1). Classification (NCBI taxonomy): domain Eukaryota; kingdom Viridiplantae; phylum Streptophyta; class Magnoliopsida; order Lamiales; family Oleaceae; genus Forsythia; species Forsythia viridissima. The sequence goes on along the minus strand of CM059044.1, from coordinate 2,359,487 downwards.
AGATTGAAAATAGGTTAAATATAGTATCAATTGTCGTAGAGTCCGATAGAAGATAGAGATATATTGTTATACTTTAAGTGATCTCTAAATATTCACAAATTATAATGCATTCGTGTATGTTCGCATCCGTCATTAAAATATAGTCGGGTCACATATATGAATATGTTTAATTCTACTCGAGAGAGATTGTTCATGGTATAAGTGGATTCGGGATCCTTGTACGCTTTTCTTTTTCAAAGTTAAAATAATTCTTATCTAATTTAATCTTTTGCTTATTTGAATTATAATTATTTAATTGTTTTTAGTTCAGATTTTAATTAGTTTTTAGTCACCAAGTTTTCAAATTTAACAGGTTCAGTTAAAGTTACTATAATTGAATTAAACTATCTAAATCACTGGATACGATACTTGGACTCATAATCTATTATATTACTTGTGCGATCTGTACACTTGCGGAATATTAAACACAAATAAATCATTGACGGAGAGCTTTTCAACAAATGTAGTTTTGATATTGATTTGAAAAAATAAAAGATAAGGCAAAATAAAGGATTAAAACATGACCAAACTAGGAACGAAGCAGAAGCTAGAAAAACCAAATGAAGGCCAGCAAACTTGGTGGGCAGCCGGACGTGGCCGAGCATGTTCGCGCCCGGTGAACAAGTATTTCATGCCTATTCAGTTCTCTTCTAGTTTTAATTCTATGTTCTGATATTTTTCAATTATTTTCAGTTGTGATTTGAGTGTAAAGATATTATTGAATGATTGCATTCTTTGGGAAAGATTGTAAACAACTAGATAAAATATTTAATATGATTCATTATCAATATATGAATATAAAAAATTTAGAATCTCTCTATTTCGGTATTCTTTTCTTAAATTTTTCTTTTTAACTTGCTTTGTATTACGATATACCGTAGAATCAGAGTACAAAGACTCTCATATAAGTCCAATTAATCTTGCTTCGGGTTTTGTTGTCGTTGGTGCATAAACACCAATAAATATTAAGATTGATTTCATTGTATTTGGAGGCTTATTTGGATCTTGTGTGCATCTTTTTGGTAAGGAACAAATAAAGTCTTGAAGAAATGCAATCACGCATTTTGGAATCTATTGCGAAGTTCGGTCTCTAGTCATTACAAAGAGTATTCAAACCAACAATATTAAGATTTCATTTGTGTATTGCAATGGCTTTTCCTACGGGAACAAGATGATTATATCTGCAAGGGCCATATCTGCGATGCAATGTCTAATGATATTTTCAATCAATATAAAGGTAATTTTGGGATGTACTGAAGGCTATATACATGTCAAAAGATGCTACTAAGTAAGAAACTTTTAGCCTCGAAATTTCATCAATATAGAATGGTAGACTATAGAAACGTTATGGAACAATCTCATGGGATGGTGCATATTTATAATCAATTTCAACAACATAACATGAATATGGACGAATCATTTAGAGACGAGTCCGTGATCGGACTGGGCCCCCATTTGTTTATATGAGTCGAGTCGAGCCGAGCCGAACCCCTTTTTAGGTCACGAGTCGAACTTGTGTGGACACGAGCCGAGCGAACCCATTGCCACTCATACTAGGAGCTTTGGCTACAAGCATTTTTCATCATTGGAATCTTTTGTGAAGTGGAGTGGATGATTCTCGATATTGTTAATGAATAAAGGAAAGTTAGAATTTTTGTCCAATTTTTTATATCAAATATGAAGTTTTGAGTTTTGATGACAATTAGAGCATTTAAGATGCAAGTGTGTTTCCGATTATTTCCAAATATTCATGAACTCATAAAAAGTTGTGCATCATGTTGTTACTGACAATTATATACTGTGCTAAAGTTTAAATTCAAGTATGACAAAAATATGAAGTTTTTTATATAAGTCTTTTGCTGCTCAACTAAAATTCGTCAATTGTCTTTTATTTGTTTGTATCACTATTAAAATTATAAATAGAATGGTTTCACTATCAACTTTGTTGAGTTTTCCTAATTCTTCTTGATAAAAGAAAATAATCTATACTAATGAATCCCAACTCGTTGCTCCAAATTTAAAGGGTATAAATGAACTATATCCAAAAAGTTTGTCCAATAAACATCAAAATCAAGAAATTTGCAACTGGAATCCAATTTACACTAGACGGGCCCAAACTTTAAAAGACATTACTGTATTGACCCAAAAGGCCAAACTCTCTCTCTCTCTCTCTCTCTCACACACACACACACACACAAACTCCCAAATCTGCAAATCAGAGAACCCTAATTTTCCTAAAATGGAGTCTAAACTATCAAGTACAGAAGATTTCTCCTCGGCAAAAGCAGTCTTGCTTGGAGCCTTAGCTCCTGGCGTCAACGTCTGTGCTAAATTTCCCACCTTTAATCATCACTCCGAAGTTTCCATGTTCCAATTATTTGAACCAATTTTTTTCGCAGATTTTGATCCTTTTTCTGCTTTGATCTCAGGGTCCCACTTGGAATACTCTAAAGATTTCATTCTTGATGCTGGGTCTATGCCTGGCTGCTATGCTGGGTCTAGCTTTCTCTTCCAGTGACTTTGCTTTAATTTTTCATGTTACATTTCTAGTGCTGATAACGGGCACCCTTTTCTTGCTTCTTACTAGGTAATTTTTTCCTTATTTGGTTAGAAAAGAGCATGTTTGGCTAAGAATAAAACAAGTAAAAGTATTTTTGTGGAAGTAATTTGGACTAGAAATCCCTTGAAAAAGTAACTTCTAGAAAAACTGAACGTGTTAAGCAAAAAAAAAGTTACTTGAAAGTAAGTCATATTGAAGATAAGAGTTGTTCTTTTCTTTTTTTCGTATTGCCTTTTTTATGTACATATGTACCAGCACTTGTTGAATGTGTTTTGTGCGAGCATATTGGAGATAAATCTTTTTAACTTCGATCAGTGCAATTGCTAAATGTACACATAATTTAGGCTCGGTTATTAAACCTTATTGTAATGTTTTATATGCTGAAGTAGACAACACTGTTCAGACAAAGCGACATGATTTTAATTTATTTTTCTTTTTTAATCATGTCAAGGAGTATAATGCACGTCTTATCTTATGGAGATCAATGGTTTGGTATAGGGTTCCTAGTAATCTTATAAAAGTTGTGCCTTGAGGGAAGAATTTTTTTCTTAGATCAAATTACTGTAACAGATTGTACTGCAATCTATTCTTCATGTTCAATATATGTCGTTTTTGTGCTGGAACTTGGGATGCGTCCCTTAGATTTTGTATGAATTTTAGAAACATCCTGGGAGATGTCCACTGACAGAACTAGTTAAGAATCCTCTGTGTTAAAATGTTACAGTGTTCTTGTGCTATTACGATATCCTATGACGAATACTAGCTAAAATTCCTCTATTTTCTTGCAATATAAAGTTTATTCGGTTCTCCTGCCCTTCCAAATTATGCACGTAATAGTTTCTATATGACATCCAGTGGTGCCATCAATGTGCAGTTCTTCGGAAATATGTGTTGTAAACTTCACATATAGCTTAATTTATAAGATTTTCTTTATATTATCATAGGTTCCTCTTGTGGCTGGTTGGTTTGTGACTAATCACCTGGCAAGTGGCTTTCACACTCACCCTGTGATTTTTTGGGATCGTATAAAATAGATATAAGTAGATTTTTTTCCTACTCAAGGATCCATGCGTTTACGTAGGTCCTTAGAAATGGAATAATATATTATCCTCTATCCCCATTTTGGTTGCTGAATATTAAACTATTTAACATGTAGGAGGAATAGGAAAAGAATTATTCACACTTTGTATCAGAACCTTTCTAGCAAAAGATGTTGAAAGTTGCTGTTTTGGTAGAGGGATGAAATTTTCCTTTTGTTCATATGTATTCATACAATTTCAGCAGAAACTTCAACTTTCCATTATTGCCTGCATTTGTGGATGGATCCTAGTCAAGATAATAAATACTGCCGACTGCTAATGATTTTCTTGGTTCCCTAGGATAAGCTTGCTTACATTTTGCAAAAGCTAGTTATATGTTCTGCTAAATATGAGTTTCTGAAAATGTGGCTTGAGGGGCAATATGGACTTTGTGGTACCTTAAACTATTGACTTAATCCATGTGGCGGCATGTAAATCCTTTTGATCCATGGACAAAGTTCTTCTTATAAACCTATAAATTATTGATAGTTTAGGTGCATTTGTTTACCTTCAATTTGATGTCTAGAGTTTTGAATGCATCTATTAATGATGCAATCGTGATCGATAGGATTCTAAATCATTCTGGTCTATTCTTTTGTAGATTTCTTGCAGAGACCGGGCTCGTCTCAGTCCAACATCAAATGCAGGAGATCGGCTTAGCGCCCGGAAATGGAGGGGATAAAAGCAAGAAGAGCAATTGAAGCATAATAGTCAATACATTATACAGTTTCAGAAAGACAAGACATGAAAGTAACAATCTCAAGTTAAAAGAAGAAGCAAATATAAAGTGTCTCTAGGATTTTTGAAGATCTGCCACCATTTCTTCGTTAACTTTTGCTTCAATCTACCTTTGGTTCCTTTTCCTTCTTTGATTTGTTCTTCTTGGCCTTGATGAAGCAGAAACACGAGCAGCAGGGTAACTGCAACAAGAACTTCATTTCTTCTCCTTCCAATATTACACCTGTTTTGACACAAAAACACAATTATAGAGGACAAAAGCCTTGGTGTTTTCTCCATTTTTATTATTTTATTTTGATTCTTTTCCTAACCCTTCCAGATAAAGATGCTTATCTTATAATGTTCGCACTCTAACTGATAAGAAGATGCTTAATTCTCCAGCTCAAGATTAATGCCTCTTTTTTATCTAATGTTCTCTTATTCCCTAAGGAGTAAGGATTGTATGTCAACAGTATTAAAGAAAAAATTATAGTTAAAATTTATCCATTGTCACGAAGTCCGCATAGTGATCCTGGAGTCCAGTGTTAGTACAATGGCTCAATCCTTGATTCCAGTAGGTGCTTGCTATGTATCTTTTTGTAGAGCACAATCGCTCTAACCTGACTAGGACTAATTAGGCAATTCAGCAATGTCGCACACTAAACATGCACTCAAAGTCTTGCCATTTGCTTCTTTATTGCACCTCTGCTTTTCCTCATCTTCATTCGTAAAGTTCATAGATTGTCGAGTCTAAGATTAATTTGCTAAGAAATTCCATACTACCGTCCAATTTTTGGCATCTTTTTCTATGGTTTAACAGCCTCAGTTTCAGACAGAATGCATTTGCAGGTATCATTCAGGCCTGCTATTGCACACAATTGAAGAATAAACCACATTTCTGGCACATTAAACATATTTGGTCCTATAATAGGAGAAATATGAACAAATAAGTAAATATTATACGCATACTGACATACAAACGCTCGTTTTTCTTCGCTTTGTTAAAAAAGCTTAAAAGGACGTAATTTCTACAAAAAATGACAATGGATATGGAATTTGCAAGTCTTTCACTTCCAAAGTTCTTCCATTGGGATGCCACGATCTTCAGCCACTTCGCTGAATTGCCTCATTTTCTGCACAGCTACAACCGTGGCTCGTGCATTGTTGAGAGCATTGTTACTACCGAGCTGTTTTCCCAATGCATTTTCAACCCCAGCCAGTTCTAAAACAATCCTCACGGCACCTCCAGCAATAACTCCAGTACCAGGTGAAGCAGGTCGAAGCATAACCTTAGCTGCCCCATAGTCTGCCTCAGATCTGCCATTTCAATTTATCAATAATATCAGAAGTTAAACAAAAAGTGAGCTTCGTCACACAGCTAACTAGTAATGTCAGTCTGAACATGTTGATATTCCAATTGAATCAAACAACCTATTCGACCCTCTCTTCTAGATGATGGTCACACACTAAATCTAAACCTTAAGACTTCAACCAATTCATATTACCTGGTATCTCATTGAGTACCAACTCTGATATAAGAGATTGGTTTTGAATTCCTCCATAGGGCCAAAAAAATGCTATTCTCTTTCTTCCGAATAGATGTTAAATATCACATTCATTTAATGTTAATCACTTGGACACTAAAGTAACATAACCTGGTGTGATTGCAAATACATCAATTTCACATAACCTCTCACAAAAGACACCTTTGGATTGAACAGGATGGCCAAAAGATTTATGTAATTGAGCCAAATTTATTGCGGTTAGACTTAGTTTCTTCTTCTTCTTGTTTAACAATACCAATTCCCTACTCAAACATCAGTATCAAGAACCACAAATGGATGTAAGCTTGAAATCAAAAGGCTTACTATCACCAATGTTTCCCAAGCCAAACTTCCAATGAATGTCTTAATCTAATCATCAACAATTGCTCTAAAATTTCCCAAATTCTTATCAGACTATAATTTCAGTCCCTAGCCCCAAACTGAATTCTTTGTCGTCCCCAACTATACGAATCCTTGACTTTGAGAGAAACTTATGTTGAATACAGGTACCAATAGGAAAGGATTCACTTTTACCAATTTTTATAAATGGAGGACGGTAAGACTTAAAAGCCAGGAGCTTTGCCTCTTGTAATGAATCGAACCACATTGTCTAAAAGCTTAAGCTAAAAGGCACACAGGAAAAGGGAAAGAAATACCTGTGAGGGAAAGTCTTGTACTTGGTCATGGGAACTGTGATGATATTCCTTCTGGCATTAACAGCAGATTTTTGAACAGCACCAATGACCTCCTTAGCTTTCCCCACTCCAACCCCCACCTGCCCCTGCTTGTCACCCACCACTACAACAGCCCGGAAATGCAATTGCTTCCCTCCCTTGACCACTTTCGTCACCCTCCTAACCTGCACCACTCTCTCCTCAAATCCATCTCTCACCTTCTCTTTCTTCGATTTAGACCCAAACCCCGTTGTTTTCTTCACCTTAGAGTCCATCGAATACACGTCATTGCCAAGAAACGTCTCTCCGCTGTACGCAGCACCGTATAATTCCTCGTAGGCCTTGGCAATCTCGTCCTCTGACTCGAATGGGCCTTCATCGAAGGAGGGTGGTGGGACAAAGTCTTCGGGGCGTTCCGGGGGGCTGAATGTGGAGATTTCTTCTGAGTCAGTATTGTCGAAGAATATGGTGTTGATGTCGGAAGGGTTGACTTTGGTGGGAGTGAGTTTGTGGCGGAGGGAGAGGGGTTTTTGTGGGTGTTTTGGGATGGGAAAGGAGGGATGGAGAGAAGACAGAAAAGATGGGTGGTGGTGGTGGTTGAAGGAGAGGGAGGAGAAGGTGGCGGAGAGAGAGGTGGTGGACGCAGCCATAGTGGTGGTGCGGTGGTGGTTGTAGGTAAGGAAAAAGTGTTCTCTCAGTCGACTGCAACTAGATAAGACATTTTCCTTTGAGAGAAAATTGCACATTCGGTACTCAGTCTTTAGCGTGTCTTACTAATGGCTCTAACCTTTAAATTCAAACTTTTAAATCCTTAGCTTTTAACGTCTCGATAAATTTAATCTTTTTTACGAATTACATCACAATTCACACATTACCTTTAATTAAATAATGAATTAATCAAAAAGAAAACAAATGGAAAAGAAAATGACCAACTCCTCATCTTCTTCATCCATTCCACGGCACGACTTTGGTATCCTTTGTCAATATCCATATGAAATTTGCGACTAACAAAGACTAATCTATCGATAGCTAAAAAAAAAAAAAGGGCCACGGGAAGGGGCAGAGCAGATATCTGTAGAGGCCCGTTTCTATTGTAATATAGGCTCAAATTCACTTGTTTAAGAGTTACAATAGCCCAAAACAATATGAAGAGAACAATTATTGGGCTCAATTTCGGCCCATATTAGATTTGAGCAAAGCCTGCGATAGCTACATGGAAGCCCATTTTAGCCTTACCGTTCAGTGTAAAGAATAAAGGGTAAATTCAGGGTCGATCACTGTTTTGACATTTATGAGCTCTAAAGTCATATGCTTAAAACTTAATTAAATTAAAGTCATATTTTAGAGCTAAAAGACCAACATACCCTTAATTGTAAAAAACGCTAATTGTAATATTATTTTGTTGTGATACTGTTTTTTTGTGATACTATTAAACTTATGATTTTGTACTATTAATGGAACATTTTAAGAACAATATTATTCTCTTGTTTATTCTCTACTGATTAATTCGTCTACTATTAAATACCTTATATATTTATATTTATCTATCTAATGGGAATCTATGTCCTAATTGAATCTCAAACATGTTCATAGCCTCGACAGATCTCTCTATCAAGTTGAAATTTGAACAATATCTAATTCATGGCTTATCTTGAGATTCATGAATCAACTTAAAACCTTGGAGTTTTTGATATGACCATATTTTCTGCATAAAATACATTCAAACACCAGTTTTGTGGTGACTATTCAGAAATTTTTGGTGTTATGAGTAGTCAAGTATAAGTTTATGATTCTTGTAGTGAACTTTGTTTAGTTAAGAACTGAAAATGTTCATGAAAAATAATCAAGTTCAAAGGATGTTCAACAAGAGAAAGATGAAGGGTGGCTTCAATAAAGATACATTTATCCGTGATACTGTTTTAGAGGATATGTGATACTGTTTGACAAAAAAAATTAAAAATTACCATTTTAAGCTAAAGAGAGCTAAAGAGACGACTTCAAACGGGTAAAATCTATCATACGAAGTGGGGAAGCTACTAGTCTTGACCACCTTGTCGAGACTATTCCGAAAAAATATTATAATAAAAATTCTGAGCACATATGCGAATTCTATGTTCATTTCTATTGTGATACTGTATCAAACAATACACATGACTATGATACCATGCTTTTATCTTTGATACTGTTTAATTAGTCATGTGTGTTGTTTGATACTGTATTATGCAAAACAGTATGAATGATTAAAACATGGATTAAAACAGTATCAAATTATATTAATGCACATTACCTAAACAAAACATTATCATAGACAAAACTAAGACATTCAAACAGTATCACAGGTTTAAATCTTGTCATAATTAAACAATATCAAAGATAAAAGCACGGTATCATAAATAAAACTCATTCCACATAAATTCAAACAATATCATGGATTAAAACAGTATCAAACAATATATGTGATACTGTTTTCTATAATACAGTATCAAACAACACACATGACTAACAATGTTTTCTGTGATATTGTTTTTCTATAATACAATATCAAACATCATGCTCTCTTTTAACAATGAGATCTTCTTGCCACTTTCTTAGCACAGAGTCATAACTTTGGAGGACATCATGCTCTTTTTTAATTCTCTATTTGCAACAGAGATCATTCACTAGCAAATGTCCAAGATGGTTATGTAATTGAATAATTTTCTTTCTTTGTTGTGCTTTTTTTTACTAGCAAATATCCAGGATGCTAATTATTCTCCAACATATATCCAGGACAGTAATGCATCTGAATCAAGCACGATATTGTTGTTCTCATAGCAGACGCAAAATGAAGTTTCTGAAAATTAGTTGCCTCAGAATTTGACTTTTCTTCCAACATCTTGATTGCAGCATTTAAATTCAATAGTTTCCAAGAACAATTAAGAAACATCTCAACCCAATCATTTCTATGGAGGAGGTTTGTGGTGTTGGAAGATTGTGCCAATGGAAAATATGGTTAAAAATGGTGATTTTGGAATTAATTTAAAATAGTGATGTAAAGTATGACTTAATCACAAATTAAAAAAAAGTTTTGACCTAATTTGAAACAAGTCATGTGGAGATGACTTATTGGCAATTTTCCCAAGAATAAATCATACCAAAAATAATACCAAAAGATAAAAAAAATAAAAAAATTGCAGTATTTATTAATACGTAAAAAATGTTTTTATACTTATCGAGAAAGGAGGTTTGGTCGTGCTTAAAAATGTTCTTTTTATAGCTATTTATTTTGGTTCTACATCTCTTGCTAATACATAGCAGTTTTAAAAAATTGTTTTAAGTATGATCAAATATGTTGATAGTTTCTTTCTTCTAATCTCTTTCACGCACGCACGTGCAGGTGACCGAGAGTATTGGAGAAAGAGCAAAGAATGCCCGAGGATCTGCCCACGAAATTATCGTAGACATGGTGGTGATGAAGATCATATGAAGAAGTTCATAAAGAGCTCGGAGGGAAGCCCGTGGCGTCATTGATGTTTTGTATTTGATCTTCACTTGTATACTTTCGAACAACTATTATATTTTGTATTGAATTGTTATTCTAGTTTCACTAATATTTTGAAAATAAGATGGTTGATTCTATCTGAAAAATCAAAAACAGTTTAATTATAAGTAAAAGATCGAAAAAAATGAACTCTTTATAGCAAATAAAGAATTTCTAACATGTTTAAGAGATTTAGAGTATATTTGACAGTGTTTAAGTTAGTTAAATATTATTTTCATTCACACATTTCATAAGACTCACAACTTTTATTTATTTTTAATCAACACATTCTATAGAACCTGCTATTTATAATTTAAAAAAAATATATTAAATATATTCTTAGTATTACGTACTAAACACGTGAATTAAGGTTGGATGGAGTCTGGAGGAGCGAAAGGTGACCCAAAAAAAAATGTTAGTCTTTATGGGAATGACCTAAATACATATATTTGTTGAGATTTGGGAAAGTACTAAACAGACACAGACAAACAAAAATGGTCCACACGGCAATAACCATGGGGCAGTTGTAACCTCCAACACTTCTAACGGATATCAGCGTCACCTTAATTTCTTTAACAACTACCCAAAACTATTGTCATTCTTATCAGCATTTTATGGAATTCAGTACGAGGATTTTAGTTTATTTATGTTATATTAATATAAATATATACAAAATCATAATAAACTCAAATTAATTTATCATATAGACATATCTAGATCTTCGAGTCAACGTAGAATAATTGTTATGTGATGTATTGTAAATATTACAAACAATTCTAATAATCCATTTTATATTTATTAATAATAAGACTTAATACGTGCTAGTCTATATGTTTAGAATTTGCTTTTGATTTTTGCCATGTGCGACTAGAAGACTATAGTTGAATGTGCAACTCTCCGGCAAAATTGATTTTCGAGTGAAACTATTTTCATCACTTGTTACTATTAACAGTCATAAAATTCAAAATATCAATGAAGTTATTTCTTTACACTAATAATCACTCAAGTTTAATGTTTTTATAGAGAATGTCATTATGTTAATATCGTCAACTTTAGTAGTCTAGTGTCACTATTAAATGCTACATGATATACACATCGTTTACTTTTTTACCACGTCAGAACAAAACAAAGAACTGTATTTTATAAGTAAATATCGCATTTTTTCTTTTGCAAGAGCAATTTTTCTTGTTTATTGACAGACCATTTGATTTTTATTTTTTTAAAAGAGCAAATATTTTACGTTGTGAAAAAATGAACACTGTCTATATCACGTAGCATTTAACAGTGACACATAAATTATTAGGATTGACGGTGTTAATAAAAGATAATTTTGACTATTTTTGATCAAATAAAATAATTTATAATCTACATCAAACAAGCTCTAATAAGGTTCGAGTTCATATAAGAAATGCGCAAGGCCCTTTTAAGGCCCTGTTTGTGATTGATTTTGGAGCCCAACTTCTAATTCTTAAACAATCAGAAATTGATTTAGGCGTTTGACAAATTTTTTAAAAGTGATTATAAAATAATCTGAGTCACCTGACAGCTGATTTTGAAAAGCAGTAAAATGGTAGCTTTTCAGATTCTGCTTTTAACTTTTTCATTTATATATTATTAAAATACCTTTTTTACCCCTAATTAATTAAACTAATTCCTTTAATACATATTTGAGAAACCGAATTGATGCAAGTTGGATAATAAAAAATAATATAAATTTAATTAATTTTTGCACTATATGACTATAATTTTATTTTGTAATTTTTATAAAATTTGAAATTTATTAGGTTTTTATTATTTTTATTTTAAAAGAATAATAATGAATGGATTATCTTGTTAAAAAAATATTTGACTAGAAAAAAAATAAATTTTACTACTCGTGATAATAATAATAATAATAATAATACAAAATAACATTATTATAGTCAATGTTTTTTTTAGTAATTTAATATCGTTACAGTAATAAATCACTTTTATTTACCAAATGCTCAAATACTGCTTTTTAAATATACAACAATTTTAAAACAAGAGTTTACTAAACACTTATCTAATTTTTTTTACAGCTAATTCTTTATACAGCAGAACAAAAACTTATTCTCTTAAAAGCATAATAATACCAAAATATGCCTAAAGCTAGTTTAAAAGAAGATTTGATGTAAAAACTTACCTCAACAGATATTTATTCAACTCCTTATTGAATGCAAATCTAGTCAAACTCATTGTGTAATATTGGTTAATTTTTAATAAATTTGGTTCTTACACAAAATGGAGGCTATATCTGTCTTTTCAATTAAAAAGACAATGTGTTCGGAATTACCTAGGGTGGCTGTCCAACTACTGACCCCTCCAACTGAAATAGTGAAATATAACAATAATAGAGAATATAATACTTAAGAGACACACATCAAAGGGAAGGGACAAAGCTAGAGACTGACACAGCCATCACCCACCACAGAAACCCGCCGCCGCCGCAAGCCACCACCACCTGCTCCTCTTGCAGTCCCTTCTTCTGAATATGCCCCTTCCAGTATTATTTCTTTAACTTGTGTTCTTGATTATTTTCTGATTTTAAGGTTACTGATTTATCCATGCATGTTATTACATTTTTCATTTACAGGGACTTCTGATTATACTGATCAAGACTGGGGGGAAAAAAATTGTTTCTTTTCTCGGATTTATAGTTAAACTTTAAAACCCTCCATTTCTTCGACTGTGGATCGATCTAATATTTATAGTGCATAAAACATTTTCTTGCGGACGCGCATTTTGGCGTGTAAGAGGCGTGAAAACGTGTAGCAACAAATGAATCTGATTCAACCGTGTATGTTAAGGGTGAACTACTATAAATCCGTCTATTTAATTTGGTCGATTTGAAGGCCTAATTAAGTTGTGTAAATCTATAAAGATTTTGTAATTTTTGAGAGAGATTGCAAGAATGATATGGTCTTAAATTCATTTTGGCCTTCTTGGATTTTCTTGGTGGGTAGGTGGGTGAAGAACAAATCAAATTTCATGCACCATTGTTGCATGTTTGTTTTTGATTCACATAATCCCAACAGACAACTCTGGATTACATACGTATCCCCAAAGTTGAAATAATCTCTCAATTTCACTTATAAGCATTTATAGCTTCCATACCCAAAACCCGATTCATTTCTATCTCAATCCCAAGAAAAAACCTTATATATACGCACTCCATCAAGAAATTTACACCAGTTTACCGGCTAAACGTAGAAAAAAAATCGGTCGCCGAAGTCGTGATTTCTAGTGTAGTTCTATATGGAGCAAGGAAGAGGAGAAGACAATCTGAAAGATCAGCAGCAGGTGGCGGCACGTGGGTTGAAGCTACCGGAGAGTTATATGTCTCAACACCACCAGGTCAACCACCGTCGGCCACCGCCTCTGCAGAAGTGTCCCCGGTGTGACTCTGCTAACACCAAGTTTTGTTACTACAACAATTATAGTCTCTCTCAGCCGAGATACTTCTGCAAGGCTTGCAGGAGGTACTGGACTCACGGCGGGACTTTGAGGAATGTCCCCGTCGGCGGTGGTTGCCGGAAGAGTGGAGTAAAGCGGATTAAAGCCTCGTCGTCATCTTCGGACGGTGAGATTAGAAGAACTCAGCCCTTAACAGCACCAATTCCATCGCAAAATTCTGGGATTTCTCCCGTGAACATGATTTCTCCAACGAGTTCTATCTATTATGGTGGTGGGAATTTATCTTCTTTTGGTGCCAGGGCCAGCCACCCACAGGGAATCAATCAAGTGGCAGAAAATTTGGGTGGCGGCACCCAATTTGGCGGTGGACCTGGAGGCAGCGGTGTGCTAAATCTTCCATTTGTAAATGCACGACAGGCTCAACCCCAAGAATTCCAAACGCAGAATTATTTTCTCCCATTTCAGCAAAATCAGGTTCAACACAGGCCTTTGGGTTCTTGGCCTAAAACCTTCATCAACAACACCACCGCATCCTCAGACACAACCTCCAACATATGGAACAGTTCTACTTGTGGCACAACCGCAAACGGCAGCGAGGTAGGTCCTTCCAACTACCCCAATCAATGGCATGATAATCTGCCAAACTGTAATCCATATCAGTGAATCTTAGCACTACCGTGCAAACCATCTCAGAACTCTCTAAAAGTTCAAACAAAATTTCTAAGAATTTTCTTTGCTTTCATATACAGATTTCCTTAATCTTGATTTGTATTTCCATTTTCTTGTGCGCTTGATCGATATATATGTGTGTGTGTGTATTCATGTATTAATTATAACCTTTATATAGAGAAATTGAGTTGGATTAGGTTTGGTTTTGATCAAAAAGTTCATCAAAGTTTAATTTTTGACCTTTTTCTTTTTGTGCTTTAATGAAGCTTTTGACATTATAAATTAACTATAAGTTAGAATAAGAGTTTGCTTTTAATTAGCTTTATAATTAACTATGGTTTATAGTGTGTAAAAAGTCCATAAAAGTGGCCCATGAGAATAATGTGCATGGCTACGTGTGTGCTAAATGTGGCCTATAAACTGAGGTTACGTTGTGCATGAGACTCTAATTTAATTTGATGCGTCAATTAAGCTATATATTACTTTGAAAATGTTTTTTAGGGTGGGCATAATCTAGTTCGGCGAGGATTGAACTAAATCCAATACCATCAAATATTATATTCTATGCATGGAAGTTATGTGTGCAGTAAGGGACCCCACTAGAACGAGTCCAATCCAGTCAGCTTTTTATACTTTAAAATTATATAGTGTAAAGAATAGTGATATAGCACCCACAGTAGACACTAATTAAAATTATATAATGTAAAGAGTAGTGATATAACACCTACAGTGGGCACTAATTATGGCGCCCACTATCTACGTGTCATCGCCATATTGATCATTTTTTAAAAAGTAACTAATATAGTGATGCTACGTGAACAGTTGACACCACAATTAGTGCCCACTATAGTGCTATATCACTATTCATGTAAATTTTCTAATTTGACTTTTTTTTTTTTGTTGTCGGTCGCAAAAATATTTATTATTCTAAATATTAATTTATAAAGAATCGTTTCCTCCCTAACTCTCTCAGGGGAATTCTTAGCTCGATGTAAAAGTAGGGCCCTTACTCGGTCCGTTGGTAAGTACATAGACATTAACTTCCAAATGTGTGGTCAATTCTTGATGGTTAGTTGTATATTGATACACGTTTTTCATCCTAACTCAATATAAAAGAGTTCACTTTTTCTTTTTTTTCTTTCCTTTTTTTTTCCCCCTGCTTTCTTTAAGTTGGATGAAAGGGTTTTGATTTTAATGATGCGTTTTGTGCATAACAAGTGAGTTTCTTCGATTTCTTTCATTTTTTCCTTAATTAAATAAGGCCACATAATTGAGTTAGCTCGAGTGCTTTTACTTCTTGCTTTTTTATTTTTCTAATTTCACAATTTTATTAAAAAATAATAATTTGAAGTTTTAAGTATCTAAACATGTCAATCATGTGAATTAGTGCACGTTTAGTTAAGTTTTAAAAATTTCACTTATAAATATATTTATAAATAATCAAGTTTTTTTTAAAAAAAATTATATTTTTAGTGATTAAAGTGACGCGCTTATTTATGTTCATGTAGAGACCTACAACAGTCCAACCCAATCCAACCCAACCCAACCCAACCCAACACGACACGACACAATTTTCGCAAGACAAGGCCGGGCATGGATCTGGAGACAGAAATAATCAAATATTAAGTTTTAGCAAAATATGAAGCTCGAGAATATACCCACAAAGTCGGGCAATTAATCGCCAACAATTTAATTGTGGGAGTAAGCTATACGAAATCTGCTTAACACGATTAAAGAATTCTTGGCCAATGTAAAAATGAAAACAATCCAATACCTTAAAACTCATAGTGTTCGTCTATGAGCCATGTCTGCAGTGGACTACTAGTAGTCTTCTGTTTGTCTCATCGGATCATTGACACCTTTATATCAGATTAGTAGCTTCGTTCAGTACAGTTCAAATGGAATCATCAATTCGGACAGCCATCCAACACTACGAAAACAGCGATCGCAAGAAGCATTAGTGAAATTAGGTCTACGAAAAGGGAAACAAGATTAGTCTCGTGGGATCCCCAACATTTTCACAGCCATCTCCCATGTGACAATTGCAGCAGCATTAGCAGGAAATGCTCTAACTATTGTAGGACCAAGACCTGTATAGCATCCTTTAAGTCCGGACCTCCCGTAAATCTATCAAAAGAAAATGAATCGTCACTTAATATTTAGAAATGTTCATTCTAGAATGTGGGAAATGAAAGATAGAGGTAGCATACTGATTCTAAAATCCGAAAAGGATTTCTTATATGGTTTCTGTCAGGAGCAGTTTGAATTATGGTTTTCGCCACATCCAACGGCAGAACAGCTGTCCAACACTACATGCACAAAGTGTGGGAAATCAAAATAGGAAGGAAAAAGGGAAAATGGATTGTATCAATCTGGAAATATGAAATCGCCGTCTCCAAGATCCAAAATGATATCTCTAGAGAAACAAGAAAAAAATACTTACTGCTATGCCGCCAAGGCCACCACTAACGATCCCAATTCCCATGTCCACCAAACCAGTTAGATTAGATGAAGAATCTCTTAATTGTCGATGCATGTGATAGCGTACATGCTCGTACGTGCTAAAGAAGACTGCATTTCCAATAGATTCTCTTAACAAGGTTGTGAATCCTCCTCGAAATAAGCCTGTAAGCTGAAGAGGTATTCTGTCAGCTCGGAAGGACATTAATGCCTAATTTGCACTGAGCATGGATTTTCTCACCCTTTCATTTTTTACTGTTTCCAGGGCACAATCAAGAGGACCGGCGTATCTCCTGGAGCCTGGAAGCAAAGAGTCAGTGCCTTGAACTTGCATCCTACACTGGAGAATCTCACTATCACGTGCATGGTAAAATACACCAAGCGAGACAAATGAGATTTCTGATTCACTTACCTTCACCAACTCCGACGGGCATAGTATAAAGCTAATAATAGCTCCAGCAAATGCCCCAGAGGGAACTATTACACGAAGCTGTGGCTTTTCGCCCTGTGATCCTTCCTATATAGGAAGAAGATGATTCAAATAAGCACACAATACAACCTTGAACAAAGACAGCTTAATAGGCCTTCAAAGATGTAACAGTGAAACAAACCTGCAGAAACTGCTTTGTTTGAGAATAAATTCCAAAGGCAAGTGAGCTTTCAAAGGCCATTCCCAGGAAAGATGATGTTGCGCCGCGGTAAAGCCCTTTCACCTATCAAAGGAGCAATGAATCAGTACTTTGCAGAAAAATGAAATAAGCAGCAATGATCAGCCTTTTGCACTCGTTCCACAAACTACATGGAATACATTTACATGGAATACATTTTAAGGTTCACTCTTAAATTATGTAATAAGGAAACTGAAACTAATTTTTAGTTATTCCACAATATCATATGGTCAAAAAAGATTTTTATTGAACTCGCAGAATAGAATTCTAGAGATAGCTATGAAGATGCACGCATGCGCATGAATACAAATATAAACTTCACATGCACACAAACCAAAACTTCGGATATTGAAGACTACAAATGAAAGGAAACTCCCTCTACCCTTCCCTGATTGCAACAGCTTGAACAGAGAACATGATAACACGAACTAAAGTCTCACAAGAAGTTAAAGAGGCATACTCCTTCAGTCTTTAATATTCTTGCAGTACAGTGTAAACCATTCTTGTACCTCACTCCATTTGCTTCTGTATTGTGTTTTTGGAGCTTAACCTGATCAAGATGCATAGAAAGGGAAAAACTTGAGATACCACATAATATGGCTACTCTACAAATGTTTTTAAATAACAAAGGCATAAATGCATTTGAAATGAATTTCAGGTCATGACCAGATGCCCAAATGAAATTTATGCATTTGAAATGAATTTCAGATCATGACCGGATGCCCAAATGAAACTTGGGATTTAAAGGGCTTGCAATTACATAACAGGGGAATGGGATTATTTAGACCTTGAAATTTTTGTTGCACAATAGTCTATAATAAAACCCTGTCCTAGACCTACTCAGTATAATTAGACAATAGGTGTAAAGATAATATCAAATCCCTCAGATATTCCATTTAGGATTAACTACTTACTGGAAACCAAGACTCGATACCTATAGCCGTCTGCACGACTCAATGGCCAAATCAGCAGGTCAAGTATGCTAACGAAAAGATTAGAAACATGATGTACTGCTAAGATAAAGCACCTACCACTGTTTTCTTGTGTAATCGGAATATGCCAAAAAAACACAAAAAAGAGGTAGATGATGTTGTCTGTTATCAGTATTCAGAGTATGATCCCTTATTATGTGAAATCATACTACCGGCAATGGAGCACGGCCTGGAAAGCCCATGTGCAAGATGTGAGTCTTTTTAGGACAATTCGGATTTTGTACCAGCCACGCCTACTGAGCACAGACTCAAGACTCTTCTGACAATTCCTACATTTTGTTTAACCCATCAACTGATTGATACTGCTAAAATCAGTGCCATTGTACTTCCAGTTTACAAGTTACTATTTTTTTTCTTCTTTCACTCCACATGAAAACTCGGCCCTGATCTCCTGCCCCTAGTGGGCAGGAGTTTTTGGCCCACCTGCTGAGGTGTCAGCAGGTGGGCCGTCCATCATAAAGATTGCTTTATGATGGACGGCCCACCTGCTGACACCTCAGCAGGTGGGCCAAAAACTCCTGCCCATAGTGGGCAGGAGATCAGCCCCGCATGAAAACTTCCTGCCCTTTCTAAATTCCTACAAATGGATGCAAGAATGAATCACATAGCATGTTTATCTTTTCTTAATAGCCAAAAAAAAAGCTGCCTTTTTAACACTCTTGATGCTGCCGAACAAAATCCAAATGCCGGGTTTTTTTGGCTTTTAAGCTAGGCCAAAGATGTATACAAAATTAAAGTAAACCAGATTAGAACTCCAAATGTCCAATGATAAAAACAAACAAAATCATTCATCACTTCTACACATCCCTTGAAGACTTGCAAAAGGACATGAATATACACACACAATAAAGAAAAAACATAGTAAAAAAGGATAAAAGTAAGAAAGAGACCTTGACAGTGTCAAATGGGTGACCAACGATGACAATGGCAACACCCGCTAACATGCCCGCCACGTACTCTTTGTAACCCGAACTCAAACTCTCACCCATTTTATCCCTCTTTCTTATGATGCTTCTCTCTCTCTCTCTCTCTCTCTCTCTCTCTCTCTCTAGAATCTTAAAATCGTGTGATGGCATAAATAGGTATTAGTATTACAATCAGTGGCATCATCTTGTGTGTCTGTGTATATCTACACACAGAAAAGATGGTCGAGCGAATCAATTCAGTCGTAGAACTAAAAACGCAATAATCGGAGATACTACAATAGGATTCATGTTTAGACAAACAGCGGATTCAGGAATCTAGGATTCAAAAGATCAATTTCCTTCAAAACCCTAGACCACTCAAGTCAAATTATCAAAGAAACTCTTCAGAAAGAGAGAGAAAACGGGTACGGGTTTGTGGCATCGTTATCTCGGCCATTGCGGGTCGCGATCCATGGGTTAATCTTGGTTTCATCCTTCATTCTTTCTTTTTTTATTAAAATAAGCTTATCTCGTTACGAATTCTTTCTCGAAGGAAATCTCGGACTTAGTCTCGATCGATAAAGCTAATAGTTGTGACACCCCATATCAGTTGATATGGACTAAGGGTCAATTTTTAGTTTTGCTTACTTAGACCATCAATTGCCATAACAAATAGATTATTTAAAACTATAGTCGTTAAATTATAATACTATAGATTAGAAATTTTTATTTTCTTCAATCTAACAATCTTTCAAAAATTAGCGACTTTGTTAATATGGTATGTCACTAAGAAATGTTATTCTCAAAACAAATCTACCAAAACTTTTAGTAAAAGCTTTCCTACAACAACGAGCACGATAATAGTAGATAATAAAACAAAATTGAACGTAATCCAAAATGCAAGTTTAAAATTTTATTTAAGAAAATGCAATATTATAAAGTTACATCTAACATTTAGGCAATGCTGTATAGCTAGCTACAAATAGACGAGCATTTTAATGTACAAAATCCAGTTCCAGACTGAATAGATTATTACAACAGACCAATTTTGAAGCCTAGTATAAATTACAACAAAGGAAAATACAGTGGCAATCTTTAATTTGATCAAACACAGCTTTCTCAGACCATCACAGCTTACTAGGTATTAGTTTGTTAGAGAAGTTTTTATCCATGCCAAGCTCGGCTGTGTTTTTCAGTAACTCGTTCGTCTCAGCTATAAATTTGGAAAATCGAGAACCCTTGGTTTCTTTATTGTCTTTGACTGGAAACTGAGGTAGATTGGGCAAGAAGGGCCCGGGTTTTGGAGATAACGGTGGCATCAATGCCCATACAGAAGAAAGGTGTTCATTAGGCTTGTCGAGATCTTCTAAAAGTGAATAGTCCTGCATATCTGTATCATAGAAGTATGGAGTTATCACCGGAAAACTCGGTGGTTAAGCAAATATATAATAATGCTGGAGAAATAGAAAACCTATAGGAGAGATCATCCCTTTGTCCTATTTTTAACTTCTCTAAGTAGATTTAGATTCGAGTTGTTAATTGCACATATATCAAATTTACCACCAATAGTCTCTTTGATCTAGCAATTTAGTATTCGGGTTAAAATTGGATAACCTTTGGAGAACTTGAAGATTGGCTCCAGAGCTGCACATGGAATGCTAAAGTTCAAATGTGGTATAACTGTCCCTCCACCATGCCTCGCATTGCTGTGCCAAAATTTGAAAGTTAGAGATGAAGTAATCTGCAACCAGCAAACAAACACCACAGAGAGAGAGAGATATGCAAATGACACACGGTAAGGATAGCTACAAACTCTTAATCAGTCAACTCACTTGTTTACTTATAAGTATTCTAAACTTTTAAGCATAGCCCAACATGCTCTTAGAAATTTATTATATTCGAATTCCATACCTTGTGACAAGACCAATCATGTGACCATCAGAATTGACAACAGCCCCACCACTACTGCCCGGATGAACAGCAGCTGTTGTTTCAAACATAGCCGGAAAAAGTTCTTCTCTACTAGGCTGATTTGATTGATGCAGCAGAGGCCTCTTTGCTTCAATTACTTTAGATATTACACCAAGGCAAGCAGATGGAAGGAAGTCTGAAGAAAAATTTAGAACTTATCAAACTAGATAGAACTCATAGAAGTAATTAGATTGAGGTTAAAAATCTCGATTTATCGTTGAATGTTAGTAAAATAAAGTAATAATACAGCACCTTTTGATGGCATCAACAAATAACATTAATCTTCTTTAATTAACATCGTAAATTTTACCCTTATACATACAAGGGTAGACGGTTAAGGAAAGGCCTTTCAAATACCATCCTAAAATTCTTAAGAGAATTCAAATCTTCATAAAGTACAGCAAGGTTTTTTTTTTTTTTTTTTTTTTTGAAAAGATGAGAGAGAAAACAAGTCAACAAATAGGTAAGATTCCACCTCAATTGATGACCAGAATCCAAAGGGTAAAGGATACCAGAAAATATAAAGGAATAAAGCATGGTTAGATGAAGTGCTCACTGCATCGTGGTCCAAACAACCCATGTCCAATTACATATGCCTTTGATCCAGGCGATGGGCTAGTGAAATCCATGACAATGGGACAAAGTTGATCTGGAGCAGTCTCAAGCTTCAACAGGGCAATATCCAAAGGCCCTCTGGAAACATAAACAATGCTAGCATTGCTCCATGTCCAAGGATCCATAAAGTCTAACCGGACACATATGCTTCTATGGCTTATGTTGGCTAAGCCACGTCTAGATAACCCCTGCTCACCAGTTAGAGAAATATCCGATAGTCTCAATTTAGTTGGAAGCAAATTCTGACGCCTGTTTGGTATAGATTCATTGGTTGGAAAAGTAGCAACCTCAGACTTGATCACATTTATTTCACCATTTGCGGCAGCTTTACCAAATCTCCATGGCTCCAAGAGATGAGCATTAGTAAGAATGAGACCTTGTTTGTTGAGCAAAACGCCAGAAGCCCATGATCCATCATCAATGGTAACAAGACAAATAGAGGGCATTGCCTTGTCTATAGGATTAGGCAGAAGGGGACCTGAATGAAGATGCTCTTTCGCGTAACTTGAGGATCCATCTAATTGCCCTTTGGTTGATGTCTTCAAATTTTCATCATTACAATGGTTCCCTTTCCATTTAACATGGGGCTCCTCGTGCAGCAAGTCACTGCAAGCAGATGCAATGGCATCCCATGGAATCACCAGCTGTCATTCAAAGCCACCATTTTGTGAAACAAGTATATATAATAAAGCAAGCTTCTATTGGTGTTCTACTGTTGTTTTGGACAGTGTTAAGCATGCATGTTTGGTATTTGGTAGTGCTGAAATTATTTTTTAAATGCATATAAGTTGTGGGTACTATAGAATTTGTGGATAATAAGTAGGCAGTAAGTTGTGGGTCCTACGAAATGCGGGATATAATAAGTATGTTTGAAATTATAATTTAAGCTTGACCAAACATGCACTAATTAGTCCTTGATATGAACTAAATACACTCCTAGGATTTGATGTATGATACTAAGGAAAACTCTTGCACTTCGCAAGACATGAAAATGGTTTCTGATAGCATATGTATGTAAAGAGATGTATAGCAGAAAATCCACCAAGAAATCATGAGTTTTCAATGTTGAAAAATCAAGGTTCAGTCCAATAAAATTGGCTTCACTGAAAAACATCCTTTAAGGTTTCTCCGAAGTTGAAAAGACTAAGGCCAAAGATGAAAGGACAGATCTATACGTGCATAAAAGCTAAAAATGTCATACACAAGGCACAGAGATAAATTGAAATAGTGCTTCCAAAAATGAGAATAGACATAAATGACACTAATGCTTCACATTTTAGATTGATTTCCCACAAATAAGACATGATGTCAAGAAGGAGAGAGCAAAACCATTCCTATATACCTGAATTTCAGTACCACTGTTCTTTTGCCTCAGTGGTCTAGTCAGAAGACCAATAAGTTGAGCACATTCCCCGAAAACTGGGCTACCTTCCATTCCTATCCAATTCAGAGCCAGAATGAAAACAGACTTCACAAGATAAATGAAGCAAAGATAGATTTTCGGGACAGTCACTCGCACCAGGAAGACACCTAATATCAACCATCAATAAAGATCTTCTGGAGGAACTGGGCGGGTAGCTGTTGCAAATGGACCCCACTGATAAACTAATTCAGCAGTAAAAAGAGTGAAATGAGCACTCAAAACATAATTCAATAGATCAAAAAGATATCATATATAAAGTTCAATATAATTTATATTCAAAAGTGAAGCAACCATATATCAATTTCTCTCATTTGTTCCTTAAGAAAGGTCGGGTGGTGAATCATCTAATTTTTCATATTTCAAGTGAGGTCACCATTCACATATTCCAAGCAATTATATCGTGGCATCAGAATATGCAACCACAGTGACAAACTAACAAGTAACAAGAATTCAAACGTTTGAGGAATAAAGGAAAAGAAGCAATTATTACTTGTTAAAGAAATGTACAGGCGACAATGTGCCAAAAGGAGAACCCATAGCCAGAAGAAGATCTCCCCTCTTGGGTACAGATGTATTTAACTTCGGAAAATTCTGTCGAAAGAGAATTATACTTTCATCATTGTCACCTTCCAACTTAATTGTATAGACAAAACACCAGAAAAAAAATTCCAATGCCAATGTACCTTTTGCTGGTGTGGTTAAAATGATGTGATTCCGATGATAAAGGAAGAGAAAAAATCATAATACCTCAAAAAGTTTTGAGGGAACAGTGAGCAGGGCAATCCTCGTGGTTGACTGGCCCATAAGATTCGGATTGCTCAACTCTGCCCCAAGCATATGTCTATGGCTTTGGAAGGAAGATTGCTCAACCTGAAATGATCAGTTGATAGTTCCTGTTACATAATACAGAATCTATCACGTCAAATTTGAAATGTCTCTCAGAGAACCATCCTATTTTATTTTGGTATTATCAACCTAATCATTGAACTAAAGAAAAACAACATAAAATTAACGGTTTATTGGGCTTCAAAGTGACTTCTCTTCACCACACAAGCTAATTTTTCACATTCATATCTGTGCAAAAATATGAATTTATTAATGGAGGAATATTCTGGCAAGAAAAGTGACCCAGTCAAATCACCTGTGACTGAATGGTGTCCATAATATGTTGGGGACTACGGTTATGAGAGGCTAGTGACCAACCAACTTCCCAACCATGCTCCATTGAGCCAGAAGAAGCTTCAATCAGCGATTGAACAGCAGAAGATGATTCTGGAATGTTAACCTCCAAACAGTACATCACAGTGACAGTGTCAAGTAGCTTTTAGTGCGTTTGAAAAGATCATCAAGCAGTAAAAATAGAATCCAGGAACTGAATATGAATCCAACCAACAGATAATATAGAGAATGACAAAGCTAGAAGAGTGTCAAGGTAAACTTTCTGTTTTGTAGCTAAATGCATACCATCTTTATCAGTTCAGCAGGCAACCAAGCCTCCTCATTCCCCACTTTATCACCTTCCACCACTTTTTTGCCCTAGTTGTCAAAAAGACTGTATTACGGATCAGCCAAAAAAACACCAAAAACTCAAAGAATTACCTATAAAAGAATATCTTTTAACATGTAAGACCTCCAACAATATATCAATCCGAGCACCAGGTACCAATTGGGGTTTGTCCTGCAAGGAAGAAAATGCAAAGTTAAAGAAAAAACACCGAAAAGAAACCCTTAATTCAAAAACAAATAAATCTACATGAAGTCATTTATATGCTATTAATATGTCAGAAACTCCAACCGTTGATATGTTTTTCCTGTATTGTTGTGATAAAAATGGTTCGATTACGGATGCAACTGTCAAAACTTGCATGGTGTTGCCACTGCCTGTAGAAGCATCCAAATTAAAACCCGGAAGAAGCGTTCCGGATGCAGAGAGGGTTGTTTTGCCAGAACTACAAAAACATAATAACCAAATTCTACTTCAATAACAGCGTCACCACCCAGTTTATCTTCATGCAACCACTACACAAAATCAAAAAATACTCCAACTATCCCATATATGCACACACATATATTTGCAAGTATACATGTAAATGTCAGAATAACTTACATATAATGGTGGAAAGCATGATTTCGCATTTTGAGGCCCTTTGGGTCCTGAAAACCATGAAACCCAAAAAACAACCCATTATAAAATCTATAAACAGTTAAAAAGAAAACTCGAATTCCAGCTAGAAAGGGGCTTTTTGTACCATAAACAAGCTGAATAAATAAATTCACAAAGAACATGAATCGCAGGTTAAAAGTAGGAAACTAAGCAATGGACTATATACTATTTTTATTAATCAATGTTCTAAATAGCATAAAGCGTGGCTACGCATGGAGGCCAAAATTCAAGTTTTTCGAGCCTAGGCGAGAGCGAGACAAGGATAAAGCGTGAAGCGTGACTAAGCATGGAAACATGTTTCATACCGGAGCATAGGCGGACCTTTTAGAAAGGTGTTATTATTAATAATATACAATTAAACTTAAAACCGGACATCCTTAAATATAAAAAATAACAAAAGAACTCGGACTAGTTCACCTTTAGATGACACTTCAATATAATATCAGAGTTCGAAAACCTTATGCGAGTAATTCAATAAGTCCAAAACTCAAACAAGCAGTTGAATCCAAAATTGATATTCTGAAACAAGCTAAACGAGCAATTCAATCCGTCTATAACTCCAACAACCAGTCAAATTCCAAAATTGGTATTCTAAAACAAGCTAAGATCCATCTAAAACTCAAACCAGCAGTAATATTTCAAAATTGACATTCTGAAACAAGCCCCATACGAGCAATCAGCCCATCTAAAACTCAAACGAACAGTCAAAATATGAGAACGGGAGAAGGGACTCACAGGGCCTTGAACTCTGACCATGACCGCGAAGTTGCGGGCGAAATCAGCAACTTCAGGGAGGCCCATACCTAAGAAAATTGGATTGGAGCGAGCTCAGAGGACCCGGCAGTGGATTTGCATATAGTAGAAATTGGATAAGAATTATTTTGATTCTTACGAATTAATTAACAGATTGAATAAGCAAGCAGAGGGATACGATGCCATGACGGAAGACTCGGATTGAGTGAAACCAAGTCTGAGACTTACGAGGAATTGTCAGATAGAAAACGACGACGTTTGGTTATCTTCTGTGCTGTTTTTATTTTTAGGGAAGGGTAATTGGGTACGAACTTCCCTACCTTTTTTTTTTTTATTATTATTAATCGAAAACTTCCCTACCTTTTCAATTTTGGAGTGATTGTGCAATGATAATTATATTCAGACCACATTATTTAATTACAATAAAAATCTGCAAATATTGTTTAATTTAGCATTTATGCTCCTAATTTTTTTAATCACATTTTTATCATTAATCTATTCATTTTCATGTCTTATCTTTGAATTTGATGATGATTTTTATCTAAAAATTAATTAGGAGGGTATAATTTTTTTTTGTCTCTCTTATTTTTAAATAAGCAAAATAAATAACAAATTCAAATATTTTTCCATTATTTTAATGCACATTAGCAGAATATTTTGACAAAAATCGTCATTAGAGATAAGATATAAAAATTAATTGAAAGTTAATAATAAAAATACGACGAAAAAAGTTGAAAATATAAAGTGCCAAAATATCAAAAATTAGGGAACCTTCATTACAATTAAAACGTGGTGTGAATAATAAAAATTGAAGTGTGAATATAATTACTCTTGTGCAAAACATCCTTTCTATTTATTGTCATTCAAAAAGTTTCGTTAAATCTAAATTTTAATACGACATGTATCATATTGCAAAGGCAATTTCATCCACATACTTATTCCACATTAACATGGTGTTTTGTATAATTTTTGGATGAATAGATAAAATGAAATCTCAGTCTCCCATATTTTGAAGTTGGAATCATTTTACAAACAGTTGTTATATGTTGCAAAGCTGAAATTATAAGAAGATATAGAGAAGAAATTTGAACGAGTCTCCAAAAATGCACTTCTAGAATACAAAAGATTTTCGAAGTAGGATAAATTTTCATCTCGAGGAGATCACGACTCCATCCTTCAAGTGCAATGAAAGTTCGGTTTACAACATAATTTTTTGTTTCTCACCAAGAAACTTATTCTAAAAGCACATATATATATATATATATATATATATATATATATATATATATATATATATATATATATATATATATATATTCTTCCAAACAAGAAATCAAAGTTAATTTTGTAAGATACTATTTGAAGTGATTTTCTTATACACCATATCACAAGTATGTTCTTTCGTGTAAGTTTTGATGACAAAATTTGTCTTCTTATGTTCTTCGATGGCATAATTACACAATTAAAAGATGAGTGTGCAGTGATGACACTTTTAAGTACAGCTTTAGAAAATGATAAAGTCATTTTAAATTGGATGGTTGAACCCCAAATCATTATAAGTAAGGACGATTTTCACAACACTCTCTGAAAGGTGGGAACATTTTCATAAGACACTTAAAAAAATAGTGATGATTTTCACCAAAATCATTGAAAGGTAGAGATGTTTTCTACAGCTTATTTTTTTCTGAAAGCTGGATCTTCCACATATGTCCTTGCGTTGAAAACATCAAGTTTAGTTATCTTCCTTGAGCTTGTTTCTGCCTCCTCTTCACTGGAAACACTTTGTAACTTATCTGAGTCCCCATATTCGATATCTGAATCCCTAACTTGTTGCCCATCTGTTGTACCAAACTCGAAATCAAAATTAATTGTAGGATTCTCATCTTCAGTAGTGCCTTGGTGCTTTTCTTCCATTTGGTAGTCAGACTCCACCAATCCTTCTACCTCTTCTCCTGATCTTTCTTCTTCATCGTGAGTCTCCATCCCCACCTCATCTTCTTCTAATATGTTATACACTATGAATAGCAACTAATTAGATAAATAAATTCATCCAAAAATTACATAAAAACACTCCAATTATGTGAAATAGGTGTGTGAACAAAATTGCCCATGCAATGTGGTACGAGTCGTGTAGAGTTGACGGAGGTATTTGGATGACAATGGTTGAAAATGATCTTTTGCGCAAGAAAAGATGGATTTGAATGTGAAAATGCCAAAATTTCAAAGTAATGATGATTTGTACAATCACTTCAAAAAGTATAGATGTTTTGTGTCAATTACCCTTTAAGAAAATTTGCACTTTTCATCCTACACATTTGTAAAATATAACAAATCTACTATCTATCTTTTTTTCGCATAATCCATCTCGAACCTTTCAATTATGTAACAAAACTCATTATTTTATCGATTTTGACTATTAAATGACATATTCGCCCTCCTCTTTAAATAAAAAAAAAATAAGAAAAAAATACAATAAAGCAACAAAAAATAAGAAGAAAAAATTCAAAACAACTCTCGTAACTTTAAAAAAAAACAAATAAATCTCACTTAAAATAATTTAATACATACCAACTCAGAAATAAAATTAAAGAAGTAAACATTTCATATATGTCATCCAAGCTCACCCATCTCACCCACTCCACCCCTCTCTACTCACACACACTCGTGACCAAACACTATCCATACAAATGCAATCATGTTGACGATGGCACCATAATTTTAGAAAAATTAATTAAGAAAAAATAAAAGATAAAAACGACTCAATAAAAAATTCACAGTCGCAATTTAAGTACCACAATTTGGTTCTTACAAATGGGTGGTGGGGGACTGGTGAGGTTCCCATTGTCTGTGGTAGTTATGCGAATCAATTTACTATCAATTTTTTATTCACTTAATTTTTTTTTATTTTTTTCTGAATTAATTTTTCTAAAATGAAAGTGGTGCCGCCGCTGCCGTAATTGTATTTGTGGATGTGGTGTATGGCTGTGGGGAGGGTGGGTTGGTGGGATGAGCTTGGCTAAGAAAGATGAAATATTTACTTTTTAAATTTTTTATTAATATTATTTAATTATTTTATGTGGGATTTATTTGTACTTTTTTTTTTAATTTCTATTTCTATTGAATGATAATAAGAAATAAAATATTATTTACTTTTTGTTTTTTTTTGTTTTTAATGCTAAACATTGTTCTACATATTTAATTTCAACTAGTCATAGTTGAACAGTATATTCCACATTATTTTAAAACATTTTATAAGTGCCATAAAAGTTACATAATCCAACTGTACCATAATTAGTTTGTAATTCATTTAGGCTTGGTTTGGTATTGCTGTACTTTTAAGAGAATCAGTTTCTGCTGTGCTGTAGAAAAAATCAGCTGTGGGAAGAATCAGATAAGTGTTTGGTAAACTCTTGTTTCAAAATTGATGTATATTTCAAAATCAGCATTTGAGCGTTTGGTAAACAAAAGTGATTTATTGATGTAACGGTATTAAATTACTAAAGAAGACATTGAATATAATAATGTTATTTTGTATTATTATTATTATCTCGAGTGGTAAAATTTATTTTTTTCCTAGTCATATATTTTTTAACAAGACAATACATTCATTATTATTATTTTAAAATAAAAATAATAAATACCTAATAAATTTTAAATTTTATAAAAATTACAAAATAAAAGCATAGTCATATAGTGCAAAAATTAATTACATTTATATTATGTTTTATGCATCTAACTCGCTTCAATTCGATTTCTCTAATGGGTATTAAAAGAATTAATTTAATTAATTAGGGGCACAATAGGTATTTCAATAATATATAAATGTAAAAGCTAAAAATAGAATCTGAAAAGCTGTCATTTTGCTGCTTCTCAAAATTTGCTGCCAGGTGAGTCAAATTATTTTATAATCACTTTTAAAAAATTTGCCAAACGCCTAAATCAACTTCTGATTGTTTGAGAATCAGAAGTTGGGCTCCAAAATCAATTCCAAACGGGGCCTTAAACAACACCACAAATTATAATTATCAAACTGTAAAAAATATAGTTTAACATTACAAAGAACTTGTGTATTCAGTATTGTTAAGACATTGAATATTAACAACAAAAAATCAGTCCAAATTACCGCAAACTTTAATTAGATAAGGCTAAAATGTAAAATAGTATTATACCAATTTCAATAATTTTTGTGGAAATTGCTTACTAGATAAGTCGTAGGACAAAATAGAAATTAGCTCCATTGTGTCTATGGATGGAACTGGGTGTTGGTTCGATTCTTCTTAAATTTAAAATTGATAGTGGATATTAGAAGTAAAGACCGACTAGTAATGGTTCAGTTATCGATTCTAGGCCCATAACCGAAAAACTGAATCATTCGTGTACGTTGGTGAATGATTTTTATTAAACAACTTGTTTTTGTGTTTTTAAATTGGACTAGACTTGCTATTTTTGTATTAAGATGGAACATTGTGTTCAAAACTCAATATGTCGTTCTTTTGTTAACGGATTAAAGTTTGAAAATTATAATTTGTTAGATTATTTTGTTGTTTCAAATATTAGGAGAATTCAAATAATTGTTGGAATAATAAAAGTTTAACTATGAATTGGACCGAACGGTTTGGTTCCATAATTAAAATGGAACTGATAGTTCTATTTACAAGATACCGTTATTCAATTCTCCTTGGAACTGGAACGAACTAAATCGTGCCCACCCCTAATTGTGTCTACGTCAAGTGCCAAGGCGCTCACCATTATCTGCAAACCAGATCATTAGAGTGTGGTCACGTATTTTTATATAGATTTAACTTCAGATCACTTATTAATTTAGAGTCTATAGACTATTCAAGAGAAATGTAACGTTTTTACATTGTATGCAATGCAAATTGTATTCTTTTATTCGATTGAAATAGAAAAGTGACATTAGAAATTCGTACCAAACATAATTGACGATGAATGAAGTAGTTCACTAAAATTATAAATCAATATGCTTTTTTGTATTTTTTTTTACTTATAATTTGGATATGGTAACAAAAGTAATAAATGTTGTGTTTCTCCCGCTCTTAATTCTCATGCATACAACATGTGCAGGATCATACTTTATAAAACTACTTTGAGTTCTTCGACTTGTGATTCATGACTCCTTTTAATTCTCACGCATACAGCGTGTGCAAGATTATACCTTAGGAAGTTACCTCAGTTCTTCAACTTTGATTTATAGCTCTGTCCTTCTCAGATAGAATAGCGAATGAAACAAATCGAATAGACAAACCAACTAATCTTTAATCAATAGGAAAGATAAAACATTTTGATTAATGGTACCAGGTTGACAATTTGAGGAGGCAATAGAACATTAATACGTTAATTCTCATACACACAAATATGTGCAAGATCATACTTCATAAAGCTATTTTAGTTATTCGACTTTGATTTCTGGCTCTATCATTATTAGATAGAAAAGCGAATGAAACAAATCAAATAGACAAACCAAACTAACCCTTTAATTAATAGGAAAGAGAAACATTTTGATTAATGGAGGTTGATAACGTTAATGCCAATGCCAAGTTGAGAATTTGAGAGGACAATATAAAATATAATAGTTAAAATAATAGTTTGTGAAGGACGGAATTGTGAGTCCCCTCAAATTCTATAGTTATTAAAGTAATTAAAATTTGATGAAGGAAAAATGGAGGTTCAAATCCGTGGATTAAAAGGAAATTGATATTTAGGAAGAAATGAATAGATCTATACTAATTCTAAAATGTTCTGAAAGGGAGACAATTTTGGACTATTTTACTCTTATATATTACAACTTTGAACTATTTTACCCTCGTACATTAAATTAAAAAATTCAAAACTTTTTCATCTCCTACCATTATTGAACAATATAAGTTGTTTGGGACATTTGGACAATTTATCTTCAGTTTTTTTTTCTTCACTGCAGAATACAAATGATCATATGATGATTCCAAAAACTTTTCATTTTCTACAATTATTAAACAAAATAAGGAGTTGTTTGGGCCATTTGGACAACTTATCTTCAGTTTTTTTTTAACTGCAGAATACAAATGGTCATATGATGATTATGTAATTCCTAAATATGTATTTACAATCATAAAAATTGGACTATTTTACCCTCCTATATCTAATCTATACTACATCTAAAAAGTTCTAAAAGGGAAAAACTTTTTAGGATTAATAGCACTGGGGTCCCGAACCTTTAAACATTGTGACGATGGGGTCCCAAACATTTCATTTCTAATCCCGGGATCCTTAACCTTTAAAAAACGCGTGAGTAAAGTCCTTCTATTAAAAAAATCGTTAGTTTGACCATTAAATGGTCAAAATTTACTTAAAATGACCAATTTACCCTTTTCAAATTAAAACAAAAAGAATAGAAAAAAAAACAAAAATTACAACAAACCCCTCATTCATTTCTTCTTGTCCAATCAAGCCCCATCCAAAAACTTCTTCTTTTCTAAAACCTCACCGGCCATCATCCACCACTAACTCCGGTGACAATTTCTTGGTTGGCTTCCTCTCCTTCTCCCGTCAAAAATCGATGTTACTTATCATTCATCAAACAACATAGCATGAGTTCTAGCTTCGAGTTATACCTTGATTAGTATGATTTTTACATCATCATGTTTTTCCCATTTTTCCATGTACTCAGCTAGCAAAGAAACCTAGTCAAAGAATTTTGGGATGTCCCTTCATCACATAAACAAAAAAGAAAAAAGTACAATATAGAGTCTCTTCCTTTAACACACCACTTTAGATTAAATAACATTCAATCGCCGGGACTGGTTCAAGATGATCAATCTCACATGGCCAATTTCCTTATCGAGAACGGCCTAAGAAACAAATTTAGTCAACTACCAGACATCAATTTAGGAGGCCTAAAATGGTACTTACTGAAAGTAAATGCAACATAATGCAAAAGATTATGGAGAGTTACCAATCTATTCCCTCGTATATTCTGATAAACAGAAATTTAGACTGAAATTACCTTTTCGTCTGAGGTTACAACCTCTTTTGCCATCAGAATATTAATCTTTTTAGCCCAAGATTTTACAAGCAACACTATAATCCAAAATCCCCAAGTGGGTCGAGAAATATGTTTCCCAAATTGGGTCAATTTTGAGAGAATGTGGGTAGGCAGAGTCCGACGTCTCTGAGATTGTGCACATTTCAGTGTCTGGATTCTTTGATGGAAAGATGGTGATGTTGGACAATCAAGCAGTTCTTGATGTTTTGTTATTGAAAACAAATCGATTGTCGGATATGCTCCGAAAAGGCAGATGGAGCTCTGACGAGGTTTTGGATGCTTTTGGATTCGATATTCGACGAGAAAAGAAGCCAGCCAAGAAATTGTCACCGGAGTTAGTGGTGGGTGATGAGTGGTGGCCGATGAGGTTTTGGAGAATAAGGAGTTTTGGGATAGGGGCTTGGTTGGAGAAGAATAAGTAATTTTTGCTTTTTTTTTTTCTGTTCTTTTTTTTTTATTTGAAAATGGTAAATTGGTCATTTTAAGTAAATTTTGAACATTTAACGGTCAAATTAACGATTTTTTTAACAGAATGACTTTGATCGCTCGTTTTTTAAAGGTTAAAGACCGAACGGTTAGAAATGAAAGGTTAGGGACTCCATCGTCACAATATTCAAAGGTTCGGGACCCCATTGGTATTTACCCAACTTTTTAAGACTATTTTATCCTTACAAAAATTTTAAAATTTCATATTCACTCTTAGTATTCATTAATTAATGTATAATTATTTTTTAGTATTTTATTTATTACTTTTTTGTTGTTCATCATTATTGTACATTAAATTTTCAATAATTTATTAAATGTACAATTAAAATTTTTAAACATTTAATCTATTAAATTAAATATGAAGGTGAAAAGATGATCTTAAATTTTATTTTATTTTTGCATTATGTAGATAAAAGGAATGGGAAATGAGCTTTAAAAAAAAATGGGAAAAGTTGTAACTTTGTTTATTACCACATTAAAATTCAAATTATAGTTGTCAAAACTGTAATGGAGATAAAAAGATTATTTTTAATCAATTAGATTACAGTGATTATGAGCATGTTTGGTTCAGTTTTTTTAATTCTTTTTTTCTCAAACTTATTTTCAACAACATATTTTGTGGAACATACAATTTTTATCAATTTTTCAACCACGCATTTTACTAATTTTTTTTCAAAATTTTTAAACTCCACCAAACATATACTATAGTTTAGAACTAACGTGTGAAACTTCTTTTATTTTTAATTTAATTTAATTTAATTTTATTAATATATATAGAATGTTGTTATCATCTTACTTATGTCCCTCAATAATATTCTCACAACATATGCAAGCATTGTCACTTTTTTAATTTTTTTTTCTTACTTACATATATGATGTTTTCATTTATGTCTCCAAATCATACACGTCTAATAAAAAAATAATATACACAAAGAATATTGTTCACAAAGAACTACTACTTCAACAAATGTACAATATTATGTAGTCAATCATTACATTCTCTCACAATAAAATTAGTAATTATTAATTTTATTCTTAGTAAAATACATTCCTGGATATTATTAATTCCATAAAATTTGATATCAATGGTTCGTCAATCATCAAAGTTTAAATAACCAAATAGTCTTCACAGGGTTCAAATTGTTGTTGATATTATCATCATATAAAACTTATCTCTGATTGTAATTGTACTTACATGAATGCAATTATCTTTTATTGTTCATTATTATCGTACATTATTTTTAAAAAAATTATTAAATGTACAATTAAAATTTGTAAATATTTAATATAATAAATTAAATATGAAGGTGAAAAGATGATCTTAATTTTTTTTTTTTTTTGCATTACGTAAATGAAAGAAAATTAGAAATGGATTTAAAAAAATGACTGAAAAAATTGTAACTTTTTTTATTAGCGCATTAAAATTCAAATCATCATTGACAAAACTGAAATGGAATGAAAAGATTGTTTTTAATACAATGAATTACAATGTTTATACTTTACAATTAACATTTGAAACTTTGTTAATTTTTAATTTAATTTAATTTAAACAAGGAGTAATACTCCAACAAATGTACAATATTATATAACAAATCATCACATTCTCTCACAATAAAATTAATAATAATTATTTTTTTCCTGTAAAATACAACCCTAAAGATCTCTATTAATACATCATTACTTTCATACAATTTGTATAAATAGTTCATCAATTTTCAAAGTTCAAATCACCAAAAGTTCTTCACTGGGTTCAAGTTACTATTCATATTACCACTATATAAAACTCATCTTTAATTGTAATTGTACTTCTATGAATGTAAATAAAATATCAACATCGAATAATACAATACAACATGTTATCAATAACCATACTTTTTATCTTTATTGAAAATGCTACTTTAACATTTTAATTATTAACAAATAAATAATAAAAATTTTGAAAATATAAAAAATTGACAATATAATTACAAAAGCACGTGCAACGCACGCGTTTCTAACTAGTGTATTAAAGATTCATAATCATGTCAATTATTAGCTAGAAAATTAAGGATATTATTGAAATAATTTAAGTATAGTAGAGATAGAATTGTCTAAAAAATTATTATCACTTCATATAATATTTAATATATGGTAATTATATTCACACTACACTTTTTATTTTTTGTACTAGATTTTAATTGCACTTAACATCATTAATCTTTGAATATTATAGCACTCATGTTCCCAATTTTTTTTAATCACAATTTTATCTTCAACTTTTTATTAACTAGCACATCTTATGTCTGATAATTATTTTTGTCCAAAATATTTGTTGAAAATTCGTAAAATGACTTATTTACCCATAAAAAACAATAAATACAAAAGTACGATATAATATTTTTTCTCATTTCAAAACACGTAAACAAAATATCTTGACAGATATCATAATTAAAGATGAAATATGCTAATTAATTGAAACTGAATATAAAAATTCCACAAAAATAAGTTAAGAACATAATTGCTACATTAAACAAAAATTGAGAACATTAAGTACAATTAAAATGTAGTGTACTTATGACAATTGTAGTGCGAATATAACCACACTTTAATATATTATAGATTTATAGATAAACGATGGTATAGTTGTTTTTTCTATTTTATTTATGAATTGAAGTAGTCGAATATTTAAAAGGAAAATTTGCGCAAATGATCCATAACTTTTTTCTTCAGTTTAGAAATGTAACGTTTGTATTTTGGTACAGAAGTCCATAAACTATGTGTTTTAGTGTGCGATTGGTCCTTATTTGATGGAAAAAAAATAAATATGCCATTTGTTTTAATTAGAGAAATTTGTAATTGGATTCCTAATATTTTGCAAAATGTGCAAATAGGTCCGTTATATTTATTAAATAATATTTAATTTAACATATTAAATATCACTATAGTCGTGTCAATTAAATTTTTCATTAAAAAAAATATAAAATTATTGTGCTTTAAGTATATGTAATTGCTATGTAATGTGAAAATTTTGAATACAAATTAAGTTAAATAAATAACAAAATGTCATATATAATTTTATAACACTGAACCAATCTTATTATGTTTTTAAAAAAATAAAAATACTAATAAAATTTAATTTACATATTACGTGCTCTTTATTTTTGAACGACAATAAAACGATAAATTAAAATATGAAAAATACAATTGAAACTTTAATATTTGTAGTTAACAAACGAATAGTTCAATTAAGTAAAAATATTTGAGCTCTATAACAAAGTTATTTTTTTATGTTGTAACTATAAAACAAAAGGAAAATTGGCGCAAATGGTCCCTAACATTTACCATTAGTGCGCAAATGGTCCCTAACGTTTCATTTTTTGCGGAAAGGTCCCTAACCTATACATTTAGGTGCGCAAATGGTTCTTTTAGGTGCGCAAATGGTCCCTAGCACTATTTTTTGTCTTTATTATCAGGGGTAATATTGTCAAGTCACATTTTTTTCAACCTTTCAATTGGCGCAAATGGTCCCTAATCTTAAAAAATTTGCAATTGGATTCCTAACCTTTAAAAAAGTGAAAATGAGTCCGATACTTTAATTTTTTTTATTAAAAATTAAAAAAAAACTAATAAATTGATAATATACTAAATTATTTTGAATATTTTATGAACTATTATAAAATAACCAAAATTGAAATTCATAATTATTAACAAATGTGCTAATTAAAATTATTTTATTATTATTAAGTAATCATATTATTTAAAATTCAAACTTTAATTTTATCGTTAAAACAAAAGAAGAAAAATAAATTTGTCACAAATAAAAATTTTACTTATGCTCAACCCAACTCGATTTTATACAGTCTCATATTTATTGGGCCAATCCAATCCGATTTTGAGCTATAAGGTTATTGGACCAGTCATATTTTAAATTTTAATTAATTTTTACATTAAAAAAATAATAATAAAGCAAAAAAAAAAAAGGTTCCACCCACCCCACCCCACCCCACCCCACCCCACCCCAAATACGAGCAGAAAGGAAGGGGATTTCTCCCCTTCCCGGTCGCCGTCGCCGTCGCCGGCGACCGGGGAGGGGAGAAATCCCCTCCCTTTCTGCTCGCGCAACCAGGGGGGAGAAATCCCCCCTGGTTTCGCCGCGAATAGGGGGGAGAAATCCCCCCTATTTCGCTGCGACGGGGGGGATCTCTCCCTCCCTGGTTTCCGGCGAAACACGGGGGGGAGAGATCCCCCCACCCCCCCCCCCCCCCGGTCGCAGCGAAATAGGGGGGATTTCTCCCCCCTATTCGCGGCGCAACCAGGGGGGATCTCCCCCCTGGTTGCGCGAGCAGAAATGGAGGGGATTTCTCCCCTCCCTTTCTGCTCGTATTTTGGGTGGGGTGGGGTGGGGTGGGGTGGGTGGAACCTTTTTTTTTTTTTGCTTTTTTTTTTTTGAATTTAAAAATTAATTAAAATTTAAAATAGTACTAATCCAATAACCTTGTAGCTCAAAATCGGATTGGATTGGCCCAGTAAATATGAGACTGTATAAAATCGAGTTGGGTTGAGCATAAGTAAAATTTTTATTTGTGACAAATTTATTTTTCTTCTTTTGTTTTAACGATAAAATTAAAGTTTGAATTTTAAATAATATGATTACTTAATAATAATAAAATAATTTTAATTAGCACATTTGTTAATAATTATGAATTTCAATTTTGGTTATTTTATAATAGTTCATAAAATATTCAAAATAATTTAGTATATTATCAATTTATTAGTTTTTTTTAATTTTTAATAAAAAAAATTAAAGTATCGGACTCATTTTCACTTTTTTAAAGGTTAAGAATCCAATTGCAAATTTCTTAAGATTAGGGACCATTTGCGCCAATTGAAAGGTTGAAAAAAAATGTGACTTGACAATTTTACCCCTACTAATAAAGACAAAAAGAGTGCTAGGGACCATTTGCGCACCTAAAAGGACCATTTGCGCACCTAAATATATAGGTTAGGGACCTTTCCGCCAAAAATGAAACGTTAGGGACCATTTGCGCACTAATGATAAACGTTAGGGACCATTTGCGCCAATTTCCCTAATCTTAATTAATTTAATTACTCTTAAATTTTAGTTATTTTATAATAGCTTGTAAAAGATATAAAACAATTTAATATATTATCAATATGATCAATAAAGTGTTAATTAAAAAAAATCTTAGTTTCCTTTAATTTTTATTTTATAAAAAATAAAAGTATGGGGATGCATTTGTACTTTTTGTAGGGAAATTGTCAATAAGTCATCCATATGTGACTTTTTGTAAATTAAGTCCAAACACTTTCTAAATTTGTTAATAAGTCATATTAATTCAGCAAATGCCGTAATTATCCCTGTAATCCTTTAAACTAGATTTAAACTTCATCAACGCACGTAGGCACTTTCTTTCCCCGTAAACACGAAATCCCTTCAAATTGGGAGAAGATTTTCTGCATTAAATACAAATGAAGACATCGAAATGACAAATGTTTATGTATTTTTTTTTCGGTAAAGAGATTGAATACTCCAGCGACAGCTTCTGACATGGGCGCACTATTTTTAACAACTAATTCTACTACAAAACGGTCGGTGTTGATCGGAAGTGTAAGAATCTAGCCAGAATGTAGTGAAAAATCGGTGCCGAAAGTGAATTGGGATGATATTAAAGAATTTTTTATGTTGGAATTTTAACATCGGCTGTCTATCTGCAGATCAAAGAAGCCATTGTTAAAAATTATAGTTAAATAACCAGTTGGTTTGAGAATATTACAAAATTAATTAATTGATTTATTTTTTAAACTTCTCTTCAAATTTTAGCAAAAAGAGAGATGTTTATTTGTTATTATTTTTAGGAATAGTGGTCTGTTGGGAGATGTTTCTTCATATTAGATCCATTAGAGTCCTACTGGTGGAGAATAATTCTACGCGGCATGGAGAATATATTCCTTGACAAGTTTAAATAGATTTATCGACTTAATAACAACAAATGAGTGTAACTCTAGAATGTGCATTTCGAATTTCATGTAGGTGTACCTTGATGTATGTTTAGGGTCTTGGTATGGATAAGATTTCAAGATCTGGAAGGGTAAACCACCCAGTGATTTGGAGGCGATGGCGGAGTTGGTGGTTGTGGTGTATAAGTGTATTGTTTGTGATGAGATGAGCGTAGAAGCGAATGTTTTGGAGTATATTGGTTGTGGCCATGATTTGTTGCTATAAATAGCAGTTTGAATTTTCTGTATGGATGATATTATATTATAGAAAACAGTATTATAGAAAATAGTAACATTATATTAGTTGTGGCCATGATTTGCTGCTATAAATAACAGTTTGATAATGTATTAAGTTGACCATTAGATTATTTATTTGTGTTGTTAGTTGTGTGTGTTGTCTAATACTGTATTATAGAAAACAATATCACAAAAAATAGTATCATAACATAAATGGCATAGAATTCGCAAATGTGCTCATAATTTTTATTATAATATGTTTTCAAATTCATTTCGATGAGTCGGTCAAGACTAGTCACTTTGTACTGCTGACGATGAATTTTAACTATTTAAAGTTGCCTCTTTAGCTTAAAATAGCAATGTTTAATTTTTCTTGTCTAAACAGTATCATATATACTAAAACAGTATTATAGATAAATGTATCTTAATATATCGGTATCATACATGAAAGTATCTTAATAAAACAGTATCACAAACTTCCACCCAATAAAATAACATTATCATAAATTAAATAACAGTATCATAGGTTAAAATATTATCGTAATACAACAGTATCAAAGATAAAAGCATGGTATAAATATACCATATCACTTTATCTAGATAAAATAGTATTATAAATATAACTAAGTAGAGATGTTTTACTGCTAATGATATTGTTCTTAAAATGTTCCATTATAGTACAAAACCATTAATACTGTATGCATTCAATAACAATATCATAGATTGAAATAGTATCATATGTTGAAATATTATAATAACAAAGCAATATTAAAAATAAAAGTATAAATAAAACAGTATCATATATAAAATTAAGTACAATATATTTTTAATGATTGAAGTAATGATATATTATCATATATAACATTTTATCTAGATAAAATAGTATTACAAGTATAACTAAGTAGATATGTTTTACTGCTTGAAGTAATGATATTGTTCTTAAAATACTTCATTAGTAGTAAAAGACCATTGATATTGTGTGCATTCAATAACAATATCACATATTGAAATAGTATCATAGTTGAAACATTATCATAATAAAACAGTATCAAAGACAAAAGCATAAATAAAACAATATCATATATAAAAATTAAGTACAATATATTTTTAATGGTTGAATTAATGATACAATATCATATATAACACATCATCTAAATAAAATAGTATTATAGATAAAACTAAGTATAAGATGTTTTAATGGTTAAAGTAATGATACTATTCTTAAAATGCTCCATTAGTAGTACAAGATCATTGATACTATTTGCATTCAATAACAGTATCATAGGATGAAACATTATCAAAGATAAAAATATGGTATAAATATATATTAATGCACATTATCTAAAAAAAAACAGCATCATAGATAAAACAGTATCATAGAGAACAATATCATTGAATTAACAGTTTTTTGTAATTGTAGGGGTATGTTGGTCTTTTAGCGCTAAAATGTGACTTTAATTGAATTAAGTTTTAGCCATATGACTTCAGAGCCCATAAGTACAATAACAGTGATCGGCCTTGAATTTATCCCTTTTGTAAATGTTAGCAATTTAACTACAAATTTTCTTTATTAAAATTAAGGATATATTGATATTTTTCATCAAATAAGGACTAGTTGCGTACTAAAATGTATAAGTAATTGATTTTTGTGCCAAAAAATAAATGTTAAAAATTATTTCTGCACTGATAGCAAATGTTAGGGACTATTTGCGCCAATTTCTATTTATAAAATTATTGTCATGTTAGATTTAGAAAATTTAAATACCAAAATACAACAAAGTTGACATTTTAGTAGTCAAACCTTTAAGGTGTGTTTGATTGCAACGAAAAAATTTGGGTGGAAAGAAAATGAATTATAAGAATTTGAATTGCCAATAAATTGTTAATTGAAAAAGGTTTAATTTAGAAGACAAAATTTACCTAGAAAATAAAATCTCATCCCCCGCCCCCGCCCCCGAAGAAAACATTTTCCTTGAAAACAAAGAAAATGTGGCCATTTATTTGAAAATGAGAAAATGTTTTATCTTGAAAAAAAAAGGTTGCAATCAAACGTATAGTTGAAAAATAGGTGGGAAAATGATTTTTCTATAGAAAATAATATTTACCAAACATATCAGTTGGAAAATAGGTGGAAAAAATACTTTTTCCATGAAATTTTTTTGGTAATCAAACACAGCCTTAGATGAAATATGTTTATTTTTAAAATGAAAACATTATTTGGATGTGAATCACTTGAACAAAAAGGAAAAATGAAATTAAAAAGAAAAAAAATGGAAAAATGATGGCTTTAAATTTAACGTGGAGATAAAAAGCTAAAATAAGAAATGTTGTGTGTGAAAAAAGTCATTGTATATAAACTGTCGGGTCTTGATCTCCTATCCACTTATCTTACCTACTTATAATATTCACGTTGAAGTGACATAACATAATTGGTAAAAATAATGAATGTAAGATTATGAACTATCAATCATATGATACCACTTCAACATAAATATTATAAATGAGTGAGATAAGTGGGTAAGAGATCATGACTCTTAAATTTTTATTGTAATAATACTTAGTTAAATATCTAAAAAGTACATTACAATATCAAGTCAATACAAACTATATGTTTGTTGACTAGTGATTGATAATATGGGTCAATCATGGGCAAATAACTAGTCGTAAATTACATTTAGTGGTGATGAGATAGCACAGAGTAGACCAAAAGTGAGTTAATAACAAGTCAAAGCAAACTATTATTGACTATAAAATTAACACAACGTGATAATTGTCGTGCAAATAAATTTGTATTGGGAAATTGATCCAAATGGTACTTAACCTATATTCATCTTGCAATTTTTA
The DNA here is from genome assembly GCA_030279155.1 of Forsythia viridissima. NCBI lineage: Eukaryota > Viridiplantae > Streptophyta > Magnoliopsida > Lamiales > Oleaceae > Forsythia > Forsythia viridissima. Next base: position 2,316,693 of record CM059044.1, on the reverse strand, counting down.
TTTTAAATTTTTTATTTTTTATGGAGAGATTATAAATTTATGCCTTTATGTGCATAAATAGTTATTTTGGACAGAATATTTCCAAAATGTCTTTAGTTTTACGCATTGTTTAGAATCTCTATTAATAAGAGAAACAAATTTGTCAATTTTAAAATAAATAATAATTGATAATTTGACATTACCCATCATAATATGTCATTAATGGCAGATTCCGAGATGGGGAGGGATGCGGGAGGAGGAGAATTCCCTTTGGTTTTGTGCCATTAATGGCGGGCAGAAACCAAGGGGAAAAGTCTTCCCTATAGTGGCGGTGACGGTTGATAGATAAGATAAGTTGAAGAAGATGATCATTTTTCTTTATTTTGTTTTGTTATTATTTATTCTAAAATTGACAAATTATACTAAATAAGAGTGTAAAGCATGAGCAAAATTAACGGATAGTTTGGACAAATTTCATTTAAAAAGATTTTTGCACACGTGAAGGCATAGGTTTGAGTACTATCCATAAAAAAACGATATGTTAACGACAAAAAATGTACTAAGAATATACGCTTAGAACTATTTATGTCGATTTCCCAATTTGTATTATATAAACTGTTAAAAGTGGATCAACAAGAGATCAAATTAGGTCATCAACATGTGACATAGCCTATAAATAGCTATGCAATTTAATTTGCATCTAGTGGGCGACTTATAACGTGACAAGGACACGGCAAATAATTGTGTCTAAAATGGATCGGCGTAAACTTTTTCCCCCCAAATGTAGTTGCACTAATGAGCAATTTTTATAACAATTGGATCAAATTAATTAGTTTTATTGGATAAATCAAAAATTGAAAATTGAAAATCAGTTCAATTTTCAAAGTCAAAAATTAAGATTTATTAAAAGAGTTCAAAAACTAATTAGTTCGCCTATAAATTACAACATCGGCTAAAATTTTACAATATTTTGTAATATATGTTCATTTATTAACTCACCGAAATTGGTATTGGAATCTAAATAGGACAAAACTCTCTTAACATCTATTTAAAGCAACAAACCATTTAGAGAAAAATACAAAAGTTAAAGGCTCCTATTGAAGTTAAAACGCCCTTGAAAACTCACTTAACACCTATTTAAAGCAACAAAGTGACAAACTATTTAGAGAAAAAGCAAAAGTTAAAGGCTCATATTGAAGTCAAAATGCCCTTGAAATGTAGTATTTAGCTTGCGTTTGGTAGGGATTAAAAATCGTTTTTGATTTTTTTCAGTCGTAATTTTTGACTTTTCAACCAATTTTTAACATGAAAAGTCAACAATTTCAACTCAAATAAACCAATATTGGTTTATAAACTGTTTATAATCTCTATCAAACGCACTGTTAGTCTATTAGTGTAGTAGTGAATAGGAATGGTGTGTCCGAAACGGGATGGGACAATCTTTTGATCTGTCAACCGTTTTACGAAATTTTTTTAGTTTTATTTTTTTTTTTTTTGTAAAACTGAAAAAATAATTAAAAAAATATTTGTAGCAAACAAAACCAAAAAAATTCAAAGTTGGAATTGTGGTGTAGTGGTTGAGATTTATAGTTTATAACTTTAATCCGGATTTGATTCTTTTTTAGTCTATTTCTGGCAAAAAATTTAATTTGATTCTATTTTATGATTTTACAAAAAAAAAGTGATGGAGCGGGACAAATCTGCCCCAGACCCACCCCACAACCTCCGTGGGGCAAAATATTCTGCTTCGAACCTGTCCCTATTACCCGAATAAGTGGGGAGGGTTCGAGGGCGGCGGGTTTTTTTGCCTTCCTCTGTAGTAAGTTAGTTTTCACTTTTTTTTTTTTTTTTTAGAGCGTCATTCTTAATTTTTCAGTTTTATAGAAGTTTTTATCTTTATTCAAATAAATCATCCAATTTATTGCTGACAAGATACGTGCAACAGCAATAGGAAAACTATTTTTTGGCACCTTACTCGTGCCTCATGCTCCTAATTCGTGCCACCCAAGCCCACCTATCACCCCATACAACCCTACCGATGCCAGGGCTTAAGGGTGACGGGCAGTGCATTACTAGTATACATAGTTTTTTGCACTTAATGACACAATAAATTATTTTTTGAGTCTAATAAGCAAAAATTACATTTAATAGCTATTAAGTTGTATTAACTATATTAATCATGTACTTTTTTAACATCAAAATCCTCACGAATCTTCAAATCAACTGTACATTTCGGCCTTATGAAAATGTTAAGGCTCGGGTTGTGTTTTTAGAAGACGGAGGAGTGAGTTAGGTAAGGCCGACGATACTTATGCACAACAACAATGATCACAGCAACAATAATTCGGTATTCTTCTGAATTAATGAATTTATTGATAAATTAATTTTCGATATTTGTGCACAAATCGACGTAGTATTCTTACTAAGAATCAATTAATATTTGATTGTGTTTTTTTGTAATAGTTAATTTCTCGCTTTTGGCTGCCTCACACCCCTTGAGTTTTGAGTTTCATGTCCCTAAATTCATAGAGCAACCATATTGTAGTTTGTAGACAATGGGAAAAGCTCGGGATGATTTCAAGTGTTCAAGGTCTAGATCTAATACAAAGTTCAAGGACATATCTACAAATTCATTGCTCTACTCAATTTTTAACTCATTAAAATCTATTAACAAGGCCATTGACCTCATTGAAGAGATTACTGTCAGCGATTTTATATCTTTAATAATTTTGCAAGTGTATCGATCGCTCAAGTAATAAAGTGCATTATGAGTTCAAGTATCGTTCCCACGAAAATTTAGATAGTTCAGTTCAATTATACTAACCTTAACCGAATATAATGAACTTTTGATATTTGGTGATTAAAATTAATTAAACTATAAACTTAGAACAATTAACTAATTATAATTCAAATAACTAAAAATTAGATTAATGAAAATCACTTTAAAATTAGATAAGAAAATAAAAGCGTACTAGGATCTTGTTCCACTTATATCAATTACCTTTAACCCGCGCCATTAAATTCGATAACATGATTTACTTATGAAGATCAATATTCCTAATTTAATTTAACAATCTCTTTCGAGTAGAATTAAACCTATTCTTATATGCGATCCGACTATATTTCTATGACCAATGCGAGCATACAAGAATGCATTAGAATTTGTGAATACTTAGAGATCACGTAAAGCATAGCGGTATATTTTTATCCCCCATCGGACTCTACGACAATTGATACATGTATAACCTATTTTTCATCTCTCGAAGGTAAAATAAGCCACAAGAATCATACAACTATTACGCATATAATTGTAGATGAAGAGAAAATCAATATCAATTATTCAAAAATAAAACATGCTTAAATATCAAAAACTAGGTTCGAAGAATTAAAGATTCATAATACAAACTTCATCACGATCCTAGCACTAAAGAATTAACCTAACATACTAAGAAGAAGAAAATAAAAAAGAGATGAAAATATGGAGTTCATCACCCGGATAAGAAGAAAATAATTAGGAGATAAAATATTGAACTTGATCTTCGTTTTAATCTTGAAAGGATGAATCTTGATCTTCGTTCTTGATTTGTCTCCCGTTCTTCTCTCCAAATTCGGCTCCCCAAAATTCTCTCTTTGATATGAGTTAATAACTCATATTTATATTACCCTAATGGTGCCCCAAAATATCTCAAAAAATCATTAAAATCGCGTCCCAAAAGGTTCCCTAATTGAATTTTTTATATATATTTGTACCAAACAAAACAAAAATAATTATAAGATTGAGGTTATGGTGTAGTGGTTAAGATTTGTAGTTTACAAGTTTCAACCCGGGTTTGATTATTCTTTAGTCTATTTGTAGTGAAAATTATAATTTCTATTATATTTATGATTTTTCAAAACAAAAAAAAAAATCTAGGGGCGGGTCGGGGCTGCCCCGGACCCGCGGCGGGGTAAAAAAATCTGCTCCAAACCCGCCCCTATTATCCGACGGGGTGGGGCGGGGCGCGGGGCGCGTCGCGGGTCGTGGATTTTTTTTACCATCCCTACTGATAAGGTCAAACTCGACTCACTACGAAAAATATTTTCATTAGTGTAATTTGCTTACTTATATTCACAGCATGACGAACATGGAGATTAAAAGTTCATGAAGTATGGTATTGAATTATTAGAAAAAGAAAGACGAAAAAAGTGCAAATTTGCAGTTAACGGAATTGTGAAGAGGAAGATTCTTGCATGATGAATGCAAAGAATGTGCAGCCGAACTGAATGAATGATGATGGAAGTTCGAATCATCAACAAATTGCCTCAAGTGAAGCTTGGTTCCTACTAAAATGCATTTTTTTTTTTTCAAAGAGGACGTTTACTACTAAAGGCGTAGAAAGCAAAAAGACTTGCACGAAGGACGTTTTCGCCTTAAAAGGGAAGCTTTTGTACGAACTGAGTATAAAAAAATTAGGGTAAATAGCACTGGAGGTTCCAAACCTTTAAACCTTATGACGATGGGGTCCCTAACCTTTCATTTCTAATCCTCGGGTCCTTAACCTATGAAACGTTAGCGACTGAAGTCCTTTTTTGACTAAAACTGTTAGTTTGACCGTTAAATGGTCAAAAATGTGCTAAATGGACTATTTTACCCTTAAATTGAATGATTAAAAAATAAAAATAAAATAAAAATTACAACTAAACCCCAACCAACAAAAAATAAAATTACAACTAAACCCCCACCCAATTACTTCTTCTTCACCAAAATTACCACCGCCCATCACCACCACCGAAAAATCACCACCGCCACCGCCGTGAACTCTCTTTCCAAGTGTAACCACCACCATAACGATAAAACAAAGAAATAACCTGCAAGAAAATCCCAAATCAGTTCAAAAATTTAAAACATAATTCCCAAATCAGATTTTCAAAATTATTTCCATACATCAGTATATCACCTTCTCTATACCCTCTTCAATGTTCTTCATCTTTTCTTGCTGACACACTAGATATAGAGTAAATTGTTTAGTGCATAAAAGTAGAGGAAATCTTGCATTAGAAGGATGAAATTGACAGACCCATTTGGGATTTGAAATCAATTCTGGTGTTTTTTTTAAGAAATAATGCATTTGGAATTGGTATTCTGGTTAAGGTTTTGGAGAGATTCATGTCGTCGGAAATTATGGGTTTCTTGGAGGACGGATAGTGCTTTTGGTTAGACTTGGTAGAGGTGTCAACAAGGCGGAAAGAGGAGTCCTCGTCGGCGTTGGCAACAAATTATCTCCAAATTAAACCCCAAATTTCAAAAAAACAACAAACAACAAAATACAAAAAAGTCAGAAAAGGATAATGGATAAGGGTCCTGATCTGCTGCCCCTAGTGGGCAGCAATTTCTTGCCCACATGCTGACAAGTCAGCATGTGGGCAAGGATTTCCTGCCCACTAGGGGCAGGAGATCACTGTCCTAATGGATAAACATAACTCTTTTAGCTCAGAGACAGACAGACTGCGTGATCGAGCTTGTGAGTAAAACAAAGCTCTCTCATCGGCGGCGACAGCAAACGACGCTCTCAATTTCAAGATTCTCTTGATTTCTTTTTTTTACCTGTAGAAATCAATCCTTTGGTTGTTTTCCATCTAGCTGACTTGGAAAGAAAAGTCCTGCGGCGGAGGCGGCAATTTTTCGGTGGAAATAATTTTGAAAATCTGATTTGGGAATTATGTTTTGAATTTTTGAATTGATTTGGGGTTTTCTTGCAGGTTATTTCTTTGTTTTATCGTTATGGTGGTAGTTACACTTGGAAAGAGAGTTCTCGACGGCGACGGCGACGGCGACGGCAATTTTTCGGTGGTGGTGATGGGCAACGGTAATTTTGGTGAAGAAGAAGTGATTGTGTTGGAGTTTAGTTGTAATTTTATTTTTCTAGTTGGGGTTTAGCTGTAATTTTTTTATCATTCAATTTAAGGGTAAAATAGTCCATTTAACAAAATTTTGACCATTTAACAGTCAAACTAACAGTTTCAGTCAAAAAAAGACTTCAAGCGCTAACGTTTCATAGGTTAAGGACCCGGGGATTAGAAATGAAAGGTTAGGGACCCCATCGTCATAAAGTTCAAAGGTTTGAGACCTCCAGTGATATTTACCCAAAAAATTATTAAAGCTTTGATTCTAATAAAAAAAAATTCATGAGCTTAGTGTGTGAAAACGATGAGGGATTAGTGCAAGGAGTACTAAAAAATGAGTGAACAATTGAGTATCTTACTTGAAAGAAAAAACACTGGAAACGAGTACCAAAACTTGGCTGCTTCATCGAGCTAACACTTCGATCATACCCTATTTTTCTTTATCTTTTTTCTTTTGTTGCCTTACCTAATAGCATCTTAGTAGTTGTTGAGTTATTCAATAATCACTCAAGACCTCTAGAGGCGTTTCTAGGACGAGTGATAATAAAAGTTTTTTTCCTCGCGGTGATGATAGTGGCGGATATATGAAAAAGTGGCGGGGATTCTATCTCCTGTGCCCACTCCAATGTGATAATCAGTATATGATGAAGTGAATTATGCAGAATATCTATGTCAAAATGTAGGAGTTGTCTTTTTTACCTGGGGATTAACCTCAATTTATAGGGGTTATCATGAGTGACAATTATCACTGTTTTTAACGACGAGTGCCCTTTTACCTCTTTCATTAATCAGAGTTAATAAGGGACGTTATAACTTCTCAATAATCAGTAGTAACTGTCACTTAGTGAATGGTGGGTTTTGAGTGAGTCAACAACGGTTGGATCACTGCTATCCAGATCTAAGGGGCGAGCTATGAGACCATCAGGACGAGCGAACCGATGAGGCAAGCAGGTCATTGAAGTGGGCAGGATGCGCTACCATTGGCAAACAACATATAGCAGCTGTCGTCGTTTCTACCATCATAAAGCCTTTTGTTAATGAGAAGTAGAAATAATCTTCCGCACCTACTTATCTCTAAATTTTTCAGTTTTTTAGTAAGACAAATAATTATTTGTATGTTGTGTGCTATGAGTGCGTACAGCCCCTAGCCAATATTGTAACGATGAAGTAGTTTGTATAAATAGGTACAAGTAGGACAAATGAGGGGTGGGCATGGGCGTGCGCCAGCCCCTTGGTTAAGCGGTGCGGACGTTCACCCACTCCTAGGCGTAGGGATGGGTCGGACTTGTGCCTTCCCCTCTGCGTGGGTCTCTCATTTCATTTTGTGTTCTCATTCTATTGAAATTTTGTTTATTTTGACTAAAGTTCATCGCCTTATTTTTAAATAAAGGATCGTCGCCTTGTTTTTAACTTAAGGCTCGTCGTCCTTTTTTTTTTAAAAACTAAGGCTCGTCGTCTTGTTTGATCGTTGTAGTAGTTGAGAATGTTTGTGTTGCTTGGCTTATCCTTAATAAAGATTATAGTAAAAATAAGAAGTTGCTGCAGGTCGGGTCCAATAAGTGCATCAGGACTTCCCAGCTAGGCTGATGGGTCTTATTTCAATGGCTTTTTGCCCAGAGGACTGTTCATACCGTTGCATTCCTTAGCATCCTCATCATTTATCCATCTTATTGTCATCTCAATCTCGGGCTTGTCCCTAATCTTCTTATTGTTAGAATCAGGTTCCTTTCGATCCTTCATGCTTTTGGTAATAAAATATACTTCATCAGCATCCACATACTTATCTATTGTCCTTAGTAACTCATGCATCGTATTTGGCAGGTTCTTGAAGAACGACATTTTGAAAGGGTGACTGGGAGTTCCACTCATCATGGCAGTGACTACATCAGACATCTGTAGATCATTGATCCCCAGGATGGCCCTATTGAACTGGGAAATGAAATTTTTAGCAACTCATCTTTGTCCTGAGTCAATTGTATCAATCCAATAACTATATTCTAAGCCCATTTGCTGCTGGCAAAGTATGCATCAAACTGTTTACAAAAATTATCAAACATGTGGATGGATATTGGGGGAAGGGTTGCCACCCTGTTCCTTGCCTCCCGCCAAAGTGTTGGGTAGGAAGGCCCTGCACATAATAGCATATAAGGTGGTTCTTGACCTCACCAAATCAACAAAGGCCTTGAGGTGATCAACTGTGACAAAGGACTCTTCATACTTCTCCATCTTTGGCTGTTCAAAGTCTCGTGGCAAGGGAACAATCATCACTTCTGGGGCAAAAGGATCGTCTTCCATTACCAAAGATTATTGCCTGCCACTTTTCTTAGACATAGCCTCTACTATTTTGCGACCCATTATATCTTCTAACCGTTGCTCGAGACCTAACACTGGTGTCTTACCTAGCGTAGGCGGAGCCACCCCATGATGGTTGCCACCAGAGTGGATTTGGTCCAGACGTCAATAAATAAATGTGGGGTGCAAATGATGGAGCCAAAGAATCTGGGGCCAGCTGCGAAGCCACTGTTGGCGGTGTTTCCATTGTTGGAAAGTTAAGAGCCTGGGACGATGCACCCAGTGGTGATGATCTTGCCGGTGGAAGACCAAGAGCATGGGGCGGAGCACTTGGTGGTGATGGTCTCACCGGTGAAAGACTAGGAGCTTAGGACGGCTGAGAAACATCAATGTTTCGATCTTGGAGTTGAGCAGCCAAAGTTGCCACCTGAGCTTGCAGTGTTGCAAGTTGAGCCATAGGGGCAAACTTTTGCTGCTGGTTGTTAGTGGCGGCATTGGACTCAGTGTCAACATCTCCAACGGGGCCTAGATGATGGTTACATTCTTCGTTCTTCTAGTTTGAGCCATAACTTTTTGTGTAGATTTCCCATGGATGGCACCAATTGATGATAAAAGTTTTTATCCTCATTCGAGTGCGGTGGCGATAGTAGCGGGGACCTACAGAAAATTGCGGAGCTTGTCTCCCGTGCCCACTTCGGTGTGATAATCAGTATATGATGAAGTGAATTATGCAGAATAGTTATGTAAAAATGTGAGAGTTGTCTTTTTTACCTGGTGGATTAACCTCTATTTATAGTGGTGTCAATCCGGGTTAGGCGGGCCGGGTCGGCCCGCCTCCGATGAGGTCCGGTAACGGCCCGCGTTCGAAAAAGCCCGCGCCACTGCGGGTTGCGGGCCGGGTCGGCCCAGCCCACGAAATTTTTTCAAAAGCCCGGCCCACCCATTAGCCCATACGGGTCGAGCCCATATGGGTTGCGGTTCAATCCGGTTCGGCCCGTATGAATAAAAAATTAATTTTTTTTTGAAATTACTAAAAAATTTTAGTTACTTATTGTAATTAAAAAAAAAATGTTTACATATATAACAAAAAATGTGTTAAATTACTAAATAAAAAATAAATAACAATGATAAATTCACATTTGTTAATTTTTTAATTCAATTTCTATTTTTTATTTATATATTTAAAGACTAAAACGTGAATGCATCTGTCACATCTTTAACTTTAAACGGTTCTCTGCCATTTGTTTATTTATTTATTTTTTAAATATCATTTCAAATATAAAAGTTTGAATTTTTTGCCCATTTTTTTTTAAAAAAAAAAATTAAAGCGGTTCACGGGCCGGCCCGCGGGTTGGCCTTCTCGGCCCGTAAACAGCCCGCTCGGTTCACGGGCCGGCCCGCGGTTCCGGGTCGAGGCGGGTGGGCCGATGCCGGTTCGGTCGGCCCGCCCGTCTTGACACCTCTATCTATTTATCACCGACCGTAGGGAGGTTTACTCTGCTACAAGCATAAAAAAAGTACTTCTTTGTCTGTCATTACGTCTTCATCCTCTCAAACTAAAATCCATATCTCTCTCTCAATTCCTCCATTTCTCCATATTCTTATCCATATTCATCAAAATCAAATTCTCCTCAAACAAAACTCTCTCTCTCTCTCTCTCTCATTCACCTCAACTCCTCAATCTATTAAAATCCTCTACGGTCGGATTCTACCGTAAAAAAAAAGCGGTATACTAATAGAGGTTATCATGAGTGATAGTTATTGTCAGTGATTTTATGTCTTTAATAATTTCGCAAGTGCACTGATCGCTCAAGTAGTAAAATATATTTTGAGTCCAAGTATCGTTCCCACGAAGATTTAGATAATTCAGTTCAATTATATTAACCTTAACCGAATCTAATGAACTTTTGAAGTTTGGTGTTTAAGAACTAATTAGAATTTGAACTAAAAACAATAAAATAATTGTATTTCAAATAACTAAAAATTAGATTGATGAAAATTACTTTAAAATTGAGAAAGAAGAGTACTAGGATCCCGAATCCACTTATAATTGTTAATTCCTCTATCTTGATTCTTGGTTTTGACAAATTACATCAGTTGTGAAGATCAATATTCCTATATTGTTCAACAGTTTTTTTCAAATAAAGTTAAACATATTCATATGCATGACTCGACTATATCTCTATGACGAACGCGAATACAAATAAAAGCATTAAATTTATGTAGAAAATTAAAGATCGCCTAAAGTATAGCGGTATATTTCTATCTCCTATCTAACTTTAAGATAATTAAAATATTGTCTAGCATGCTTTCGATCTTTCAATAGTAAAACAAACCACAACACTCATACAATTATTGTGCATATAATTGTAGATTCAAATAAATCAAAATTAATTATTCAAAACTATATTGAAATAAATTGTCAAAAACAAAGTCTTTGGATAAAAGAATTTAGATTACAAGCTTCATCGTAATCCTAGCACAAAATAAACTATCCTAACATACTAGTAATAAGAGAAGAAAAAGGAGAAGAAAACATAGATTTCATCACCCCGAATATGAAGAAACTTGAAAGAGAAGAAATCTTGATCTTGATCTTCGTTCAATTCTTCAAAGATTAGTTCTTGATCTTCGTTTCTTGTGTCCGTCTTGTGTTTTTCTTCCCAAAAACTCAACCAAAAAAACCACCATTGATATGAGTTAATATACTTACCTAATTGTGCCTTAAAAAGTTTCCTAAAAATCATTAAAATCGCGTCCAAAACGTTTCCTAATTGAATTAGAACTCAAAAAGGTAAGAAAAATACACGCGGGCCAAAAATACACTAGGCGATCGCCCAGGCCAGTTGAATTGTATTATGCTGTTGTAAAATAGGGCTGGGCGATCGCTTAGCTTTAATCTTGGGCGATCGCCTAGCTCAAGTTTTTTCCTCTGCGGCGGCTGTTTTTAAAATGGTTATAACTTCTTGTAGGAAACTCCAAATTGAGATACGTAAAAAGTGTTAGACTCATAATTCAATTATCTTTCCAATGATATATCATTTGCTTTTTGAAGATTTCTATATAAAAAGTTGTGCTAAAAGTCCCCACATACTTCGATAGGTAGTTTCTCAATTCGGTTATTTAGCTTTATGGTGTTTGATCCATTGATTTAAATCTTCATTTTCACTCCAAAACACCTTAAATTTATTGATTTTATCTTCTTCCTCATCTTCCAATGTTTGACTCTTGATATTCACTTCAAAAACTCATTTTACTCGTCAATTTCACCAAATTGTTACTCTTTCCATCCATTCTTTTCCATTTGCTATTAACAGGTTCAAAACTGAAATACGAATAATAATACGCTAAACTAAGTAAAAATTCAATAAAATAACGAAATAAAAGCTTATTTTAAAGGCCTGAATAAGTACACAAAATGCACTTATCAGTTATCAGTCTTTAACTATCTTTAATGAAGGGTAACCTTTTGTCTCCCTTATTAATCGGAGTTGATGAAGGATGTTACAACTTCTTAATCGTTAGTAGTAACTACTCCCTCCGTCCCAAATATATATGCCACATTTCATTTTTCTCTAGTCTCAAATATATAGGCTTGTTTCTATTTTTGAGGTGTTTTTTTTTGTTCATTTACTAAAATACCCTTATTTAATTTGCTTATTTATAATCATTTTTTCCAACTAAATCTTGAAATTGTACATTAAATAATACTCATTAAATAAGGGTAAATTAGAAAAACTATTGGTAAAATTTACTTTTTCAATAACATTCTTAATCCGTGTGAAAAAACCAATCAGCCTATATATTTGGGACGAAGGGAGTATCACTTAGTAGATGGTGAATTTGAATGAGTCAACAACGGTTTGACTACTACTAGATAAGGGATGAACTATGAGACATTGGGGCGGGCGAGTCGATGAGACGGATGAATCATTGAGACAGACGTACCAGAATGCACTACCATTGACAGATAATATATAGTAGCTATCGTCGTTTCTATCATCAACGAGTAAGAAAAAAAAGACAATAAATATACTCTTTAACTGGAATTGATTTTTTATATGCAAAAGAAAGTATTTAAATAATTTTTTTCACATATGCGTTATACCTTTTCCTCGCACCCGAAGACCCCACTGGAAATATTGCGAATTTTGCTACAATTTCTGAAACAGTAGATGGCATCACCTACTGTTTCTTTTCCTCCGGTTTCCCGAATTTCCTTTTGATTCGATCGCGATTTCAATTTGTGCATACCCGACCTCCGGGACTCCAGTTAAAATTGGAGAAAATCATAACATAAAACTGGAGACAAACTAATCCAGTATACACAGATATATACATCAATCTATATATATACACGCAACTAGTACACACATATATACAGACCGAAGAAAAAAGCCACACTCAAATTACCTCCACCCGTTCGCTGACTCGCCACCCACCGCCAGGCTCCATCGCCGCATCGGCCAGTCAATGCCTGCCCAGAAGCGGTCGCTCGAGACCACTTCTCCCTCTCCTCCGCCACCTCCGGAGGAAGAGAACGCCGATGATTCGCACCAGAATCAACACTACGAACAAGCCGACAACGGAGATGGTACGCGCTTACATGCGTATATATGGATATGTCTACATACATGCGTTGTTCTGGTTGCAAAATTCTGACAACAAATACGAGTCTCATTCAGCATTTCGTCTGAATTTGTTTTTCTCTGATTTTCAGATTCGAATGGCAGTCCTTCCTCCAGTGGAGGAGAAAAAGACGAGTACCTATTTCTATCTCTCTCTCTCTCTCTCCTCTCTTCCTTTCTCTTTACACACACAGTTGAGCACAGGCATACATGTGATTATATTGTTCAAACTTTTTTGATCGCGTTTGTACTGTAGTGAATTTTGACGCTGTTCGAGGTGCAGGTGAATGCGTTTATAGAGATAAACGTGCTTAATGTTTTTTATATGATTTGTTTGTTTAAGCCTACATATTTCATTGAAGACGAGCTTTGGCTTAGTTTTGAAGTACTAAGATTTAGATCTTCTAGTAGTTGTAATTTCTCTGTTATTTTTGGCTATGTGAATGTTTGACGAACTTTCATTTCGGAATTTTGTAATCCTGATATTTCTTTTCCTCAACCGCTCGATTGTTGCATGCTAAATCAGTGTGATCTATTCGAAGCGGGCCGTCTTTATCTCTTATGTGATCGTGGACATTAATTGGGAATTCTTGGTTGCATTTCTGGTAAATTTTATTGTTGCTAGTTATGTTGAGATTGATTTGTCTTGCTTGTCTTAATAAATGTTTGATGGTTGAGTTGAGTTGTGTTTAACTATAATCAGTTTAATTGAAATGTGCTGGCATGTGGATTTTGTTTTACTATTTAGGCTTTGTGATGGCTGACTTCCTCAATGCTCTTAATCTGATCACAATTGTTATTGAATTAATATAGGGTGTTATCCTGAGGATTGGTCCTATTACTGAAAACTCTTAGGAATTGGAGTGACTAGTGAGAGTTATAGGCTGGAAGCAAACTATGATTTTATTTTGGCAAAAAGTTGAAGATTCTAAAAAGAAGACTTGTGAAGTAGGTTAAGGACTCATTTGGTAAGTTAAATAGGTCAGAGGGAAATATTTGACTGGTTTTTGGCCTCCACTAGGCACTAGAGAGTTGAACTTTGGGACGGTAACAATATCAAAAAAATACCATGGTAGGAGTCTCTGGGAGAAGTCCAAGGGAGAGTGCTAGAGGGAGGAGCTTAATGAGAAAGGAAGAGACTGTTACAGAAGTTAGTTGGAGGTAATAAGAGAAGGTCATCAAGTCTGGTGATCAATTGCAAGTCATGCAGAGTGGTGTTATTTTTTTTTTCAAAGGTTGCCACTTTTAGTCTAGCTGCAATTTTGCATCTATGTTCCAATGGGATGGTTGTTCTGCCCTTGCATGCTTATAGTTTGGTGGTTTTCTTGAGTCTTGCATGCGGAGTTGCTCATTGAGAGCATGCCCCTCTAGGTAAGAGGATTAGAGCATAGTACTAACCATTGTATCAGTGGTTGACTATTAATCAGCTTTTAGACTAAACATTTCACTCCAATTAATGTGTTGAAATTGCTGAACGATTATTTATTTATTTATTTTTAAATGTGTTGAAATCGCTGAAGGCTTCAATTTAAGAGAAGTCAGAATTGATTTACCTGTAAACCACCATAATGTGGTGGTAAAATAAATCTGGTGTTGTGAGTATGGGTTGCAAGGGAGGATTTTTCAAGATCTATGTTTCTTGAGCATCCATATATGCATTTGCTTTTAGATAAAGTCCCCTCCCATAAAAATGTTAGCTTCTACTATCAACTTAATATTTGGGCTAGTACGTGTATTTTTGTTCTTCTTGCATTATCTTAAAGAATGAATGCATCTACAGAAATGAATCTCCTTGTGCATAATTCCAATTTTTGGTGTTATCTGCATGTAAGGTTTTCAACGAAGTGCTTAAAAAGTTTATGTTGTTGAATCCCAGATATATCACTGTGAAATTGGCAGAAATACGGAAGGAAGTTCAATGTCCAATATGTTTGGGTACGTGTTTGCAATTGTTAATTTTTAGAATTCGAATTGATACAATTTTCTGAAAGAGAAATGTATCACGGGTTGTATTCATGCATTGTCATATTTAATAATGATCCATTACTTGCTATTTGCTAATAAACCATCATACTTGGACAATTTGAGATAAAAGGTTGAAATTGTTCAAAGGGCGTGATGAATATTAAAACTAGTATTGCTGAAGCTTTTCGCTTGAGCTCTATGGCAGAGTCAAATGACATGACTGTGAATCAATGTTCATCGGAACAATGTTGGTGGTTTGCAATGAATGGGTGTTTCATCAGAGTCCTCCATATGTTAGCTATTAGATACAAAATTCGCTTCTCAGATAATGACTAGATTATAATTGTGAAGATAGTGCCATATCAATAGCTCTTCACCCTAATTTAATTCTTGTGAAGATAGTCCTCAAGTAGAGTCCAATCTATTTAAGATCATTACACTGTGTTTCTTGGTCTTTGAAGAGTTTCTCTAAATGTATGTAGTATAAAGTGAAAAAGAAGTATAGCCCTGCAATAAACAAAGGATCTGCAAGAGATTTTGGTTCAGTCATCGAGGAATTTGGATAGAAAAGTTGAACATTGGATGAAAAAGATATAAACAGAAAAAAAAAAAGGAAAGAACAAAGAAGAAGAAACGTCACTTCTTTATTCTCTTTTAGTTTCAGTTAAAACATACATCTAAATTTACTGAGAAGGAGATGGGGGTTGGTAGGACTCATAGCTTGTATTGACTTAAGGGGGCTTTGTGTGCAACGTAAAATATGCTAGTTCTTGTACCAATTTTTTGCAAGCAAGTAATTCCATGATCTATTCTTAATAAGCTTCAAGAGAAATACACCTTCCTAGAAACTTCCTTTGTCTGACAAAAATTATCTACTAAAACTAGTGGAATACTGAAGCAGTTTAGCGGAGTTGGAATCAATAATAAGACCTGCATCTCCTTATTGCTTGTTGTATTATTGTGCAGAAAGCTATTTTTCCACCATTTGGATGTGGTTATAAGTGAAGAAATTAAATTCCTCTTGGTTATAACTCGTCATTTTGGTTCGAATTAGTTCTGAAGATGTGATGCTGTTTAGAGCTTTGTATGAACAGGTATCATTAGGAAGACAAGAACAGTCATGGAATGCTTGCACCGTTTTTGCAGAGAATGCATCGACAAATCTATGCGGCTTGGGTACCATCTCGTGCTTTTTATTTGTTTTGTTGACTGTCGATGCATTCTTGCCATTTACTGTATGTGTTGAGTTTTATGAGTTCTATGCAGGAACAATGAGTGCCCTGCTTGCCGCACACACTGTGCCAGTCGCCGCTCTTTGAGAGATGATCCTAACTATGATGCCCTAATTGCTGCTCTGTATCCAGACATTGATAAATATGAGGAAGAGGTATCAGTGGAAAAACACTGGCCCTTCTTCTGGGCAATATTTGATTTAATTTGCTTCGATTGAAACACTTTTCTAATCACTGTTGTAGGAATTTGCTTTCCATGAAGAGGAGAAGGCTCGCAATAAGCAGGTGACTAATATCATGTTCAATCTTAGACTTCATTGCTTATACATAATGCAGTTTATTTTTGGATTTATGATTTCAGGGCCTTGTAATTCTCTCAGTATGCTCTAAATCATACTTGGAAATTATGGTTCCTCATTTGCTCATAATACTGTCAATTCTACCAGTTCCATTCTTTTGGCTGTTGGGAACATGTTAAATACCTTGTTAATGTTGGAATGAAGACTCCTAAATGGCTCCTGATGGCAGTGCATTTCTTTGGTTGTTTGATTATAGATCAAATTATAGAGTTAGGAATTTCGTGAATCTTCTAGCTTTGAGTTTCCAATAACCAAATTCCACGTGCTTGATATTGCTGTTTTGCTCCTGGGTTCATTCCACAGATCCAAGCCTCAATTGCCCAAACTTTTCAACGACAGTCAGAAGCACTAGGAAGGAAACGGACACCAGCCAGAGCCACAGCAGTGGCATTTGCTAGGAGACAGGGAACATATCGAAATTTGAGGACTCGGAGAAACCATCGAGTTGTTGAACACCAAGGATCTGATGAGGAGGAGGGTGCTAATGGGCAAGATCGTGGCAAAGACTCATCTTCTGCTGATGAGCGTTGTACAGAAGTCAAACCAAAAAGATACAAAAGATGGGGAGGGAGTCGGACTTCTCAGCCTTCATCAGTAGCCAATGCTGATGCAGGCTGTGATGAAAATGATTCAGAGGCAAACAGAGAATTACTGGGTGCATCTGCTGGCCTTGTTGGCAGCTCTGAAATTCTTGGTTGGGGGAAAGGTGGCATGCGTAGTAACACCCGTCATGGTGGTCTGAATGGGGCCAGTGGCAAGCTTTCTAGGAGTAACCGACTCTCAAAGTTAATTGATTGTCTCCAACATTCAGATGAAAAGGATGAGGTGGTAATACTAATAAGTATCCTTGCTTGTGATCTTTCAAACTCTTTGTCCGTGTGATTTATTTAGCATGCTTATGATATCCAAATATAAGGGGGGAAAGAGTAAACGGAAAGGAGGAAAAATGGTCATTTTTTGTTTTCCTTTGATTTAGGGTCAGTAAATCTAGAAACCTTGATATCATTGAATGAATCGAATTAGACTTTCTGTTTAATATAACATTGGACTTTGTGAAATCATACATTAGAGAGCCTGCACTCTGCTATTGAGTTTCTCTTATCAAAAAGTGCTCATGATCTTCTTGTTTCAGTTAAAAATCAGTCTCTTGCTCGTTTCTTTGCACGAAGAGAGAATACCCAGCTTGCAACGACCTTACCTTTGCTGCAGCCCCGCATCATCTGTTAGACACTTATGCCAAGTAAATCCACCTGAATTTCTAGCTTCTTACACTTTATCATATTTCACAGAGCCAAAAGTCAAATTCTGAATGTGTTTTTTGAATGAACCTCTCTTGCAGTATGTTGCTATGCAGACATCCATGGAAGCTACTGAAATCGAAATGCTAGTAATAAAAGATATTCATCCTTCAAACAATTCTTCAAGCTTCAGGAAGGGATTCGGCATTATAAATCCTTGCAACAATGAAATGCACTTGTTGAAAGAGCATCAGACCTTGGAGGAAATTCATGCCAGTTTTACTCAGCAAAATCTGGTAAGGTTTCTTCATTTGTCGATACATGAAAGTAGGCTGATTATATAGTCCTACTTTGCATGTTTGGATTTTTTTTTTTTGGCGTTGGGGGGTCAAACCTAAAGCTGATAATCAAGAGCCACCTTGTTTTGGATTATTGAATCTAATTGATGGATACTAGTTATAAGGTAATAGTTGTGAAAATTTTGTTGATCCATAAGAAGATGGGTCATTTTCTTTTAGTGTTTGATCTCTTGATTCTGGCAAATCACAAGCCCTTTTGTCTTTTGTTGTTTGATCTCTCGACTCATGTCGAATCAGAAGTTGATTAACCTAATGCTCTGCGGGAATCATGTCCAGGCTCGATTCAAAAGTTGTCATATAAAAAAATGGACACTGTTTTCTTGTCTTCTAATGTTATTTGAGTGTTTTTAGGTTTTAGCATATCGGGAAAAGGCACAAGGTTGAGCAAAACTGATGAGTACACAGTTGAAATCTTCTCTGTCAAAGGGATCCGTGCAAATATTATGCTGGAAGGAAGTTTTATTTAATTTTATTCAAGTATGAAGCTTTCTGTTTATTGTTGTTCAATCAAATGATTTTAGAAGTCCTGAAAATTACATATACAAGCAAGTAGATACTGTATGAGTAGGTGAAATGGTTACCTATACTGTCCCAAAATTTAACTACTGATACGAACCTCTCTACGTATGAATCTTGAAGTATGTTTAAATATTTTTTGTTGTTAGCCCTTTACTTCACGAACTGGCATAACTGTCTTTACGTCTTGGCTGATACAAATGTATGAATCTTGAAATATGCTGAAACATTCTTCTTGTCCGTACTACTATTGCTTCACGAACTGGCATATCTTTACTTATCGCGGATACAAACCTCTCCATGTATGAATGTTGAAGCATGTTGAAATGTTTATGTTATTTGTACGACTAGTGCGTGCTTCACAGACGAGCAACAGGGCGCACACTTCTTACACTTCGGCTAGACCAATTCAGTGACTGTTATAAATTGTTTGAATGTGTGTAATATCTTGACACTGATTGTGGATACTTTTTGCTATTTTGAGGATGCGTTTGGTGCAACAGATTATATTTTTAAGTATTGTATAAGTATTGTAGGAAAAATTGCAAAATTAGAAAGTTTGGGACTCTAAATAAATTAAAAATGATTATAGGAGAGTCTGGAGAACATGGAATGGAGATTGCGTGATGTTTGGTTATGATCCTAGTGAATTTTCTTCACATTATTATCGACTAAAGCACTGGTGGACTTACTACGAAAACCTAGTACATGAGTTAATTTTTTCCTACATTGGGTGTTTAACATTTAATTCATTAAATTTTGACAATGATTTTACTCAACTCTATTTACTATTTGAGTTCTTAATACATTTTTTGACTAATTACTGAACAAATTCACACACCAGAACAAGAAGCTCACGAGATTAGTCATGTGAGATCATTACGTATTACAATAGACTCACAAAACAAGAAACTCGTGAAATCAGTTACGTATTAAATAAAAAAGCTCGTCAGAAAAAGAAATTGGTGAGATCAGTCACATATCAAAATAAGAAGATTATTGATCTTGTATCATAACAAGAAACTCGTGAGATCCGATGTTAGTTTTGAATAACATCAACCAAAAAGTTGCAATGTCGAAAATTATCATTTCTCAATCCTGAATTGGAAAATTTGAATTAGCATATACTTCTCATTAATTAATTAGTCTTATCCAAATCACTTCATCTTAATTTCGACAGATTAAACTTGCATAAACTCTGAAATAAGCTTGTTTATATTTACATCTACCACCTTATGACCATAGCTTAGATTTTCCAGATTATAATGATCACAATCAAAGTGGAGCATTAATTCATGTCTGGAATACCATAAATAGGTCTCTATTGTCATTGTCCAAGTAACAAGATAAACACCAGCTTATTAAATGATAAATTCCAAATAATAAAGCACTAATAAAATCCAAAATCCACTTATTTCATAGAAATATAATATAGCAGCTATCTAAACCTTCCACGTCGGATCCAAACAGTCTTGGACCCCACTAAAAGTGCATGACCAGATAAAACATGACAAATATAATATTATTCCGTATTATCTACTCCTCCATTTTGAATATGACAAAAGATATTAAATAAATTTAGAAATTAATTAGATAGCTTAATCATTAATCACTCTTGCAAATTAGATATTTTTTTTTTTTTTGAAAAAAAAAAAAAAAACCCTTGAAATTGATAGAGACACAAAGCAGACCCTACCAAGAAAGACACTATATACATGCAGCAGCCATCAGGGATCCAACGGTTCAACGATGTTTGCTCCTTGTCTCCCCACTGTAAAGCCTATAATAAAATCATACAGATTTTATCTTAATATATTCGAAAAAAAAAAAAAGCAAAAATTGTAATAAAAATCATACAAAATACATCTTGATATCTTCGAAATACATTATCTAAAAATTTGATTGTTAATATGCCTTTTCACATACAAATCAAATTCATTTCTATTTTTTCAATCATAAACCTAGCAATGAAACTTATCGTGCGTCTGGTTTTACTAAAAAAAATTGATAAAAGTTTGAAGTCAAAATCAATAATTAATTTTAACCTCTAATTTATCAAAATCTACTTAAAAAGTTGATTTTTAGCAAAACCAAATAGACACCATCCAAAATTGTTATTTGTAACCAGTGTTCTAAAAAGCGTAAAGCGTGGCTAGGCGTAGAAGCCGAGCTTCAAGTTTTTTGGGCTTAAGCGAGGTATAGGCGAGAGAGAGATAAGAGCAATGAAAGGACGAGGCGTGATGCGTAACTAGGCGTAGAGGTCGAGCCTCAAGTTTAGGCGAAGCCTAGGTAGACTTTTTGGAACAGTGTTTTGTAACACTTTGAACTACTAGTCTAAAAACTTAGAGGCAATTCAACTAATATGATTGTGAACGCATACACTCTCTCGTACTTATTAAATTCATTTTTAATTTCCAAGAGCGTAATGTGTAGTAGTTTATGACATTTGAACACCTCGTCTAAACACTTTAAAGACATTTTCATAATTAGATTTGCATGCAAAGGTATTGATTTGTAAGAGAGTAATACCAGTCGTAAACAGTGGGAGAATTGGGCTGTGGCTTGTCAAAGTAATCACTGCCAATACCCTTTGTGGCAAGGTTACTTCCAGGGTTGAAAACACTCCTCCACACATTATCTCTCTGCGCTGCCGCCGTTGGTGACGGAGTTTTCGGCGTTCCAGGCGACGCCGGCGTCCCTGAACCGGACGGCATCGACAGAGACCTCTGGTAATTGCTACCACCCTCTCCATCTACCCAAAAAAAATTTAAAAATTATAATATTTATTAACATGCTTGGTTGCAATTGATGTACTATCCAAATAAGTAATCATGAGCGAAACTAGAGGTCGGGATCGATCGCTCTAGAAAGAAGTAAATTTTCAAGTAAAAATTTTTGTTTTTCAATATAAAGTGCAAATATATTTTTTGACTAATGGTCGATTTCGTTATTAACAACACATTTGTCGGGTTATTGAACATTCGATTGACACACAATTGCATATTTTGTTAAGCATAAAAAAATGTGCTTTCAAGCGAAACTAAATGTAACGTGGATAATAAAATTATGATGAAATTAAGAAAAGGTAACACCTTTTGGCTTGGTGAACACCTTTTTCAAGTGTTTCAGGCCACGTTCGGGCTGAGGCCCTGCAACGACGTCGTCCCATAGCTGGTCTAGCAGCACCATTTTTCCCTTGTTTTCTTTTATCTGCGTGACTCTTAGAATATATAGAGAGGTGGGTGCTAATATTTCCCAACTGTTTAGTTCTATTTCCAGATCGAAAAACTGTTGGCCAGGTTCAAGTAGATTCTTTAGAGATGGCAATTAACGGTGTGATCAGAGGAAAAATGTAGTGGAAATATAAGAAATTAACGTGGATAAGGTCCTAAGGATGAAGACTAGGTAAAAATGTGGGACCCATGTCATTGTTTGTGTTACAAGTGTCGTGTTTGGATTGATTTTGTCCTGTTCTTTGGGAACAAATTTCGTGTTGTGGTTCATGATTTATGAAGTAAATGAGTTTTTTACTTTTTAATTGTGAAAATTGATTAATTTCTTAGTGAATGAATCTGGACCATTACCACTTGATATGATAAACTGATTTGTCTTATTATGTGATTTTGTTGACGTGGATCGAATTGAGTATAATTGTGATAGTGTGAGGATTTCCTTAAGTATTTTTTAAGTTGTTAAAATAACTCGAGAGACTTAACCTAGTTTTATCAGACATGATCTTACTAATGGACTCGTGTCAAAAAATTGTGCAGGACTGGCTAATTTTAAAAAGATTTGGTTCTGCTCAATCCAATTCTTTTGACACTCGCAAATCGTCACCAAGGGCGGATCCAAAAATTTATAAGTAGGAGGATTTGAATTTTCTTTAAAACGACCTTCGACAATTAAAAGTTAAAATAAGCCTAGTTAGTAAGACCTCACGAGCCTTACGCTTTAATATGCATCAAGCAAAATACGTTAACATAAAAGATGAAAAAAGAAATGAGAAAATTAAGATTGGACTTTTAAAGAAAAGTGATGTCTTAAGCTTTTTGACAGATACATCAAACCAAATCTAAAAAAATTATTAGGTAATATGACATAAATAATTGAACTTTGATCAATACTTAATTTATATTTGTCACAATGAATTTTAAAAAAATAAATTTTAATTAATTATAAACATATTATCAAATAAATTAATATCATAACAAAATAGATTTACAAAATGTTTGCCATGTCTTATAAATTAATTAACATAAAATATTATGTCTACAATTATTCAAACAAAAAAGTGTTGTGAATATTAATTTGAGTGTTTGATTGAATAATTATAAAAGTACTTTTGTATAAATTTTATATTTATTTGATTAAACAGTAATTAATTATTATATATCTCATATTATTATTTTTAAAATAATTTTTTATATCCTATAATAACTATTAGAATTAAACATTAATTAAGAAGTGATAATTTGATATAATTGGGTAAATAAATTAATATCTTTTTTTGATGTATTAATGATAATTTTATTAATTTTTAAATTCATTAAATGTTAATACACAATTTTTCGTAAAAGTTCAATTAGAACTTTTTAGAGAAGCTCAAAATTTGGACTTTTTTAAAACAATTTTTTTAAACAATTTTTTAGTCAAAAAATGTTTGTTAACTTAAACCAAATGACTATAAATATAATTAAAAGTACTTTTACTCTTTAAGAAGATATATATGTTCAACTTCATAAAACAATATTAAATAGTATTAAGAAATTGAAAAACAAAAAAGCTAAGAAATTTATTTATTTGTATTGTGCAATTTTATACAATATTTTGTACATAAAATGCCTCATGTTAGTTTTGTTTTTTTCCTTTTCAATCATTAATTGTTAGTTTTATTCTTCGTCGGGTTGATAGAATCGTTCATGTTATTATTAGACATGCTCTTTCTTATTTTAAATATTTTATGCGAGATAGTTACTTTTCAAATTTTATTATTGACGTCTTGACTACTGTTTGTTAATAAAATTAGTTCCTATAAATTATTTGAATATATAACTCATAAAAATGTTGTTTTATAGTGAAAATTGAAATATTAATTTTAAATAAAATGATTTATTTTAAAATATATATAAAACGACGTAAATTGTAAAATATTGACTTTTAACATAAATGAAGTATTTTACAAAAAATTAAAAAGATGATACTTTTCAATGTTTCAAAAATGGTAATTGCCCTTTTACTTTTAAGCCCTAAAAGCCCTCAACATGCTGGACAAGCCCAAACCAAACCTTAGGGCCAACCTTGTATTATCACAAGCGAAGTTCATAGTGTGTTCGTAATAGCTTTTTTAAAGTTCAAAGATACTTTTTAAAGAGTAGAGTCCTGATCTATTGCCTCTAATGGGCAGGAAAAAAAAAACCCACAGTTGACATGGCATTTGCCATGTCAGCTGTGTATACACATCAACTTAAAATTCAAAATGACAAAATCTGCTCCCTTTCTCCGATTTCAGTCCCTCCGCGTTTCAGCCCCTCCCATTCTCCTCATTTGCCCTAATTTCGCCCACCCACCTAATCTCCGCCGTTCTCACGCCATTCTACCCAAAATCAGTCGCCAGCCTACCAAATATCAGTCGCCTCCGGCGCTGCCCTTCCCAAAAAAAAGGCTGGCCGCTGCTGTTTGCTGTGACGCGAGCTCCCCATTGACGCAAGCTGCCCATTTTGTTCCGGCCGCTCCGCTCGCTCGCTGACCTCATCTCTCTCGCTGGCCGTTCGCTGACCCTACCTCACTCGCCGGCAGCTCGCTCGCTGACCCCATCTCTCTCACCAGCTCGCTGGCCCTTTTTTCTCCGCCGGCCGCCGCTGCCCCTTTTATTTTGCCCTTTTGCGCTGCCCCTTTTTCTATCGCCGTCTTGCGAAGGGTAGTTTTGTTCAACTTGAAATCCCGTGTGTTGGACCGCCGGCTGATGCGATTTGTACACGGTATTGGCGGCGAAATTAGTGGTAGATTGGGACGCCGGGCTGCTGCTGCTCGAAACCCATTTTCTGGTAACATTCCATATAGCTCGAATCGTGAAGTCGGTATGTAGATATTTTGTTGGGTTGCATTGATAATGAGGGTGGAGGAAGCTGGGGACTTCTTCTGACCCAATGATTTTGTTTCCCTTCCTATTATGATAATAGTGGACAGTGAGAATGGGACTCTTGTATGTTGACGTATGTATGATTTATGATTTGGTTAAATTGAATTGTGTGTGGTAGATGAATGGTTAATGAAAGGGGCTGTGATGATATGTAGAATTGTTGAATGGAATAGTTCATGATTTTTGGGAGTGGGAGACAAAAAAGGAGCCGTATCTTGGCTTGGTAAACTCGGATGGCATACGATTAGAGGTTATCGCAATCTCTATTTCAAAATGCAACTGTTGGATTGCAGCCATGGCGGTGACGATTGTGTCTTTACCTGTTGAAATAATATCTGAGCCTCTTCTTATTCATATCTTATTTAATATTACCAATGAAAATCGTATATTTTCAATTGATAATAGATGACTTGTGTTTTTTGTGTTAAATTCGATACAAAATAGGTATCTATAAATGTCTTCATCGAGTGTGAATGATGCGCAATCCCGTCTTAGATATAGATGTGGTGCCTATATGAAGATACACACATCGCACACTACACGTAATCCTCTTCGTAGGTATTGGAGATGTCATAATGTGAAGGTACGTTTTGTCTATTTAATAGTTTATTTTCAGAATGTATTTGGTAATTGAGATTTTTAATATTTTCATTTTGTAGGATGGAGTTTTATGTGGAGGCTTTACTTGGGTCGACGAAGTTGAACCACAACTTGGTAGCCAATTAGTTTCTTCTGAAATGCACGTAACAGCCTCCAATGACTTGCATGTCTATGTAATGAAATTATCGGAGAGGCTCGACAAGGTTGAAGAAGAACTAAAGTCCATTAGTCACGATAGAAGAATGACAATCAGTTGCTGGGATTTTTCCTTATTTGTTTGTATCGTTGTAATATGTAGTGTATTTGTCAAATTCTTGTTTTAATTTGTAATGATAAATTGGATTTAAGAACAAGTTCCTTGAATATTTGTAATGATATATTATGCCGTTAAACCATGAAACATGTTCTGCAAGATACAAAATGTTACTACATAGTTAGTCTAAAAAAAAAAAAAACGAAATAAACAAGCGTCTTACAAAACATAAGTTTTACAAAAACCAATTGTCCATGTCACATTGACTACTAGCATAAGACATAAATGTAGCCTCGGATCTTCCTTCATCCTGCGTAAACACTTGAGCATTCATATCGGGCTGATACGTCTCCGTAGTTGACCTAACATTACAAAAAAAATACACGATATTAACAAATATATGAATAAAAAAAAATGGGAATGGCCAAAACAAACATATAGATATTGACTAACCTGTCAACCAACTTAGGGCATGTTCTTTTGTCGTGTCCATTTTGTCCACATGCAGAACACTGTCGAATGTTCTTCAAAATTGATTTCTCCTTAGACGACTTCAATCTTTTACCGCACCCTTTAGCTCGAACAAAACTTGGATCATTGATTGCATTACGTTCTTCTCTATTTTTGTGCCAATCCTGTTGAATCCAAGATTTCCTCCATCGTCTATATCCTTCATTTGTATATGTAAACTCTGAACCCCCTCCATCAAGAAACTGGTGCGAGCATCCGTCAACGCACCATCATCAACCATCAACCGACACTTATGCATCAACATTCCATGTCTTGACATTAAAGAGGTACTAGAACTCCCAACATCGGACATGCTAGCACTTGGATCTGATTACTCAACAACTTTGGCATTCTTAGTCCATCTTTGCAAGATGCATTTGTCAGGTAGAAGCAACACTTGTTTTTTCTTCAAATAAGAAATCATATGGCGACACGGATAACCCTCAAATTCAAATGTCTGACAACTACATGAAATCAAGTCCATACCTGTGTAATGAGTCAGCAAACGATGTCGATCAAATGTTTTTCCATGCTCAACTCTCTCAACCATATATACCTTCGCATCGTGGGAGGCTGATTTCTTCGAGCACACATAGTAATGACTTTGATCAATTTCTGTTTGGAACAACAAAAAAATCTTCTTCGTGTACACATGAACCATCTGATGCTCCATTTGAAATTTGGACGTCAGTCTTGGTTGTTCACTTATATCAATGTGATTCGCAACTAACTCCTCATGTCGTTGATGGCGTAATGCCATATTGAAACGTGTAACAAAATTCATGAGAGAATTCTTGCGATTTACGTACCGCTTAAAAAATGAGTGACCATTCTCTGACCTTTGACTACTAGACATCCCAGCACTGAAAATATGTTTGACATAAGCTGGTACCCATCGACTACGCAGATCGTACATGCTACACAACCATTCATTGTCGGACCAATTCGTTGATTCCATTATTGCACACCATCGACCCTCAAATTCAGCCGCTGACTTTGACTGTTTAATGATATTTACCAACATATGATATTCTTCATTATGCACCATGACATTTAATTTTTCTGAAAACTTATTCAAAATGTGCCACACACAATACCTATGGAATGTTGAAGGCAACACCATAGATATGGCTTTAGCAATAGTAGCATCCTGATCTGTAATAATTATTTGGAGTGCTTGTCTCGGCATGGCTTCCATGAATGTCGACAATAACCACACGAATGACTCGGTCGACTCGTCGCTTAAAAATCCACATCCGAATAGTATTGTTTGTCTATGGTGGTTCACTCCTACAAAAGGTGCGAATATCATAGCGTACTTGTTGGTATTGTACGTTGTGTCAAAAACAACAGCATCGCCAAAAAATGCATATGATCTACGTGACTCTGCATCTGCCCAAAAACAACGAACCAATTTATTGTCCGAGTCTGTCTCGTAGTCAAAATAGAAATTAGGACTTTTCTCTTTTTCAAATGAGAAATACTCAATAAGTGTCTCCGCATCGTGACCCTTCAGCTCTTCTCGAATATTCCTTTCATGGTTTCTCAAGTCCCTCTCCACATACCCAACCGATTCAGGACCTCATGCATCGATTTCCATAAGTCTCAACTGCTGACATGTAGGAATGTTTGCATCAGAAAACTGCTGTGCAAGTGCCTTTTTTGTCGCCGAAACATTTCTATGTGATCTTAGCAAATGGACTCTGCTAGGCGTTGTGAGAGCATGGTTATGTTCCTCCACGAATTTGTTCACAACCCATAAATGTCCTGTTTGTTGTTTCACAACAGATGATCTTGCATTGCAACCCACTCGTACGTTGCCACGATTTCTCTCGCCAACGCGTGGCATACCATCTTTCTTTTTGTTCTGATAAGTTTCGTCGATTTTCCCTTCCTTAGAGCACACAAAGATCTTCCAATAAATTTCATTTGTTTCCTTTTTTTTCTTACTATTCGCAATTCGTGCACTAAAACCAGCCTCCCGTGCATATTGGTTGTAAAAATTATACGCATCGTCATGTGATTCGAATTCTTGTCCAACAGTTGGAATTCGGCATATTGAAACTTGTGGAACAAATACATTGTCCGGACTTTCAGCCTCCATTCCTATCAACAAACGAACAAAATTAATGTCCAAATTAAAATACAACGTTAAACTTATACGTGCAAATTAGTGTCACTGGAGCAGCTTAATATTATTGGGCATTTATAATACCTTTAAAAGCGAGTGGCAAGCGGAAGAAAAAGGGGCAGCGCAAGACGGCGAAAGAAAAGGGGTAGCGGCGGCCGGCAGAGAAAAAAGGGCCAGCGAGCTGGCGAGAGAGATGGGGTCAGCGAGCGAGCTGCCGGCGAGTGAGGTAGGGTTAGCGAGCGAGCGGCCGGCGAGAGAGATGAGGTCAGCGAGCGAGCGGAGCGGCCGGAACAAAATGGGCAGCTCGCGTCAATGGGGAGCTCGCGTCACAGTAAACAGCAGCGGCCGGCCTTTTTTTTGCGAAGGGCAGTGCCGAATGAGGATGGCGTAGGATGGCGTGAGAACGGCGGAGATTAGGTGGGTGGGCGAAATTAGGGCAAATGAGGATAAGGGGAGGGGCTGAAACGCGGAGGGGCTGAAATGGGAGGAAGGGAGCAGATTTTGTCATTTTGAATTTTAAGTTGATGTGTATACACAGCTGACATGGCAAATGCCATGTCAGCTGTGGGTTTTTTTTTTCCTGCCCACTAGGGGCAGGAGATCAGGACTCTCTTTTTCAATTGCTATTTTCAGCAAGAATCTATGGAGATCCACATACTTATGGGTTTCACTTAAACAATGTGTTGGCAACGAAGTCGATGACATATCGTCAAATTCAATTTATTCTGGTGCCACGAGAGATAAATTTGTATTTGTTAGTAGCTTATTATGGACAATATTGGGGGAGCACAATTGTCTAATACATGGAAGGGAAAATGAGAAATACCTCCGCGTCGATTGAGTTGACGTCTATTCAATGTGCTAGTTTAGGAAGCAATGGGGGACAATTAGCTCCAACGCCATCAACTGCAATAACAAAGCCCAAGCTTTGGCAAGTTCCAGAATTTAGTATGCTCAAGCTAAATACAAACGTGGTAGTTAAAGAACTTTTAAACTCCATAAAAGTCATATCAAGTTTCAACTAAATACACCTTCTTAAGGGTATGTTATTGTTGTTCCCCAAATAGGAAATAAAATTGCCATGATCTCGTTTTTTATGTTGTTTTTTTTCCGCCTCTAAGAACTGAATTGTTTGTATTCTATTTTTAAATTGTGTAACGTGGCCATACTTCCCGTTAATAAATTGAGTAAGGTTGTGTTTGATTGACAAATATTTTCTATGGAAAATGTCTTTTTTCCGCCTATTTTCCAACTGGTATGTTTGATTGTCCAAAATTTTCTATTAAAAAGATATTTTCCCACCTATTTTCTTTGTTTTGTTTGATTGCAACCTTTTTTTTCTATGTAAAATTTTTTCTCATTTTCCTACTTTTGGCCACATTTTCCTTATTTTCAAGAAAAATATTTTCTTTCTGGGATGAGAGAATTTATTTTCTATAAAAAATTTGTCTTGTTTTCCAACCCATCATTTCTTGACAATTCATTTCTATAGAATTTATTTTTTTTCCATCCAAATTTTCCACTTGCAAAAAAAAAAAAAAAATGCCCTAGATGGACAGATTGACATTTTGTCGGGTCTTCCAGGTATAGAAATTGAGTCCGGGTCGGGCTACCCGTTCAACCTCTGATTGCGCCTTATGTCAAGCAAGTGGGCAGTTAGGGTAGTGTTGATTGATTACAAGTGAAGGGTCAACATTTAGAAGCCCAAAATTGTCACTTACTTTTTAATTATTGCCTTTCTTTCTCACATACTTTTTATTTTCCGCATCCCTCATTTTCAAATTAGATGAATTATAGTAAAAAACTTCGTTCGAAACAATATAGTTGAACGCAACATTCAGAAATTGTTTCCTTCGTAGTACGTATTACGGGAAATTGCATCCATAATGAAACGTTTTAAAATCATATAATAGTTGGAATCCCAAATTTAAATTTTTTTCAATTGGGTTTTGAAATTTCAATTATTTTTAACACTTGATTCGAACACTTTTATATAGTTTCAACAAAGGACCATGCTATATGTACCACCTCCTTTACCAACACACTTACCACATTTGAGGTGTCAAAAATTAGTTGGTTGAAATTATTATTTACTTGGCCAAATAAATAAAGTGGTCCAATCATTATTTGACAAGTGGGATGAGGTAAAGGAGGGTGTAAGATTTGTGGGTACAAGTATCATTTTCCTTCAACAAAAGATCACGTGCACGGCATATAATATTTGAAGTGCAATTTTCTCTTTACACTAAATTCTTCTGTTAAGGAAAAAGTCCCGAAGGAGAAACCCTCCACTTGTGTCAGAAGCCCCTTGACTAGGCGGGTTGTAAATCAAGAAATGTGCACGAGTGACAAGGACATGAGGGAGAGAGCTAACAGCCAACCTCCAGGACAGACCTCCACAATATGTCAGTAAAAATCTGCCACACACAAGAATCGAACCTACGTTACCCAATAATTTCTCTTTATATCACCTCAAACCTTACCAACTCGTCTATACCCCTCAAATCTACACTAAATTCTTCATCTAATAGTGCGTTTCATTTGTCTAAAAGTTACATTTTATGTAAATTTTATTAACATAAAAAGTAACAAACCTAATACTGTCTCCTCAAATTCACGGGTCAAATCGAACAGAGAAACATATTAAAATTTCTACCAACTAAATTGAAAAAATGCCTGCACATCACAGCACGTCCCACACACTACCCTACACACAGTCCAATTCTGTAATTTTCTTTTGATAATTATCTCTCTCTCATTGCCACAATCTAGATTCTCTCTCCTCAAAAACAGCACAAACCAAAGGAAGATAAAGATCCAAGATAGAATGTTACAACAATTTGCCTCTACAATCTAAAAAAAAAAAAAAAGTTGTATAGTGAGGAAGAATTTCCTTTTTTTTTTTTTTGCATTTGTAAATTGAGGTGCAAAATGCTCAGTCTCAGATTGATCTTGCTTTTGCTTGCTTTCTTCTTAGTTCTCAAGCCTTCTTTCTCACGGGGTCAGCTCCTCACTCACTCTGTGTTTCTTGATTTCTGTGGTTTTATTAGTTTACTGCATTAATTTTTAGTGAAGGATAACTGATTTCTGCCCGTTCAATTTCTGTGGTGGGTTCTGGATTCTGGATTCTGGATTCTGGATTCTTCTTTACTTTTCATTTTCTTTTTTGGTTTAATGTTGGTAGTGGTGTAAAAATTTACTTTTGGATGTATGTGGTTTGATTAGTTTACTGCATCAATTTATGGTGAATTGTTACTGTGTTTTATGCCTGTTCAATTGCTGTGCTTGATTCTGGATTTTTCTGTACTTTTTCTTTTTAAATTTAATGTAGTTTAGTGGCTTTTTAGTTTCTTGAATGGATGTGGTTTGATTTAGTTTACTGGGAACTTTTTAATTGAGTTTTATGGAAGCTTGATTTGGTTGTTGTTCTTTTGTGCGTATGTATTTTGATTATGGTTACCATTGTGAATTTGAGATTTATTTGGGTCTTAGAAATATGAATTAGAAGTTGGGTTTTTAATTTCTTCTGGGAGTCTATGTTTATGGGCTCAAAGAAGGGAAGAAAAATTAGAAAAGAAAAAGAAGGGAAAGCAGGAAAGATTGGATCTGTTTGTGATTCCAGTTTCAAATTTCATTTTCTTGTACAATTTCAAACTTTTAGTTTGAAAATTTTAGAATAATCCTTCATAGTAATAGTCATACAAAAATTAGCGAGGAGAGATGATGAAGTTATAATATAAATAAGCTCACTCTGTCTCAGCTTCAAAAGCAAATGAAGTTCTAGATTCAAGTATGGCCGCTGCCCGTTATGAAAATTTCACGTATAGGAATGTTGAAAATATAAATATAACAGTTTTAATTTTGAGTGAGATAGACTAAGAAGCACGGATATGCCACCGGCACCGGCTTGTCGGTGTCTGACATTTATCGAACAAGTCGCCTAGTACTTGTTTAGAGTTTTGAAAAAATAGGTCTCAGTCAACATTTTGATCATTTTAATCGACATGTCGAAGGCGTGTCGGTGTCTGTACTTTTTCGAAAATCGCTTGTCGACATATCCAATATGTGTCGTGTCAGACACGTGTATCCATATTAGTGCATCATAGGTGATAGACTTTCAAATATGCACATTCCTTGTCGTGATATTGGCTTGGGTGGCCCCTTTGGACGACCAAGTCACCATGGCAACAATACTCAGTAAAATCTTTAAGCAATTATGATGGATTTGAAAGAATTGGTTTTCCACTTTAAGCTGAATTGATATATTTATACAAAATCAACAATAATTTGGGTTCCCCCCTTAGTTTTATTGCATAATAATATTTAGCCGACTGGGATTTGGTACTCTTGGAAGTATGCATGAGGTGCTAGCTTTAAACATTTTGATGGAGAACGGGGGAGAGAAACAAGAGAGCATAGAATTTTCTAGATCTATTTATGCTTATAATTCCTATAAAAATGAAAATTTTCCCAAATGATAAAAATGGAAATTTTCTGACTTTATCATGGAAAGAAAAGAAAAGAAATTAAAATATAATAAATCACAGTCTATTTTTGTTTTTATGCCTAAAATAAGTACATTGTTTTAATGAATTTCCAATGCAATCTACATCACATTTAAATACTTACCTGGTGTTTTGTATTTTAGTTTTTATTGCAATAACTATCTGGTGATCACTGAAGTTCCTTTTAAGCAACTCAGCTCTTTTTGGTCTTCTGTAGTATCTGAATCCTTATTTCATTGCAGCGCCATATGCCTTGCGAATAAGCTGTGGAGCACGTAATGATGTTCACAGTCCTCCATCAAATACTCTCTGGTATAAGGATTTTGCTTACACAGGGGGAATTCCTGGTAATGCAACCACCCCGAGTTTCATCTCTCCTAAACTCACGACGCTTCGTTATTTCCCTTTGTCTGAGGGTCCTGAAAACTGCTACAATATAAATAGAGTTCCACACGGACATTATTCGGTGAGAATCTTTTTGGGCTTGGTTGCAGAACCCAGTTTTGACAATGAGCCTTTATTTGACGTTTCTGTTGAAGGAACCTTAATTTATTCTTTGCCATCGGGTTGGAGTAATCACGATGATGAACGAGCTTTTGTTGAAGCCTTCATATTTCTTAAGGATGGCACGGCCTCTCTTTGCTTCCATAGTACTGGACACGGAGATCCAGCAATACTTGCAATTGAGATTCTTCAAGTTGATAACAAAGCATACTATTTTGGTCCGGGCTATGGTCAAGGGGTGATCCTCAGAACCGATAGAAGACTCAGTTGCGGGGCCCGTGATCCCAAATTTGGTGTTGATTATAGTGCGGACCATTGGGGTGGGGATCGATTCTGGAATTCCATCCAGACATTCGGCGAGAGTTCTGATCGTGCCATATCTACCACAAACAGCATCAAGCAGGCCTCAAAATCACCCAATTTTTATCCCGAGGCTCTTTATCAAACGGCTCTTGTTAGTAGTGATAGTCAGCTTGATTTAGCATACACAGCTGAGGTCGAACCTAATCGAAATTATTCCATTTGGTTGCACTTTGCAGAAATAGATCCTTCAGTTACTGCAGCTGGACAAAGGGTATTTGACATCTCGATAAATGGCGATATTGCATTTCGAGATGTAGACATAGTGGGTATGGCTGGGGGCATTAACAGTGCCCTAGTACTGAATACAACTGTTCCTCTTAGTGGCAGGACTTTGACAATAAATATGCATCCTACAAAAGGGACTCATGCCATAATCAATGCCATTGAGATTTTTGAACTTGTAACGGCTGCATCCAAAACATTACAAGATGAAGGTACAGAAGACTTGTTCTCGTATTCCTCACATATGGCATGTTTCGCTAAGTTTAAATATTTAAGGGACTTTTAAGCTTAGCCAAACATGATAATAATAATTTTCTTTTCTTTCCATGTCTTCTTGAATTATACAGGACACAAAAGATGATATATTAAATATTCTAGGGCGACCATTTATAGATGAGGAAAAACATGATAAAATAAAAATTAAAGAAAAAATTCTTAACCATCTGTAGTCCCCTGCATGTCTGTTTTTCATTTAGCATGCCTTTAGACATACATTTTTCATGATGCAATCATAAAGCTAGAGTAATTTGAGGTTAATGATAGTTGCTTCTCATGCTGGGCTGATGTTAATTAGTCTTGTCAGATGGGTCCACTGTCACATCCCTCCAATTTTTTCTTCTTGCAAAACCATCTGCTCCTGTTTGTCATGATGCTATTTGCTTATACCCTTACTTTGGTTACTTCTTTTATTTCAATTTATAGATCGTGCCATGAAGTACTGGTATTTTGATTAGAAACTGTTACAAAAATGACTTTCTTTTCTTATTTTAGTCAGGGCTTTGCAGAAATTGAAGAGTGCACTCGGGCTTCCTCTTCGATTTGGGTGGAATGGTGATCCTTGTGTTCCTCAGCAACATCCATGGAGTGGAGTAGATTGTCTGTATGACAGAACTATCAGTAAATATGTTATTGATGGGCTGTATGTTCTTGTTCTCTTACTGGACTTCTTAATTTTATATGAAGAAATTAAGGGAACAAAGTTATTAAGAAACATAATAATGCTATAGATACCCAAGTGACTGGACCACCCTTCTGGGTTGAGTGGTTGAATCAAACGGTTAGCCAACAAATAATCAAGAAAGAAAGAAGCTACTGGTTAGAAAGAGGAAAGAGATTAAGAGTTGAATGTCCAAAGTTTTTGTTCTCACCATATCAAAATGTTCTCATGCACGCTTCAAATGTAGAAGCTTAGTTTTACAAGTGAAGTAATGTGTTTATAGCCGTTTCTTTTGTCAATTTCATTTTGATTCTTATCAGTACCTTTGAACTCTTTGATTAAATAGTAACAGGATTGTATGATGAAATGGCTGTCTTTTCCATACATTTTATTGATATGTTTCCTGTGATTCTTTTGCAAGGTCAGCGGTCTTGACAACCAAGGTTTGAGGGGTTCCTTACCAGATGACATTGCCCAACTTCATCATCTCCAGAACATGTAAGTCAAAATAAACGCATGCCAGTGAAGTTAAATTATTTTATGCAATGTGAAATAATCAACTTTCCTTAAGGATCCTCTCATGTATATCAGTATTTCTGTTTACATTAAATTTTTAATCTTTAAAGATAGGCCACTTGGTCACACGAATATGTTTGCAATTCCTTCGATCTTATAGAAGTGATCACCAAATCCTTTAGTATCCCTTGCTTCCGGTATTTATCTTATCACTGTACACGTGTGTGCAAGAGTGTATTTTTTCGTGATAAGCTTATATTTCATACAGAAATTTGAGTGGGAACAGCCTTCATGGTTTCATTCCTTCTTCACTTGGAAAAATTGCTAGCCTGGAGATACTGTAAGTGAATTTTATTGATTGATTTTTTCTTCTAATTGATTGATTTCAATATATTTGTGATGCCTATTCTTTATTACATATATATATTAAGTATGCTGTCCCTGCCTCCTTCTCTGCACTTATCTCTGTAATTTGGAAATTCGTGTTCATTTGAAGTCCATTGGATGATACAAAACAAATGAAGATGAGTAAGTAAATATCATGGAGTGTACCTTTGATTTCCTTGACCACACAAGAATTCATCACCTAATCAAACCTTCTCATTCCTGGTTCACTGCTTAAATATCATGGAGTGTTCCTTTGATTTCCTTGACCACACAAGTATTCATCACCTAATCAAACCTTCTCATTCCTGGTTCACTGCTTAAATACCATGGAGTGTACCTTTGATTTCCTTGACACACAAGTATTCATCACCTAATCAAACCTTCTCATTCCTGGTTCACTGCTTCTGCATTCATGATATTATGGCCCCTCTACCAGCTTGTAGTAAAGAATGCCTTCCTCCATGGGATCTATTAGATGTAGATAGGTGTAGGTTGTCGTGTGACTAGGTTTTATTCTGTGGTTTCTCGGATCAATTTCAAGTAATCTTACTTTTTAGGTGAGAGAGTTAATATTTTGTCAATAAATCTCAAATGGGCAAACTAGCGAGAATGTTCTTATGTCATGACCGAAATTTATCTTCCATATACCAAATAAATTCTTAGGTCAATAGAGATTTCTGGTTTCTCCTATTATGATTCTTGCCAGGATATAGTAATCTAGTGCCCCCCACCCCCAAAACCCAACACACACACAATCACCCGCAACGGCATATTCCAAAGAATGAAGAGCAATAGGAACCATCATAAATGGCTCTGTCAACAAATGGAATGTGGAATATTGATATTGAAGAACATTAATATATTTCTTTGAATTTGGTCATCCAAAAGTGGCTCTCTGTTACTATAATTAGTGGAAGTACGCAGTTTAATTTTCTATACGGAATGGTTGCCTCCTATTTTAACAAAATGCTGAAGGAAGATGTTCATGGCAGGGATCTTTCATACAACTTTTTCAATGGATCTATTCCTGAAACCCTCGGGCAGTTAACTTTATTACAGAGACTGTAAGACTTTTCGACATTTGATTTCCTATTAAATGGAAATACATGTTATACAACTCCAATATATGATTTTGGTACAGGAATCTGAATAGCAACTCCCTTTCTGGAAAAGTCCCAGTTGCACTTGGAGGAAGGCTTTTGCACAGAGCTAGCTATAAGTATGTTCTTGACATACCAGTTTTCAATCAACGCAAAGTTCTTATAGATGTTGGACTCGTTTTTTATCCTTCTATCTTAGAATACTTACAATGGATGTTTGCAGTTTTACGGATAATAAAGGTCTTTGCGGAATACCTGGATTACCGACATGTGGACCCCATCTTTCTGCTGGTGCTAAAATTGGCATTGGGTTAGGCGGGTGTGTGGCATTCCTACTCCTTGTCACGTGCTTAACATGTTGGTGGAAAAGGCGGCAAAATATTCTCCGTGCTCAAAGAATTGCGGGTAAGCATGTACATTTGAATTTGAGAAAATTGCATCTTTTGTCTCCAACTTAATTATCTGAGGAGCAAGTTTCTCCCTGCCCTTAAAAAAAGAGCAAGTTGGTCTTCGAACTTTTATTATAGTTGTGTACTATCCATCCTCAGCAATGTAAACTCTCCAAATCTCTCTCATGAAAACATGTCTTGCTTTTCTTCAAATTTCTAGGCAACTAAGTTAGGAAACAAAATTTAGCTTCATAAAGTTGGACGTGAAAGTAACGTGACTATTTAACATATATTTGAACAATTTTTGACCTAGGGCACAGATTGTACAATTCTAACGAAAGGTTGAGAACCAACTTGCTACTCGGAAATTAGGTTGAGGACCAACAATCCTTTAAAATTTTGGTAACTATGACTATGAACTGGGATTGTGGTTTGACATTCTCTTAAGTCTAAATTAACTCAAGAATGCATTGAATGGCACAAATATGGAGATATAGCGGGATAGGATGAGAGAGTAGTTTTCTTGACCTAGTTTCTTTCTGCATTTTCTCAGCGAGAGACGCCCCTTATGCAAAAGCAAGAACGCAATTTTCTCGTGATGTACAGATGGCTAGACACCACAGCCATGAGAATGCTCGAACAGCTGACGAGAACGGCCCTAGCTTACTTTCATGATTGATTAACCATCTGGTTTGAAATGCAAGCCAAAACTGCCCATATTTTGTGGCCAAACTTGTGCACATCAAGAAGCCATTCCATGACATGACATTTCAAATGATTTTAGCTTCATAAGTTCTATACTTGGAGGTCGGTGCTAAAAGTGTCCATTTTGTATTCCTTATGAAGATACCTCACATGTTGAAGAAAGTTATCCAGTTTCTAGTAATAGAAATGTAGCTGATGAAGATTTTTTTTTTCTTTTTTTTTTTTTTTTTTGTTTGGCGTATTGTAGCTAATGAAACTCGTAGAAATTGCTACTAGTTTAGATCATAATGTATCTGTTTCGTGTACAAGTTCGTACATACATTCATCATGTATGTGTATCTTTTGGGTATATGTATCTCACGCTAGCCTTTCTATGAGATATGATTGGTAATTGTGACTTTAGTCATTCATAAAAATCATATCACTAGCTACATCTAAGCCTTGTATCAATGTACAATAAATGATATGTCGTGCTCCTCTCAAAATTGTAAGTCTATAGAATTGTTCTAGTTTAGAGTGTCAAAATGTATTGAGTTAGCCTAGCACGGCCTGACACCCTGGTCGTGTTGGGCTGTCTTGGCCGTAGATATTTGTGACTATTGTTTGTCGAAAATTGCAAGTGTGCGATATTACGACAGGTAATATGCTAGTGAAGTAGAGTATCGTTTTCACGAAGATTGTGTTACTATCAATGGACTCAATTTTTTCTAATTGTTACTTGAACTGGTGCAAAAATTGAACATGGAGTGATTGGTGATTTTTGCTAAAACGAAATATTAAACTAAGGATTGGCCATCTAAGAATTTTTTGAGAAAACTTTGATGAAGTAAAAGTATTAGGATTTACGAATTCACAATAGTTATCACGTTTAACTTCGGTTACTGAATTATGACAATTTATTTCATTTGTATTGACGTTCAAATTTATCTAACTTAAACTATATCTCTATAAATTTTAACCTACCTAAGTGCATTCAATCACAAAAAATTCAAACAAACATATCACAAATTATAAAAGTACATCTTTATCTTTCGTTAATGCTCAATTGATGTTCTACTTCTCGGTTTCGACTTAAATTCACAAACAATTCATAATTGTCTAGATTCATGAATAGCAATTCCATTCAAGATAAAAAATCAATCCAAGTCCTAATTAGGGTCACAATTCAGCAATTGAATTTAAGCAATAAAACTAGGTTACATTGTTCGTCCAAATGAATAGAATTAACTACTCATCATCTGATTACATAAACTCATTGAATTATATAAGATGAAAAACATAACTAGGAATTATTGATGACAAGATAAATTGACGAGAAACCGTGTTGAAACTTGAAGTACGAACCATCGCGTCAAACACTTTTTCTCACCATCGCCACAGTGCCTTCCACCACCAATTGATTTCTCTATGTTATTGTGTTACCACAACATAATATGTTACCTTATTTTTTCACGAAGTACATGTTATGTTACTTTTTTTTTCACATATTACATTTGGCCACGAAAACGTAGGGTATGTTATAGATTTCTTAACATGATGTGTTACTGTGTTACTTATGTAGTAGTAACATAACGTGTTACTTGTACGATTACATATTGTGTTAAACTTTTAATCAATTAATTGAACTCTTGAATAATTAAATGTTTAATTCGTATATAAGGAGACAAGAAGCAACTACGTTCTGCTGTTGAAATAGTAGTAAATAACCAAGCACTTGATCAATAAGAAATGGATTAAGTAAAAATAAATCAAACGTTCAAATTCATCACTAAATCCAGAAAATAGATCTCAAAATCTTTGAAAAAGACACTACATTTCCATCATTAAAATTAATGAAAATTAATTTAATGATTCAAATAATGCACCAAATAGGAATTTAATGATTCAGATCTTGCTGGTGGTGGGGGCGGGAGGTGGAGTTGCAGTGGTGCGGATAGTGGCGGGCGCTGATGATGGCCGAGGTGGTGGGATGTCAGGATTGGGTGGTTTTTGGTTTATGTTTAAAATGGTATGTAGATAATTATTGGTTGGAAATAAGTATTTTCCAAATAGTATTAATTATGTATAAATAAATATTATAGAATTAAAAAAAGTGGTATTTTTAAGTTTTTTAAAGAAAAATAGGCAACTTGGTACATACGTATTAATGTTTACTAACGTTAACTTTTGTCAATAATTTATAATCAATATTGGAGGAGCTTTCTTTGTAAGTCAAGTTAGGGACAAGTCGAGACGAGAATTAAAATAAATAGTAACTCATTGAATGTAAAAATACTTTGATGTTTAAATTAGTAATTACTCAAAATTTAGAAAGAAAATTAAATTGGGTTCCAATGGCTCATTTCATGGAAGAGCAAGAAAAGGTGATCACAACTTTTTTCTCTACATTCTATATATATTTAAAATTAAGTTGATCTTATTTGAAATTATTTATTTTGCCACACGATTTTCGAGTTACTTTTTCGCTAACAAAACTTATTTTTTGAGAAAGTAAGTCTAAATTTACTCTTTATAAATTAACTTTTAAGCATAAACAAACATGTTCTAAGTATATCAATTTCTACGAAGCCACGTGCAAAAGAGTTTTATTACAATTAATTTGATTCTTGATAAGAAAAAAGATAAGTTTTATAATCTTATCTCTTCGTAGAAAACCTAACTTCTTATCTTAATTGTATAAGATTTTCAAGGGTCGAAAATAATTGTGCATAAATTATGAAGTTGATAACATTTAAAAATTTTGAATAATATATTTGAATCCTTAATCATAAAGTTGACCTTATCCCTAACAATTATATTAAATACTTGAATTTTAATGCTGATTTTATCCCATGGTAACATTTTATACTTAAATGCTTGGCCTATAAAGTAGATTTTATCCCATGTATTTAAAATCTTTCACGAACCCTTTTCATTAATTGGTTCAAAATTTGATGCTTGAGAGGTCCAAAATGTACTCAAGTCATTAATCATATTTAACAAATAAGCTTGTGTTTGGTTTAGATTAAAAACCGTTTTTGATTTTTTTCAGCTTAATTTTTGACTTTTCAACCCATTTTTAACATGAAAAGTCAACAATTTCAACTCAAATAAACTACTTTTGATTTATAAACTGTTTATAATCTCTATCAAACGCACATTAAGTAACTTAAGGGTGTGTTTGATTTTGATTAAAATTAGATTTTTTTTGTAAAAGTTGATAAACGTTGTTGAAATGTGTGGTTGAAAAGTTGTAGGACCATGAAATGTGTGGTTAAAATTAATTGTTGATTTTGACTTTAGGCCATGTTCGGTACAGATTTTTTCCCAAAAAATCCATTTTCTTGCCTACAATATTTGACTTTTCAACCCATTTTACACTACAAAAAAAATTGAAAAGTCAAAAAGGTAACCAAAAAAACCCATTTTCCCCCCAAAAAATCTCTACCGAACAAGCCCTTGTTTTTGAGTAAAATTAAAATTGAAAATAAACGAGCTCTAAATATTACTTATAATACAATTATTATCGTAAGACTTTTGAATAGCATCTTACACGAGTGACAAATAAATATAATCGAGTTTGTTGTATGTTTGGAGAGTTGTATTTGAAAATTATTTCGGAAATTAAATTAAAGAGTTTACATGAATTACAGAACACAAGATTTGTAAAACTAATACAACATTACATTAATAATTATGCCAAGAAACTGAAAACTACAATATTTGAAGAACACACAAAAGAAAGATCAGAGTTTAGTAGTCTCATGCATGCAGCGAGGATCATTGATCTATCATTCAACTGAAACATCATCGGAAGAACTTTTGGACATTTGGGAGTAGAATGTAAAATTCATCCGCCGGCAACCGGTATCAAATGTCCTCCGGTGGTGGCAGGTTTAGATCCAGATCCAGTCCTTCGTTGAGTGGTTCATGGGGCCATTTTGCAGCGCCTGTCCGGATCAATTCGAGGTAGATTTCGACGATTTCTTGCCGCGCTTCGTCGGAAAGACGAAGACCTAGTGGTCCGGTTTTTGGAACAGGAGTGCGGCGCTGGCGGAGGTTCTGACCATGATAGGGAGCCAAAGGGAGGCGGTGCTGAGGAGGACTCGGAATGTGAGACCTCATGGGATGGACGAGAGAAGGAGCCGAAGATAAGCGGCGCTGGTGGTGGTGACGATAATATTTCTCAATGGGAAAGCTCCTCGGCGGAGCGAGAGTGAGTTCCAAAGGGCAAGATTCCACTGCCTCCGCCGCCGACGCCGCCACAACACTATCCCTATTCGAAGACTCCACAGTGCTGCTCTGGCTAAGGCTCCTATAACCACCGCTCTTTTGGACGGTACCGCCGCCATTTACGTTCAACTCCACGACAGGGAAATTCAACTTTGCTTTTGGACCATGGTACTTCCTGGCGGCGTCATCATAGGCTCTGGCGGCCTCCACCGCCGTTTTAAAAGTCCCCAGCCACCTACGGCCCTTGGCTATAGGTTCCCTAATCTCCGCAGAATATTTCCCCCATGGCCTCTTCCTCACACCACGAAAGCGCACACTATTTGCCACTCCACCGCCACTCCTCCAGACCACTCTCCCTCCCGGCGCCATTGTATACAAACCCACCTATATATTTATATGCCTCACTGTGTTTGCATTAGTGTGTTTTATAAGAGAACTAGGGCATGGCTAGATGAATGGAAAAGGTATATATATTGGTGGAGGTGGAGAGTGATACTGAAGGAGTGTGTTAAGAGGGACCCACGAGAGACATGGCAGGTGACGGCGTTGTTTTTGGACACGTCGGACGTAGGTTTCTATGTATTTGACTCCTGTAATAACATGCATGGCAAATTGATGAAGCGTGTACAACTACAACTAAGAGGTGCATCTTGTTTTTTTCTTAAATTTTTAAGGTTGCTTCTTATGAATAAATTTAAATACTGCTCTATTACAACTGAATTGTAAGAAACAATTAAAAAAAATTCCATTTTTTGGTATTAAATAGATTAATCATAGGACTTGACGATTTATACTATTTTACACACAAATTGAATGATTAAAATTGTTAGACCGTGCAGTATGTCAGAAGATATCGATAAACGACAAAAATTATCATACTACGTATTTATTGAAAAAAGATTTGACCGTACAACCCGACAACACATCTTTTAACGAAGGAGCTGAAGATCCAAACTTGATGGATAATACAAAATTATTATAATACGCAAAAAAAATGATTGAGTATTGTCAATTGACCTGACAATTTTACCGTTATTATAGAAATGGAATGTTCGACACTGTCGAATAGCAAATATAACGACAAGA
Source organism: Forsythia viridissima (assembly GCA_030279155.1). Lineage (NCBI taxonomy): Eukaryota > Viridiplantae > Streptophyta > Magnoliopsida > Lamiales > Oleaceae > Forsythia > Forsythia viridissima. The sequence continues at coordinate 2,273,683 of CM059044.1, read as the reverse complement.
TTATAAATTCACGCTAAAATCTTAAAGAAATAATTATGCAACGAGACAACTTACATCTTTTGATAAAAAAAAAAAAAAGATTGGATATGCAAAATTATTAGTTTACACAACTTATAGATAAATTATCAATTGTATAACCAAAAATATTAAAAACATTTGGATAATGTCAGTTGTCTACAAATATAAATAAATGATAAGAATTTTGATTCTTTTTTAGGAAATCAAGAGGTATAGATTGACTTTGTAGTTTTAACCGTAACTTATAAATTGAATGATCAACAAATATGATTTAAGAAGTATATGATCCTTTTCTTTATTTATCGGTCCTAAATTATAGACTACTTATTTTATAGAAGGTATATTAAATTTTTTTTTTTAATATACTCTTATTTAATTTACATAGTTATCAATCCAAATTAACTTAACATAATCTTTGTTAAGGGAAAAGTCTCGAACGCGAAACTCTCCAATCTGTGTCAGAGGCCCCTTGACCAGGCGAGTTGTAAATCGAGGGATATGCACGAGTGGCAAGGACCTGAGAGAGAGAGCCAACATGCCAACTTCCAGGACAGACCCCCACAATATTTCAGTGAAAATCTGTCATACACGGGAATCGAACCTGCGTTGCCGGAGAATTTCTCTCCACGTCACCTCATGCCTTACCAACTCGCCTGTGCCCCTGGGGGCTAATTTAACATAATCTAATTGATTGCCTACTTGAGTAAATGTGTAAATAGTAAATACATTTATGTATTTTTTTCATTATAATTGGAATATGTTAAGTTTATTTGGGTTGATAACAATGTAAATTAAATAAGGGTATATTAGAAAAAAGAAAAATTTAATACACCCTATATAAAGTAAGTGGCCTATAATTTGAGACAGATAAATAAGAAAAATGGGCATATCTTTGTAGGACGGAGGAAGTATTAAAGTAAGTCAATGGCCAAACGAGATAGCAAATAAAGATATTTTAATTTTCAACAACCTTGCATGTAAAATTGTTTGACCATTGCCATCTTTACCTAAACTCTTTCAGTGTTGATCACTAGACTTAGCACATGTTCGTTCGTGTTGAAATTATTTTTTAATTATTTATAAGATAAGTTGTTAGTGAATGTGTGGATAAAAAGTGGATTATAAGTTGTGGTCCTATGAAATGTATAAATAAAAAATATATTTAACTAACTAAAATTATAATTTAAATATGTCCAAACATGTACTAAGACCGATCAAAATTTGTCCCATTTCGTAAGTTACACGAACTCACTTCGGTTCATGTGTACATAGCCAATCCCAAAGAGAATTAGTGCTCTTTTTTGTTTTTCTATTTTCTAAATGGGAATTTTCTTCCATGTTTGGTAGGGCTCAAAATTTTTTTTTTAAAATTAATTTTCAACTACATATTTTATAGAATTCACAATTTTTATTAAATTTTCAATCACATATTTTATCAATTTTTTTTAAAATCTCTTAAAAAATATACCTTAAACTTTACCAAACATAGGTTGTTAGTGATTTTTACACTAATTAATTTATATATAACTAAAATCCTAACAAATAGGAAAGAAAATAAAACAAAAAGAGAAAAGAATCTAGAGAGAGAAACGGAATATTCTATTTGGGATAAGACCTTCGAGTCATAGTGGGGTCCACAAGTCAACTGGTTGACGAAATCCCCGGCTTTTAATCACTGAAGCGGTGGGGTTTGCATGTTTTTTTGTATATTCTACTAGAAGAATATTGCCAGCAAATCAAAAACGACCACGTATGTATACAGTATCTATACCTTTTTTATAAATAGGGAAATTCACAGGAGGCTACCTAATTTATAGTTTTCTTTCATATTGATCACCTAATTTCAGTTTGTTTTAATTTAGTCACCCAATTTAGACAGCTTGGCTTGGGCACAAGAATGAATACAAGCTTCGATAGATTTACAAAGACGTAGCATGCTATAAACATGGATAGCTTTAACATATTACAAGTCACTTTCTTAATCAAAAGATGCAAATGTGATAATTTTTTAAATATTTATTCAGACGATATCTTTAAATTTAATAAAAAATTATTGTTTATTTAACTACGCACAAATTTTTCTTTCAATATGAGCATTCTATCTATATTTGTTATCAAAACTTACGTAATTCATAATTTGACCAACAAAATTCTTGATTGAGTTTAAATTTTAAACAAAACAATTTTTTTACAAGTGCTAATAAATGTTAGTCTCACTTTCATCACTAAAAGAGTAAGTTTTTCATTCCATTAATGAGTTCATAAATTTCATAGGCCAACTCTCTAATTTTGTTTGTCACGTCACAAATGCTATCAGTTTGGATAAATGTTACAAAGGGTATAGTTAAATTGAAATAAAATTATGTGTTAGGTTAATAAATTTAAAATAGAAGATGTAAATTGAGTAATCAAATTGAACAAATCAAAACTAGGAAACTAATATGAAACAAACATGTAAGTTAGAGGAGTCCCAATTAAATTTACCCTTACAAATACACGTGGCACAAATCAGCATGCCTAGCCCAAGGGTCTGAAAAACAGTCTGGAATTTCGTACGGCAGTATCAAGTTTCGTCTGACCGGCCGTCACGCATCCCACGCTCCGATGAATATTGAACTTCGCGCTTTCTGGATTGTACTTTATGGGGGAGTTACATATTTATTCACAGGGTCCACGTGTGAGGCTTTAAATTAGTTTTGTATTCCGAGTTAATAAATGCGGATGACCACAATCCACCAGAAAATACATTCATGGCTTTTACGAAAAAAAAAAAATAAGTTTAAAAGTCTGGATTTCTGGGGATAAGAATGCATTCATTAAATAAAAACAATATTATTCAACCTGTGTCCGAAGAAAAAAACTTTGACCTAGTTTATAAGGGCTCGTTTGATGTATAGATTTAAGTGTAATCGCACACGTTAGATGGTGGATTGAACTTTTAATAAGAATAGTCCGATTTGACGGGAAAATTTGGAAATGGTTTTGAAATCTAGCACGGTTTGTGTGGTTTCAACTAAATCGAATGCATCGAATGCTATAAAGAATTTTAAAATTTTGATTTCTCAATAATTTGATTTAATTTGTCACTACATGTCAGATTATGGTTAGTTGAAAATATGGCAAAATTGACAAGAGTTCTATATTTTGTAAAAAAATTAAAAAAATACTATCTTTTTTTAAATACCTCTAGTTAAAAACTATTAAAAAATACTTTATTTTCATTAAAATAAATATTTTATGATTTATCACATATTAAATTTTTATAAAAATATATAACTTTCATTTAAAATTAATATTTCAATATTTCATTCGAAAACAACATTTTTATCAGGGTAACATGTGTTACCATATGCATTACTGTATGTTACTTTCTCATTTTCATTTCCATTAAAATCAATATTTTATATTTTATAATTTATTTTATTTTATAATTTTTTAGAAAATAAATTATTTTCATTTAACATAAATATTTCAAAATTTTATTTGAAAATAACATTTTTATTCGGGTACCATATGTTAATTATTCATTTTTATTAAAATTAATATTTTATACTTTTTTTATTTAAAATTAATATTTCAATTTTTCATTCAAAAACAATATTATTACACGAGTAACATATGTGTTAGAGCATCTCCAATGTATATTGATGAGGACTCCGTATAACTGATGTTACACACTAAAAATAGATTCTGTCTAGAAGTCCATCTAAATTTAGACGTACTTCTAGTTGGAGTGACTTAGCAAATTTAACTCAAACTCAGCATTTTATTTATAAAAAAAAGGTCGGGCGAGAGAAATAAAAAATTGAAAATCTGCCAATTTAAAAAAAAAATAAAACATAAATAGTAATATTAATTTTAGACGGAACTAATTGGAGATTAATTTTTAATTTGACCATTTGTTCAATATATGTAGTGCCACATAGATTGGAAATCCGTCTATTTTATCTGCCACATAAACTACAATAGATGTAATGTATTGGAGATGCTCTTACAATATGTGTTACCCTAAGTTACTTCCTCATTTTTATTAAAGTCAATATTTTAAAATTTATCTTATTTTATAAATTTTCAAAAAAAATGCAATATTTTAGTTTAAAACCTATATTTCAATTTTTCATTTGAATATAATATTTTTCCACGGATCATATATGTTACTATTACCAATCGTCTTCCATCACCACGACTCACCTTATTCCCATTAGCATCACCACCAACACAGCCAAGTTCAAATCTGCTAGCACCATTCATAATAATAATAATTACTTCCACCACAACGGGGGTACCATGTTTGTTACCTTATCTTAAATTAGGGTAACACGCGTGTTACTATCACCACAATCACTACTCCACCACCACAACTAATTTAAATTACGATAACGCATGTGTTACTCTAATTTAAATTAGATAAACACATATGTTACTTATAGGATAACACGTGTTACAACCACAACCACCCCAAAAATCACTACTTTCAACAATCTGCCATATTTTCCAATATCACAATCTACCCAGTTTTTATTAAATTAAGGTAACACATAAGTTACTTGTATAGTCACACGTGCTACCACCACCATCTACAACTATAATTACAATCACCGTTTATTAAATTAAGGTAACACATAAGTTACTTGTATAGTCACACGTGCTACCACCACCACCATCTACAACTATAATTACAATCACCACAGTGGAGGTAACACATGTTTTATTTGTAGGATAACACGTGTTTCACCTTGTTATTCACCACCACCACCACCACCACCACAACTGAGTTTAGATCAGCCACCACCATCCATAACAATAACCATTTCCACCACAGTGGGGGTAATACACGTGTTATCCTAATTTAAATTATGGTAACACATGTATTACTTATAGGATAACCCAAGTTTTTTCTTATTATCCACCATTGCCACCACTACCAATCGCCTTATCCTATCACCACCACCACCACCACCACCACCACCACAACCACCACAATCAAGTTCAAAGTCGACACCACCATAAATCACCTTCACAGACATGCAAAACAGTAGCCGAAACCACAATTAACCAACAGCACAACCACCAACAAAAACAAGAAAAGAATGAAAAGAATCCTACCAAATAAATTGTAAAATCCAACCATAGCCTTCTCATATCTGAAATGCTTAAAAGCTTAGAAGAATCCATAATCATCGAAACCAACAAAAACCACCTAAAATGTATTCCATCATGAATTTCCAAATAAACCAATCCCTAACAAAATTTAACCTATTTCTACCAATATTTGTAAGACATGGGCAGTGATCAAATTCACACTATAAATTCTAAAATCTGATGAACAATGAATAATGCATCAATTTCTTTTAATCAAAGATCTAATAATCCAGATTTTCTTTCCAGCAAAAAAAATGCATTCAACTTATTGGTTGCACTCCCTAGTCTCACATTCTTGCAAACAGAAAATGCATCAATTTCTTTAAATCAAAGATTTGATAATCCCTCTAACTACATCATCACCAAATCAGCAAAATTAACAGTTGTGACTATCCATCAACCTTTTAATTGAACCATAAAATTATAATGGAAATCATTTAAACCGCCATGTATGTGTATGTGTATGTGTATGTGTATGCGTATGTGTATGTGTATGCAAAACAAGATCGATGAAAAATGATAGCATAATGGTCTTGTTTAAACATCAGATCTGTAAGTGTGAATGAATGAGGAGGCACAATGGTGGTAGACGGTGAAAATATCGAAATAGGAGTTTATGGTGACGCTGGCGGTATAAGGTAGAAGCGATGGTGTGTGGAACTTTTCTAGTATAATGGTATGGGAGATAGTGGCGAGAGGGTGTAGATCTAAAAATTCTGAGTTAGATGGGCTAGGTGGTGATAGGCGACAACAGCGAGAGTCGTGGAGCTGTTGGACGACAACAGTCGATGACGGTAGTGGGCATAGTGGTCCATCGTATTAGGGTTTGAAAAATTAAATAAAGAGAATTACGTATTGATTTTTTATATTTTGTGTTTGAAATAGTAAGTAAATATTTTATAAATGTTTATATAATATAAAAAATAGGTATTTTTAAAAAGTTTTATTTAGATGTTTGGTAAAAATTATAGAATTATAAAATAATGTATTTTTTAATTTTTAAAAGAAAAAGTGGTAATGATCTTCTGCCCCAAGAGGGCAGGACATCTTGTTCACCTGTTGAGGTGTCAGCAGGTGAGAAATTTGATCTTTTGATCTTGGATTTCTCACCTGCTGACACCTCAACAGGTGGACAAGATGTCCTGTCCCTTTGGGAGCAGGAGATCGGTATTCTTTGGCATAATTATCAAGGGAATATGGATGGCAATGTCTGAACCGATACTTCAGAAGCCAACAAACTCAGTCTGACCTATGCATCAAGCTGATCGTGGCCCTATTTTCAAAAGTAGGGCCCTATTCGGCCTTATGCCCTGTAATTATAAGGTCAGGCCAGGGCAAGTCTGTAGACTCTGTTTTACTTTATTTTATTTTTACAAATAATAATAATAATAAGGGATTTTGTTTAAACCCTCAATTTTTTTTTGATTCAGGACCGGCTACCATTAAATGTAGACGGAGTTAAAATTATATACGGCATAATTACTTCGTATACAAATTTTTTTCGGATGAATTCCTCCAAGGGTCTCAAACTTTTTGTAAGATAGATAGCTATTTTTAAACCTTTTATATGTGACATCCATGTCCTCAACATTTTAATATTATGGAGTTTATCCCCAGCTCATAGAAAATGTCTATTTAGACCAGTGTTCTAATAAGCGTAAAGCGTAATTAGGTGTGGAGACCAAGTTTCAAAATTTTCGGACTTAGGCATGAAAAGTGTTTTTTTATTTTTAATATTATTTTAAATATTAAAAAGTTTGAAAAAAATATAAAGTGTGACTAGACATGGAGGCCAAGTTTCAAACTTTTTCGGGCATAGGCGTGAAAAAAACGTTTTCTTATTTTTAATATTATAAAAAAAAAAGTTGAAAAAAAATTCAAATAAAAGGCACACGCTTTTTAGTTAAAAAATACAGTTGATCGTTTAATTGAGCCCATATGGCCTAAGTGAAGCATGGAGGCGGCACTAAGACGCGCTTTTTAGAACACTGATTCAGACATTAAATGTCCACGCGAGACATGCACGTGTGATTTAGACATTAATGAATTTGCCTCTAACTATATAGGCGAAATTGTCAAAACCTATTTACCCAAGCCACAAAATGCAAAAGTTCTTTTCCAAAAACCCTAAAATCCCAACGTGTTTTCCAAAAATTAAACTGCAATTTTGCTTTTCATCAACAATTTGTTTCATTCAAATTTCTTCAATTGAATTTGAAATGGTAAAGACACTAAGCAAATTGCCCAACATCGAGATTGAAATAAATATCAATTCTAAATGGTCGAAGAGAAAAGCATATGAGTCTACAAATCTTTGCAAGAGGAATAAAAAATCTTGAAAATTTGTTCGTGAAGAAGTTGAAGAATGACAATATGTACAAAATGTATATCTACTATTGCTTTCTCCATTGGGTTGTTGTAATTTTTTTTGTTACGGTTTCATTACTACTTCATTTATAGGTTTTGGATATGTTGATAATGGTTAGTCTATTTTTGCACTTTTTCATTGTTAATGTCGGTTCTATTTATAAATGAGTCGCACTTTTTGTTTCTACTACGGCTTTATCGAGTGTTGTGTGGTTTTATTTGTTTTTGCTAGATTAATGTTTGATATTGTTTGTAGGCAATATGTAGTGTTGTCTAATGTTGTGTATCATAATCTTAACAATGTATGCACCTGGTTGATAACTTGATTCTAGTTTAAAATTTAGAAACTAGTGTTTGAGAATAACATACCTGCATACCTTAGTGTATCTAAGTTGTTATCGTTTCTTTCTTAATATAGTCAGTACTTTAAGGTAATTATTGATTTCAGTAACATGATATGTTATATGTGCTATATAAGATTTATAAGCTAATGAGTAACACACATATTAATTACTATGTATTAAAAATGCATTAATCATGTTCTCTTCTTTAGTAACATATGTGTTACTATATAAAGTTTCAAATTGGAGATGAGAAATTGAAAGAGTTTCTAAACTTGTTTTTATTTAAGAAGTTCAGGGTCCTATATAAAGTTTATTAATTAACTTTAATTACAACTTTATACTTTTCAGTGTATATTGTAATCAGTAACACATATGTATGTGGATTCCAGATCTACTATTTCAAATATATGTTCCATCAGGCGACCTCAATAAAATGTTTACAGATCATCAAATAAATAGATGAAGGAGTCATCATGAACAACATTTAGTACATTCACACTTGCTATTAGTTGATTTATTTAATAATGCGTAAAATTTTTATTCAGTAAATATCTTAAACATATATTTAAGACAACATATTTGAACTCATGTATGCGAATCCTACGCTTTTGAAGTAAACACCAACTTCTGGGTTGTGCATTTAGTGGTGTCAAGATGGGCCGGCCGGCCGAACCAGCATCGGTCCACCCAGAACCGCCGGCCGACCCGTGAATCGGGCGGGCCGTTCACGAGTCGAGAAGGCCGAACCGCGGGCTGTTCACGGGCTGAGGAGGCCGAACCAGGGTCGGCCCGTGAACTGGGCGGGCTGTTCACTACCCGGGCGATTCGGCCTTTAACCGCTGGCCTATTTTGATTTTTTTTAATAAATGGCAGAGAGCCATTTAAAGCGAAATATGTGACAGATACGTGATGTTCTAGTATTTAAATATATATAAAAAAAATAGAAATTGAATTAAAAAATTAACAAATGTGAATTTATTATTTTTATTTATTTTTATTTAGTAATTTAACATATTTGTTGCTATATATGTAAATATTTTTTTTATATAATTACAATAGGTAACTAAAATTTTTTAATAATTTCAAAAAAAATAATTTTTTATTCATACGGGTTGAACCGCAGCCTACATAAACTCGATCCAGATGGGTCGACGGGTGGGGCCGAGCTCGTGCTCAATTTTTGTGGACTAGGTTGACTCGGCTCGCAACCCGCCATGTCATGGGCTTTTTTTAATACGGGCCATCGCTGGACTTCGTTGGAGGCGAGCTGACCCAATCCACCTGACCCGGATTGACATCTCTATGTGTATTCCCCTCCTGAGGTTGTCTTGAAAAATTTGTCTTTACTTTCTGAATCAAAATTTCCGCTAGTTACGACATCTAAGGGCTTTGATCCCAGGGTGGACCCACATAGGGTCATGTGGGTTCAACTTATCCCACATATTTTTCAAATGTTTTTATTTTTTTGACCTTTTCTCTAACTGCCATTACCTTAGACTCAATAAAAATAAAAATAGATTAATATTAAGAATCCCCTAAAGAAAATTGGCTAATTCATGAAAATGGGTCAATATCCCTATTAAAAATCTCTAATCCAAACGGAGGATTCACTATGTGCCCAGTCAATTTCTTCATCTCATCTCACATGTTCACTCTGATCTTTTTCAATTTTTTTCTCCCTCTTTCAAATTTGTTGATTGGTGTGTCGATTTCTTTCTGTTTCCAACTCCAGACATCACATTTTAGATAAGGTGACAGTTGAATCAATTTTTACATGGAAACCTAGTCCTATAATAATTTTTTTTAATCTTTTTGCATATTTAAAAATTAGTTCAATTTTTTATTGAATTGAGAGGTATTTCACTAGTGTTTATACCAGTTTGAGTTGTTGTGAAATTTTTTTTGTTGAATTTTATTTGAAATTGTTTGTTGAAATTTTGATTTTGATTTTTTTTTTTGGTGGGAATGGGGGTGTAGTAATGTCGGCGAATGAATTTACTGAATTTATGGGAACGAAAAATTAGTTTAATAGGCATTAATAATATCAATCTATAGTTTTCATCTAAATTATACAATTGTGGAGGAAAACGCAAAGACGTATAATGCTTAAAGATCTTTAACTTGTATTTGATTGATTGATTTAAAACAACTTCATTTATGTTTTGTTTGCAAAAGGAATTGTATAGTCTTTTCTTTCTACTAACTATCCCAATCATTTCAAAGTTTAATATGTACTGAATCTGGTCAGTTTTCTTTATTCATTTTTTAAATTTTGTGTTCAGCGCAGATTTAATTTTATTATTTGTTTGAACTTTATTTGTGATTTCATAAACGTCATATAGTCAATTGGTTTAGTTAGTTTCAATTATTTTTACGACTTTCTTCATCTTAAGAATTGAAAATTTTAAATATAATTTATTGTAGCTTCAACGTATTCTCGTATACCTCGTGAACTCTTTTTTTCTTCTTCTTAATTCATAGACAAACAATCAAGTTATTTGACTATAATGATAATGATATAATTATATGATATTTTCAAAGTATGAAAATGTGTAGGTTACGATTATACTAATGTATTGATTTAGTGCTTGTTCGGTAGAGATTTTGCAGCTAAAAAATCCATTTTTGAGTATGACAAAATTAACTTTTCAAAAGATTTTGAAGTGAAATGATTAAATTGTCCTTAATCAACAAAATGATACTTCAAAATATAAAGTGTAATTTTGTCATTTTTACCTCAAAAATCTTTTAAAAAGTCAATTTTGTCATGATAAAATATAGATTTTTTGGTTGTAAAATCTCTGAACAAGCTTTTATTTTCATTAATGTTGTGTTTTTTTTTTTTTTTTTTTTTAATTTGCATCTGTATTTTTTGCCTCACAATGAAAAATGTCTGGCTCTACTCCTTCTTCGATCCACGGTTCTTCTGTCATAAGGTGATCAACTTACTTGACCTTCCAACACTGGATAGATGTCAGTCCCATATACGATCTTAATTTGCGAATAGCTGTCTTTCATAAACAATGAAATAGGCAGATCAACTGGCCGGTCAGTTCACTTCTTTGGTCTGTTTTTGTCAAAAGACAAGAAAAAGAAGGAAATTTTCTCTCTTACCCACTGTCAGAAGTGTGAGTAATATACTTTTTATTCATACAGAGTAACCACCAACCCGCCACCCCGAACCACCATTCTTTGTATCTTTCTTCAAGGAATCATCAACTTGCCATTCCTACCCCTCTCAGGCCACCACGTTCAAAGGAGAACCCTTTTTCAAGTATTCAAAAGAAGAAGTTACGGATTTTTCAACTCCATTCAAGTATACAATCGTTGATTAATTAGTTTTCGTTTGATTTTAAAGGCCATTTCTCCGTGTGTTTTTGGGATTATAAATATGTGCTTATACGAGGTTAACGCTGAAACCTCTTTGTCATATTGGTGGAGCTCCTATGAGAGTCTTGAAGTGGACACCATATTTCGATCATCAAAAGATAATTAAGGTTGTTAAAGCTTCGATTGAAGGTGGCAATGGTGCCCTCAACAGTGTTCATGAGGCGACGAATGGTGGAGCATACAAGGGCAATTCGGGTATTCCAATAACGCTAGGGGCATCTTCGTCAAAACACTGACCAATTGGTGGCGGAGAGATTTGGGTTAACAAGAAATTCTTGTTCTCATATGGGAATTGAAACTTCCAAAGGGGAAAACTCTCCAAAACAATCTGTCACAAAATGGCAGAAAGATTATCAGAATAAGTTAGATGCAAAGTGGTCCGGTTCAGCTTTGACGAGGGTTTTGACATTTTGATTTGACTCCAAAGAGGACACTAACAACTTAAAAATGACTTTTCAATACATTGTTAGAAGTGATATTTCTTGTAGTGAATATAAAGTCGATCATTTTATTTAACTCCTTAGCTCCCTGTCTGCACTGGTCAAATAAATCATTTTGATCAAATAAACTAGTTTATAAACTCTACCAAATAGGATCGATCAGTTTCGTGCATTATATTTCTTTAGCCGGAAGCCAAGTCATACGCCCCCTCTCGAGTTTGTGTTCTAATAGTATTGTGGTATTAATAAATATTCCATATGTAGTGTGGGTTTAATTTTTTAAAAAAAATACTAATATTGCATTACACTGGGCAAAGAAACTGAAAATTACATGAACTGAAACACACACAAGAAAAACCTTCAAGCAAAAGAAAGATCATACGTTAGTAGTCTCATGCATGCAATGGGAGGAGAAACACCACGACACTAATATATAGACATTTCATATTTAGATCACCGCAGGAGAGCGGTATCAAACGGCCGGCAGTGGTGGCACGTTGAGATCCAGATCAAGTCCCTTGTTTCGTCGTTCGCGCGGCCATTTTGCGGCCCCTGTCCGGATCCTTTCCAAGTAGAATTCCGCGATTTCTTGCTTGGCTTCGTCGGAAAGAAAAAGTCCCAGTGGTAATGGTTCAGTAACTGGATCCGGAGTGCTCTGTCGGCGGATGTTCCGGCAGGGAAGCCTCATTGGCTGACCATGATTGGGAGCCAGAGGAAAGTGGTGCTGAGGAGAACTTTGAATGGGAGACATCATGGGATGGCCAATCGAAGGAGCGTAAGCTAAGCGGCGCTGCTGCTGGTAATATTTTTCAATTGGAAAGCTCCTCGGCGGAGCGAGAGTCAGGTCCAAAGGGCTGGATTCCACCTCCGCGGCTGCCACCGTCACACTATCCCTATTAGACGACTCCACAGTGCTGCTTTGGCTAGGGCTCCTGGAACCCCCGCTCTTTTGCATGGTACCGTTGCCATTTACGTTCAACTCCACGACAGGAAAATTCATCTTTGCCTTGGGACCACGGTACTCCCTGGCGGCTGCATCATAGGCTCTGGCGGCTTCCACCGCCGTGTTAAAAGTCCCCAGCCACCTACGTCCCTTGGCTAGAGGTTCCCTAATCTCCGCAGAATATTTCCCCCATGGCCTCTTCCTTACACCACGAAATCGTACCCCATTTGCCACTCCACCGCCATTCCTCCTGGCCAATCCTACTGGCGGCACCATTATATCCCTCACTGTGTTTTGCAAGAGAATTTGGGAATGGTAAATGAAAGAAGAGAAGGTGAATATATAGGCGGGCTGGCGTGGGGGGGTGACAGTGAAGGGAGTGTGTTAAGCGGGACCCACTAGAGAACGTGGCAGCTGGTGTTGTTGTATTTTGGACACGTCGGTAATAGGTTTGACTGCTGTAATAACATGCATGGCAAGTTGTCTGAATGTGAAGCTATACACCATCTGTATATAACTAAGAGGTGCATCTTGGTTTTTTTCCAAAATTTTAAGTTTGCTTTGGGATTTCATTTCTCTATTTAAAAAATTGTGCCTAATGTTTTTTTTCTTTTTGTTCTTTTAAGAATAAATTTAAATCTTGTTCTATTTTGTACACTTATGAAATATATATTACAAGAAGTAAATTGTAAGAAATAATGAAATAGAGATTTAAAAAGAAAATTGTCACATTTTTAGTAATTAAAGAGATTAATCATACGTGTTGACAGTTTATACCGTTTAGCGAACAAATTGAATGTCCGAGTTTGTTGGATTGTGCGTTATGTTAGAAGATTTTGTACAACCCGACAACTTATATTTTTTAACGAAGAAGTTGAATATCCGAACTTGTCGGGTAACTCAAAATTATTATATTACGACAAAAAATGATTAAGTATGGTCAACTGATATTGAATCACACGACTCGACAATTTTACCGTTGCTACGGAAATTGAATGTCCGACTTTGTTGGATAACAAATACACCTACAAGAGAATTTATTCCCGCCAGAATTTAAGAAAAAATAATCGTATAACCAAACAATTTACATTTTTAGATAAAAAAAAAAATTGGATATATGCAAAAATGTTTTATCTATAAATAATCAATTGTCAACAAAAAAAAAAAGATCAGATACATTTTAGTTGAAGAAAAATCCATATTGTCAATTTTCTAAAGTACAAATAAATTTTAAGTAATTTTGATGCTTTTGAGGAAATAAAGAGGTATACAGCGAATTAACAATTAAACCATTAACTTGGAAATTGATACAATATGTTTAAGAATGATAATCATATCCTTAAACCCCTCAACTAGTGATTGGTCCCTAAACTTTATACCACATGCAAAAAACGTCCTCATAATTCAAACTAGACTTCGTTAGTCTCTTAACTTTAAGTCGTGAACTCTGCTAGTCTAAAAAATATTTTTTATCCAAAATTAATAACAGACATCCTACGTGGACAACAGAAAAATGACATAGCATCCTCTATCGTTTTTTGACACTTAATATGTCAACAATGATAAAATTGTGGTAAAAATTGCTTCAAACTTTAAGTTAGGGGTGGAAATTTTAACCGGAACCGATTTTAAAAAAATAAAATTAGGAATCAAAACCGAAAACCGACCATGTCCGAGTCGGTTCCTAGTTCTTGAACTAGAATTGTAGGTATCCGATTGGAATCGAATTTGTCATTTTTTATTCTTTACAATTTGTTCACCTTAACTCAATGACTCATAACTCAACACCACGGTACCAAAGACAAGAGTCCTACAGTCCAAGATCCAAACCAAAAGTATAAAATGCATCACTCTTAGACTCAAACTTAATTGACTCAATTCTAATGACCTAAATCTCCAATTCTCAATTGTTATTTGCTAGACACTCAATACAAACATTGTCTTTTGAATCGTACTTTCGCTCATCTCTCTCTTGCTCAATACATAGTGAGAACGACGAAGACGAACCTCATCTGTAACCAAAATGAATCTTTAATTTTGAGAGATAATTTTCCATTTATAAATTCTAATTTATGAGTTTGCAATTTTGGTATCTATTTTTCCAGATAATGTTTATATCTTTTATAAATTGTATTAATATATAACGTATTTTAATGTTAACGGGTTTGTAATTTTTAATTTTTTTAAAAACACGTTGTCAACTCACGATTTTACAAGAATATGTTATGGGTAGAACATATCTAAACTGAAACCGCTAGTTCCAGTTCAGGTTTGGTACCAATAATTACGTAGAATTGAATGGTTCTATTTACGCAATATTCAAATTATAACGGGTGGTTCCGAGTATTGAAATAACCGGACTGAACCACCCACCTCCCAAGCCTACTTTAAGTGAAAATTTCTCTAGAGTCTTAAAATCATATATCAAACATTCAATCCCTAAAATTCTTATCCTAAATTAGATTTGGATCCTTATGATTCGAAAAAAATGGAGATGAAATCAAACAATTTTTCTTAAGTGATTTCACACTGTAAGTTTAATCAAATACTACAATTTTTCTTAAAGTTTGAAGCACTTTTTCAAATACTACAATTTTATCTTTGTTGGCATATTAGGTGTCAAAAAAAGACAGAGAGGATGCCACGTCATATTTTTGTTGTTCATGTAGGACGTCCTTTAGTAATTTTGGATAGGGTTTCTTTTTGAGACTAACAGAGTTCACGACTTGAAGTTAAGGGACTAACGGAGTTTTGTTTGAAGTATGGAGACGTTAACATGTAGTGTAAAATTTAGGAACTAATCAGATTTTTTACCCAAAAAGAAATAATAGAAAAGATGCCACGTCATTTTTCTGTTGTCTACGTAGGACGTCCGCTAGTAATTTTAGACGCAATTTATTTTTGAGACTAACGGAGTTCACGACTTAAAATTAAGGGACTAATGAAATTCGATTTGAAGTATGGAGACATTTTTCGCACACGGTATAAAATTTATAGACCAATTAAGTTTTTTACCCGAATTTTAATAGACTAGAATAAAGATAGAACCATGTCATGAACTGTTATTTATTTTTTCAAGCTATGGAAAAAAAAAAAAGAAATCGAAAATGAAAATCTTTATTTTTACACTAATTAGTTTTATTATAATTAAAATAAAAAATCCCGTCAAATATGTGTGAGAGAGAGAGTGAGAGAGAGAGAGAGAGAGAGTGAGAGAGAGAGAGAGAGAGGGAATATTCTCTTCGGGATAAGGCCCTGACGTCAAAGTGGGGTCCACAAGTGAACTGGGTGACAAAATCGGTTGAACCATTTACTTCACCGCTTCAGTTGGATCCGGGTTTTTACTTTTTAGAAAGAGAAAGAGGGACTGAATCACTGAAGCGGTGGACCATTTATTACAACCTAGGGTGATGCACGTTTTTTGGTACATTCGACTCGAAGAATGAGAATAACCAATAAGAAACTAGCACGTATGTATACCCAATCTACACGTTTCCATAACTACGGAAATTTACTGGAAGCTACCTAATTTATAATTTTGTATCATATTGATCATTTAACTTCAATTTATTTTAATTTAGTCGCCCAATTTAAATTTAATGCTTGAGAGCTCGGCTCGATCCTAAAAAATAAATATAAAAAGACATAGTATGCTAGAAATATGGATAGTATTAACATATTACAAGTTGCACTTTCCAAATCAAAAGACATAAACGTGGAAGTTTTTTTAAATATTTATATAAGGGTTTGACAAATATAAAAGAAAATGGAGTTTTTATCGAATTAAATAAGAAAAATGGTCATTCTCAAGCTCTGACACAAATTTTTTTTGCATAATTCAAAACCTGGCCAACAAAATTCTTGACGGTGCTTAAATTTTTGACAAAATAATTATTTACTGTGTGTTGTACATAAATATTCGATCAGTTTGATTTGTTAGTTCACAAATTTTATTGTCAATTCTCTTATTTTCTCTATCACGTCAACACATTCAATCAATTTTGATAAATGTTATTAAGGGGATATTCAAATTGAAATAAAATTACAAGTTAGGTTAATAAATCAAAATAAACTATGTAAGTTCAGTGATTAAATTGAACAAATCAAAATTAGGTAACCAACATGAAATAAACATGTAAGTTGGAGGATCTCCATTTGAACATTTCCTATTTTCCTTATAAATACACGTGGCACAAACCAGCAAGCCCCGCTCAAGGGTCTGAAAAACTGGCAGGAATTTCCTACGGCAGTATCAGTTTCGTCTGACCCATCACGCATCCCACGCTCCTGTTGAATGTTGAACTTCGCGCTATCTGGATTGTACTTTAACGCATTTTATGGGGGCGTTACATATTTATTCACAGGGTCCACGTGTGAGGCTTTAAATTAGTTTTTTATTCAGAGTTAATACAGGCGGATTACTGTAATTAACGACAAAATATATTTATGGCTTTTTGAACAAAAAAATTAGAAGTCTGGATTTCTGGGGATAAGATTGCATTCAATGTATTACACAAGCTAACAATAAAAACAAAAAAGAATTGTTATTCAACATTTCAATCCGTAATTGTCACTATTTTAAAAAGTCCGTCTAAATTATGCTTAGGTGTATGAGACGTGACCTCCATGCCCAGCCACACTTAACGCTTTGCCTTCGCCTTATCTTTATCTCGCTTTCGAAGTCTAAAAAACTTGAAACTCAGTTTAAACGCTTAATCACATTTTATGTTTTTAGAACATTGGTAACACTTGGCATATAATTAAGGACGTGTTTGTTGTGCTAAATTAAGATAGTATAAATTAATATTAAAGTGGTGTTTTAATAATTTAATAATTTAATATATGCTCCCAGGGACATAGGTAAGTAGGTAAAGTTTGAGGTGACGTGAGGAGAAATCCTCCGGCAACGCAGGTTCGATTCCCGTGTTGGGCATATTTTCACTGAAATATTGTAGGGGTCTGTCCTGGGGGTTGGCATGTTGGCTCTCTCCCTTAAGTCCTTGCCACTCGTGCACATCCCTCGATTTACAACCCGCCTGGTCAAGGGGCCTCTGACACAGGTGGGAGGGTTTCGCATTCGGAACTTTTCCCTTAACAGAAGATAGTATAAATTAACGAGATGAAATATATATCTTTAATCGATCTACAAAAGTTAATAATTAATGACTATACCACAAAATTTTAATACAACTTCGACCTTCATCCATTTAATTATATCAATGAAATAATATTTGTCATTTATCAATGGAACTTAATTTATATATTAATTCAAAAAAAGAGAATAAAGATCCATTTGAATTATTTAAGGTTATATGACCGAAGGTGATGTGTGTGTGTGTGTGAGTGTTTTTTTTTTTTAGTGGTGTTAATATAATAGTCTTAAATATTATAAATATTTTCAAGTATTTAAGAGTCATTTATGTTTTAATATGTTTGATTTATTTGGTCTATGTAACATTCTTAAATATGTTGATCGTATACTTACGGTGAGATAAAGTTAATAAACAAATGAAATAGCTCGATATTTAAGGATATGTCAAGATTGATAAATATGAGTATGTTAGAGTTTGTTAATAAATGGTAATGATTTACAACTCTTTGCATGGTGACTTTGTGGGCAGCTATGTTTTAACAAAAAAAAAGGTAGGTAAACCTCTTATGATATTCATTTCTATGTTGCATGTATAATGTATAAATGTGTATATAAATAGCTATTTAATTCTTTGTCCCAATGTCAATTACCCAGGCAAAATCGAAACCACATATCCAACTATTCTAACAACTTCGATCCCAGCACCGTAGATTGTAGTTCACCAAAATAATTCTGCTTTATCAACCGAGATTACCCTAAATGAGACCAATTATTCATTATGGTCTCAACTCATAGAGATGCGGATTGGTGCATGTAATAAGCTGGGTACCTTACTAGAGAAGTGAAAAAACCCGAACGTGGAGACCAGACTTTTGATACATGGATAACTGATAAGTATCGAGTCAAGAGCTGGCTTATTAACTCGATGACTCATTTCCTTGATGCAGCGATTTATTCGTCTTCCCACCGCTAAGGATATATGAGAGGCAATGTTTCGAACTTTTTATGACGGATCAGATGAAATGTGTATCTTTGAATTAAACTAGAGATCTTTCTCTACCAAGCAGAATGGTTGTCCGTTGCCCACTTATTATAATGAGTTGATCGTTATTTTTCAGGAAATTGATCGTCGAACATCGTCACAGGCTTGAATGGTTGAATGAGTAGTTCAGTTGTACTCAGCCATGGCAAGACTTTGAATTCATATATTTCTAAGTGGACTTGATTCTAATTTGAACAAATTCGTGGATAAATCTTGAGAAAAGATCCAAAACTTGATCTTGAGAGTGCATATGTCCAGAGGGAGTTTCAACATGAACATACGATAGGATAATCATACATGATTTCTGAAAGTTTGGCGATGATGGCAAACCAAGCCCGACAAAGATCTTCATCGGCTACTACGAAAAAGGCAACTGAAAAATTTGGAAGGTGAATATGTAATCATTGTGGTGAAATCTAGACACTCAAAACAACGATGTTATGAGATTATAGGCTACCTGGAATGGTGGGGTTTTTAAAAAAAAAAACATCAGAAAAATATTGGAGGGAAAACCATGATGATATCCACGAATTAGGATCAAGTGCAACCACAACTAATATAGTTCATCCCAGGTACAATTGGTAATGTTTTTGGACTCTCTACTACTTCTAATAATAGCACTTTGATTATTGATACATGTACATCCGATCATATGACTAGGGATTTTGGTCAATTAAAGTCTCTCAACCTACTATCTCAGTCTGTCATCTCTACAGCCAATGGTAGCACCTCTCCTATTATTGGGAATGGTTTATTAGTTTATCTAATTCTCTTACTTTAGATATTGTTCTTGTTATTCAATCCCTTGACTATAATATTCTCTATGTTAGCCAAATCACCTCTAAACTTGCTTGCACTATAATTTTTTGGCCTTTCTTTTGTGTTTGTCATGACATTCTAACCCAGAAGATTCTTGATTATGGTGTTAGATGGGACAAGCTGTATTATCTTGACTTGGTAGAAAAATGGAGGTCAAAGCTTAGTCAGGAAAATCAACCAAGCAGCAAGGTAAAGATATATCAACTGCTTTGTTATGGCACCATAGGCTAGAGCATCTTTCTTTTGGTTATCTTAAGAAGTTACAACCGCATCTGTTTTCTCGATTAGGTGATTTTGTTTTTCGTTGTAATACTTGTGAACTAGCAAAGAACCATTGTATCACTTATTTACCCAAGTTCAGAACTATTTACTATTATTCATTCGGATGTTTGGTGCCATACAAAAATTCCATCTCTGTCTACTGCTCGATATTTTGTTACATTTATTGATGAATGTACGCGGATGGCATGTATTTCTTTTCTTTGAAATAAAAATTGATGTTAGTCTAGCGTTTCAAGATTTTTATAAAATAGTGATGACTAAATATCAATACTAGATTCGCACTTTTAAATCTGACAGTGGAAAAGAGTTTATGGATAAAACTTTGGGAGCCTTTGTTAGAAACTACAGTAAAAATCATCAAACTTCATGTACTTATACTCAACAACAAAATGGAAAAGCAAAGAGGAAAAATAGGCAAATTATGAAAATTGTTTGAGCTTCCCTCTTTGGTATGAATATGAGGTAGTGAAGTCCACAATATATTTGATTAATTTAATCATATCTAGCTTCATTGATTTTTAAACTCAACAACAAAAGATGCAGTCTTTCTTTTCAGGTCTTCCTCTTCTGAATCTTGAACCGTGAATTTTTAGATGTACGGTCTATGTTCATGTGTCTAAGGTATTACGAAGTAAACTTAATCATTGTGCACAACAATGTGTTTTTGTAGAGTACTCAGAGTTTTAGAAAGGTTATAGGTATTATGACCTACACATTCAAAATTTACATGTGACTTTGGATGCCTCGTTTTGTAAGTTGGAACCGTACTATCCCGTAAAAAATACTGAATCTTCTCTTCAGGAGGAGATGAGAATGAAGATGAAAATGACTTATTTGAAATGGAGGATAATAAGGAAAGTGATGTTCTAAAGTTGTTTGAGAGTTGAGGGCCTGATGCTGCGTCTCAAACTAGCCCAGATTGTAGTGGGCCTAAAGCTGAAAATTTAAGTTTTGGAGATAGGGATCAACGGCAAAATATTGAAGCTGCGAGGATTCCTACATTCTGTTTCCAAGAGGCCTCACAGCTATACAATTAACCCAAGAATCAACTTAGAATGTCCTTCGTCAGGCAACTCAACTCTTTTCTTGATGAATCTAATGATTTTCCTAATTTGACAGAAAATGTAGTAAACAAATATCTACAAAGGTCAAATAAAAAAGTTCCAAAGAAACAATATGATTCCAATTCCAAAGCCAAAAATAAGTACCCGATCAGTAATTATGTTTTCCTCCATAAGTTGTCAGAATTGTATGCATTTACTATTAATCTATTATTCGATGTGTCTATTCCTAGTAGTGTGCAGGATGTATTGACAGATCCACTGCATGATGTATTGACAGATCCACTGTGAATCAAAGAGATGAATGAAGAAATGGAGGCTCTTCAGAAGAAAAACACGTAGAAACTTTGTTTATTACCTATAGAAAAGAAGTCAATTGGGTATAAATGGATGTTCACAGTAAATTAAGGGTAGTTGGAAAGATTGACAAGTACAAAGCAAAGCTAGTTGCGAAGAAGTATACACAGAAGTACAGTGTAGACTATCAATAGACTTTCGCTCCAGTTGTCAAGATCAATACCATCCGCATCTTTATGCCATAACAACAAATTAAGACTGGGCTTTGCAACAATTTGATGTCAAGAATGCTTTTCTCAATAGAGGTCTTGAAGAACAAGTCTACACGGAGTTACCACCGGGAACTAAAAGCAAGTCCTCGAGTTAAGCTGAAGTGTGTAGATTGAAGAAGTCGTTATATGGACTAAAACAGTCAATTCGGGCTTGGTTTGGAAGATTCTCTTCTACTACAAAGAAATTTGGTTATAAGCAAAGTAACTCAAGTCATACTTTATTCATAAAGTACAACAATGGAAAAGTAACAACGTTGTTTGTTTTTTGGATGATATGGTCTTGACAGGAAATGATCTGAATGAAAGAAAGGTACTACAAGAGTACTTGGCAGAAAAATTTGAAATGAATGATCTTGTTTAACTAAGGTAGTTCTTAGGAATTTTAGTTTACTGGTCAAAAGATGGAATCATCTATCACAGCAGAAATATGTGGTGGACCTTTTAATTAAGACTGTAATGCTAGCTTGTAAACTAGTAGAAACTCCTATAGAGATTAACCACAAGCTTAGAAGTGTTGTAGATCAAGTTCCAACCAACAAGGAACAGTTTCAACGGCTAGTTGGGATACTGATTTACCTATCATACACAAGGCCGGACATAGCTATGCACCAAGTATGGTGAGTCAGTTCATGTTTGCTCCAAGTGAAGACCATATGGATGCAATCTATCGGATTTTGAAATATTTGAAAAGTGCTCCAAAAAAAAGATTACTATTTTCCAATAATGGAGTCCGTGGAATTGAAAGGTATGGCAAGAAATCAGGATAATATGAGGTCTATATCAGGTTACTTTAAGTTTGTGGAAGATAATCTTATTACATGGAGAATCAAGAAGCAAAAGGTAGTTGTTAGATCAAGTGTAGAATCATAATTTCGAAGTATGATGCGTGGTCTCTATGAGTTTCTATGGATTAAGCATGATTTACAATATTTGAGAATTGATTATGAAAGTCTTATGAATCTACATTGTGATAATAAAGCAACCATTGAAATTGCACATAATTCAGTTCAACGTGATCGTATTAAACACATTTAATAAATCGTCATTTTATTACGGAGAAACTTGATAAAAAAATTATACACTTCTCATTCGTAAGGTCAGAAGATTAATTAGCAGATGTTCTCACGAAGGCAATTTGCGGAAAAGTGTTCTATGGTGCAATTAGCAAGTTGGGCTTGGTAGACATCTATACTCCAACTTGAGGGAGAGTGTTAGCATGAATAGACTTCCAATTAAGTTAGAAAATAATATGTTTTAGAATTCTACTTATTTTTTTTCCTTTTAGAGTTAGAACTGTTCCCTATAAATAGGATTGATTGTAATAAGTTATTTACACCATTATTGAATAAATGAATTATTATTATTTAACAGATCTCCTCTTCTAAGCGAAAACTAAAAGAGAGCCCATCCCTCACCCAGCCTAAGATGTCGTAGTTCATTGGTGGAGGTGATTCGAAAGACCATCTAAATGATTATAAGAACAAAATGCAGTTGAAAGGTGCCAGCCTCACGTTGAAGTGCCGAACTTTTCACCCCACCCTTGTTGTTGGAGCAAATACATGGTGAAGAAAATTAAAAGCTCGACAACATAAGGAGCTGGACTGACTTGAAAAAACACTTTGGATAAATACCACCGATACTAATGCTAAATAGTTTCACTCTTTGGATAAATGCCAAAATCCTATAACTACTACCAAAATTCAAATTTAATTTGGTTTTTTTATACATACGTATTTTAATTGAATTTCTATGTTAAATATAATTGTTTGGTGTCGCTTTGCACTCTATATTCCTCAAGAAGATTATTCTATTCTTGTTTTTCTTCGTGTTTTCTAGAAATAAATTTGATGAACAGAAATCTAGGCAAAATTTTGTATTTTACTTCTTTACTTTTTTAAAATATTAAAATAGAAAAAAAAAAGTTTATGTTGAATACATAGTTATCGGATTCAACCCGATCATTGATTCGGATAATCATCGGGTCGTTGGATCACTAGTTCAACCGACTCTAACTAAAAAAATATTCTTCTTAAAATGAAAGAGGATCTATGGTCCATTTCTTTAATTATGGTGTTGCTTTGCACTCTATATTCCTCAAAAGATTATTGTATTCTTGTTTTTCTTCTCATGTTTTTTAGAAATAAATTTGATGAATAGAAACCTTGGCAAAATTTTTGTTTTACTTCTTTACTTTTTTCGAATATTAAAATAGGAAAAAAAAAAGTTTATGTTGAATACATAGTTATCCGATTTGACCCGATCATTGATTCACGAAACTATCGGGTCGCTGGATTACTAGTTCAACCGACGAGTTATTGATGGACTCTCTAACTAAAAAAATATTTTCTTAAATGAAAGAAGATCTATGGTCTATTTCTTCAATTATTGTGTGGATTTGCACTCTATATTCCTCAATAAGATTATTATATTCTTGTTTTTTTTTTTTTTCATTTTTTTGGAAATAAATTTGATGAATAGAAACCTAGGCAAAATTTGGTGTTTTACTTGTTTACATTTTTCAAATATTAAAATAGGAAAAAAAAAATTCTGTTGAATACATAATTATCAAATTCGACCTAATCGTTGATTCAAATAACCATCGGGTTGCTGGATCACTAGTTCAACTGACGAGTTATTGATAGACCCTCTTTACCAAAAAAATATTTTCTTAAACGAAAGACGACATATGGTCCATTTCTTCTCACTTTCTTAGTATATTTATAGTTTTATTTATACTCAAAGCACGTCCTATATTGAAAATCTTTTTTTTTTCATATGAAAATAAATTGATAGAATTTTCGATCTTACAGTATATGATTCTTCAAAATCTAAAAATGTCAAAAAATCATTGATTTTCAAAAGTTTTAACATGTTTTTGTAAAATCCTTATATAACTCAAAACACGAGTTATGGAATGAAAAATTGTTTTCTTTTTTCATGTGAAATGAATTAACATAGCTTTCTAACAATATATAATTCATGAAAATATGAAAATTTCAAAAATCACGTAATTTTTGAAATCTTTACTTTATGATTTATACGTTGTTTTTATAAAATCTTTATAACTCAAAGTAGAGGTTCTGGATTGAAAACTGTTTTTGTCATGTGAAAGTAAATTGATATAAATTTCCAAACAGTATTATTGAAAAAAGTAAAGTTGTAAAACACAATTTTGACAAAGTTTCTATTCATCAAATATATTTCTAGAAAACATGAAAAAAAACCAAGATTCAACTTGGTCATTGATTTAGATAAACCATCGGGTCGCTGGATCATTAGTACAACTGCGAGTCATTGTTCGACCTTCTTGTTGTTAAAAATTTAGGAAAATCTGGAAAAACTTAATGAATTCCAAGGCACGAAAGATCGTTATCTTTTAAAAGATGTTTTTCCCCTATCCAACAAAGTCATGACTGGGGTATGAAAGAAAATCTCTCTCAAGATACAATGGAGGCGTTTGAATCAAACCGTGATTATTTGATCAAACCAATAAAACACTCTATACGAAATCTGATGATGCCAAAGGAAGAGAGAAGAAGAGAAATTAATCATACTACAAATGTGAATTCACCCAGAATAAATAGGAGTAAAGGCAACCATTTGAATAGTCGTGTCTCTTAAAAAAAATGGATGCACCTGTAGGAAGAAACAGCACCTATTCAAAGAGTTATGAAATAAAAATTCCCTTTCGGGGGCGTTGCTCTCTCGACCTGACCAGGCAGGTCAATTCCTGCGGCAAACGCATATCAAGACGATAAAACATTCGCAAAACAATGGATGAACACACAAAATGAAGAAAAATATTTAACACTTCTAACATTTCTTCTTTCACTTTCTTAGTAAATTTATAGCTGTTTTTGTATTTACTATACAATAATTGATTTCTTTTGTCATTTGTCTTGAGTTTCGTTGATTATAATTTTAATTTTACAGAAAAATAAATATATCACAATTAATATAATATTTAACGTTATACCACGTTGTGTCAGAATTTCATTCTCCAAATATAAGAATTTCAAATGTATCATTTGAACGTCGTAAATAATACAAAAAATTATATTGTTCACTAAATTTTTGTGTTTGAAATAACTAAAATGTTATAAATATTTTAGAATAATGCTATTTGTAGTCTTCACTATCGGTAGTCATCATACGTGTCATTACTCAATTGGTTGAATTATCTATTCTAATTAAGTAATGTATTTATAGCCATTAATTATGAATAATTCATCTAATTGAGTAATGACACGTATGATGACTACCAATAGTGAAGACTGCAATTAGCATTACTCAATATTTTATGGTTGATTATAGTAAATAATGATAATTAACTAATTTCCATTTTTGTAGGTGATTTATAGATTCTTGTTTAGTAAATATGTCAAGATATTCTATGATCTCACCTGTTAATTACCGGTATTAGCTAGACATATGGGTTCCAGGTTTACCCTCAAATCTGCTCGATTTGTCTGGTCTTTGACAAGTTCGAGGACTGGATCCTATCTCGACCGATCCAGTGGTTTATACCTTTGGCTCCAGTTTTTCGATCGAATTGGCTGGTCCGGTCTGATTCGATCTTAATACCTTTGGCTCAATATATTACCTGCTCAAAAAGGAAATGGATATAACAAAACAAGAAGGATTTAAATAACATACGTCTGTAATCTACAAAAGAATTGTTGCAATAAATCAAATGATCAAATGATTATATTAATACTTAGAGTTGTATCTTAAAAAAGTCAATCTTCTTAAGAAGAATCACACAATCTCTTAAATATTGTATATTTATTTTATCTTTATTCGATATGAAATTTTACTCTAATGGATTTCTAGGAAAATTAATTTATTTTAATCTCTTATTTTGGTTTTGTTTTATCACTATTTTTTTCGAGTTCAAATGTGCTGTCGTAAATACATGTCCATTAAGTGTCCTTCCAATAGAATATTTATGGCTTGTTCGGTGTAATTTTTTAGAAAAAAATGGATATTTTTGGTTACTTTATTAATTTTTCAAACTTTTTTGTAGTCTAAAAAGTTTGAAAAGTCAAAAATTGTAGGCAAAAAAATAAGTTTTTTTTGGGAAAAATAGTTACCGAACAAGCCCTTAGATATTATGAATAACAGTTAGTGTGAATGCATTAAATTGTTATCTATAAGAGCATTTCCAATGCTACGTTCTATATTTTGAAATATGACAATGAGGTGGAGAGGAAAAAATTAATGTGGTAGTATTTGTTGTAGAAGACTGTTTAGTTTTAAACATGCTGTTAGACACTTACTACTTATTTTTTCATTAAATTGTATTTATCTCTCTCATATATATTTTTCCTTCTCTTTCATCTTTCTACACTCTCTCCTCATTTCTTTTTTCTCTCTAGCTATATAAATTTTTTAAAAAGGGTCTAGCATCAGAGATGTTCTAATGATCTTCTTGTCTATTTATAATTTGATAGATATATAAAATTTCTATTGAAAGTACGATTGAACAAGGTATGGAAACATTTTTTTAATGTATTTTCCCTTTTATGTAGAAAAGAAATAACATGTGAGGCATCATTAACTGCTAATAAATATTTTTTATTATTTATATATCTCTCAACAAACACATCTGTAAATCTACGCAACAATATAGAATTGTACTCCACAAGATTAATAAGAAAAAGAAATTAAAGTTTGTATTTCAATTAGAAAGCAGTACTGCATTACATTTATAAGCCAAGAAAATAAGTAATTACATGTGCAGAAGACAAACGAAAAGCACAGATGACGTCCGGCGAGCGGCGTCAAACCTCCTCCGGTGGAGGGAGGTTAAGATCGATAGCATTCCTAACGCTCCTTCTCCGCAGCAATTCCTGACAGAGTTGAATAATTAGTATCCAAGTTCTCTGACCAAGACGCTGACGTAGTGGAGCAGGAGAGTGGTGGTGGTGGTGTGAGTTCTGGCACGGATACATCATTTGCTGGCGTTGAGGGGGAGCCGCGGGAGGCAAGCGGCGTTGGACTGGAGTCTGATTGTCAAACCTTGCGGGCTTTCCGAGAGAAGGAGCTGCAGAGATTTGGAGCTGCTGGTGATAGTACTTGACGGGAAAACTCCTCGGTGGAGCGAGGGTGAGGTCCAAAGGAGACGACTGCGCCTCCGCCAGAACCGAGACCCTATCCGGGTTTGATGACTCCACAGTGCTAGTATTCCCGTTATGGACAAAACCACCATTGCTTTGAATGTTACAGCCTTCATTCACAGGGAAATTGGTCTTCGCCTTTGGACCGTGAAACCTCCTGGCGGCGGCGTCAAAGGCTCTTGCGGCCTCCTCCGCCGTGCTATAAGTCCCCAGCCACAAATTAGATTTTGTTGCAGGATTTCTGATCTCCGCCACATATTTCCCCCATGTTCTCTTCCTAACCCCACGATAACGTACCCCATTTGCCTCGCCATTGCCTCTCCTTCCCGCTGGTCTCACTATTGGCTCCATTACTTACACATCACCCACCTCTATATCTATATATCCCTCCGTGTATGCAGAGTGTGTGTACTGTGTGTTCTGTGAGAAATTTAGGGTGTGGTAGGAGAATGGAACGAGGTAGTAAATGTATTTATAGGCGGGCTAAGGGATTGTTTGGGGTGGGGGTTGGGATGTGGGGGTGGGATTACGTGTCAGGTGGCGGCGTTGTTTTTTGGACACGTCACTAGTCGGAAGTGGAGTTCTATGTATCTGACTTCTGTAATAACATGCATGGCAAATTGTCGGAACGTGAAGCTGACGACATTTGTGTGCGATTAAGCGGTGCTTCTTGTTTTTTTCTATATTTTAGATTTTATTTTTTATAATAAGAAAATTACATTAATGGATGTTTCTTAATTATGTTTTTCGTATTTCTAATAATTTACACAATGTGACAACGTGTATAGTTCTATAGTTAGATGAATAAATGTGTAAATTTTGAATTTTTCTCTTTTTCTACAATTATGGAATTTATATTACAAGATTGAGATAATTGTATGAATACAATGAAATAGAAATTAAAAATAATAAATTTTGCCACATTTTTATAAATATAGGAGATTAGTCGTTTAAAGTGACAGACTATACACAAATTGAATGTCTAATGACATTAAATTATGCGCTATGTCGGAAGATAATAGTAAAACGACAAAAATATCAGACAAAGTATTTAAATAAGATAGATTGGATCGTACAACCTGACAACTTGCATCTTTAACGAAGGAGTTGAATATTCGAACTTTTGAGTTACAAAAATTATTATAATACGACAAAAGAAATTATTCGATACGTATAGTTGATTTAGAATCACACAAACCGACAGTTTATACCGATATTATGGATGTTAACGTTCGACAATATTGAATAACAAACACGACGACAAAAATAATAACACGCACCACTATTTAAGAAAAAATAACTGTACACATGAAAACTCACATCTTTTGGATTAAAAAAAAAAGTCGAATATTCAAAAAATTTAGAAAATACAATTTGACAATAAATATCATCAAACCATGTCATGAGCTCATGGGCAGACCCACATGGAGTCAAACTGACCCCATAGATTTTTTCAAGATTTTTTCCCCCTCTAAAGTGTCTATTAATCTAGGCTCCATAAAAAATAGAAATAGATTTTCATTAAAAATGGATCAATTTAGGCAGAGTAATAAAATGGCCCAATCTATAAAAATGGGTCAATTCAAACATAGTAATAGAATGGGTCAATCCCCATTAAGAATCATTAATCTAGACATAAACTTCACCTTGTGTCCATCCAATTTCTTCATCTCTTCACTCTAATTTTCTTCAATTTCTTTATTCATCTTTCAAATTTGTTAGTTAATTTGTAAATTTCTTTCTTTCCAGCTTCAACCGCAATATTTGAAGTAAGGTGACAATCGAATCGCCTTTTACATGGAAACCTAGCCATGTACTAATTTTTTTTGTATATTTGAAATTAGTACAGAGTTTAAGATAAAAATTAGTTCAATTATTTGTTGAATTGTGAGGTATTTCATTGGTCTTTGTACGTGTTTGAGCTGCTTCGATTTTTTGTTTAAAAGTGTTTGTCAAAATTTAATTTAATATTTTTTTTTTGTTAGATGGAGGGGGAGATATGATAGCTAATACTACAATGAACTATAGTAATGTCGTCGAATTAATTTATATAGTAACGATAAGAAAAATTAGTTTAATAAACATTATTATTATCACTTTAGTTTTCATCTAAATTATACAGTTGTGGTGGAAAGGCCTATAATACTTAAAGATCTTAAACTTTTAATTAATTGATTAATTGAGAGTAGCTTTATTTATGTTTTATTCACAAGAAGAATTGTATCTTGATCATTTCAAAGTTTACTATATATTGAATATGGCCAGTTCTCTTTATTCATTTTTTAAATTCTATGTTCAGTTATAATTTATTTTTCTTATTTGTTTGAACTTTATATGTGATTACATAGGCGTTATATAGTCTATTAGTTTAGCTAACTTCAATTATTTTACCATTTTATTCATCTTTAAAATTGAAAATTTTGATATAATTATATTATGACTTTAATGTGTTATCCTCTACTCCGTGAACTTTTTTTTCCCTTTTAATTCATAAACAAACAATCAAGTTGTTTAACAATATTACACTTATAGTCCTCATTCTTTCAGTTTTATATCAATATCATCTATATTCAATTTTATTTGCAGATATTATCCAGATTATTTTATTAATTCACATAGATGGTCCCTAAATGATATGTTTGACGATTTTACCCCCAATTTAAATGAATTAAAATAACAGTAAAAAAAAACATAATAAAAAAATTTTAATTGAGATCCTTAACTTTACATTCTATTATTTAAAACAATTTTAAAAAAAAAAAAGAAAAAGAAAAAAGAAAACATCACCTTCTTTTCCAACCCCAACCCCATACCCCACATGTTTCTCCCGCCGATTTGGTCACATGGGTGGGGGATGGTAGGGTGATGTGGAAAAGAAGAAATTTTCTTTTTCCTTTTTGGTTTTATTTATCTTTTTAATTATTTTAAATAATAAAATACGAAAAGACTATTTTATCCTTGTTTGAATTGGTCACAATTAAGTCTCAAGTTTAAATTTTTGTTAACTAACGAAGATTTGGTTGAAATTCATCCATACTCTAGAGGTCCTTTCAACACACATATACTGATGAATGTATGTGCCAGATTAAAAAATTTGGGACTTGATGTAGGGATGGCAACAGGGCGGGACGGCCATTCCCATACCCGCCCCATCGGGAATTTTTAGAAAACAGGGCGGGGCGGGTATAGAAAAATCTCCATTTATCGCCCCGTTTAATTAATTAATTATATTATTTTTTATTTTTATACATACAATTTAAATTTTAAAACATAAAAATAAAATAAAATAAAATCATTCGGAGCGGGTTCGGGGAATGCGGGGTGGGGACCATGATCCCTGCCCCCGCCCCATTAGGGGCGGGGCATGGCGGGGCGGGGCGGAGACGGGATTTTTTGCCATCCCTAATTTGATGTCACATTTTTTATTATTTTAAGTGAAATTTTGTAAAAAAAAAAAAAAAAGTTGTAAAATTTATTTACACTTTTAAAAAATTTATGGACCCCAATTACAATTGTTTTATTATGTTTTCTATTTTTTTTTTTTTTTTTTTTTGCTATTTTAATTTATTTAAACAGGGAAAAAATCATCAAAAATGACTATTTGAAGGACTATGTATGAATGAAAGGATGTGGACAATATTTACGAACAAAATTGAATGTGTATGATATTATTACAAAGTTGAAAAAATGAGGACTATGAGTGTAATTTATCCCAAAAAATAAAAGGGTAAATAGTACCAGAGTTCCTGAACTTTTGAACCTTGTGACAATGGTGTCTCAAACATTTGATATCTAGCAACCAGGATCTCAAACCTTGTAAACTTTTGCGCTTGAGATCTTTTGTGACGAAAAGCGTCAATCAGATCATTAAATAGTCATTTTTTATTAAAATAACAATTTTACCCTTACTTCAATTTAGTATAAATAACACTGTGAATCTTTAACTTTTAAACTTTGTGACAATGTGATATCAAACTTTGATTTCTAACACTCGAGATTCTAAACCTTTTAAGATTCTACGCTCGAAGTTCTTTTGTGATGAAAAATGTCGGTTTGACCGTGAAATAGTCAAAACTTGAGTAAAATAATTAGTGTGCTCATATTTAATTTTGAAATAAATAAAAAGAAAATGAAAATGAAGAAACAAAAAAAAAAAATCATATTCCTCAATTTAAAACCACTCACCCCAATCCCAGTGGAAGCGGTATGTCATAATAATTGGTTTGTATTTCTAAATTGATAATGAAATTATTTGTTTGAATGAGTGAGGTAATGATTTCATTTTTTTTTCTTTTTAACAATCGTATTAATGTTTTATGTCACAAAAAGAACTTAGGTGTAGATGTTTGAATAGTTTGAGATCATATATGCTAAAATCAAAGATTCAGGACCTCATTGTTACAAAGTTTAAAGGTCAATACTATTTTTCTTAAATTGAATAAAGGGTACAATTGTTATTTCAATTAAAAAAAAAAATTGATCATTTAATGGTCAATTGATATTTTATGTCACAAAAGGACCACGGACGCAGATATTTGAAAGGTTTGAGATCTCAAGTGCTATAAATCAAAGGTTTAGAACTCTTTTATCATAAAGTTCAAAGGTTGAAGACTTCAAGTACTATTTGCCCAAAATAAATACGGTAAAAGGAACTAGAGATAGAAACGGGATAATTTCTTCGAGATTAGACCTCACGTCAGAGTGGGGTCCACAAGCGAACTGGGATTTATAAAATCGGTTAGAACCATCTATCTCACCGCTTCCAATGGATCCGGCTTTTTAGAGAGAGAGAAATAGTGGGTGCGATGAGACCCTTTATTACAACCTATGATGGTGCACGTTTTTTGGAAGGGTAAATAGCACAAAACGTCCCTACCTATTGAGGGTATTGTGGAAAACGTCCATACCTTCAAAATTTTGGCATTTTCACTCTTACCTACTGGATTTCCTGCGCAAAACGTCCTTCAGTCCAAAAATATAGGGGTAAATTAGTCCAACCACTTTTTTCACATATATATTACTTTTTTTAAAATTGGGGGGCTTCCCATGTAATTTTCAAAATTGCACGGCAGCCCCCGTCCCCAAATCTGCAAAGCTGAAACTAGTGGAAACCATTGGCCCCTTTGTTGTTGTACTGAAACTTGTCCACCGTATATAATTCAGTACGGTTCTGGATCAACCGGTGGGCTATTGTTGTCTGAAACTCTAGTTTTCCCTGAAAAATCTGTGGATAATTTCATGGACGGCTGCTCCTTATTCTCATCTAGGCAACCTTCTGGCATTGTGGGATTTGGTCGTGGGCCGGAGTCATTGCCGTCACAAATGGGCGTCAAGAAATTCTCATACTGCCTAGTGTCTCATCGGTTCGACGACACGCCGTTAAGCAGCGAACTAGTTTTAGTCAGCGGCGGCAATTCCGGCGGCGCAAATGGTACAATCAAGTACACCCCATTCCGCAAGAACCCAGTGGCTTTTAACTCTGCATTTCAGGATTATTACTACGTAACACTTCGAAAAATGACGGTCGGTGGAATCCGCATCAAAGTCCCATACAAATTTCTGGTGCCGGGATCCGATGGACACGGCGGTACAATAGTGGATTCAGGTTCCACCTTCATCTCCATGGACAATCAAGTGTTTGAATTAGTAGCACAAGAATTTGAAAGGCAAGTGGGTAAGCATTATCCCAGAGCTGCAGATGTCGAAAAACAATCTGGATTAAAACCATGCTTTAATGTTTCAGGTGAAGTAACAAAAACTTTGCCCAAATTAATTTTCGAATTCAAAGGGGTGCAAAAATGGAGTTACCTGTTGGAGATTATTTTTCATTTCTTGATGATTCTATGATTTGCATGACTATATACAGTGGACAAGTTTCAGTACAACAGCAAAGGGGTCAATGGTTTCCACTGGTTTCAGCTTTTCAGATTTGGGGACGGGGGCTATCGTGTAATTTTGGAAATTGCATGGGAAGCCCCCCAATTTTAAAAGAAGTAATATATATGTGAAAAAAGTGGTTGGACTAATTTACCCCTATATTTTTGGACTGAATGACGTTTTGCGCAGGAAATCCAGTAGGTAAGGGTGAAAATGCCAAAATTTTGAAGGTAGTGACGTTTTCCACAATACCCTCAATAGGTAGGGACGTTTTGTGCTATTTACCCTTTTTGGAACATGTATGATGTATAAATACGGAAAATTGCACTATTAGGCTCAATCTATTATTATATTACATAATTAATCCTCATAATTGGAAAAATGTTTAAATATTTATAAAATGATCACATTGTCTTAATAGAAAAATGCATAATTTTTTTAAATTCAGAATCAAAACATAGCTTCATAAGATTGAACATAAGAGGACCACATTACGAATTAATATGATTTTTATGATTTTGGTTTTCTTAATTGTAAAATGATTTTATCCCGACAACTTTGAAATTCTTTTATTATCATATCTGGACATATTTTGAGACTGAGAGGTAAAATGTCCTCACATCATTAATCATACTAAACATATATTTATGATATTAACATGTTAGAATATATTAAATGTCAATAATATAATTAGATACTTGAAATCAAAGATAGATAATATATCATTTTTCGATTTTACTTTAGAAAACACTAATAGCATAACGTAAATAAGTTAATTCTTTTTGTCTCTAACAATTTTAAACACTAATATTTTTTTAGACACGACCATTAATGTAAATTCATATGTACTTTGTCGAAAATATTCATAAAGTTGGAGATTTAATACGATTTGTATGATTTTCATCATTGAGTACTAATTCATCAACTTTAATGTGTAGTTGGAGTCCAATTTGCTTCTTATTAAAGGTCATGAACCAATTTTGATAGCTTTTAAGTAATAGAGAAAATAGACTTTAGGAAAGTAGTTCTCATGTAGTTGCTTGGGAAGAATGGTTCGTGCGCCATTCTATAGATGAAAGACAAGAGGGCAAATGTTGAATCACGAAGATTGTAAAGTGGCTGAGTTACAAAAAAAGCAAAACGCTTTGGTAAAGGACCAGAACAATCGATCAAAGAATGAATGACCCTTGGGTTGGGTCTTTCTCGATATTTTAATAATATGGTCATGATCTAATTTCCACTAGAGTTGGACAAATTAACCGCCAAACCGACTCGGATCGATTTGGATCGATTTTTGTCATTTTCAGGTTGGTAACCGACTTGGTTTTAAAAAATAAATAAATTTTTAATATACTATAATTGGGGTCACAACTGAAGACCCAAATCGGTTCAGTTCGAATCGGTTTCGAGCCAAGTTATTTTTTTTTTGGTTGGTTTTGGTTTGGTAAGCCAAATCGAATTTTTATCAATTTGGGTCGCAATTCGACCCCTACCCCTACCCCTAATCTCCACTGCATAAAGTAAAATAAAATAAAATCAATATGCTAGTAAAAAATGGAAAAAAAAAAAAAAAAGGACTTTCTACATTTGCATCATCTAATTAAACAACGATTTTTATAAACGGTAGAAAGAAAGAAAATTCATAGAAGTTAAAATATGAAGAAATGGGTGTGCCTAGCTACTTTTTTCTATGGATAAAAAAATGATGAAATTGATAGATGAAGTATCGTAAAAATCAATTAGCGAGTTCTTTGGTCGATACAATTATAAATATGCACTTATGTCATGATCGTAGATATACTTACTCATGATGTGAGATATAAATAGAAATTCACTTATGTAATAGAGTCGATTTACTAAATTCTTGAGCAGTATGATCCCAAAGATAGTAAGCCTTTTCTTCTTTAGGAAGAAAAGTTTTTTTTTCGAAGATTCTACAAAACATTATATATGAAACTGAGATAGTTACGTTTCAGAAAATTCTAACGATAGAAAGAAATTTATTCTTCTAAAGGTAGGGAAAAAATATAAAAAAATAATAAATTATTAATCCACATTAAATTCAAATTTCAGTTTAAAACTGAT
Source organism: Forsythia viridissima (assembly GCA_030279155.1). Taxonomy (NCBI): domain Eukaryota; kingdom Viridiplantae; phylum Streptophyta; class Magnoliopsida; order Lamiales; family Oleaceae; genus Forsythia; species Forsythia viridissima. Next base: position 2,238,093 of record CM059044.1, on the reverse strand, counting down.
CTAATCAACCTCTTTGGTTAACCCCGCAAAATGGGATATATCTAACAAAAATCTCATTCATTAGATATGGTAGATTAAAGGTGTACATCAAATAATTGTTGAGTTGTATGAATTAGGACTCTCAAGTAAGGTTGTAAGGAATGAATTAACCTACCTATGTCAATCGAGGTGAACATACTATTTGCCAGGGACATTCTAAAATTGCAAAGTCTTGGTTTGATCAAAGAGCTAAGTATTGAAAACAAGTTATAGTGCTTACTCCTGGTAATTATATTAAAACACGTAATTGTTTGAAGATCCCAAAGCGTTTATTTGAGAAAGAGGGTAAACCACTAAATTGAAATATTTGCTCGCTCGCTCTAACACTCCTTTAGATATAGGTACAAGTACTATACAGTTCGTAAGTCAAGTACGGAATGAGCTTTATCTATGAAGGAGAGCACCCTAATCTTGCTTGCTTTTAGTGAAGCTCCTAACACTAGATAATAGGCATTCAAAATGCTATTTTTTAGGTCAACCACTATATAGAAGTGTTGACATGCGAAAATAGCAAGGGCCTAAGAAGGAACTTGTACATGTAAGTCCATAAAAAGTACCCAAGCATATAGGTCTAGAAATGCATGTCGTCCAGGCCCAGTGGACGCCCAGGTAAGTTTGTATATAGGCCCAATGGAAATTATCCAAGCCAGGTAGGGCCCAAATGGACATCGGTCAGATCAGAAACGCCCAGGGCGTTGGGCGATTAGAACGGTCAGTCACTGCATAAGAGTAACCGTTGATAAGCAATTTTTCTTCTTCTTTTACCACTTTCCCCACGTTGTCAGGAGTTACAAACAGTTGGAGTATCATGAAGGAGTTACCAGAAGATTAAATCATCATGGGGAAGTTACAGAATCATCATGGGGAAGTTATAAACAGTTGAATTATTATGGAAGAAATGGACAGTTATTGGGCGACGAGGTGGTTGCTGGGCGATGAGGAAGAAACTGGGCGATGAGAAGTTTTTATGCAAGATTGAAGGAAAACGTGTGATAAAACCGTTCGACAAAGTATAAAAGGAAGAAGATTGAATAAAAAAAAAAAAAAAAAGAAGACAACTCTCAAAAAACAGAGAAATGTAATTTCATTCCATTTAGTCTTAAATATTTCTTTACAGTGAATTCTAGTGTGCTTGTACCCTTTGAAGGCATTTTCATTTTGCTTTTCCATCCTTTGTCACTATTGTAATCTTCATAAATCAAACACCCCTTGTTGGGACTTTGTTTCAAAGGTTTGGCGTCCCTTACACATCGTCTGAATCCTTTAATTGTTAGCGAAGCAACCCTTTCTGCGCGAAACAATTTGGCACGCCCAGTGGGACACTTTTGGTGTTGGAAGATACAAGATGGTGGAACAATATGCCTCACAAGAACTCAGATAAGGAACCAGCAAGCCAGCGAATTCAATCCGTGATCGAGCGATATGAAGAACAGCAAAATACACCAGCAACGGAAGGACAAAATCAAAGCCGGTATGAGCCGATGACGGAATTGAGTCCACGAACCATGCGCGCATTACTTGGCAAACTCACACAAGATGTCGTGGGACAGGTAAGCCTGCAAAATGTTCATGATATAGAAAAATTTGTTCAAACTGAAAATGTGCATTATGACAACATGGCCAAACAATTAAATACTTTAAATGAACTTATGACTAGGTTGGTAGGCCAAACATGTCAACCAAATTTGCCAAATATAGGGAATCATTTCCAAGTCAGGACAGTTGTGGGGCACAATTCACCGACAATGAACCCCATGAATCCTAGTCAGGGAATAGAAACGCCTTTTATACCATCGACGTCAAATGTGGGTGGAGGCGGCATGGCCAATTTGAGTGGTCATAATGTGGGATCGTCCAACTTGGGGGGTAGCCCGAATGCAAAGGAAAATATGCCAAATATAGGACAAAACGCAACACGTGTTAACGAAGGGGCAAATGTCCAAGTAAATGGCAATAATACCTTGAATAATGGTAATTTGGCCACAAACCCAGGGTTAAACAATAGACCCCAGATGATCCCACCTGTGAATCAACCTATAGGAGTCCCGTACGATCCTAACATGGCCTTAAGAAACCAAATCGCCGAGATAATGCAAGACCAGATGGCTTTTGGAATGCGTCCTTTCATTAGGCCGACCTATAGGAAGCCATATCCCGATTGGATAGATCAAGCTTATCCGTGGCCTAGAGGATATAAAGTGCCGGAATTTTCACTATTCACAAGTCTAGGAGAGGTCTCAACATTGGAACATGTAGAACGATTTACACTGCAATGTGGTGAAGTAAGTGACTATCATAAAATAAGGTTGTTTCCTAGTTCGCTAACAGAGGTAGCCTTTTTATGGTTCATTAATTTACCAGCAAACTCTGTTCAGACATGGCAACAATTAGAGCAGTTGTTCCATGCCCAATTCTATAAAACTGAATCTGAAGTTACCTTGGCCGATTTGGCGAATTTACGTCAAATGCCAACCGAATGGGCGGAAGTTTTCCTTCAAAGATTTAAGACTGCTAGGAGTAAATGCTTCGTGCCCTTACCTGAAAAAGAGTTTGTTAAGATCGCTCAGAGTTGTTTAAGTTTCGATTTGAAAAAGAAATTTCAGGATAGGGAGTTTCCTGATCTCTTCCAATTAACGGCCAATGTGATTAGATATGAGCGCTTGATAAGAGAAGAAGAATAAATGAAAAATTCTAGCAAAGGGACTTACTATAGGGACCCAAACTTCGACATTCATATTGTAGATGAATATTATGATCAAACCGAAATATGTCTGGCCGAATTGATTAAAGGAGATGCTTATGCATGCCCGTTAATAATTAACTCAGGGACCACGGCGAAAAATGAACCTCCAAGAGATACGAGCAAAAAGGCTAGAACGTTTTCGTTCGATATAGCCAAAGCAGATGCTATATTTGATAGATTGTATAAAGATAAACAAATAAAACTGAGCGATAAGCACAAATTGCCAAATCCTGAGCAAATTAAGGATAAAAAATATTGTAAGTGGCATAATGCATGGTCTCATACGACTAATAATTGTTTGGTTTTTCGTCATGTGTTACAGGATGCCATTGAATCAGGGCGAATCACTTTTGAAGCTAAAAAGAAAATGGCAGTGGATGAAAATCCTTTTCTGCGGCCATTAGGAGTGAATATGTTATCAACAGGTTTCAAAAATGGTTTGCCTAAATTCAAATTAGTAGTTGATAATGGAGACGAAGATCCTAAACAGCATCCTTGTGTGTTCGAACGTCTCAAAGGAAAAGAAATCGAAAGGAGCAAAAAAGTGTTGTGTGCTAGATGCAGTAGAGAAGTAAATGAAGATGAGGAGAAAATGGAAGGATGGGGGCGTCATAATCATCCAAACGTGACCCCAAATTTCCAGCCTATTCAAGGGCGAAAGGTATCAAGGCCTCATTTTGAAAGACAGGTCAGGCCGATGTATGAAGACAGGCCGATTTACAACGGCAGGCCGATGCTCAACAATAGAACATTCAGGCCACAACCTCGTCGATCGAATGTATGGCACTCATTCCAATACAGTGCGGGAAGAGTGATACCCTTTGATCAAATGACGAGGACACAGCAAAGACGTCATCAGAGAAATTATGGACGAATGATGAGACAGCAACAAGAGGTGATACGTCCCAACTTGCCTAATTTTCCCAACACTGTTGCTAAGGAAAATCTCGAAGATGAGAAGGAACATAATGTGAACGATTCAACAAAAGAATTGCCGGAAGATTCTTCTGGTAGGTCGAAATTTGAAAGACGCGACAAAGACGAAGATGAAGATGATCCTGGACAATCCATCACTATTCAATTTGGTTCTTTACCCCCAATATTGGCTAATAATTATCTGCTTGCCAATGAGTTTAAAAGTGAAGGGGATGAAAAGCCACAAGACGATGAGGGGGAGGAAGCATGCACGTTGGAATGTGAGGGAGAAATCGGGCAAACTTCTGAAGGTATCTGGGGAGAAGAAGAAGATGATGGTTTGACCGATGTGGAAGAAGAGGTTGACTTAGAATCAGAAAGAAGAAAAAGAGGAGTTTCATATAATACTCTGCTAAAGCAGCTATATCAAGAAGGCGTCCGAGAAATAGATTTGTTGGGCGAACCATCTGGGCGATCTTTTGATTATTACGTGTTATACGGAATGCCTAAGAGAAAGATGAGGGTGCTACGCTCTGAAAAGTATGGATTACCTCCGATGATATTGCCACCCCCTACAGGTTGGCAAGAAATGGGCGACATAGAAACTCAGAAGCCTGGCACGGAAGGTCAGTGCGAGATGCTGCACGTGAATTTAACACAGCAATTTGATCTAAAAGAAGACGGGAAGCAGCAAATTGAACCAAGAGACGATGGGAAACAAGGGGTAGAGATAGAGGCAACTGAAAAGGTCATCTTTAAGAAGCCAACGGCCAATTTAACCAAGCACTTGAGACCATTATATGTAAAGGCTTTAGTCAATGGTATCCCTATAACCAAAGTTCTCATCGACAATGGGGCCGCTATTAATACCATTCCATCCAGAATGATAAAGAAATTTGCAAAGACGGAGAGCGACTTGATCCCTACTGAAGTTATTCTTACGAGCTTCAATGGCGGGGCGACTTCGGCCAAAGGAGTAATGCCTTTGGACGTGACGGTAGGAACTGTCACCAAAACCACAGTGTTCTTTGTAATTGACGGGCCGACTAGCTACAATGTGTTGTTAGGAAGAGACTGGATTCATGGAAATCGTTGTGTACCTTCGTCACTCCATCAATGTCTAGTGTTTTAGAACGATGAAGGTAAGGCAGAGGTGGTGCAAGCAGATCATAGACCTTTTGTTACAGAAGCGAACTCGATCGAAAAGTTCATGTATGAAAGAAATTATAGACCTGTGAGAGTAGTCCAAGAAGGCGAAGAAACTCGGATCATTGCGCAGAGCGAGGAGCCGTTATCAGTAGATGCATTTACTGAAATGTTCGATCAAATGAGGCCAAACATAGTGGCCCTTAAAGAGCCAATGATTGGCAAAAAAGATATTCAATAAATGTTGAAGAAAGTGGTTAGCTTTCAGGATATCGAAGCCAAGTCAATGGCTTTCAAAAAAAGGTGCGAAGGAGAAATAAAAAAGGAAACGGCTTTAAAAATTTTAAAGAACAAGTTAGCAGTGTTCGAGTTAGAACAAAGTATTGGCCGGGAAGTTAACAAGGTAGATTGTTTGGATGCAGAAGATATCACTACAAGGAGCCTGGACGATGATGTGATAGGAGTTATGAAGACCGGACACGCTCAAGCACAAGATCCTTTGGTGAAAGTGAATATTGGAGATGAACGAGAAGATTGCCCAACGTTTGTCAGTCAGATGCTTAGCAAAGAGGTTAGTGAGAGTGGAGATAAGATGAATAGTGTCTTTTTTATAGAGGGAGAAAAAGGTAGCGATGTGATGGAGGCCAGACGTGGTTATTGGTAATGGCGCCTTTTTTGGAGTTTATATGAATCGTGCTCATAGGATTTCGGAATTAAAGCGCCAAACACTTTTTCAGAAGATGGAACGCCACTAAGTGAATATGGCTAATTAATAAGTGATTATATTAATTAAGCCATATTGGGGGGTAACTGTTGACATACGAAAATAGCAAGGGCCTAAGAAGGAACTTGTACATGTAAGCCCATAAAAAGTACCCAAGCATATAGGTCTAGAAATGCATGTCGTCCAGGCCCAGTGGACGCCCAGGTAAGTTTGTATATAGGCCCAATGAAAATTATCCAAGCCAGGTAGGGCCCAAATAGACATTGGTCAGATCAGAAACGCCCAGGGCGTTGGGTGATTAGAACGGTCAGTCACTGCATAAGAGTAACCGTTGATAAGCAATTTTTCTTCTTCTTTTACCACTTTCCCCACGTTGTCAGGAGTTACAAACAGTTGGAGTATCATGAAGGAGTTACCAGAAGATTAAATCATCATGGGGAAGTTACAGATTCATCATGGGGAAGTTATAAATAGTTGAATTATTATGGAAGAAATGGGCAGTTATTGGGCAACGAGGTGGTTGCTGGGCGATGAGGAAGAAACTGGGCGATGAGAAGTTTTTATGCAAGATTGAAGGAAAATGTGTGATAAAACCGTTCGGCAAAGTATAAAAGGAAGAAGATTGAATAAAAAAAAAAAAAAAGAAGACAACTCTCAAAAAACAGAGAAATGTAATTTCATTCCATTTAGTTTTAAATATTTCTTTACAGTGAATTCTAGTGTGCTTGTGCCCCTTAGAGGCATTTTAGTTTTGTTTTTTCATCCTTTGTCACTATTGTAATCTTCATAAATCAAACACCCCTTGTTGGGACTTTGTCTCAAAAAGTTTGGCGTCCCTTACACATCGTCTGAATCCTTTAATTGTTAGCGAAGCAACCTTTTCTGCGCGAAACAAGGAGCTATAGCGAAATCAAGTCCTATAAAAGCGAGTAGCCATTATAGCACTAGCAAACAACCTACTTATAGCCTTTATTTAATTTGTGTTAACAAAGTGTGGGCAAAAAGAACATATGCAGTCCAATTTCTTCAAGAAATAGTGAGATAGGAAACATGCCAAGTCAAACCATGTACTACTATCGGCCAAATAATAATGCCTCCCTTTTTTTTTTTTTTTTTTTAAATCTCATCTGTATTCAAGAAAGAAAGGCAAACTTTCTTGTCGAGTATATTTAAGTTGTACCAACCTTACAACTAGATTTAACCAATTCCATTAAGATAAAATCATCTTTCATCTTCTACAGATATTTGAATAATTTTCATTTTTCTTACTTCAAGTAAAAAATTTACTTTATTTAAAAAACAATTTTTATGTTTGTGTTAAAATAATTAATTTATTTTTAACTTTGATTAACAAAAAAATTATTTATTTTGAAACTTCTTTATTACTTATAAGTAAATTTACTTTTTGTTTACAAATATATTTGGATGACTTGCTTTTAAGTAAAACAAAATACTTGTTTCAAAAGTAGCTTTTACGTTACCCTCAGAATAATAAACTTATTCATTTTTAACTTTGATTAAAAATTTATTTATTTGTAAATTACTGATTTACTTATAAAGTAAAAAAGTTACTTTTTTGTAGAAGTAAGCGCACACATAGGGATGGCAATTTAACCCGACCCCCGCCCCCCGCCCTGTCCCTCGCCCCGTTTAACATTTCCCCGCCCCGGATAATCGGGTATTCGGGTCGGGTACGGGGCGGGGAAAATTACCCCGGGGCGGGTTCGGGGCGGGTTCGGGGCGAAGTACCCCCGCCCCGAACCCGCCCCGAAATACTTTTTTTTTTTTTTTAAATATTTTTAATTTTGAAAATAATGGTTACAAAAAAAAAAAAAAAAAAATTAAAAAAAAAATATAAACGGGGCAGAAAACAGGGCGGTAAGCCGCCCCGCCCCGCCCCGACCCCGACCCGCCCCGATTTAAACGGGGAACGGGGCGGGTATGGGGGTTAAAATTCCCCGACGGGGCGGGGACGGGGGGGCCGACCCGCCCCGAACCCGCCCCGTTGCCATCACTACGCACACAAAAAGTATAGTGTTTTATGTTTGGATAATTTACTTCAAGTATAGCAAGTGTGCTAGAAGTGAAAAATGCTGCTTGATTGGAAGAAAGAAAGCTGCAAAAGCAATAAGATGTATCGTATATAATGTAATGGATGGTCGGGCTCAACAGCACCTCTTCACCCCTCTAAGTCGTGGCCAAAATATTATACAACCGAGTTACTTCGAAACCTCTTATTGGCTGAATAAAACCCTTTTTACCATGTTCAGTAGAACAGAGTACCGTGGAGGGATTAGCCGCATTCCTCTTTTCAGCTTAGTTAGTCTCCCAGCTTTTGACATCTCTCTTTTAAAGTTTATAACATTCTATGTAATATCGACCGAATGCGCTAGGTAGATTTCTCTTATCTTCATCTCCATTCATTTCTTTCAGAACCTCTTTTTAGCTTTGATCCATAAAAAAAATTATTTATTTCAAAAGTTACCTATTTACTCATAAGTAAATGAACATGTTCTTAGTTGGGTTTAGATTTAACTCATAATTATTTTATCCAGTCAATATAGAATATTAACAATATTAGACATTGACCGGATTAATTTAGTCCATGTATCATTTGCAACCAATATTATATTAAATTAAATTAATCTTTATTCAATAGGATATTTACACCCACTACTTACAAATATTAAAATAATTTATAAATCTAACAACTTAACTTATTTATTCCAAAAATACTACATAATTAATATTATATTAAATAATAAAATAATGAATTAAAATTATATAATTATTTCCACGTGAATTCACTCAAATTTATTTTTGAGTCCTTGATTATTTGCACAATAAGTCCTTCATCTTTATAAAATTTTCACTTTAGTCCCTATACTTCATCTTTCATTTCAATTTTGTCTTTTTTTATTTGCAATCCAAGTCCTTCAACTTTTAAATTTGTACAAGTTGATCCCCATATTTATACTTTTATATCAATTTAGTCCTTTGTATCACTATTTGATACAGATGTTACAAATGATATTTTATATCATTGAATATGTTACATATTATATTATGTTATTTTACACATCACATGTTACATGAATTGGTATTTTGTATCACTGATGTTACGTATGTTACAAATTATGAAATCAATAGTTTTATTTGTTAAATTTAACATTGTGTTTCATATCTATATCATACTATAACTAATTTATTGAAGTTTAAAGTTGATTTTGCAGTTGTAACATATGTAACAATTTCTGTTTAGTATTGCAATCTGTTACAAATGTTACAAATCATATTGTGTATCACTGTTTGATACAAATATTACAAATAATATTTTGTATCACTGAATATGTTACAGATTATATTATGTTATTTTACACAATACATGTTACATGAATTAATATTTTGTATCACTGATATTTTATATTTCAATTTGTAACACAGATTGTTACAAAATATCATTTGTAACATTTGTATCAAATATTGATACACAATATTATTTGTAACATATGTATCAAATAGTGATATTATAAAGGACTAAATTGATATAAAAGTATAAATATATGGACCAACTTGTACAAATTTAAAAGTTGAAGGACTTGAGTTGTAAATAAAAAAGGATGAAATTGAAATGAAAGATGAAGTATAGGGACTAAAGTGAAAATTTTATAAAGATGAAGGACTTATTGTGCAAATAATTAAGGACTCAAATACAAATTTAAGTAAATTCACGTGTAAATATATATTTTGTAATATAGATTTAATTTTAATTTATTATTTTATTAATTAATATAATTTTAAGAATGTAGTATTTTTGTAATAAATTTGTTAAGTTGATAAAATTGGAATTATTTTAAAAAAGTGGTTTATTTATGAAAACATCCCTTATTCAATCTAATTCAAAATATCAAAAACACCCTTACTATTCAATTGGATTTCACTTTAAAGTTGCACGAAACATTGGACCGTTACTTCTATACTGAAAAATTGTATGCCCATACGTACCTTCTAGGGCCCAATTTTTATGCAGGAAAAAAAATTAAATTTCCATTCGAATTTTTTTTTTTTACCCTACCAATTATTTCGACGTAAAAAAACTATAATAACAAAACACGACCGCAAATAAAGTTTCAAAAAACAAAACAGATTGTTGTTGGATAGTAAAAAATTATAATAGCAAGTGTAACTCAATTTTTTTCGCCAAATCATAAGGAACAATATGAAATAACGCGTCGACTTAGTTATTATCATTTTCCGTTGTTTAAAATACAAATTGCAATAACAAAATCATCTTTGGTGGAGACGAAACGAGTGCCTTAAGGGTGGTGGTGGTGGTGGTTAGATCGTCAATTCCGATCCTAGCGGTGGTCGTGAGAGGTGAAATTAGTGGTAGTAGGAGGCAGGTGGGGGTTGGTGCTGTGGTGTTGACTTGCACGAACTCTATGGAGAAAAGCAAAGAAAATGAATTAAATGTCGTCAACCCTAGAAAGAGAGAGAGAGAGAATGAGATGTGAAAATCGTAGGAGAGTGGTTAGTGGTGGCTGCGGTTGTTGGTTATAACAGTGGGTGGGAGGTGGTGGTAGGTGGCGGGGGTTACAAATCTGGAGAACGCATTCATTGCAGACATTGGAGTTGGAGGATTGGTTTGGTGATTGACTTTAGACTAGGGTTTTAATAAGGGTTTTTTTAACTACTAAGAATTTTTCTATTACTTCCAATTTAATAGAGTATTTTTCAAATTTAGGAACAAAAATAGGTATATAGTCTAATTTCATCGTCTTTTGATGATAACAAAATAGCCCAAGTTGTTTCACGGTTTCAAGTTGAAAAGCTCATAGGTTCTCAACTATCATTGTTGCGTGTAGCACATATCAATTGTAGTACAACAACTCGTAATATCAAATCAATGGACAAATCTCACATTCTCACTTCTCCGAGAGAAAGATGAGCTATAGTTGGTTAAAAATTGAATTTTAAACAACGAGCGTCTCTAAATTTGATAGTTTTATCCTTCGAAGTTATATTACCAAATATACAAATGAAGATCCTATTATAAGCAAAACAATAACAGTCCAAAAGTAAAAGATACTTTATCCGCAAACTTGGCATGTTTTGGTAGTAGGAAAGATTCGATAGTACGAATAATATTAAGAAAAAAAAAAAAAAACTTAAATTTTATTCATTACACTGTTAATTCTGTCCCATATAGCATACCAAACATGCAACTAATATCTTCCCTTTGTTTCAACAACAAATGAAACTTAAAGCTCTAACGATAACTACCCTTAAGTTCGTTTCAGAGTTTGGCTAGCAATATAGCAAGCCATATCCTGTAAACTTAACGGTTTATTAAGGAATATCCATTTTCTTTGTTAACCAGAAAATATTGGCACTTCAACTTTGGCTATTGCCTATCGGTAAAGAAGGTTGTTTTCCGGCCACTTGGATCAAACGGCATCTAAGAGCACACGGTGTTATGGGCGTGCGTCTAGCCCTCGTTGGAAAGAAAGAGCTGGCAATAAAGTTATTATCATCAAGGAAACATCATAATGAGGCAAAACAAGGTTGTTCAAGAAATTTAAATCATGAAAAGCTCATCTGTGATACCCCTAACCCGAATTCAACCTGATTATAACATTTTTTCTGTGAATAAAATGACTTACTGTTTTCACTGGTCAACTAATAGAGTCGAGGCCAGCATATCTTGGATAAAAACGGCTCTTCCAGCTGCCTGTCTCGTTCTTTCTTCTCTCTCTTCACGACTTAAGGATGAATCGAAACTGCAAGGATGGAGGGAGAGAGAGAAAGAGATTAGGAGGAATGTAGAATAACTTCAATTTGTAAGTGTCTAGAAAACTGAATTATCATTAACACTGATAATCTTTATTTCACCATTTCGAAATCACAGTAGGAAAAGTAATAAAAAATACACAGAGTGCATGTTTGCCAAGCAATATTGGACTGTGCTGGACAGTACAATAAACAAAATTTTAACATCTTTTCCTTATTCAAACATTGTCCAATGCTGTCTAATCTACCTTACCAAATATTTTTACATACATGCAAAATGAAATAACCACATCGTGCACATTGGCTGGTTCAATTATCTGGAAAGCAGAAAAGTTAACCAACATACTTTATTCCCAATTTCAGCCCAAAATTCATTAAACCGAACAGAAAAGAGCCAGTTAATAGAACCATGGTGTGATAATGAAATATAACTAGGGCAAGAGAAATATACAGCTCAAGCTTCCTCTTTGGGGATAAACAACAAAATCAGCTCAAAACTGACTCAAGCTAACGCAATTGATTTGTTTAGTTTTTGGGTCTGATCAATTTTTTCCACCTTAAATTGTTTGCGTTCATACAATCCAAAACGAGCCTATGAACATAACATGCAATAGTTGTAAAGTAAAATCGCGAATAAAAGAAAATATTTAGTTTCTCTTTCCCTTGTCACTTACTTTTTTTCCTTTTTTTTTTCTTCGAAATCTTCTCTCCCATTCTGTTTCTTTTCATTTCGGGGGTGTGAGGGGGAAGAAGACCATTCTAGTAACTAACAAGTGCTCATTCATACTAATTGCCAATAACATTCATTTCAACTTGTAGGTCATTTAACCCTGATTAGTTCGTTAACACCAAAGAAAAGGGGATATAAAATGATAATGAAACAGAGCGATTGATTTACTACCTTGATTTCCACCTATGCTGTGATGCCATGCTTTTCGAGAAATCACCATCAATACTAGAAATCACAGATTTTGAAATTTCTTCTGTTTCAGATGCAGAGAAGTTCAAAAGAGAGGATAAAAAAGGATCAGGGACTGCATTGGATGAAGTTGTATTGTGCGATCGGTAACCACTGCCTCCTAGAAGCGCCTGTAAATGGGCCTCGCGAAGATCCTTTCCCAGCAGGGACAGCGCTCGACTGTTGGGAATGGAAGATCTACGCAGTCTTCGACGTCTCTGAAGGTAATTGCAAGTTGAAGAAACCTTTTATAGGAGTTGGATGTGATATGTAAAATACTACACGTCCATATGCATAATTCTATTAAAAATCAGGAGATATAAGAAATCTTATATTCTTAGACATGAATGTCTAAAATACTACACGTCCATATGTGAAATTCTATTACAAATGCAGGAATTAAGTTATTATATTTTCTTGGACGTGATTGTGTAAAAGACTACACGTCCATATGTGAAATTCTATTGAAAATGCAGGAATATAAGTGATTATATTTTCTTGGACATGATTATGTAAAATATACACATCGACATGTAGTTTTATTCAAAATGCAGGAGCTAACATTATATACTTCATATAAGGATATCTTGAATAAGTGTCCATGCTGCAATATGATATGATTTAACACGTCTCCAGCAACTTTAACTGAGCAAACAGGACAGGCCTGCAAGAAATAAATTAATATAGTATAAGGCTCTTGAAACTATATTTAGTATATACTTACTATCCAAGCCTGTTTTCGATGAAAAATTGGATTCAACCATAGAAAACTAAATAGAGAAACAAATAAATCTTGAAGTAAAGAAAGAAAGAAGTAGAAGAAGAATGCAAAACACGCTCTCCGTACGAGTTTGTGCATGCGTGAGTACTTGTGCATACACATATGCATTATGCACACATGACTAATTGATGTTTTAAAAGTAAACTTTGTTAGGAACTCAGATCAAGTAGCAACACCTTTACTTAAAATGAAAGAAGGTGGTCGTGCATCAGACACATAAATAAAGGAATGCTATAAATCAATCTTGTGCCTTGGCTAAAGGGGGAAAAAGTACAAAATTATGAAAGATGTTATCTTGCTTTGGTCCTTTGGAGGCAATGATACTGTCACATTGCAAAATTCCATCAGCATAAACCAGGTCAAATGAGCAATAAAGAAATTTGATATTGTCAGGCGAGAGAAAATCAAGAAGAGAAAGATAAATCCCATCCCGATAAACAGATAGTATTCACTAAGAATTAACCTCGTGCAGTGACTTTGCTTATTCAATCGATATTTACAGATGCACACGAGATGGTATCGATAGGAATCTTGCTTCGATACTCTTAATATAGCCCATTCCAATATATTTCATTGCTAACATCCTAAAATACATAAAAATCCCAGGAAACAGAAAACAATCCAAATCTTCATTGCATCTAATTTAGAAGATCCTCAGAACCGGAGGTCAATCAACCCTCACCACATCCCTCCTGCAGCCATCCTCTCTTTCTTCACTACCCCCTTCCAATAGCAGGTATCATGCGAGGACACATTAGCCTTTTATAAAATATGTATAGTCTATTAGTGATTATGAGCAGAGCGAAAATGAACTGTGTTTGCTGGTTATATTATATCCTTGCAGTCCTGATCTAGTCCCCACAGTGGGGACTTCTTATAGCCCCCCACTGGATACGTGTCCAGTGGGGGTTGGATAAGTGCTTGACTTTTTTGTCAAGCACTTTTTCATTGGCCAACCCCCCCCCCCACTGGACACGTGTCCAGTGGGTGCTATAAGAAGTCCCCACTGTGGGGACTAGATCAAGTCCGTATATCCTTCTCATCCATTTCTTAATGGAGTGAGTCGAAAAATCATATTCGCACACCTAATATTTCACACAAAAGATAATAAAAATGCCATGTGTTATCTCATGCTATCTATATTACACACTGCCCATTTTCATATCTTGCTTTAAGCTATATATACATAAATCAGATCTCATCTTTTCTCTTAGAATCTCTGAGTTCATTAGGTAAACTTCTTTCACATATCATTCGATTACTAACGATGTACTTAACTCTGTAGCGTGAACCATTATAGCCCTATAAAAATCCAATTACTTTGCAATTTTTGTCACATAAATATGAGGTCAACAAGACACTAATGAGAGAATAATCCATATATTTAATACTGCTGACGAGATACCTAAAGGTCCCTGATTTTACCTAAAACCATTTGTGCACTTAGTGCATGTTTGGCATGCATAATTGAATATAATTTGACGGTATAATAAACAAGATTTAGCTTATTTTCTTTCTTTAACAGTCACTGATATCATTTCCTCCTTACTTAACATGGCCCGTATAAACAAAGAATAAAAAATGGCAAATTAAGCAAATATAAACATTAGCCAAATAATTGAAGCATACAACAACAGCAACAAATCAAAGAAAGCATTTAATAGAAATTTACAAGATAAATATACATACAAATTATATATCACATCAAGCTAAAGAGAAACTCACGATGGCTTTTGATTCGTAAGAGTGTTCATCTTCTAGATGTGAGCAAAGGGAGGCTATATCAAACTCCTCGTAGCAAAACGGGCATGAGAATTCGGGTAAAGGGTCTTCTTCTTCAACCTCGAAATCATCTATATTAAAGCGATCTAGTAAAAAGAAAGAAGAAAACATCGATAAAAATAAATTGTCAGATCAATTGAGACTGTTACAAAAAGAATATGAAAAATAAAAAATAAAGAAACAAACCCAGTTGAATTGGTTCTTCGCGACGGCTGAGACGGTGGTGGTGCTGCAAGATGAAATGGTTCTTCGCAACGGCGCGTGAACCCCCGAATTCAGAGTCCATGAATAAAGCCCAGAAAGAAAAGACAGAGACTGAAGTGAGATTGAAATATTAATACATAAATTATTACAAAAACAAGAGAACTGAAGAGGAGGAAAAAGTGTTTTTTTTTTTTTTTTTGGTTTTTATTTATTTATTTATTTGTGGTATATATTTCTTGTAGATTATAGTAATTTGAAAGCGATTATGCCTTCCGTCACTCTCTTTTTGGAAAATCAGATTTAGATTTAATTAGAAATTCTATGGTGTTTCTATTTTCATTTTCTGTTTGCATTGTTAGAAATACAAATATGACTTGATTTACCCATTTAATCAATATTGGAAAACAAATCTAGGATAGTTTTACCATGTTCCAAATTGTCATGTGTTGTTGACTTGACCCTCGACTCATTATTCTTTGTCAAAATTGTGTCTCAACACGACATTGAAATAATATATTCTAAGTCGAGCATTCATCTGCATTCGAAAGTTGTTGCATAGGCATAACTACTTCAATATGTTTCTTGTTACTAAGGTCTTGTCTGACTCAGATTAAAAATCTATTTTGGTTTTTTTCAGTCGTTATTTTTGACTTTTCAACCCATTTTTAATATGAAAAGTCAACAATTTCAATTCAAATAAATCAATATTGGTCAAATAAACCAAAAATTGATTTATAAACAAGTTTATAATCTCTGTCAAACGAGCCCTAAAATGATTACACAAAGACTTGTCGTCGTGTCCTAAGCACAGTGTTTATTGTGATACGAATAAATTTTTTATGTAAATTATAATTAGTTGATCATATGTAATGTATAGATAAAAAGTAAATAAAAATTATAGATATTATAAAAAATATAAATAAAAATAATATTTAATTAATTTATAAATACTTATAAACACAAAAAAATATATATATTAACCAAAGATTTATTTCCACTTGTCGTTACAAGTACTCTAATGCTATGCTAAGTGTACACGAGTGGATGGGTTCTATCCAGTTGGGCTAACCCACTTGTGAATGGGAGATGCCTAACAAGCAATAATTACACTAAACAGTAAACACTATTCTTTGTGAATTGGATATGCCTAACAAGCAATAATTAAACTAAACACTATTCTTGATTATGTATTTTGATAAACCAGGTAATGAAAAATGAATTTGCAAAATTAGATTTTTTGAAATAATGAATTAAAATTAAACTAATTAATTTATATAATTTCAATTTAAGATACAATTTTTTCTTATTGTTTTCTAATAATCAAAAAGCGATATTAATTTTAAAGGGAGAACCCTCAAAATTCAAAACACCATCAGAAAATCTAAGTCATTTCAAATTCACTGTCTACGTTCATTTGCAAATTGAAGTGAAAGAAACCTCAAAATTCAAAACATTATCAGAAAATTTAATATTTTCCAAACTTAGTGTCTAAGACGTTCGGAAACATTTGAACCCCTATTTCTTTGAAAAACCTTATATCATTATTCTTCTTATTTTGGTAAATCAGAAGCTCAAGATTTGGAAAAAAACAGGAATGTCATCGTAGAATAAATTCAGAAGATATGACAATTCCGCTCAATACAAATGATAGACTTTGTACATACGCCTTCATCCTTGTTGCTATGCATGCTTGATCTTGAGTCGAC
Source organism: Forsythia viridissima (assembly GCA_030279155.1). Taxonomy (NCBI): domain Eukaryota; kingdom Viridiplantae; phylum Streptophyta; class Magnoliopsida; order Lamiales; family Oleaceae; genus Forsythia; species Forsythia viridissima. The sequence continues at coordinate 2,221,305 of CM059044.1, read as the reverse complement.
TTTCATTTGTCGAAATTTTAAAATGATAAAGCATTTGTAAATGCATTCAAGTGATGAAAGATGCTAAAATAAAATTGCAAGTGCTTCTTATTTTGTATTTTGCATTGTAATTGCCATCACTTCTGGATCTAACTCCAATTATGAAAACAACATATCGATGAGTTAGTTGTACGCGCAATTTCGTGAGACCAATCTATCAATCATGTTGGAACCCATATATTTATTATTTTCAACTCATCTACCTCTGTAACACAAGAAAACGATAATGTATTCTATTGTTGCAAAATAGAACAATTTGAAGGTCATAATAACTCAAAAGAGTAACAAATTCAACTAAAAATAATGTTTTCATTTTCAAAGTAAATCAATATAAAACTCCAGTCACACATCTAAGCCACACCTCATTTTTCACATACACAAAAATGTAACACAAACACACGCGGAAGTCACAAACCATTATAGCACTTGGACTTCAGTAATCACATTAAATACTCTTTCATAATCACATGTGATACATATAAAGATGCAAAATATTGGTCACAATTGTGTAATTCAGGCCACACGATATTTTTATGATAAATTAGCAAAGCCACAACAATAGAACACAAGTCACAATATACATTTATTCTTATTACATGAGTCACAACATACGCCTATTATAATTCTCAAACACGTATGTAAATCACATATCATTCTAGCACTCTGACTCCAATAGTCACACTAAATAATTTTTTGTAATCATTTTTTTTAACATATGAAGCCACAAAGTGCTAGTAGGTCACAATCGTCTAGACATTGTTGGTCACACTTTTCAAATATGAGTCACAATTTCATTCGCCACTCACAGACATGTTATCTTTTTGGTTCCTCATTAAGAAACATTTCATTTAATTGTAAATAGTATACTAACTAATTTCAAATTTTAGAAATAGACAATAATAAGAGATAATATAATTATATATATATATATATAACATGTTTATTTTTGGTCACATTCAAAATTCAGTTACAGAATCTTATTTCTTATTTAAATAATTTTTTAATTACAATTTTTAAATAAATTCTAGAGATAAATATTGAAACGAAATAACCATGATTTTTACAATTTTTTGAAAGTTTTGTCGTTTATCAAAATATAAACTTTGATCAAATTTTCCTAGATAACAATAGGGATTACAATTTACAAGCCCATTTCCTAAGCACAAAATGTGAGTAGACATTCCTTGGCTAATAATTTTTCTTTTGGTGATTAGGGAGAAATTGAGTCAAATAAAGTATCGTTCATTAGTTTAATAAAAGAACACAATCCACCAAGAAATCTCTACTTAAGTGAATTAACAAGTTAATATTATTTTTAGTCCAACGAAAGTAAGAAGAACCAAGTAATTGTATCGACAAAGATATTAATAAAGTTAGAACTTGAAAAGTGGGTTTTGAACTAAGAACATCTTTCAAAGTAAATTATGCTTCTAAGTCAAGGCACGTACGATGTGAGAGAGTTGCATTTAGATATATGTGGGAGATTTCAATGAGGGATGTGATATTTCAACAAATTATTTTTGATCTACACCAACTTATTCCGACGAAAACGACGAGAATAATTATGAAAAGTTGATAAAATATCTAACTCAGTGCATAATGACACATGACATAACGAGGGCACATCAAATATGACTGTTTAAACTTTAGCGTCTAATCTTTATGATTGATTAAGTTTTATAATTTTATCTTCACACTACTAGAGTTAAGATTTAAGACTATGCGTATACTCTCCCATTGCTATGGGTTGAGATGAAAAAAAAATCAAGTCAAATTTTAGTAACTTAATTAATTTACATGTTTATTAATTACATACAAATAAATATTTATAACAAAAATATTAATTTAATTTTTAAAAAGGTTAATACTTAATTTCACTTGGTGACATGTCTATGTAATATTTTCTTATCAAACACATATCAACAAATTAAATCATCAAACAAATGATATTAAAATCACACTTTAGATTTATTAGCTAAATTGATATCGTTTAATATTGACACAATATGACATCATAAATAAATTTAACATGTTCGATTTGAGTTAAAATAATTTTTCAATAGCCAATTTTAAATAGTTTAATTATTTTAATTTAAATAACAAATGATTTTTGGTGGAACTCCGATATTTTGTGTATAATTTCTATCTTTCTCAAGGGTGGAATTGAAAAGAAATTTTAGTGCCCCAATATTATTCCTCTCATTTTAGAAATTAGGGTTAGGGTTTCTCATTTCCACACCGTTAACTCACAAAACCCGACACTAAATCCCCAAATCTCTCACCTCTCATCCTCTGCGCCGATGGCAACTAAAGGCCCGTCAAAATCATCGGAACAATCCGGAACCGGCGCTGCGAACGGCAACAAGTCAGGGTTGAGAAAACCGGTGTTTGTGAAGGTTGATTCCTTGAAGCCGGGGACGAATGGCCACACTCTGATTGTGAAAGTATTAACCTCTAACACAGTACTCAGCAAGAAGCCCCGGAATACGATGTCGTTTCGTGGGCCCCAGAATCAGAATACTCGTATCGCGGAGTGCCTCATCGGCGACGAAACGGGCACCATCCTCTTCACTGCCCGTAATAATCAAGGTCCGTTGGCCACTCTCTACTTCACGCACATACGTCTATTTATATACATTTCCCTTTTGTATTTAGGGGCCGTTGTTTCGTGCTAATTATTTATTGTTGGGGAGAATTGGTAATTGGCTAAGAATGCATATATATAAATGTTTTTGCATTTATAGAACTGAACAAATTATGAAATTTTATGGAGGAGGAATAGTTGCATTTCTGAATTATTTCATTTATTTGGGATTTCATGGTTGAAATTGTATAAATTTGGGCACTTGTGACTTGATTAAGTTTTTGTATTTTTGGCTGAAAATTAGCGAGCATATATTTGCATTCACTTTTCAGTGTCAAATATTTGTTTAGTTTACGGGATACTTTTTCCTTTTCAGTTAAAGTTCATCTCTTGGGCATTTCTAGGCAGTCATCTGTTCCTGTATCGGTGTCTTTTGTTTTCATATAAATGTGAAGGGGACAGACCGACAGTGTTGCTTAATCTATTACATAATAGCTGTAATCCTGAATCATCTTGTGAATATAAACTTTAACGAGCTCTTCTTTATTCTGCATGGCTAAGTTCGGTTGCAGTTGATTAACAGTGTTGGAGCCAGTGGAATAGAAGTGAAGAAATTTCAGCTTTTGGTTCCGTTATGTGGATATGATAACAATAGAAAAAGAACAACAAACAAATTTGGAGTCACTCACAAAAGTCATCTTTCATCACTCTGTTTGATCCACAGCTACTTCTGCAACCTACAGGAGAATCCAATGCAATTAATCTTTTCAACCACGTTGGACATGTTAATTTTTGTCGTTTCCTTAATTTATTTTTCCCTTGGTTCCACTGCTTGTTAGCTCATTATCCATCTTATCTATTTAATTGCCCACCACATCCATCTTAGCAACTTTACTTCTGTTACATTATCTTGTGAACTTTTTATTCTTTGATGGCCTCATACTCGGTGCCATAAATCAAAGTTTCCTCATGACCGTTGTACAGAACTTTCTATCATTTTGCATACTTGTAACACTTCTTTAGTTTATCCAACCTATTTAACATTCTTCCAAAGTACTCCTCCAAAGTTACTACAATCTGTCTTTGTTAAAGCCTCATCAAGTAAGATCATATCTGAGACAAATTACATGCAACAATTGATCTCATCTCAAATATTCCCCTATAAACTCATCCATGATTCTTAAAGATAAAGATTTAGGATGAAACCTTGATCCAAGTCTATAGTAATCGGAAATTTCCACTACTACCATACTAAGTCTCACATTCATAACTTTCTGCTTTATACTTATCTTAAATAATACTGGAATACATGATAGGAATTTCTTCTCTTTGGCACTTACCGTAACACTTCTTTGGACATTGTGTTGTAGGTTCAATGATAGAGTAGTCTCCATGGCATAAAACCAAACCAAGACTTTTGACTTTTGGTTACACCATACACACGCTTCTGGCGTTGGCGAGTCGGTGTCCAAAACTTATTGGACACTGACATGTTTCCAACATGCGTTGGACATGCCAGGTGGCATGTCCAATTTATTTTTTAGTTTGCTACCACTTGACACATCACTGACACACCACCTAAATGTCGTGACACGCCGTGAGGACTCACAAATAGTTGGAAAAAAAAATTGAAAGGAGAAACTAACCTGGCCTATCGTCATTGTCCATATCAGATAACAAAATTGCATGCCGGTGATGTCGCGACCGGAGTTAGGTGCCGGCAGCGATGAGCTCTTTTTCATTTGAGTTCAGCTACGCTGATGTATGCGAAACCCTAGTTGTGTTCTATTTATTTAAATTTGCAAGCCGAAAATCAATTAAAGTGTTCTCCCTTTTAATAAATGCGTTGTTGGGGGAAGCAATTGCTTACAATCAGAATCAGCCTTTTTTTATTTAAAAAGCAAGTTTTCCTTTTTAACTATTAAACCCTAAAGCAATTGACCTTTTATATATGAAAAGCGGGGTGCCTTTATAACAATCAAATTACCATTTAATCCCCAACTTCAATTACAATTTGAAGAGATCAATATTCTAATTGTATTGCACTATAAAATTAAAATAAAATATGAAAAAAAATTAATATTATTTTAATCAACGTGTTACTAACGTGTCGTGTCAGACACACATGTCCGTGTTGATGCTTCATAGTTCTCAATTATAGAGCATTGTTTTAAAAGTGTCTTGAGACATGCATCTTGAACTGCACCTTATGTGATTCACCAAATGCCTTCAAGCTTATGCCTCAAGTGCCATTTTCAAGCCTTTAACCTTGATTTATTGAGGTTTAAGCCTCAAAGCGGCTAAGGTGTGTGCTTGTTTCTATTTCCTTTTATGGAATTTTATTATTGACCTCAACTTTTTGGGCTCTTTCCTGATAGCCTAGATTCTTTTACAGATGTTTTTTTTTCTTTTATTGGCCTTGACTTGGAAGGAGGGAGAAGACGCTATTGTGATTGGATGATGACGAAACTGATAGTGACGAGGAGGATTATTTGAGAATCAAATATGCTGAGATTCTTTTAGAGATCCTATAATGAGCATATTTGTATTTTTATAGTATTTGATTTATTTTACTGGTTTGTGCTTATGTATCAAAACGTCTTGCTTCACGTTGGGATTTTATTTGTTGTTGAGAACTGTGGTACCATTTTACTTCAATGCCATTGACAAGTGTGTAACTGCGTTTTATTGATGTTGCAGACGTATAATTTGTCTTTTTTTTGAAGCCTGAGATTTGTGGGATATGGTGCTTTTTTATGTTCCTCTAACATTCTTGTCCAAGCTGCCTGATACTGCTATAATGGGCTAGAAACGAGTTTTATCTATTTTAAACTCTCTTCCTCTATCTTTGTGGTTTCTTTCTTTTCCCTTTCTTTTCTTCTCTCTTCTCGCGGGCAGTTTGAAAGCGATGTTTCTGGTTATAGTTAGATCTCTTCATCTTGATGCTATGAGCTTGGAAGAGGTCTTCAACCTTTACTTGAAATGTAAGCAAAAAACCAATTAGTCTATCTGGCAGTACGGTCAAAAGGCTCTTTAATGCATCTGAATTATCTATACTTGTGGTATTTTGATACTAAATTGTCACAACCAGATCAACTTCTTGCTCATTTGAAGACATGTACTTCCACTGCAAAAAGTGATGAATTGCTTTGGTTTCCATACAGTTGATCTGATGAAGCCAGATAACACCTTGATTCTTCGGAATGCAAAAATTGACATGTTCAAGGGGTCTATGAGGTTAGCTGTTGATAAGTGGGGCCTCGTTGAGGTTACTGAACCTGAAAATTTTGTGGTCAAAGAGGACAACAATCTATCCCTGGTCGAGTACGAGTTGGTGAATGTTGTCGAAGAATCTTGAAATTATTTACCCTCTCTATGTTGATGCTATAAGAATTTACTTGGTGAGTATTGGGTTTGGTATACAGATTTCTCTGAATTTTCTTTTTATATCGTTTAAGGTATTTAACGCCATAGGACTAGTATTAGTTTGGTTTGGTATTTGGCATGTAAAGACTGTCCCTTGATAGTGTTTTTCAAATGTGGAAAGATGCAGAATCTGAAGTTCACTATTACATCAGAGCTCTTCCTGTCTATTGCTTCTCTCTGCATCTTTGTTTGTTAGTTTTTAAATTTTCCGATATTTTAAATTTTTTTCCCTTATTTTTAATTGATATTCTTTACTGCTTAGGCAAATGGACCCAGGAGCAATCTTTGTTATTTTGAGGTGGATTTTGCCTTTTTTTTTCTTCATTAATCTTCTATTTTGCCATTGTTGGTAGTTTGCTTTTGCTGTCGTATTCTTTGTTACCAACAATTTTATTACACATCTTCTTATAACGTTCATTAGTGTATGGAACTCAGTTCTTTGTTACTATTGGACACGTTTAATGCTAAAACGGCAAAAATACGCTATAGAGCAAATCAAAGAGTACCTGTAGACTCCATTACCCCATCAACCCAAGCGAATGAAATTCCTATAAAACGACTAGGAGCATCTTTAATACTATTCTCTATTTTGAATGTCCAATTGATATGGTGATGAAGTAGGGTAGACAAAATTTATGTGGTAGTAATTATTATTTATTGTAGAGGGTTGTCTTGCATTGGAGATACTTTAAGCACATGTTTGGTAGTGTATAAATTATTTTATAAGTGCTTATATTATAAGTTGTTGGTGAATGTGTAGATAAAAAGTGAGTTGTAAGTTGTAAGTCTTGTGAAATATGTAGATAAAAAGTAAAGTTGATCAATTTGACGAGCTGAAATTATAATTTAAGCATTTTCAAATACATGATAAGTGACTTCCTGAAAAGAACATAAAGAAGATATGTTAAAGAAAAGAAAAAGAAAAAAACAAAAAGAATCGAAGTCATTTTCTTTTGACCTAGGATTCTCTGTGGTTGGTGCACCTTTTTCTTACTATTTTTGCTTCTTTAGTTCTTAGTGAAATTGATGTATGTGCCATATAATGTTGAATTTAACATATTAAATATAATGTCAAGGGACTTTATCAACTGTCTTGTACAATAGAAAATTAAGCACATGCAACGACTTGTCAGCATAGTTGTTCTAGTTGTTCGATCTAGCATACTAAATTTGTCACAAATGTTATGTAACATACCCATCCACGAAGCAATTAACAGTGGCGTATCAATGAAGTTGAGCATAAAAATTACACAGGCACTCGATTCATGAGGTCCACAAGAAGATGGAAGCCATCATTATTGAAAACTGTAATGTCAGTCCTCATGTGCGTCTACAATTTCACCAATTTTATACCCAACAAAATGAAACTCTTGCATCTCTCATGTCTCCCATTTTAGTATCTAGTTTTGGTGCCATACTGAAATGTGGTTGTTTCATTCCATCGAGGAAAAAGAGACAAAAATAAGCAATTTGGAGATAAACATTAACCTAAGATACATTCAACGTACTCGTGCACGTGCTCTTTATAAACTTACAATGAACTTGCCTTTTTTTTTTTTTTTTTTTAATGAGCTGACCCTTTAAGGGGCTAAACTAAACTACAGTCAAGAATAAAAAATTTGTCAATATTTATTTATTTTTACTGTATAAATTGGTTCAAAAAATATTTACCCTGTCCAAAAATTCATGTCGTGTTCAACTTTAAATTTGAGCTAAACCTTAAAATCAAATTTTAATTCACTCTGCTTCTTCTAATGCGCGCTTTCCTTAAAATTTTTGCCCTTTTCAATTTTGCTCTTCGCATCTATATTTACATATTAATGAATGTACACTTGCATGACTAAAAAAGATTAAAATATCCCATATTTGTGTTATATCCATATGAGAGATGTTTTTTGTGATATATTGAGTGGACATCTCCCATATTTGTGATATATTGGGTGGTCGATCGAGGATATCTGGATATGTATGGTGGTCGATGAAAACCTATTTGGTAGATTTGGGAAATGGCTCAACCAAATAGGCAAACCTAAATTCCAATATATTGACATCATAATGGAGCCTTAAGAAAGGTCGACCTATTAATTTAAGACTCGATTAACCTACTATAATACTTATCTTAATCGAATCTTTTCATACAATCATTGTAACAAATATAGTATCAAGAAAGATATTATATTTCTACTCTATATTTTTAGGAATATATAAAGATGCATGTCCACGCGTGCCCAGCGGCTCTGAGGTCATATCAACAAGGTGAGCTCCTATATAAAAGTAATATAGGTCATGTAGAATCGTCATGCAAGTTTTTCATTTTTCAACATACTTTTATATCTATTTTCTTCTTATTCTTGCAGCATAGTGACAACGAGAGAGACACGTGTCTCTACCCTTATATCTCATTTAAAAATTAATAATGTTTTTTTGGCCCCAAAAAATTCAATTGCCACACATTGTTACTTTTGGCTTTAGCATTTATTTATTTATTTTCATTTTTGATTTTTGAATTACCACACGAGTTGCTCCCTAGTCCCTCTTTGAGTTGTTCTCTGCCAGCTAATATATTTGTCAATAATCTTCAGATAATGGCTACTGCATTAAATTGTGAACATGTTAGTACTGCAATATTGACAATGACAAGCATATAAATTCTCATCCCTAGATTCAGATAAACAACTCCGGGATGACGACGAGAATAAGAATGGCAAATTAAAATTAATTGTAGTATTTATATTCAATTTTTAGTGTTTGTAGAAGTTTTTTTTTCCTTTTAATTTTTAAAAATAAAAATTTAATGATTTATTTACACTTTAAAAGATAACGAGGACTTCAAATGCAATTTTTTCATTTTATTTTCTCTTTAATTATTTAAATCAGGGTAAAATTATCAAAAAAATTACAAAAATCTTTAAAAGTAATACAATATTCAATTCAGACTTTTTAAAATCTTACGAAATTCAAAGATATTCAAAATGTCAATGACTTTTAATAAAATTTTCTATATACTAACTTTATAGCACATTATATAAATAAAAAATATCATAATTCCTCTCTTAATCATTTACAAGACTTTGGAAGACTTTCAAAAAAAAAAAAATAGTCTTTCATTCTATTATTTGTTTTCTTTATGTAATATTTATCTTTTATTGTTCCTTCTACGAATTCTAGTCAAAATTAATTACCAACATTTTTTGTTTGGAAAAAAAGATTAATATTTTTCCCTTTAATATTTTCCTTACCATTTTTTTTCCGCTTCTTCTTTTTCCTTCTATGAACTCTATAACCATAATTAATTACCAATTTTTTTATGAAAAATAATATTAATATTTTTCTCTCTATTCATTTTGTTGGAATTTTTTTAAAAGAGTCGTATAACATATATTTTTTTGAATCTTTCCACATTCTATTTCGAAGTTTATAGCTAATAATTTACGTCATTGATTTTTGACGTAATTTACTTGCAGCAAATAAAGAGAACGTTACAAATTCAAAGTTTTTTTGTGATATATTAATGTAATTAAATAAATTATTGTCAGACTTTTTCATGCGACAATTTTTTTTAACGGTAGAACATTATATTTTTATAATCAAAATTTAATTAAAAAAATAAATGTCTATAAATGTCTATAAATGTATGTGAAAGTTTAGAAAAATCTTTCTAAATGAAAACTATACAAGTCAATACAAAATAATAAAATTTATAAAAGTCGGCCATTTAAAAAATACCAATCAAAATTTTTAAAAGTCAAGATTAAATACATTCCATCTGTAATTCTTTTTCCTTTTTTTCTATTTTCCTATACATTTTTATTTATTTATTTCAAGGCATAACTGTCTTTTTAGTAAAATTTTGACATTTTAAAGGGAGTTTTTGGCAGAAATTGTGAGTTGGGACTAATCATACAATAAAATTGAAAATTGAGGACTAACTTATTTTTCTTTAAAGATTGGAGACCAAGTTGCCACAAATGCTAAAGATTGAAGACCAATGCTCTTAAGAGATCTTGCCATTAATTGAATCATTTCCTTGTAAATTCTCACAACAAATAATTATAACATTTCCCGATTTAAATCAAAAGTAATTTTCTCTCTATGCACAATGTTTGTAGATTTTGTGGTGTCAATAAAGATAAAGAAAAAAAAAAGGCAAAAAAAAAGTTATCGATAGAATTACGAAAAAGATAATTTATCTTTTACTTTTAAAAAGTGGCCGAATACTTTATTTATTTTAAGTATATATTTCAATAAAAATAAAAAATAGAAGCATACTACAAAATCTAAAACCATTACAAAATATGGGATGATTGTCTTTTCTCAATTGTGTTGGGATCATAGGTCCCATAAAGAAGAACACAACAAATCTTATTCAACTGCCAAGGACAAAAATTGTCCAATTCTTTAACATTTTCTTAAATGTATCAACCAAAATAGTCACTCCCATTTATTAATACTAATTTTGCACCTTTTGGTAGTTCAATACTCAATAATAACGTCGGTCAATGATTTAAACACACAACTCTACATAAATCTCACTTAGATATAGTGTATGTGGGTGAGAAGGGGGTGGGGTTGGTGACTCAAAATTGTATGGACTCTTTTTATTGCTATATTACACGGTAATTGTATTTAACGTCTTAATCTTTGTTTACTATATCAGTAACGTCTTCACTCTTTTTATCTTATTCTTATTTTTAACTTTTTGTTAATTAACACATCTTATCTAATAACGGTTTTCGCTTAAAAAATCCGTCAGAAAGACGTAAAACAATATTTGTCTATCATACTTTAAAAAATAATAAATACAAAAATACTACAAAATATTTTTTTTTTCAATATAAATTACGCAAATAGAATATTTTGACAAAAACTATATATCATTAAAATGAGATGTGCTAATTAATGAAAGTTGAATTTAAGAATTCGACCAAAAAAAAAAAAAAAGAATTCAAATACCACAAAAAATAAAGATTGATGATCTTAAGTACAATTAAAATATAGTGCACTGACAAAAAATTATAGTGTAATGTGGCCCAAAACAACTCGATCTATAAAAAATTAGGAATGTATTAGACTACTAATTTAGTTAAGTATTTTCATCATAAAAATGTTTCATGCCTCTTCTAGGCTTTCGTTAAGAGAATCTTAACACCATCTCGAGTTCACTATTCTCAAGTCCTATGATAACATTATTCTATTTGAAACTTGATAACCAACGTCGAGTACGTCAAAATTTTTTTCTCACGACAATACATTCATATGTAGTTGTAAATTCAAATTACACAATATACAACTACCATAAAATAATTTATCTAATTAATAATTTCAAATAAACCAAATCAAATGTTCATAAGCCAATTCTTAAATCTTGAAACAGAACTCTGCAAAAAAATCAAAAAAGCCCACATAAACAAATATTCACTTTTCTATTAAAAATAACCACAACTTAACACAATAATCATTCATTCACTAGTTGCATGTTTGGTACGTAGATTAGACAGACAAGGGGTCAGCATTTTTTTCTTCTTTAATTCAATACTATTCTCTACTGTCTTATCCACGTAACCAAATATCCCGTCGAGCTTCAGGGAATTTCTTCATCATCTGGGCTTTCTTGGAAATCATCCTGATTCTGAAACTCTTCCTTGGAATTGTTATACTCATATGAATTCTCATTATTGCCATAATAATTCCTGTTTCTGTATTCATTTCTTGCACGAATTCCTCCCAAGCTTTCATATGGATGATTACTGCTGTATTTTTCACTGTTTATATCATAAAAGTACTTGCCATTTTCTAAGAATCGTGTGTCACTCATTCCGTGCCGCTGGAAATTGTTCAGATCGCCACCATTTCTGTAGTAATTCTCACGGTGGTTTGGGGTTGCGCCGCCAATAAACCTGGTGTCACTCAGCCCTTGAGGCTGGTCGTTGAAATTTCCGTCACCATTGTTGAAATAGTTGTTTCTTCTGTTGCCTCTAATGTTATCTTCCTGCTGGCTGTTGTAGTAATTTCCGCCATCGTTTCTGTAGTAATTCTCACGGTGGTTTGGGTTTTCGCCGCCGATAGACCTGGTCTCGCTCAGCCCTTGCGGCTGCTCATTGAAATTTCCACCACCGTAGTTGTTAGGATCGGTGGTGTAACTTTTTTCAGTGAATGTAGTACTGTCTTCTGGTTCAGTCACATAGGCCACAGGGTTGTAGTTTTTGGGGCGATATTTGTTGGTTGTGGGTTCACCATTGGTGGTAGGGATTTTGTCGGCGGCGGCGGCGGTGGAAGGAGGGAGCTGGCCAGATTCATGACCATAAAGGCCATAAACATTTTCATTTTCAGAGTTGAAACTAGGATCTTGCTGTTGATTGTTGGGTTCTTCTTTTTTAGTGTTTGGGCTTTGTGTAATTTTGACAACATTAGTTGTGGTGGGGGTGGTGGCGCTTGGGATTTTGTTGAAGAATTGGCGGTCTCGTGCATGAGTATGCACGGCGGAGGAGAGGGCGAGGAGGAGGAGGAGGAAAAAATTGGTGGCGGAGGAAGCCATTGGACGATAGTGAGAAAGAGAAATAGTTAGTTGGATTATAATGAGAAGTAGAGTGAACATGTCATGGCTATTTATTTTGTATTGCGGGGGTTGGGTGGGAGTGGAGGGAGAGGCCCGGGGGGGGGGGGGGGGGAGGGGGGGATGGGTACAGAAGCATGGGTGAAGGCTGGGTGTTCCGGGCATAAATAGCTCCTCATCGTCTTTATTTGTCGGGATTTGGATGTCTATTGGCATGTTTGGTTAAGCTTATAAGTAAATAAGTAAACTTTTAATTAAAATTTATTTTGAAGGAAGATAGAAGGAGACGAAGAGATCTGCACGGGGCTCATTAGACCATCTTTCTTTATATCTGTTTCGTCCCAACGTTCTCTTTTCAAAATAAGGTAGTTTTTTATTAATTATTAGGATGAAGTAACCAAATACTTTGTTTTCTTGATTTTTTTTAAATCAAAGTTGAACAAAGTAACTTCTATTTTACTATTAAAATAAGTACTTTTTTTACTTATAAGCAAAAAAGGAAACCATTCAAATATATTTAAAATTAAAAAGTTGCTTGAAAGTAAATTTAACTAATTACTTTTTAGGTTAGCCTAACTATTGTCGAATTTATATGTATAAATGTAATATGTGTCGCACAAAAAAAAAAAACAATATTTTGCAGTTCTACATTTACTAATTAATATTTACTGAATAATATTATTTATAGTCGCTCACAACGGGTAGTTATCCTACGTGGTATTAGTCAATTGGATGAATTATTCATAATTAATGACTATAAATTAAAGAATTATTCATCAAATTGAGTAATGTCACGTAGGATGATTATTAGTAGTGGACGAATGTGAATAACTTTATTCTTATTTGACTAGATAAGATCAAAGTTAATTAGTAAAGAGAGGCACACGAAAAGTTTATGAGTTGTCGTGTTCAATTTTATTAAATTTTAAAAACCAACTATTAATGGAAAAAATGCACATTTTTTTGCAAGAAAAAATCAATCAATTGAAGCCAATTATTGTTGATTACAATTTAACTTAATTACCTAGGTAAATGTAGCCGTTTTAATAGGCAATAAATAGGGTCACACCTTTTAGTTGGTAGCAACCCCACAAATAAGCAAAACATGGAGGAAATATGTTGAGGGTAAGGGTAACCCATTAATTATGGATGGTGGGGTTGGTCCAACGTGAAACATTATAGAGGTACTTGAAATTTGAAATATAATAATTAAAATTTTAATTTTTAATATTTTTTTATTTCATATAATTTATTTTACTTAATTAATAAGTCAGGGGTACACAAGGCACAGACATAGTTTAATATAAAAATATGTGTAATTATATTTCCGCTTCATGGGATTGCCCCCTACATCTTCGATCACAAAATATGTTTATTTTTGTTATCTTTCTTCCTAAGCTCGGCATTAAAGGCACGTGTTGATTATTGTTCGATCTTTATAAAATAAGTTGAAGATGAAGATGAGTGTTTATAATGTTGGCCATGATGGCATGACCCGATGTCATCTTTTTTTTTTTTTTTAATTAAATTTAATTACATGCCTCCTATTAAATGATGGTAATCATTGCAAATGAAAATGATAAAACCTAATTATAATTTGTGTAGATCATTTTGTGGGCCCAAATCAACTTTTGATTGCTTAAATTTCACATAATAATATTACTCTACTCTATATTAGGAATATAATAATTATAAATTTCCATAATTATAGCAATTTTAAGTGCAATATAAAAATTCATTATATAAAATAAGTTCTTTTTGGGATTGTGGAATCACCAAATGATTTGACAAAACCTAGCCGAAAGGGTGACCTATTTAATCCCTAGAGATTGAGGAAATTAAGGAGACGGTTTGGTTAATCAAATCAATAAATAATTCTTTGTTAATTTTAATGTTTGACTTTGACCTATCAACCCTAATTTTGAAATTCTCGCACAATTAGCGGAGAAAACTATGGTGCAGGGTTGGGTTAATTATGTCGAACTTTGTACTTCCTTTTATTTGTAGGGTAAATAGCACAAAACCTCCCTACCTATTGAGGGTATTGTGGAAAACGTCTCTACCTTCAAAATTTTGGCATTTTCACCCTTACCTACTGGATTTCCTGCGCAAAACGTCCTTATCTTCAAAATTTTGGCATTTTCACCCTTACCTACTGGATTTCCTGCGCAAAACGTCCTTCAGTCCAAAAATCAGCCATTAACTTAGGGGTAAATTAGTCCAACCACTTTTTTCACATATATATTACTTCTTTTAAAATTGGGGGGCTTCCCATGCAATTTCCAAAATTGCATGGCAGGCCCCCGTCCCCAAATCTGGCTGCAGTGGCAGCCACTGCTCAGTCTTCTGTTTTCAAAATAGCTGTGTGTGTATGTGTGTTCTTGGCCGTGATGATGGTGGCTGCTGCTTCTGGAGCAGCTTCAACAATTGACCCAATAATATGCTTTCTGGTGAAATACCGCCCACGTTTTCTGAGCTCAGAAACTTGACTCTGCTAAATCTTTTCAGGAACAAGCTTACAGGCTCCATTTCGGATTTTATCGGGGAGTTACCTGAGTCGGAGGTTTTACAGTTGTGGGAAAACAACTTTACTGGAAGCATTCCACAGAACCTGGGGACTAATGGGAATCTAAAGGAAGTAGACGTTAGCTCCAACAAATTGACCGGAATCTTGCCGCCCAATCTGTGTAATGGTAATAAGCTTCAAAAGCTGATCACTCTAGGAAATTTTCTGTTCGGTCCGATTCCGGAATCCCTGGGTCAGTGCCAGTCACTGAGTCGAGTTCGGATGGGTGAGAACTATCTGAACGGTTCAATTCCAAAAGGGCTCCTGAGCTTGCCTAACTTAACTCAACTTGAGCTCCAAGATAATCTTCTCTCTGGTACTTTTCCAGGGACAGATAAATTGTCCATGAGTCTGGGGCTGATTAGTCTTTCTAACAATCATCTCAACGGACAATTGCCCCCAAGTATTGGGAATTTCGCCGGTGTTCAGAAGCTATTGTTGGACGGGAACAAGTTTTTGGGCCCGATTCCATCTGAAATTCGGAAGTTACAGCAGCTATCAAAGATGGATTTCAGCAATAACAATTTTTCTGGCCCCATTTTGCCGGAGATCAGCGAGTGTAAGCTGTTGACATATGTTGATCTCAGCCGGAATCAATTTTCAAGTGATATTCCAACAGAGATCACTAGTATGAAGATTTTAAACTATTTGAATTTGTCAAGAAATCATTTGGTTGGGAGCATTCCAGCATCAATAGCTAGTATGCAGAGTATAACTTATGTTGATTTTTCATATAACAATTTGTCCGGGTTGGTTCCCAGTACTGGACAGATTTGGGGACGGGGGCCTGCCATGCAATTTTGAAAATTGCATGGGAAGCCCCCCAATTTTAAAAGAAGTAATATATATGTGAAAAAAGTGGTTGGACTAATTTACCTCTAAGTTAATGGCTGATTTTTGGACTGAATGACGTTTTGCGCAGGAAATCCAGTAGGTAAGGGTGAAAATGCCAAAATTTTGAAGGTAAGGACGTTTTGCGCAGAAAATCCAGTAGGTAAGGGTGAAAATGCCAAAATTTTGAAGGTAGGGACGTTTTCCACAATACCCTCAATAGGTAGGGACGTTTTGTGCTATTTACCCTTATTTGTATTATTGAACTTTAATTTGTTCCATATATACCATTAAATTTAAAAATTAATTTCAATTAAATCACTTTATTAGTAAATCGTTAATTGTTTGACTGAAATTCAACCATGACATTAATTTCTCCAAAATCAGACCAGCATCTTTCTCTCCAAAATGGTGGTCTAAAGATGCTGGTCTGATTTTGGAGAAAGAGTAATGCTATTTGCAGTCTTCACTACAGGTAGTCATCATACATGTCATTATTTAATTGGTTGAATTATTTACTCTAATTAAGTAATGTATTTATAGCCATTAATTATGAATAATTCAACCAATTGAATAATGACACGTATGATGACTACCGGTAGTGAAGACTGCAAATAGCATTACTCTATTTTTAAATTCTAGATTCAAGAAAATTTGAAACTGATTAAGGGCATGTTCGGTAACTATTTTTTCCCAAAAATCTATTTTTTTGCCTACAATTTTTGACTTTTCAAACTTTTTTGTCGTGAAAGTTTAAAAAGTCAATAAACTACCCAAAAAAACATATTTTTTTCTAAAAAAAACTACACCGAACATGCCCTAAAGTTGAACACAATAACCAAGAAAATTTGACCCCGATTAAAGAGAACACAATCAAAATTAAAGTTGAACAATAATTTAAAATTATCTACTCGATACATTATTGAATCATGTCTAATAATATGCAATTAATAAGATGTTTCAAAGGACTAGTCGACCTCTTAATTCTTATAGTGATGACTGTGTAGGGGACACATTTTTTAGTTAACACTGACAGAAACTAACCTACCCTAATGTAGTACCAATACCTAATTCTTCTAGGTAACCCTACTTTAAAATAGTAAATATGAGACTTCAATTTTTTTTTTTTTTTTTTTTTTTTTTTTTTTTTTGATACCCAGACTATATCCTGGACCCCCAAGACCCTTGCCCCTAGAACCTTGGAAGAGGTAAATCGCGGGTTATGCCTCAACTGGCTCCCAGGTTCCCCTCATGAGACTTCAATTTTTTATCTACTTTTCTCTTAGTTTGAGTAGTAAAAAGTCACAACATATGTGTAAGCGCACCCAAAGAGATGGGCACATAAACGTCTGATCAAGTAGAGAAATGTGTAGCTGGAGTTTCCAAACCCTACACTTTATAGCACTTGAATTCACAATCAATTTTTATTTTTATTTTTATTTTATATTGGGAATCTTTTGAACTTTTATTTTAAGTGTGTCTAAGTTTTTTTAAATGGTTTCCATCTAGGAAAGAGTTCTTACCCAGTTATCATGAAACCGAGAGTGAAATCAAAATTCTACGAACTTTTATAGTAATAGATCTAAGTCTTTCTAGTTAGTTTCCATCTAGGAATGAGCTCTTATCCGAATTTTGCGAAATCAAGGGAATTTCTTGATGGTCTCGCGTAGGTAGGACGAGGAGGTTTGTAAAGGTTCCGTGGTGGAGGCAGTGTGGACTGGAGTGTCAATAGTAGGAAAAAGAAGAAAACAACTTTTATTTTTCATTTTCATTTTCCTTTTATTCCTTTTTTTTTAATTGTATTTGAAGAAATAAAGGTCTTGGACTAGAATAATCTTCAAAAAATATGTCATAATGAGGGCACATAAGAATAATGATATTTGCAGTCTTCACTACCGGTAGTCATCATACGTGTCATTATTCAATTGTTTTCTTTATTTCACTTTTCGATTTTTAAATAAATGTAAATTATTTATAAGTAGATAAATCTAATCTCAACACCTACCTAAATACTGGATTTCCAAAAAAAATTAAAAAGTACCCATAACAAATCGAATTAATTGAAAAATATTGGGTATTTAATAAAATCTTGATTTTAGCAATGTTACCATCTGAATTATATACTCGGTCATTTCATTTTATTGTTATCCAATATCATCAAAATCGAAATTCAAAATTTAGATATTGTTCAACGAAATTAAAGTCAATATAAGTTTATTTTGCTCACCCAGATTGTCAAAAATATTGAATTCAGAGTCAGATGTTGCAGATTATTACTAAATTGAATATAACAGTTTGTTCGTCCTAATATAACAATATTCAATACGGAAAAAGATACATTCCATGTGAATTGTGAATGCCTTAATAATGTATAATAGTAAGAACTAGTATCAATATAGAGATTGTTAATTTCTTATTCATGTGGTGTTTAGTGACTTATTTTTTATTATATCTGTGTCGCTCTAGGGTGAGAAAGAATTAATAATCTTGGTTTCATATCTTAATTGCTACCATTATGAGTAATTGTCATAGTAAAAAATATGAGAAAATGCAAAATTGGATTAGAAATTAGAGAACACTCGAAAAAGTATAACATAAAAATGGAGAACCCAATAACTTGCAAGATCTAGCTTAAAATAAGAAATATAAATTTTACCTTCCAATAATCAACTTTTCGTGTAGGGCATATCTTCTTCTACAATTATAAAACAAGAAACTTATAATATTAAGTGAGATTTATAATAAATAACTGATTATCGCATGTAATATGGTGAAAGAGTAAAATTTGATAGAGTCCAGTAAATGAAAAAAATAATAATGTGAATTGAAATGAGAGATAACGCACCATAAAATTAGTCGTTTAATTTAAGAGATTTCTATTAATTATTAATTTAAATTCGTAATTAATTAAGAAATTGGAGAAACCTAAATTAGAAGTATCGAGTACTTGTTAAATACATTTTTCTAGTGGTTAGTTTTTTAAAGAATTTTAAGACGTTTTTGTATATTTTATTTTTTCAATTATAATTAAATAGATGACCTAATATTTTCTTAAATTAATGGAAAAATTGTCTAAAAGTCATCTACAAGTGACTTGTTTCAAATTAGGTCAAAACAAATTTCAAAATTGTTAATAAGTCATACTTTCATCAAATTTTCATATTAATTCCAAAATTATCCCTATGATCCATATTTCCCACACACTGCCGCAGCCACCACTATTCCTACCACCGCCGCCGCCGCCGCCGAGTCAAGAGAACATTCCAAAATCATATTCAGATCTAAATCCATTATATCAGAATTTGGCTCGACACCAAAACTTTCTTTCTTGGTGATGGAGTGAACTTGAAAGCTGTAGAAATTGTTGGAGATCTTTTTCATTGAACCCATAACCACCTGTCGGATTTCATGGAACCCATAGCCACCTGCCGGATTTTTTTTGCTTTTATGTGTGATCTTTTTCAGTAGATTTCAGCAACTGTTATATCGTGTTCGTTGAGATCTGGATCCACTGATTATGTTCTTTTCAATAACCTTAAGGCTTGGTTTGGTATTGCTGTGCTTTTAAGAGAATCAGCTTCTGCTGTGCTGTAGAAAGAATCAGCTGTGGGAAGAATCAGATAAATGTTTGGTAAATTTTTGTTTTAAAATTGCTATATGTTTCAAAAGCAGCATTTGAGCGTTTGGTAAACAAAAGTGATTTATTGCTGTAATGATATTAAATTACTAAAAATGACATTGATTACAATAATATTATTTTGTATTATTATTATCATGAGTGGTAAAATTTATCTTTTTCTTTTATACTAACATGTAATATTATCAAATATTTTTTAACAAGACAATGCATTCACTATTGTTATTTTAAAATAAAAATAATAAACGCTTAATAAATTTCAAATTTTATAAAAATTACAAAATAAAAGCATAGTCATATAGTGCAAAAATTAATTAAATTAATATTATTTTTTATGCATCAAACTTGCATCAATTCGATTTCTCAATTTTTCCATTTTCATATAATAGAAAAAACCAAATAATTGTACCTTGAATGTTTGATTCGGTAATGTTGATTCGTGAATGTTGAAGAAGAAGGAGGAGGATGAGGTATATGGATATAATGTGAAATCTCGTAGAAAATAAACCTAGGATATTAAAGAAATTAGTTTAATTAATTAGGGGTAAAATTGGAATTTTAATAATATATAAATGTAAAAGCTAAAAGTAGAATCTGAAAAGCTGCCTTTTGCTGCTTCTCAAAATCTGCTGTCAGGTGAGTTAGATTATTCTATAATCACTTTTAAAAAATTTGCCAAACGCCTAAATCAACTTCTGATTGTTTGAGAATCAGAAGTTGGGCTCCAAAATCAATCACAAATGGAGCCTAAGGATGGTTTTGCCCTTCAAAATTTTCGTTGGAGACTGTTGCTCACTTGAATTCTGAACTATCTTGGATGGAAAAATTCATTATTGGTCTGATCCTAGTTTTCTATTTGTACATCTGTTGGTTTTCCCTTATTTTTCTTTATTTTTTCTTGGGGGAAGGTGCTAGAGGTTGAGTAAATCTCTTATTTTTCCTTTGTGGTTCCTACTTCCACATAGGAAAGCTTCGTTGGTTTATGCTGTCTGCAGCTAGCATGCATTTTCACTTCTTTGTTGAAGGTTTAGTTTGTAAATCAAGAATGAGAAACATTATCATAAACATATTTGTATCATAATATTGTATTATAGAAAATATTAAGGAAGATTTGTTTGATGAATTTCTGTAGAGTTGCCATGATTTGTTATTGTAAATAGCAGCTTGAATTTCTATAGGAATGAAAAAGTTCGATGTGTGATACTGTTTGAATGTCTTAGTTTTGTCTATGATACTGTTTTAATCCATGATACTGTTTTGTTTAGGTAATGTGCATTAGTATATTTTGATATTGTTTTAATCCATGATACTGTTTTAATCCTATAATACTGTTTGAATGTCTTAGTTTTAATTCATGATATTGTTTTGTTTAGGTAATGTGCATTAGTATATTTTGATACTGTTTTAATCCATAATACTGTTTGAATCTATGTGGAATGAATTTTATTTATGATACCGTACTTTTATCTTTGATACTGTTTAATTATGGCAATGTTTGAACCCGTAATACTGTTTGAATGTCTTAGTTTTGTCTATGATACTATTTTAATCTGTTGACGTCTGAACCTGCACTAGTCCACGTGCCAACAGATCTCCAGTCACTCCTCTGCCAGCTCGTATGTTACCTACACACTAGGACGACCGTTAGGCACCAAGATCTCCGGAGAAAAAGGGTCCGGCGATCGTTGGCACTCCGACGATCAAGTCAACAGCCGGTATATGAAGGATACACGGGGGCGGGAATAAAAGAGGGGTGTGGGAGAGACAAGCAGACAGAGATTTGAGCAGAGTTTAGGGTGGGATTCGTAAGCGTAAAAAGTGCATACCTTGGAACAACCGGAGGTGCTGTTTTTATAGCGCGAGAGATCTAATTGATTTAGGAGACAAATCAATTTGATACTCAATCGGATCCTCCTTCCTTATGTGATAAAGATATCCGAGATTATCTTCCTTCTTTGAGCTTATCACGTTGCATGATTTTGGGAGATTGCGATCCGGTTTCCTTATGAGGATCCTTGCACCAAATCAACGCGATCTTCCTTTAATTATTCCTCTGGCTGCCCTGGCATATCGAGTCGCTTGCTGGTTGTGAATGACGCGAGGCCCGACGAGGCCTTATGGTTCGCATGAGGGCGCCGAAGCCCTTCATGTAACTTGCGGATTCCTAGGCGCCGAAGGCCCGTTACGGGTCCCCAGCAGTGCCCAAATAGAGTTCTTGACAGAATGCGAACTGGGCCCTTACTGGGCTTAGGTGGGGCTTTGGCTGACGTGGCGGCCATATCGTAATCGTGCGGTAACAATAGTCCCCCAAGTCCAAGCCTATTATTTATGCTAGGCGTGGGACTTGTGAGGATAAGCAAAATGTTGATGTGCCTCGCAGGAAGTGTTTCTTAAGGTGGTTCAGCATGGAGTAATTCATCCTACTCAGTATAGTCCCCCAAGTCCGAGGCCGAACATTTATGACGGGTGAGGGCTTAAAGGGGACAGGCCAATGCTGACGTGCTTTCTGATGGCGTGATTCTGGCTATCCAGTCTGTCACTCTCTGGTCAGGTAATCATGAGTGAGGGGGAGGGGTTGTATGTATTAAATGCGGTCGCGTGAGAGGAAATATGGGGGCGCTTTTAAATTTGGGAATCATTTCCCTAGCATTAATGGCGCAGACTCTCGGTGGAACCCGAAAAGTTGGCGTCTTCAATGCCTTGGGGAGATAGAACGTCCGTGCGTCGTTCCAGGTTCCCGGTCATGCCCGTATTTATTGCATTGCTCTCCTTTCCGATGTAGCCCTTTATAAACAGGATGCTGGCGTAACAATAGTCTTCTATCGTGATTCAGTCGTAATCAACTTGTCATATAACTTGTCATAACCGTGTGATCAAGATAAGAATAGAGGATGTGTGATGGTGGTGCGGCTGGGGGGGTTGGCGACCGAGATGCCTGTGAATCTGAGAATCAACGTTCAGAGGACCAAAGGATGTGCCAATCAACGTTCAGGGGACCAAACGTCCAGGGAGGGAATCTAGGCTTAGCAGCCTTGGCCCGGCCCTCCCCTGAACTGTGGATGAGGCGGCAGGGGGGTTCTCCTACTGCCAAGAAAGGCATCAACGACCTTTTTTGAGCAGCATGGTCTAATTAGCCACCAAATTAACCCAGGTTGGCTCGGGGGACTCCATATCAAAATGGAGTCAGGTTCCCTAACCTGGACGACGCCAGAGGAAACTAGGGGGTAGGTTTCGTAGATCTAGCTACCCCAGTTATGTGCTGACCCAGAGAGGCGGCGGGAGTTTTTAGAACATTTTGCAGTTATACCTTCTCTTGTATTGTGTACCGTATGTACTAAAAAGGATGCGGAGTTACCTTCGTATCTGTATGCGTGTACCCTTATCATGTGTTTGATGCCCATGCTTTACATACTTGTTCCGAGTTTCGTCGATGTTTAGCTTTGCGAAGTCATAAGACTGAGGTGGCGAACAACCGATACCCCGCCGCTGTGTAGGAATTTCGATGGGGTTGGTGCGAGCGTCTAACGAACTTGACCTGACATGGGTGGGCGTCGGCGGTAGTCTTATCATGCTTTAGTGTTCGCGTAGTTATGCCCCCCGCGCCCCCAATCGTCTAGATATATTCCCTTAGGGTTTATCATATGTGTTTCAAATTCCCCGCCACGTGTCGATTCACCTGACTATTGGTATCCCGTTGGGCTTATATAATGCGACAGGGCATCCCTAAATCAGCACTCTTCTGTCGTTCCGCTGTCATACCTAGACCTTTGAACTTTGTCGACCATGTCGGGCTTCCACTTTTCCAAAGTCCCTAAATTCAAAATTAGGCGTAGGGGCATAGTGAAGGATGTCCCCCATCCCCATTTGGTGTCACCTGGGGTGCCTGGGTCCGGGCCCACAGGGTTGCAGGATCCGGAGACGGCGGCAGGTCAACCGTCCGTTTCCCCTGCGCTGGGAGTGAGAGTAGGTGTTCCGGCTTCTGCTAGTCGTGGGTCCCCTGCCGGGAATGTTCGGTCGCCAGTGGGTAAGAGACCAAAGGTCGAGAGTGGGGAACAGGCGTCCCGAATGCCAGCTTCTCTCCCTCCCAGCTGGTGTGAGTATATCAACATTGGGGCCCGTCAGGATGATCTGGATCCGTCGGTCGTTGAGAAGCTGCCCCCAGCGGTTGCACTTGCGGCTACCTCAGTCCACAAATACTGGACATCCCCCTTTGGGAAGGCGGTAGATGCCGCGGAGGTGACGGAGTTGATGAAGCTAGCCGAAATGTACACCTCTCGCAGTCATGTCTTAAATTGTGAGTTGTATAAAATGCTGGAGATGAGGGTTGCTGAAATACAGTCTGCTCTTGGAGAGGATGAGAATGCCTAGGCGTTGAGGGCCGAAGTCAAACGCCTTCGGGCAAGACTTGCGTTTTCGGAAGATGCGCGCAGTCGTGCCACGTACGACGTTACGAAAGCCCAGACAATCCAAAAGGCGTGTGTCGCTGCCCAGAAGAAGGCTGAGTCCCAGTTGAAATCGTGCCAGAATATGATACAAGCCAAAGATAAGGAGCTGACCGAAGTATCAAACGAACTGGCGAAGGCTAAAGGCCTCCTGGCGAAACTGGAGGTACCGGGTTATACCGAAACGTAGTGTTGCATGCGTAGGTCAAATTTTTCCCGCCGTGCTGTTGCATCGGTTTTTGTGTAATCAAATAACGAGTTTGTAACGGAAGTTTTTACGTTTGTTTCAAATGTTTTCGCACTTGTTACCTTGCTAGTCAAGCTTAGAGTTGATTGCGGACCATACTCCCTCGCCATCCTTCGATCCTTAGTTGTATTCATCCGCGCCAGATGTTTGTCTAGCGAATTGCGAGATTTGTTTTACGTGCGTAATGCTCATTCCGCGAGTTAACGGGCTCCGAACCCTACTTTCTAGCTGCCGATTCAATTGCATTCGATTGATAACGCGTTAGATATTCACCCAGTGGGTCGGCCGTGAACCAGATTCTCCCGCTGCCGAACCGGTGACACTTATTCACGCGTAAAATGTTTACCCAGCTAGGTAGGGGAGTTGGCCGCGAACCAAACGCCATCGCTGCCGAGTACTTTGTAATTGCCTGTTTATGCGTAAAATATTTACCCAGCGAGTTAACGGAGTTGGCCGCGAACCACACTTCCTCGCTGTCGTGTACTTTGTAATTGCCTGCTTACGCGTAAAATATTTACCCAGCGAGTTAACGGAGTTGGCCACGAACCACAATCCCTCGCTGCCGTGTTTTCGTACTTGCTTTCTTACGCGTAAAATGTTTACCCAGCGAGTTAATGGAGTTGGCCGTGAACCGCACTCTCTCGCTGCCGTGTACTTCGTAATTGCTTTCTTACGCGTAGAATATTTACCCAGCGAGTTAATGGAGTTGGCCGCGAACCACACTCCATCGCTGCCGTGTACTTTGTAATTGCTTTCTTACGCGTAAAATATTTACCCAGCGAGTTAATAGAGTTGGCCGCGAACCGCACTCCCTCGCTGCCGTGTACTTCGTAATTGCTTTCTTACGCGTAGAATATTTACCCAGCGAGTTAATGGAGTTGGCCGCGAACCACACTACCTCGCTGCCGTGTACTTCGTAATTGCTTTCTTACGCGTAAAATATTTACCCAGCGAGTTAATGGAGTTGGCCGCGAACCGTACTCCCTCGCTGTCGTGTCAGTACTCGTTGTATGTGGAACACTTTGAATTCATAAAGGACAGTCATTATTAATCGGCGCCGTGTCTCATGACGTCCGTCAAAAAATCGTAAGAAAACCAACAGAAGAAAATTACTAAAAACTGTATTACTGGTGATATGGCCTCAGGTGGGCGATGTTCCAAGGATGCCTCGTCTCTTGCCCCTCAGAATCTTCTAGTCTATAAGTTCCTAGACGGACCTCTTCGATGACCTTGTATGGCCCTTCCCAGGTGGGCCCCAGGGTTCCGGCCCCTGCTTCCTTATTAGCTTGGAATATTTTCTTTAGGACAAAGTCATTGACACGAAAGTTTCTGTCCCTGACCTTGGAGTTATAATATCGGGCCATCTTCCGTTGGTAAACCGCGAGGCGCAGTTTGTGATTCTGTGTGTCTCTCATCCAGTAGGTCGAGGCCTGCTTTTTGTAAATCCTCGTTGATTACTTCATCGAAGTGCAGGTGTCTGGGCGAGGGTATCCCTATCTCGACGGGGATCATAGCATCTGCCCCATATGCCATGGAGAACGGGATTTCGCCGGTGACCGTGCGAGAGGTGGTTCGGTAGGACCACAAGGTCTCGGGTAACTCTTCGGCCCATCCTCCCTTCGCGGACTCTAGCTTCCGCTTAAGGGTATGTTTAATGATTTTATTTACGGCTTCCACCTGGCCGTTGGATTGTGGGTAATAAGGGGTGGAGAAATCCCTTCGGATGCCAAGATTCTCACAGTTCGCGTTGAACTTCATTCCAGCGAATTGCGTGCCGTTGTCGGAGACGAGAGAATGGAGAACACCGAAGCGGCAGATAATGTTTTTCCATACAAATCTCCAGGCGTTCTCCTCCGTGATTTTGGC
Source organism: Forsythia viridissima (assembly GCA_030279155.1). Taxonomy (NCBI): domain Eukaryota; kingdom Viridiplantae; phylum Streptophyta; class Magnoliopsida; order Lamiales; family Oleaceae; genus Forsythia; species Forsythia viridissima. The sequence goes on along the minus strand of CM059044.1, from coordinate 2,195,114 downwards.
CAGATGCTCGGCCTCGCACCACTTGGTGAAGTAATCTACTTCTACAATTGCGAACTTGACCCCGCCTCTCCCTGTCGGGAGGGGGCCGATGAAGTCAATTCTCCATTTGGCGAAGGGCCAGGGGCTAGTGACCGGAGTAAGGTTATGAGCGGGGAGCTTCGGGACTGTCGCAAATTTCTGGCATCTGTCACATTTCTTCGCGAAATTGTGGGAATCTTTCTTCATGGTCGGCCAATAGTACCCTTGTTTCAAGCTTTCTGCGCTAAGGCCATCCCCCCTGAATGATTACCGCAGATTCTCTCGTGTATCTCTTTCATCACGTATACTGCTTCCTCTTGTGTTAGGCAGCGCAAGAGGGGGTGGCTGAATCCCCTTTTATACAAAACTCCGTCCTGTAATACGAATTTTGCGGCCCTTCTACGAAGCTTCTGTACCTCTAGTTTGTCTTCGGGCGTCACCTGACTAACTAGATACTCGGTAATCTCTTTCATCCATTTCGGAAAATCTTGGATGGTTAGAACGGAGGGTGCGGTAGCGCCTTCGGTTGAAGGTTGGGTAAGCTTTTCAACTGGGATGGCCTTCATTAGGTCGGAGTCCCTACTACTTGCTAGTTTTGAAAGGGCGTCCGCGTAGCTATTTTTCGTTCGTGGGATCTGGAGGAGTTCGTATTCTTCAAAGCGGGACAACTGTTCTCTAGCTTTGGATAAGTAGGACACCATGGATTGTTCACGCGCTGCGAAGGTTCCATTATCTTGACTCACGACAAGCTGCGAATCGCTGTGGATTTGGAGCTTCCTTGCCTTCATCTCGTGCGCTAGCCTCAAGCCTGCTAGTAGGGCCTCGTATTCTGCTACGTTGTTGGAGGCTTTGAACTCCAGGCGAAGCGCGCAGTTGAGATTATGGCCATCCGGGCTGATTAGCAGGATCCCGGCTCCAGCCCCGGCCTCTCCCGAAGATCCATCGACATATAACTTCCATGTCGGTACCTCCAAGGGTCGGGCTTCAAGCGGACCATCGGGGATGTCGGCGAACTCAGCCATAAAATCAGCTAAAGCTTGCCCTTTTATCGAAGGTCGTGGTTTGTAACTGATGTCGAACTGACTAAGTTCTACCGACCACTTCATCAATCGTCCTGAAGTATCTGGCTTCTGGAGTATCTGCCGTAAGGGGAGATTCGTCAGGACATCTATGCTGTGGGACTGAAAGTATGGTCGGAGTTTCCTGGAGGCGACGATTAACGACAGGGCGAGTTTTTCCATGTCTGGATATCTCGTTTCCGCGTCCTGCAGGGCTTTGCTTACGTAATAGACGGGGAATTTTGCCGGACCTTCTTCACGGATGAGCACCGAGCTAACTGCCTTTTCCGAGACGACGAGGTAAACGAGTAACGTTTCCCCGTTCTTGGGTTTGGATAGCAGTGGAGATTTCCCGAGAAGGATCTTGAGGTCTTGGAAGGCCTTTTCACACTCGTCGGTACACTCGAACCGTTTACCCCCCTTTATGGTTTGAAAGAAAGGTTGGCAACGATCAGTCGCCTTGGATATAAACCGATTCAGCGCCGCTAATCTCCCTGTCAGACTTTGGACTTCCTTGGGGGAGGATGGGGACCGCATCTCAATGAGCGCTTTGATCTTTTCGGGGTTAGCCTCTATCCCCCGCTGATTGACCATGTAGCCGAGGAACTTTCTGGACGCGACCCCGAACGCGCACTTCAAGGGGTTAAGCTTCATGCGATATCTGCGAAGGGTTTCGAACATCCCCCTTAGGTGATCTATGTGGTCTTCTGCGTTGACGCTCTTTACCAGCATGTCATCGACGTATACCTCCATCGTGTTCCCAATTTGTCCAGCGAACATGCGATTTACCAGCCGTTGATAGGTGGCTCCCGCGTTCTTTAAGCCGAATGGCATCATCTTATAGCAGTATAGCCCTCGGTCCGTAATAAACGACGTGTGGTCCTCGTCCCCTATGAACATCGGAATTTGGTTGTAGCCCGAGTACGCGTCCATGAAGCTAAGTAACTTGTGGTCAGCGGTTGCGTCGACGAGCTGGTCGATACATGGTAATGGGAAACTATCTTTAGGACACGCCTGGTTTAGATCTGAGAAGTCGACGCATACCCTCCACTTCTTGGTACTTTTCTGAACCAACACCGGGTTAGATACCCACTGGGGGTAAATCGCTTCTCTGATGAACCTGCTGGCCAGTAGTTTGTCCACCTCCTCTTTCAAGGCCTGGTACCTCTCGGCACTTGGAGGTCTTCTTTTCTGAATCCTGGGGCGCACTTTCGGATCCGTTTTCAAAACGTGGCATGCGATCGATGGGTCGATCCCGACCATGTCGCTGTGTTTCCATGCGAAGACGTCTGCGTTCTCTCGTAGGAATTGTTTTAATTCTTCTTTCATCTTCTCCTCGAGCTTTTCTCCCACCTGCAGCATCTGGGTTGGCTCCGAGGGGCTTACCGGAAAGGTTTCCAGCTCATCCGCTGGGGAGGTGAGAGAATCCGAGGCTATGATCCGGGGATCTAGACCTTCGTCTAATACCAATTCTTCATCCATTCCTTCGTCGTTAATTTCCGTTGACTCTGAGCGTATGGCCATTATCTGCAGTTTGTCTATGTTATGGGAGCTGTGGTAGTCCAAAGAACCAGGCTGCGAAGGGCTTCTCCGGGTACGACTACGCTTGGGTCCCTGCTGGAGGGGCTGATCATCCAGCAGCCCGAGCGCGGCCTCCATCCGGGCGTCATCCAACTCCAGGTCCTGGTTCTCCTGTCCCACCACCCGTTTCGGTCGATATTCGGGTGTCATGCTCTTTGGGTAGAAGACACGTTTTACCACAAGCACTCGGTCGTGTAAGGCTTCTCGTTTTCCACTAACGGCGCCAATCTGTTGACGTCTGAACCTGCACTAGTCCACGTGCCAACAGATCTCCAGTCACTTCTCTGCCAGCTCGTATGTTACCTGCACACTAGGACGACCGTTAGGTACCAAGATCTCCGGAGAAAAAGGGTCCGGCGATCGTTGGCACTCCGACGATCAAGTCAACAGCCGGTATATGAAGGATACACAGGGACGGGAATAAAAGAGGGGTGTGGGAGAGACAAGCAGGCAGAGATTTGAGCAGAGTTTAGGGTGGGATTCGTAAGCGTAAAAAGTGCATACCTTGGAACAACCGGAGGTGCTGTTTTTATAGCGCGAGAGATCTAATTGATTTAGGAGACAAATCAATTTGATACTCAATCGGATCCTCCTTCCTTATGTGATAAAGATATCCGAGATTATCTTCCTTCTTTGAGCTTATCACGTTGCATGATTTTGGAAGATTGCGATCCGGTTTCCTTATGAGGATCCTTGCGCCAAATCAACGCGATCTTCCTTTAATTATTCCTCTGGCTGCCCTGGCATATCGAGTCGCTTGCTGGTTATGAATGACGCGAGTCCCGACAAGGCCTTATGGTTCGCATGAGGGCGCCGAAGCCCTTCATGTAACTTGCGGATTCCTAGGCGCAGAAGGCCCAAGCGCGTTACGGGCCCCCAGCAGGGCCCAAATAGAGTTCTTGACAGAATGCGAACTGGGCCCTTACTGGGCTTAGGTGGGACTTTGGCTGACGTGGCGGCCATATCGTAATCGTACGGTAACATAATCCATGATAATGTTTTGTTTAGGTAATGTGTATTAATATAATTTGATACTGTTTTAATCCATATTTTAATCTATGATACTGTATTGCATAATACAGTATCAAACAAAACACATGACTAATTAAACAGTATCAAAGATAAAAGCATGATATCATAGTCATGTGTGTTGTTTGATACTGTATTATGCATAACAGTATCACAAAAAATAGTATCACAATACAAATGAATATAGAATTTGCACACGTGCTCAGAATTTTTATTATAATATGTTTTTGGAATGGTCTCAACGAGACGGTCAAGACCAGTCACTTTGCCACTGCGTATGATGGATTTTACCCATTTGAAGTCGTCTCTTTAGCTTAAAATGACAATCTTTAATTTTTTTTTCAAAACAGTATCACAAATCCTCTAAAACAGTATCACGGATAAATGTACATCCTTTTTGCTGCAAATTAAAGCTCTTCCAAGGTATCTGGGTCTCTTAAAAGCAAACACATACTTCAGAGCAATGCCAAGATGAAGAAAGAAGAACTGTCAATCATTCTCAAGTTAATGGGAAGTCATACAAAGAGTTCTCATCTAAAACTATGAACAATGTTTCTAATTCTTCCCTTGAATTAGAACATGTTTGAGATTCAATTAGGACATAGATTTCCATTGGATAGATAAGTATAAATATATAAGGTGTTTAATAGTAGGTAGACGAATTAATCTGTAGAGAATAAACAAGAGAATAATATTGTTCTTAAAATGTTTCATTAGTAGTACAAAATAATATGTTTAACAATATCACAAAAAAACAGTATTACAACAAAACAATATCACCACAAAACAGTATCACAATTAGCGTTTTTTTTTAAAATTAAGGGTATGTTGGTATTTTAGCTCTAAAATGTAACTTTAATTAAATTAAGTTTTGAGCATATGATTTTAGAGTCTATAAGTGCTCAAACAGTGATCGACCCTGAATTTGCCCTAAATTAATTCATTTCAACCTTAAAAATAAAACTAACCAGATTGCATCTAAACCCAATCCAACTGGGCTTGACCTCGAACAATTAACATAAGAGGTCGCTTCAAAGCCGAATCTAAAACTAAGACCAACTGAAAACAAAAAAGGATACTCAGACAAGTAATAACAGCCCAAATGGCCCAAGAGATGAACTAATTATTATAATTTTTTTGTTGGACATGTACCCTAAACAATGTTCAAGAATAGCATTTGCAGAGTAATTATATGAATAATGTGTATATTTCTATAATTTTGAATTTGGATCACGAAAGTTGAAATTACACAAATTGAAACGAGAATTACCGAATAATGCACTTTGTTAGCAACTTCTTTGCCTTGTAGTTGTATAGGGACGAATTTACAGTTCAAGGTTTGTCATAATATTACAAAACTGTACAATTTATTATTATTTTCAAAGTACTCAATTCAATTGAAAAAATCAATATAATATATATACACATACACCTGACTCAAAATTACTCGTCACGTAGGTTCGAGCCAATAGTTTTTTTTATTTTTTTTATTTTTTTGGTTAATTTTTGTAAAACAAAAAAAGGCTCGTGTGACCTGCGTACCATATTCTTCTAGGTTTGTCAAATCGACACGATTCGTCTCTCTAGAGTCTAGACCAAATGATCATTAGGAGCAGGGCCGGTTTTGACATTTTCAAAACCTGAGGCGAAGTTCAGAAATTATGCCTCTCAATAAACCCCCAAATTTTATTATGCATTTAAAATCCACAAGGCTATTATGAAACTAATTGAAAACTTAAAACTCGAAAAAAAAATAACAAACAAAATATATTATACAAAATTTTTATACTATAATATATTGTTAACAAGTCAATAATGTTCTAAACTATCACTTAAATACAACTCGTCTAACGGTTTTAGAAGCAAAAATATTAATCAAATTTGAGTAATCTAATTGTTCAACCATTTCTTTCTCAATTCATATCATAGCCAATTCAATTAATCTTTCTTGTGACATTGTCAATCGGAGATAAGTTTTGATATCATAGCTAATCCATTTCCTTTCCTTTTTGTTTTCTTTTTTCAGACTCATATTTAAGAGGCATAATTAACCTAAAAAATAATAAAATATTCCAATAATCTCAAAATTAAAGCCGACAAGGCCACAATCATATAAGCCTACAATACCACAATTATATAAGCCAACAAGACCACAATCACGTATAAGTCGACAAGACTTCAACTATTTCTCATAAGTAATAAATAAACGGGGGATAGCCATTGCTTACTTGAGAGTGAAATTTGAGCGACAATTATGAAATGACAAATATGAAAAATCAACTTCTTCTTGTTGGAGGTTTTAAACCTAAAATTAAGTCAAAATTTGATATGAAATCAAATTATTTGAAGAGTTAAAGTAAACACAAAATAAAAATAACACTAATCAAATTCCTGTTATAAGATTTTCTATATTAACTAATTTATAATTTATGGCTGGGAAGTGGGAATTAATTAAATAAACACGTATAGAAAGTTTTATAAGTAAGATGATAATTAACGGCTGACGACTGGCGGCTGCTTCTTAATTATCTATTAATGACTATCATAACTAATATCATTCTATTACCCATAGAGTTATTGGTTTGCTGCAATTCTGCAAATACAAGTTTTTTCTTTTCTGTTCTACAAAACTTAAAAAGGCAAAACTAAATATTTTATCAAATCACTAATTATTGCATTGCAAATAACAGCACCTTTCTAATACCCACAGTGGGCAAAGTTATGGTGCCCACTGTGACACGTGTCCAGTGGGTATTGGACAAGTGAAAAAGTGCTTTTTCACTTGTCCAATACCCACTGGACACGTGTCACAGTGAGCATCATAATTTTGTCTACTATGGACATTAGAACATTTCCGTTGCAAATAAATTAGAAATTCAAAAGTATATAAATAATTAACCTGAGCAATGACACCTAAAAGTGAAATGCCACAGTTTGTACAGTCCAAAAACACGATTTGAAAAAACGATTGTCAACGCAGAAGCTTGGCGTGAAAGATAACATAAGAATAAGGCTGCTAACTTATCTTCCAAGAAGGCTTTTCTTATTGGGCTTGGTTTGGTTTTTTTTTTTTTTTTTTTTTAAACTTTGCTTGCTGATTTTGGGCCAGCTGGCCAAAACTGTTGTGCTTAATATAATTTTTTAAAGATGGGCCTTTTTGGGTTTTGGGCTCGAGGTTGTCACCTCACTCGCCTCGGCCCAAAACTGGGCCTGATTAGGAGCATAAGATTGTAACAATTTCCCCCTTGATAGATAACAATGAACGTAACAAAAGTTATATTTACGTTTATGTAATACAATAAATTTATTTTATTAATAGTAGAACATTTAATGTTACGTGACATATTGAATTGCAAAATAAAGTTCGTACTAAATATTAAATTTTATTGAAGTAGTACAATATGGTAGTTTAGAAGTCTACAACGAGACTATTCTACTTACCAATGTATATGACAAATAATTACTGTCTTTAATTTTAACTAATCTAACGATCTGGACGATAATTCATTGTATGATGTTTTTAAGACCTCACTAATCAGCCTTACACTTTTTCAATATATTAAAATCTTTATTGAGATATGTTTAAATGTGGGTATAAGTATTTTAAAGGTTATAATACATCTAACCGTTAAATTAACTTAAATTATAAACCGAGATTATTTGTCAAATTTATTAGTAAGAATAACAGTCTCTTTCATATAATATTAAAATAAATAATTTTGGTAGAAAGCAAAGATTAAACAACCCAAGTATGGGTGGCCAAAGTTTATAGAAAAAAAATTAAAAAAATGTACATTTTGTTGATTGTAAATTCCAACTACATAAAAAATTATTTGCAGCAAATTATAATGCCTAGAGTGGCCCAAGGTTCCACCAGATTTCTAAACTAATTCAGCAGTTTAAGTACTAGTAGGTATGGGGTGGATGGAGGATTGATGGGGTTGTTTCAACCAATAATTTGTCAATATATTTAACGTATACGTTTGATATCAAAGAATTCGTTTAGTATAAATTATAAATTAGTTTATTTGACAAAAAAATTACATTTTTAGCATTATATTTTTGACCATTCTTGATCAAATAAACTAGTTTATTATCCACACTAAACAGGCTCTTATCAATATAAAATTTAACTTATTTATTTTTCTTTAATACTGTCTAATACCTCCTTATCAAATATGTTATAAACGTGCAAGAGCTTAAAATCTAGTAACATTACTGAATAGGATATAATAAGATTTAGAGATTTTTTCTTTCTTTTTAACACTGTCCATATATATGCTATTTTCTAAATATATATTGCTGTCAATTTGTCTCATTTTCTACCATAACTTGTAGGTGGATTAAGTGACAAAAGAATATAAATAGTTATAACAAAGAACAGTTATTTTTAATAAAATTATGTCTTCAAGGGTCCTCATGAATTATTAATATAAACATGTTTAATTTTTAAATATACACATAAATGTCACAAAATTATGTTCTCCCATACAATGAAAGAAAATGAAAACAAGAGTTAGCGTTTGTTTGGTGAAGTTTTTTAGCAGATTTTAATAAAAAGTTGATGAAATATGTTATTGAAAAGTTAATAAAATTTGTAAGTCTCATTAAATGCGTGTTTAAAATTAATTGTTGACTTTAACAGTAACTTTTTAGCAGATTTTTAAGCTCCACCAAACAAGTTCTTAGAGAGATGGGAGAAATATATCTTTCGTATAAGATTTCAATCAAATCTCCGTCACAATGGAAAATATATTTATGTGTCCCTTTATTCAATATAATGTACCAAACTTTCATACTAGGACTATAGTCTTTCAATTTTCTTCTTGCCACATTAGAAGCAAAACCTACCTAAATGGCCCAACTACAACCTAACATATATATACAAACTACAAAGTGTATTCAATTTCCACCATTTCTTACCTATCAAGCCTTTTTTTTGTAAAAGTGTACACATTTTCTTCAATAGGGTACTATCTTTATTCCAATCCTTTTCTCACTCATAAATTCAAGTTTAAACAGTTTTGTTGCATCACCAGATTTCTTGATCAAACCCTCCTCTAAAACTACAAGATGAGATATGATGATCAGAGGATAATTATTTATGATCTTGTTTTAGCCCTTGTTTCAATATCAATTATAATTCTTGTTGTCCTCCTAGTGATTTTCTGTAAGAAGAAGCCAATCAAGGCTGAAGAAACTCTTCCTGCAAAACGTTCTGCGTGTTCATATTCCCTAATGGAAATCGACGCCGCCACGGAACGGTTCAGCCACCGCAGAGTCATCGGAAAAGGTCACCTCGGAACTGTATATGCGGCGGTGATGCCTCCTAAAGGAGAAATAGTAGCGGTGAAGAGGATTCATCCGTGGCTTGTATTGAATAATCCAGGTTTTGGATTCTCTTCAATAATAAAATGGCTTTCTTTAGCAGAAAACCCTCATGTTGTGCCAATCCTAGGATTCTCCGAAGCTCCGGGAGAAAGAATTATAGTAATGGAATTTGGAGGTATGTTGAGTTTGGATTTCTATTTGCATCAAAACCCCGATGGGGCGGCGCTGCTAGATTGGCCATGGAGGTTGAGGATCGCAGCTGGGGCGGCTAGGGGGATCGAGTACTTGCATGAAGTGGTGGCACCACCTATAATTCATGGTTGCATAAAGCCATCAAATATATTGATTAATGAAAAGTTTTGTGCCAAAATAAGTGATTATGGACTATATTTCATGGCAGCCCATGAAAGGCAAGGCCTCGTAGGACACGTGGACGACGAGTATTGGTTGGAAAAAAGAGGGGCTTCAAAGGAAAGTGATGTCTATGGATTTGGGGTTGTTTTGTTAGAGCTTTTGAGTGGTAGAAAAACTGAACAAGGTTTGCTTGTAAAATGGGCAATTCCTTTGATAAAAGAAATGAAATATAGTGAATTTTTGGACCCCAAACTTGCATTGCCTTGTGATATTAAGCCTCTTGTTAGATTAGCTAGGGTTGCTTTGGCTTGTGTTGGGAATTCTAGGAAAAACCGAATTTCGATTGTTCAAGTTGCAGCAATTTTGAACAATTTAGAGATGGGGTAATAAGTTTTTGAGTAATGACATTGTTGTATATATCAATTAGAAAAATCGCCATTTCTTTGTTCGCTAATGAAACGTAAGGAATTCAAAATTATTTTATTTATGATTGTATTTGTAACATTTTGACAATAATGATAGATTGTTACATACGTGGTTAATGAATAACAGAATAAAAAAACAGTTGGATGGTTAGTAAAGTCATGAACTTTTCCTTTATAATTAGGGCTTAGGGCTCATCGAAGCCCTATTTATGTATACTCAAGAAAGACGGTAGACATCAACGCAATTGTACAAGTCGATGTTCATTTTGGAAAAGTATAAGAAGTGAAGTATAATGTTGTAAATGACCCTATTGATATTCAAGAATATGGTTATCAAATGATTGGTTATTGATTGCATACGAGTCAATGTTTTTTTTTTTAAAAATGTTTAAGAAGTTACGTACAATGTTGTAAATTACAATTAGGACTCGTCGAAATCATATTCTATATATTTAGTAATATGGCTATGAAATGATCGATTGTTGATTCAATATACAATTGTACGAATTAGATGTTATTTTTGATAAACAGTATAAAAAATATATAATAGTATGTCTCTCAGTTCTACTTTACTACGGGGAAAAGGAAAGAATTAGCGCTCAAACATACTAGTAAATTCTGGAACCTTTCATGTTGTTGGATCAAATGTTGCATCGGAGAAGTTGGGCGGCTGTCTGTCTTGTGTACGGCTGTTTTAATTGATTGAGTGGAAGCACTGTCCCAACCCCACCACCCCCACCCCACCGCCGACAGCCTCCCCCCCCCCCCCTCCCCTCCCCTCCCCCAACCCGTACCCGGGGGACCCTTTTCAATTCCATGATATTGCCTTTTTGGTGTATATGCTTGGCCTTAAGATTGTCATTTGACTAAACAGACTATTATATATTTTTAGGAAAATTCTTGTTGTACACCCTTCTTTACCGCGTGGTTTACCGCAACAAGTAAAATGACCAATTTGCCCCCTCAATCAATCCAAATAACAATTGAAATTCTTTCATTTCATCCAGCAAATTTCCATTTTTATTTTCGGGCGAAGGCATAAATCCCTTTTCCAGCAGTCCGCAATCCTCTTTTCATTTCCGGCAAAGGCATTTCCGGCAAAGGCAGGCCCCTGTTCCAGCAAAGTGAAAACCCCTTTTCATCCAGGTAAATCCTCGTTCGATCCTCGTTTCATTTCCGGCAAAGGCAGTCCCCTTTTCCAGCGAAGGCTGTTCCTTTTTCCGCCTATATAAAATGTATTTCTTCATCTCTTTTCCGGCCATTAATCCTCTTTTCATTTTCATGACAAATGATGGGGAGAATGTTGAATATACTAAGGAAGAAAATGAAGAAAAACCAAGATTTAGATGGCTTAAGATAGGCTCTAATATGTCTGAGGAACAGAAGCAGGCTATAGCTCAAATCCCACAAAAAAATGGAGAATCGTTGCCGGGCTTTGTTGAAACAGATTATTTGCTTTTCTCCTGAAAATGGGAGTATTTCACTTATGTTGGATGCGTGGGTGAAGAGCATGAATCCCCAAAGAGCCAATTGGCTCTCGGTTCTTAATGAATTGGAGAGGTTGAATCATCCATTGTATTTTGAGGTATCTACAATTCCTTTGTTTGGATTCCAATTTCATTATTCAATTCATATTACATTGTGTCGTTCTGTGTTTCTTCTATGTTAATTGATGAATCCCTCCTATACGATGTTGTTATATGCATTTGTTAATTCTTGACTGTATTTCTCTGTGTATTAATAATATATCTACATTTACAAATATATTAATTTGACAGTGTTTAATGCTAGAATTCTTACTAATTGCAGTTTACTTTTAGAATTTTGGCGAGCACGGATCATTTTCAAACTGTTAGCAATTTGATTGGAAGAAAAAGATGTCGAGTTTTCGCTCAATCTCATGATTTGCAAGGGCCAAGGAAAGGGGCACGAGTTAGATAGTTAGATTTATATATGTTGTAATTGAAGAAATAGTATTTGGATTTATGTCTACATTTTCTTGTAATCCATCATTCGAACTATTTGTTTGTTTGTAAATCACAAAGTTCGAAAAGTGAAACGAGATTTCCTAAATACAAATATCGAAAATAATAATTTTCATAAGGTATGTAACCCAAAAACAAATGTTTGCGACTATAGTAAATACATAACTTCTATAATGTATATAATACAAAAATATGGCAAAAAAATAAATTTTCAAATGTGAACAAGTATTATATATTTCGGATATAGTGATAGATGACTTAGATAGAAAATAAAATTTCAAGTCAAAGATAGAAAAAAAAAATGTTGCCGGAGTGTCACCGTAGAGTCACCAGAAATTATGAATTGGAGAAAAATTTTGCCGAAGAAGTAAACAAACAGTGGCAATTGGCTGGACATGCTGTGAAAGCGGTAGAAATATGATTGCTTACATTAATTACAATTGAAAATTTTTAAATACAAATATCGAAATTAATAATTTTCGTTAACTATGTAACCCAAAAAAATTATTTGCGACTATGGTAAATACATAATTTCTCTAATGTATATAACACAAAAATATGGTAAAAAAATAAACTTTCAAATGTGAATAAATAATACCTATTTCGGACATAGTGATAGATAACTTGGATGGCAAATAAAATTTCACGTTAAAGATGGAAGAAATAAGGTTGCCGGAGCGTCGCCGGAGATTCGCCGGAAAGAAAATAAGAAATGAAGAATTTTTTTTCCAATGTTTATGAATAAGTGAACTGGATTTCAGAAAGGCATTGTTGTTGAACAAGTTAAATGACATTGAATTAGGTAAAAATCTGTTCCCAGCATTAATTAGGATTCAAAATTTTCCAAACCAATATCTCGCGATATATTGAAATATATCGCGAGATATTGATTTCTCATATCGCGGTAAACACCGCGGTCATCCGCGGTGTACATGAAGTGGGGCTGATATTTTTATGAATTCTGTCTCTAGCACTGGACAAAAGCTTGTGCAAAAGACATACGTGTATTACACGCAAACCACAAATTATGCAACTTTCTTTTGTCGTTGGAAATATTATTTTGTTTCTATTGTTATGTTTCTCTAGAAAAGAACAACATAAATAATGCCACCGGGCGGAGGCGGAGGGGTTTGGGGGAGATCAGGACCCCCAACTTTCTTTAAAAAAAATTTTTTAATTTTTTTAATTTTTTTAATTTTTTTAATTTTTTTAATTTAATAACTAATTAAAAATAAAAAATATTAAAGTTCAAACCCAACAATGAATGAACTAAACAAATAAAATCTAACAAAATTGATTCATATAAGATCACTTCTTCTTAGTTCACGTTCACATCTTCAGCCTTTGATACAAAAAAAATTGATTGCGATTCATCTTCAGCCTTTTTCACTTAAATTGGAGATTTTTTTTCTTCATGCTATGGTAGAACTTTAATTTCACGAAACAAATTCTAACTTGAGTTCAAGTCGTGATTCTTTTGTTGTTGGCGGGTTCTCAAATTGAAAGAAGAAACATAGTCTCAGAAAACACATATTGGAAAATTTAGTAGTGCACACAACTTAACTCGGATTAAGTTAGAATCATTCAATAACCAAGAAGAAAGTATTAAAGTTAGTCTTTTCAAGCAATCAGAACAAACACGAAGTGAGTATCTAATACGTCTAACTGCATCAATCAATTGTGTTCAACATCTTCTTGTAAGTTTTTTAAATATCATGAATTGTAAAAAATATTAGATTCTTATAAAAATTGACTCAATAATTGTGGTTTGAGAAAAAAAATTTGGGCAGCACCCCCAAGAGGGCTTCCCCTTCCCGGCCCACCCCTGTTTGAAGACCCCCAACTTAAAATGTCTAACTCTGCCACTATATGATATGTTGCTCGGATAATTGTAATCATGGAGGATTGTAAGTAATCATACATCCTCTTATACTGGGCAGATTTTGGGGATCGGACTATAATCTGGTCCTGTTTTGAGAAAAAGCGTTTTTTATAGTGTAAAAATTTTTTTTGTTACAAATTATTTTAGTGTACATTTTTTTTTAGTAACATCTTCGTCTTAAAATGTAAATTTTTTTTCAGTAGCAGTTTAGGCTGCAAAAATTCTTGGATATATTTTTATTTACAAAATTTATATAATCTTGAATGTTGATGTTAGTTTTGTTGATCAAGATAAATAAGTTGGATTAGTCGAGACTTTTTTGTTTTTGTTTTTGTTTTTGTTTTTTTTTTTTTTTTTTTTTTTGTGAAATCCTTATACTTAGGCAAGAATTGTTAGTTTTGAACTTAAAAAAGAAATGTACAAAATAAATCGGAATGCAAAAGCTGGAACACGTTGAAGAAACGTCATCTTGAAAGTGATGTTTGTCCTTTTTCCTTATAGAGATCGCTTTGTAGGTTACACGGGCAAATAGGCCCTAGAGCTACTCTAGTTTTTAATGAGTTTTCACCAAGCAATAATGGAGTAACAAACAGAGTCAGTTTTGAATTGAGGCGAATGAGGCAATCGTTTTAAGCCCAAGATTATAGGAGGTCCATTTTCATTAATAAAAATTATTTATAATTATTAAAGTTGACTAAAAAATAAATATTTGTGCAAATATGGCTTAAAATCGAAGGAGACATCTTTATTACTCTAGCTCATGTTTACTATTTTTTTAAGTTAACAATTAATTCTGTAAAAGATTTGTAGGTTTTGAATAGATACTACAATTTGAGGCCCATTAAAAACTTTTTTTTATGGAATTCGTTTCAGGCCCGAAAATCACCTAATCCACCTTGGTCACAAAAGGATCAAAGATCAATAAAAAAAGGGATTTTTTTACAAATAACCACAATAAATAAAATATTTCTTAAAATACTTGTCATGTTTTTTTATTATAAAAATACTGTTTTTTATTTTTGTAACAGTTATTGTTACATTTGTTATTTTAGTTATAATAACAAAATAACAAATGTAACAACAACTGTTACAAAAATAAAAAAACAGTATTTTTATAATAAAAAAAGTATGACAAGTATTTTAAGAAATATTTTATATTTTGTAGTATATGATGAAATTATCACATAAAAAAACATAAATTTTGGGTTTCAAGATCTAGCATGTATCTTAAACCTCCTAATTCACCAACTGTGTATCTATAGACATTACACAACCCCTATATATACTCGGAATGATGTGATACTTCGTGAAAAGAAGCATTGATCCATCAAAAAAAAAATTTGAATTCCCACATACTAACGGCCTATTTGCTCGAGCAGACACATGCTACTTTGTAGCAACCTGTGTTGCTTCTATTTTCACTCGAGCATGATCTCTTTGGCTTCTTTTTGAACTTCTCTCAATTCTTTTTAAGACCAATAGGCCTTTTCTTGTTCTAGTTTCTATTGGAACTGCTCGATGTTATTCTTAACATTGGCTTTTGAAGTGTCACCATAAGTACTTTCATTCTTATGTCTTACCTTCGATTTATCCTCAATACGGATATGTTTCTAAATGCATTTGAAAAAATAAATAAAAAATAAAAAATCGCTGTTGTGAAGAATCCTCTTCCTGTAGCATCTTCAAGTTGATGGTAACTTTGTAATGATAATACCTACTTGGAAAGACTCGAGAAGTTCTATTTACACTGCTTTCAACTTGTTAACAATGGTTTGAAGTTTATGAATTTGTGGAAATAAATATATCATATCGCATCTTAGAATCAAAATATTTTAAAATTAAGAACTTTTTGGTACCTTCTACCACTTTGTACTTGTTTTCCGAGTGTTTATCAAATTTTCGTAGCGGATGATATATTCGTGTACATGTCATACAAACGATTCGATAAAGCATTCAAAATATGACTACGTCATATTAATTCTACTCTTGTCGTGTTTTTCCATTCAACCCGTACTCTATATGTGTCTGTTTCGGCCGGTTCTGAAATTGGCGCTAAGTTTGGATCGAGCAGGTAAAAGATATTTAATGCTGTTAATAGAAACTTCAACTTATCTTATCAATTGGAAGTTTGTGTTGGAAATTGGTTTAAGAATTCGAGAAATTGACAATTAAAGTGACTTTGTGTCAACTTGGCCAAAATATACAGACCCGACCCAATTCGTTTAGGCAAAATAGTTTGTCACTTCGTCGCTTCGGAGAAACCAATATATTCAAATTTCTCTGCATGTGTTGAAGGGTATATTTGGCATCTCGAAACCAATATCGAATAAATGAAAAATTACGGAAAATGACAAAATCGGGTCAATTTTTGACCATGCAATCACATGGGTATTTTATCCTGCGATCGCAACTTGCTGAATTTTTAAGCAGAACGTTTTTTTGTCCTACCATGCGATCGCATGAGATAAAGACATGCAATCGCATGGTTAGACTGGATTAAATTCTATCTTCAAAAGTGTACCTTGCGATCGCAACATGCTAAAACCATGTGATCGTATAGGTTTACGCGCGAACATATATGTTCTTTTGAAGTGTTACACGATTTGGCTCCACACCTCTTCATTCCCAACACTTCATCAACGATAAAAAGGACCCTTGGACGTCCTTTTTAATACAGAATTGATATGCAAAACCAATCAAATCATATTTTTATCATTTGAACCAAAATTCTTGTATTAGTTGCATAATTTCTGGTTTTCATTCTTTCATAATTCATTTTGGAGTACAAACCCGTTTCTGGTTCATTGTGCTTGTGTTTTGAAGTGCTTCAAATACAAGTAGAAGTCGTTGTATCTTGGGAGTTGATTGTTATAAATCGTAGACACCGTTGCGGAGCAAATTCAACTTAAGTATAAAGTGTTCAACACTTGCCTCGACTTGCATATCATCCATTTCATTCATTTCTCTCGTTTCCAGTCACTTATACAAAATCCGCCAACAATTTAATCAATCAAAGCGACCAAACTTCACCAAATCTTGATTTATCATCTTAATTGCAATGTTTAGAAAATCGGACTGGACCGGCCGGTTCAACCGGAAAAACCGGGAACCGGTCGAAAAACCAGTCCGATTTTCCATTTTAACCGGGTATCTAAAAATCGGACCGGAAACCGGATTTTTTACCGGTTGAACCGGAAAACTCGGTTGAACCGGTCCGGTTTTCAACAAAAACCGGATTTTTTTTAAATTTTTTTTAAATTTTTTTATTAAAACTTATAAAAACTCTATTTAAAGCCAAATTTTGTGAATAATTTTGTCTACAAATGTTGATTTATTTACAAATAACTTATTTTTAGAAAATTTGTGAGAGTTTTGGATTAATTTTTAATTTTTTAATTGAAAACGGTTCGACCTCGGTTCGACCCAGTTCGACCTTTTGACCCTTGACCCGTTGCCTTTTCCGGGTCGATGGCCGGTCCAGTTTTCTGAACATTGCTTAATTGTTGCGAGTGTAATTTCATTCTTCATTGTACAATATCGATTTTCAGAATGTTGAACTCAGCAAAATAAAATTAGAAAATAGAAATAGAAACAAGACTTCAAAAATTGAAGAAAATAAATCGAAAAATAAAAAATTGAACAAGTTAAAGAAACGTTATTTTGAAAGTCATTTGCGCATTTTCACCTTATTGCGATTGATTTGTGGGTTACACGGGCAAATAGCCCAAAAGATTAATCAAGCCATTAATGAGTTTTCACCAAGCAATAAAGAAAAACCCACAAAAATACCAATAATAAAAAAATC
Source organism: Forsythia viridissima (assembly GCA_030279155.1). Classification (NCBI taxonomy): domain Eukaryota; kingdom Viridiplantae; phylum Streptophyta; class Magnoliopsida; order Lamiales; family Oleaceae; genus Forsythia; species Forsythia viridissima. The sequence continues at coordinate 2,177,646 of CM059044.1, read as the reverse complement.
TGAATTTTTTAGTCTCGAGATGAAAGAATTCGTATGTTTGTATGTTTGATATCAATAGCATGTATCTTACACTTCCTAATTCACCAAACCAAGTATTTATATACATTGAGAATTTTTTTTTTTTTTAAATCCACTTGTACTTATAGGCATGTCCATAAAATACGAGCTCGACTTGTCCCGTCCCCAAAAGGCTTGCTCGGTTCGGCCCACGAGCTCGGTTCAATCTTTAATTTTTTTTTTTTAATTTTGAAAATGAGAAAGAAATACAATATCAGTAATCTTTTATGTTGAAAATTAAAGATTGAAAACCCTCCTCCTTTTTTCGGGTTTGGGACCGGTTACTTTGAAAGTAGGCGCAGTTAAAATTGTACACGAACAATATGTTACGTGTACAATTTTTTATTAAAATAAGAAAAAATATCAAATACTAAAAAAAAATATTACTTACTACGAATATGAGTAATCCATATTCAAATCTTCAAGTTCTTTGGACATTATTCTGTTCACTTTGTCTTGAATTTGAAGTTAGCGTCATCACAATCCTTTAGACACAGTAAGCTTTCTAAAATGTCGGCTTTGAGTTTTGACCTGATATCAGACAAAATCCTGCCACTTGTATTAAATGCAGTCTCCTATGCTACAGTTGAGACCGATGGTGTTAGTATATCATGTGTCATTTTTGAAAGAATTGGATAACTACGTTGATGTTGTCTCCACCATCGTAGTATATTAAAAAAATTATCTATTCGTCATTTAACATACTAAGTACGTCATGCGTAAAATACCTAACTAACTCTACAGGTGTATCATTAGATTGGGGAAGAAAAGAACTAGAAGAAGAACCAATTGATTGTTGACATTGACCACTCATATGTGTACTCACGTAACTCCATAAGTGAATGTCATCAGTTGATAAAGATGTACATGTTGAATCGTACTTTGCGTGATAAAGTTAGATGTATGATGTTGAGTTCTGGTGTGCTTAAATTATTTTAAGGTGAAGCTGTTATGACTGCTTGCTAGCTAACTAATTTGACTTCATCTGCTGCTTTAAATGGTGACATTCCTTATGAAAAATGGCATGGTAAATGTGCTGATTATACTATACTTAAAACTTTTGGCTATACTACTTTTTCTCATCAGGGTGAGAGAAAACTTGAACCTAAAGCTAGGAAGTGTTTCTTTCTGGGCTACTCTGAGCGAGTTAAGAGATATAGGTTGTGGGATAAAAGCTAAAATAGTGTAAAGATTATCATAAATAGAGATGTCAAATTTAACGAGTCAGGGATGTCTTGTCTAGAGAGTGAAAAATATCAAGAAACCATTAGTGATGAGTCTCCAGATGAGGTGGAGAGAGTGAGCACCCCAATACCCATCTCTCCTAATGAGGTGGAGAGTGATAACCAACAAAATCAACATGTTGTAGAGAATGAGAGAGATGAGGATGTGATAGAAGATCAAAAATGCTTTCAGCACTTAGCCTTTTGTTTGGTGGCTTTTCGTTTAGTACTAAAACCGATAGTAGTTTGTGTATCGCCATCTTCTTGAAAGTCTTCTAAATCGGTGCTACCACCAACTGATCAATAATATTGTTTGGAATTCGAATGTCATTATCATCTATTCGATTGTATGCTATTTGGAATAATACAATAAGGAGAATATGAGAAGATTAAGATGTAGTAGAAATTAGAAACTATAAAATAGAAATGTAGAGATTTAGTAGAAGTAGAAAATTACAACTTAAAATTATAGAGTAATATCTAGATAATGAGATATTAGACAATAATTATAACACTAATATTGAGAGAATAAAATTTGAGAATTGTTAATGGATTGAGTATATAATTAAATGAGAGAGAAGAGATTGAAGCGTAAAAAAATGAGTTTAGAATAAGAGTATTTATAGGAGAATAATGAAATTCAAAAACAAAAAACAAAAAAATTGGTAGCCAACGGTCACGATTAAGTGACCGTTACACGGCTCGGCTCGGCTCGGCTCGGCTCGTTGTTCGTTTTTTGGCCGAGTCGAGCGAGCTCGGTCCTCTTTTTTTTTTTTGGGCTCAGTCCTAATTTGTGCTTGTCCCTCGACGAGCCCGAGACCTAGTTGGGCCGAGCCGACGAGCTTTTTTGCCTCTCCTATACGTGGGTAAGAATTTTTAGGCTATTATCTAAGATTTAAATGGGGAGTTTGACTAATTTTCCTATTCTAATATTATTGATTAAAAATGAATCGTACGGGACTTTAAGGCCTTTATGCAATGTAATTAGAACCGGCCTAATCTGGCTGGTTCAACTGGTAAAATTGAGAATCGAACTCAAAAGCGAGTTGATTATGTAGAAAAAATATCTATTTAAAAATTCGTTAACCCGCTTGGTTTTGAAGAACTCTTTGAATCGTTTCCGGTTTCACTGATTTTAAAAATAATTTTTTTCATAATTAATTGTAACTAATAATTGAAATGTATCTTCCTCCCTATATGAAATGAATCAAAAGAATGAAAAATAAAATAAAAAAAATTGCTTTTGAGCAGTTTTTGTGATTTTCAAAAACTTATTTTTTATTTTTTGATTTTATCTATAAATTTTTTAATTTTTTAAAAATCAACGGGTCAACCCAGTTTCGACCATTTGATCCTTGACCATTTTTCTTTTATGGGTCGATGCCCATATCGATTTTTAAAATATTGCTTTTATCAAGAAATACACGAGGACATTGGGTGGATAATTTAATGTAGGGAAAATTGTCTATAAGTTACATATGACTTGTTTCAAATTAGGTCAAATTATTTTTAAAAATTGTCACTAAATTATATTACTTCAGTCATGTTTCAATTAATTCCTTAATTATCCATATGACCCATATTAATTATAATTAAATTCGATTTAAAGTTCAGCGCAGCAACGCACGTGGCCACTATCTTCTTTCGCGCCTCCCACCGGCTATTGCAAATCGTCGTGGGTGTTTCACAAGCCGGACAACCAAACCTTTCCCACCGTTTTCGTAAGTGATAATAGTGGATTTACAGTTTTTTACTCTTCTCCTTCTTTACAATCATGTAAAAGAAAAAGTTTTAAACTTTAACAATCTGCATTTGTTAACGATTTTTTACTCATCTCCTTCTTTTCAATCATGTAAAAGATAAAGTTTTAAATTTTAACAGCCTGCTATTGTTATAAGATAATGATAATGATTCTGATAAGTATTGGACAGTCCTTGGTTGTAAATTTTTTGAAACAATTGCTTCTTGAATATTATTTTGTAGGTAAATTCAATTTCTATGAATAGTTTCTCTTATTTTTCTTGAATTAGGTTGTTTTTGTTGTAGATATTATTTTTTTTATATACAGAAACACAATTATTTTATAATCATTTTTTGGTCGAATAAAAGAAAAGATAACATTTTTTTTCATATACATCAACATGTTTATGTGTTTCAAGTTGTTACTGTCACACGTTCATGTGTGTCGTTTGATACTATATCATAGAAAACAATATCTTATTAATAACAGTATTTCGCAATATAATATCACAAACATTATCTTATTGAGAAGAGTGTTTCAGCACCTTAATACAATAGTATCACAGATAAATGTATATTAATATTCAGTATTAAAAGTACATTATTATATTAATATAACAAGCAAATTAGTATTAGTATCAATATCTTTGTAAAAAAAAATTATTAAATACACTCAAAATAAAAAATTACAATCTAACAAAACAATAATATCATAATAAAATTATCTTAATAAAACAATACCATAGAAAACAGTATCAGAATCATATTTGTATCAATATCATAATAATAGTATTATAGATAATATCATCATATGGTCAAAGATAGCAAACAAGTTAAACAAATGTAACAATATCATAAGCACATTATTATCAAGCACATGCTTAGGTGAGTATAAATGCTATATTTTAACAGAAAATTATAGCACGGTATCTAAATAAAATATTAAATTAATAAAACAGTGTCATCATAAGACAGCATTTCAATAAAACAATATTATAGATAAAAGTATATTAATATATCAATATCATACATGACAGTATCTTAATAAAATAGTATCACATACAAAAACTACAACCCAATAAAAAAATCAATATCATAGATTGAAACATTATTAAGCATTTTGAATGAAAACAATATCAAAGATCTTGTACTACTAATGGAGCATTTTGAAGTGGAAAAAATGACACATGGTTTTTATTTCTTCGAATTACATAAATAAAAAAATTAATTGCAAAAATGACATAGTTTGAATGGTTCGAACTACTTGAGATTCGGTTTGGATTGTCCATTGTTAAATTCTTCATCCCTATCTAAAATGATGAAGACTACATTGGAATAAGATGATTGGTTAAGTGATTAGCGTTTTCGGTTTCAAAGAATAGTTGAGATTGTTTGGGAAGAATTTGAAAATTGAAGATGCCGGTAAATTTGGAAATATTTTGCCTGTAATTTTGCAATTTTTAAGGATAATTTTGTATAAATTTGTGTAAAAATATGTATTTTATTTTTATTTTATTTATAAAAAAATAAATTATGAACTGTACTTTTAAAATAAAAAGATTAAATTTGTAACAATAAAATTATTTTAAAAAGTGTGAGTAGTTGATTTGAATTAGTTAGGGTTGTTGGCGTGCTGCATAGTTAGGGCTGTTGGCCTGCTGCATACACTTGCGGGGAATCATTTATAAAAATTAATACAAATAGCATTGAAACGGGCCATGCAACAATACTTCAGCTCCTTTTTGTAAACTTTTACTTGTACCATTTCTTTTCAGAGATCCTCTTACTATTAAAGGGTACATACAAGAATTGACACAAATAGCATTCAAATGTGACATACGATAATTTGCAGTACTGTTTTGTAAACTTTCACTTAAGGGATTGCTTTTTAAAGATCCTCATGCTAATAAAGATTACACCTCTAAAATAATACACAACTTTTTTTAAAAATGAATTATTCTACAACTTTTGAATGCCATTAAGTTTTTCCTCCCTTTCGTTTCAAATTTTTGGTATAAATATACATCCAATCACTGTTCTAAAAAACTTGCATATGCGGCGTGTCAGGCCCGCAGCTATACTTAGTCCCCTAATAACATTTATAGCCGCAGTTTGCCCAACTTCGACCGCACTTTGTAAATATTACTTTCATTTGTTATTTCCGTTAGTTTGTAATAATTTATTTTCCGTTATGATTCTTTAGCTTTTTAATATTTACTTGTGTAATTTAAGTTTTTGTTACTTAAGCTATTATAGGGGGTAATTGGTATTTGAAATCTTGTCAAGCTTACTGGTGTTCGCCCTCTACACCAGCCATTGTAATTTTCTACTTTCGTTAATCAATCAATAAGCTATTTTCATTGCATTCAAATCTTCTGTTGCAAAGCTTTATTTAAATTATCTTTATTACTGAATCGATCGAGAACAGGCGGAAGGTAGTCCAGTAGAGTAGACTACTGCCACATAGTGCCTCTTTCTGTGCTAGAAAGAAAGACGTCCTGTGATAGTTGGTATCAAAGCTTCGGCTCATGACCCTCGAAAAGAAAGCGATGGATCCGAATGCATCACACACCACTGATGTGGTGGATTACAAAAAGAGTATTAAACAGTGCTTGGATGCACTCGATGGATAAAGTACTAGGTTATGTGACGCTGTCGAGACACATGAGGAAAATGTCGAGATAGCAGAGACATACATCCACGAATTGAACATCCAGTTAGATGAGAGTCGGATGATGTGCGCAACGATGACTGATGTTGTTGCAATTCTTCCCGATCTGCTGGAAGAAATGGAAGCCATGAGACTTCAGTTGCGAATACTTCAGTGTGTAGTTGGTAATGGGCAAGCCCTTGCACAAGAGTATGCCCATAGGCTCAGAATTCTAGAACCGCATACCTATGGTGGAGCGCGCGACGCGAAGGAAGTCAAGATCTTCTTGTTTGACATGGAAAAATACTTTCTTGCCGCCAATATTGAAGACGGGGCAAGAAAAGTGACGACAGATACCATGTATCTAGGTGGAGATGCAAAACTATGGTGGCGGACAAAATATGCTGATATTCAGGCCAACATGGGAACTCCTTAAGAAAGCGATCATAACACAGTTTTTCTCAGAGAATGTGGAATATCAGGCCCGATGAGCACTACGAGAACTGAAACATACTGATCTGGGACTATGTAAAAACTTTTTCAGGGCATATGCTGGACATCCGAGATATGTCTCTAAAAGGACTAGCTCTTCACTTTCATGGAAGGGCTGGAATCATAAGTGAGAACCGAACTCCAAAGACAGAAGGTGGCTGATGTAAGTGTGGCAATGGGAGTTGTCGAATGTTTGATGGACTATCAATCGAAACCCAGAAAGGAATGACTGCAAGTAAATAACCAATCCCGATGGAGAGGAAATAGATCTTTCAAGCCCACATCAAACAAAAATGGAGGAGAAAGCTACTCTAATCATAAAGAAGGGCATCAGAGAAGCTATCAAGGTAACCATCAGGGTAGCCACTTGAACAAAGGAAAGGCGCCAGAGAGCAATTCAAGTACTACTCCTAGAAAGGATGGGTGCTTCTTATGCAGTGGGCCTCACTGAGTGAAGGATTGCCCACAGAAATAATTTGTGAATGCATTAAGCCAACTGACAAGTGGAGCATCGGGTTCGAAGTAACACGTTCCACATGCCAGCAGTCATTGTGAGGCCAATTTCGAGGAGGATGAGGATGTCGTTGGTACATTCTCGTACCAATGCAGTACAATATCACACCGGGTGATTGAAAAGGACAATGTATCCTAGAAAATGGTAGAAAAGAAGTGTCAAAACTTCGTGTTTGTAAGGCTAAAGACTTGATGTACATTGATGTGAAGATCAATGGGAAACCAATCAAGGCCATGGTAGATACCGGTGCTACTCACAACTACTTTGCAAGTCTCGAAGTAGAGCGTCTCGAGCTTGTGTTGGAGAAATGTAGTGGAAAGGTCAAGGCAATCAACTCAGTTGCTCAATCGATTCTTGGAGTAGCCAAGTCCGTACTCATTAAAATTGGTCTTTTTGAATGAATGACTAATTTTTCTGCAGTCCAGATGGATGACTTCAAGCTGATTTTAGAATTGGAGTTTATTCGGGATACGAAGACAACAGTATTTCTGTTTTCTGATTCCTTGATGATGATGGAGAGCAAGTCTTGTGTCATCCCTACACTATTTGGGAAAATGGGTGAGAAGAGCATCTTAGCCATGCAGTTCAGTAAGGGCTTCAAGCGGAATGAACCTTCGTTTTTGTATACTCTTCTACTGGAAGAGATTGAGGAAGCAAATGGCCTTATCCCAAAACGTATTAGGAGACTTCTACAAGAATTTGAAGATGTCATGTTGGAGGAATTAACAAGGAGATTGCCGCCAAGAAGGGCTATTGATCATGAAATTGAGCTTCTACCTTGTGCCAAGCCTCATGCTAGGGCGCCTTATCGCATGGCTCAACCTGAGCTAGAGGAGCTTAGGAAGCAATTGGCTGAAATGCTGGACAGTGGGATTATTGTGCCTGTGAAATCGCCATATAGAGCTCCAGTGCTATTTCAAAAAAATCTGATGGTTCTCTTTGGATGTGCTGTGACTATCGTGCCTTGAACAAAATTACGGAGAAAAACAGTTATCTGATTCCACTAGTGGCAGATTGCTTCGACTGTTTGAGCAGGTGAAGTACTACACAAAAATTGATCTAAGGTGCGTATATTGCCAAGTTTGGATCAAAGAAGGAGATGAAGTGAAGACTACATTGGTCACTAGATATGGAGCATTTGAATTCAAAGTTATGCCTTTCGGTTTGACAAATGCTCCATCAACATTCTGCACAATGACGAATCAGGTACTTAACGGGTTTCTAGATGATTTCGTGGTGGTGTACTTGGACGACATCGTAATTTATAGCGAGACTCTGACGGAGCATGTTCAGCATGTAAGAAAAGTTCTTATTCGGCTACAGGATAATGAACTTTATGCAAAACTATCGAAATGTTCATTCGCCCAGACCTCGATCAGCTTTTTGGGTCACATTATTGAGCAAGAAAAAGTCTGTATGGATGCTAAAAAGGTTAAGGCAATCAAAGATTGGCAACCGCCAAGGCACGTACATGATGTACGCTCGTTCCTCTGGTTGGCCAACTACTATAGAAGATTTGTGAAAGGATTTTCAAAAATCGCACTGTCGCTAACTGAATTAACCAAGAAGGAGAAAGCTTGGGAGTGGTCGGCACAATGCCAAGCTACTTTTGAGAAACTGAAAGAGTCTATGTGGACAGTTCTAGTTTTGGCCTTACCAGATATGGCTAAAACTTTTGAAGTGCAGACCAATGCATCAAATTTTGCTCTTAGAGAAGTCCTAATGCAAGAAGGGCATCCGGTGGCATATAAGAGTCAAAAGCTGAATAATGCAGAGAAAAAGAGTTGTTGGCAGTAGTCCATTGCCTTAGAGTATGGCGTTGCTATCTGCTTGGGTCTCCTTTCATTGTGAAGACAGACAATACTGATGTGAGTCACTTCATGTCACAACCAAAACTTTCGAGCAAGCAAGCTCGTTGGCAGGAACTTCTTTCAGAGTTCAACTTTGCGTTGGAGTATCGTGCTGGATCAAACAATCATGTACCAGATGAACTCAGTGGACAAGCTGACTTAGCTATTATCTGCTCAATGGCCGCTCTTTCAGGGAATGATGTTACGACAACCACAAGGGACCGAATACGGGCACTTCTGGAGAAAGACCCTACAACGCATTATTTGGTCGACCTCATGAAACAGGGAAAAACTCGACAGTTCTGGATGGATGAGGGTCTATTGAAGATAAAAGGAAACTGCCTCTATGTTCCAAAAGGTGGAGATCTAATGAAATCATAAATATCAGAATGCCACGACACGCTTTGGGCTGGACATCAGGGAGAGGAACACACTTCTACACTGTTGCAGCGTGCATACTATTGGCCGCAAATAAGGGATGACATTGCGACCTATGTGAAAACTTGTTTGGTTTGTCAACAGGATAAACTAGATCATCAAAAAAATGGCGGGCTTACTAGAGCCCCTTTCCATTTCAACTAGACCCTTTAAGAGTGTATCGATGGATTACATTGTTAGCTTGCTAAAGGTTGCAGATCTTGGCACTATCATCGTCGTGGTGGATCGTTTATCAAAATATGTAACATTTATCGCAACACCTAGGTATGTATTCGCTGAAGAGACCGCTCGCCTCTTCTTCAAGCACATTGTCAAATTTGGGGGTTGCCTAAAGATATAGTCAGTCATCGAGATCTTCAATTCACCGACACATTTTGGACCGAGTTATTCAAAATTCTTGGTTCAACTCTGAGCATAAGTTCTTGTTTTCACCCACAATCTGACGGACAGACAGAGCGGTTCAATTTTATGCTGAAAGAATATCTTTGACACTTTATCTCTACTTCGCAGAAAAACTGGGTAAAACCTTTGGATGCGGCTCAGATTTGCTTCAATGCCCAAAAGAGCTCTCCCACCAACAAGAGTCCTTTTGAGATTGTTACTAGCCAGCAACCGTTACTCCCTCATACTGTGGACATTAATCAAAGTACCAAGTCTCCTCAAGTTAAGGGCTTCTATCAGGAGTGGAAATGAAATATCAAAATTGATCGGAGTTATCTTGAGAAAACACATAAACGATACAAAAAGGCTGCTGATCAGAAACATCATTTTCTAAAATTCAACGTAGGAGATCTGGTGATGGTGAAACTCCCTGACAAACGCCATTATAAGGTAATAAGAGGGACAGATTCTCGATTGATGCCGAAATATATCAGACTATTACCCATCATGAAGCAAATTGGAAGAGTTGCTTACAGAATTGAACTTCATTTATGGTGCAAAACCCACAATGTCATTCATGTTAGTGCACTCAAGCCATATTTTGCAAATAAAGATGATACATCCAGAAATAAGCCAAAGCGATCTACATTTAAATTGAAGAAAACATGTAAGAGGATTGCTGAAGCTATTATTGAACACCGAGTTAATCGAGCTTCCAAGAAAGATCATCAGGAGTACTTAGTTAAATAGAGCAGATGCAGCAGCGAGGAGAATACTTGAGAAAGAGTTAAAGACCTTGGAGCCTTCAAACCTCTACTTAAAGAATATCCCACAAATATGGCACCGAGGACGTCGTCAAATCAAATGGGACAGAATGTCAGGACCTGCAACTATACTTAGCCTCCTGACAGCATTTGCAGCCGCAGTTTGCCCAACTTCGACCGCACTTTGTAAATATTACTTTCAGTTGTTATTTCTGTTAGTTTGTAATAGCTTATTTTTCATTATGATTCTTCATCTTTTTAATGTCTACTCGTATAACTTAAGTTTTTGTTACTTAAGCTATTATAAGAGGTAGTTGGTATTCGAAATCTTGTACAGTTTACTGGTGTTCTCCTCCTGCACCAGCCATTATAATTTTTTGCTTTCGTTAAGCAATCAACAAGCTATTTTCGTTGCATTTAAATTTTTTGTTGCAAAGTTTTCTTTAAATTGTCTTCATTACTGATTCGATCGAGAACATGCGAAAGGTAGTCTAGGAGAGTAGACTACTGTCGCACGGTGCCTCTTTCTGTGCTAGAAAGAAATGCGCCCCGTGATACGACACCTAGATTTGAAACTCAGTCTCGATGCCTAGTTACGCCTCACGCCTCACCCTTGCATTGCCATTGTCTCGTTATCGCTTAAGCCTCGCCTAATTCCAAAAAACTTAAAACTATATATATAAATTATTTCTTTCTTTCAAAATTTTATTATTCTTGAAAATATTCCCTCAATATCTTCGCCTAATATTCTAAAATTATTTAGTGTGTGTTTGATTTTGATTAAAATAAGATTTTTTGTAAAATTTGATAAAAGTTGATGAAATGTGTGGTTGAAAGTTGTAAAAAATTGTAGATTCATAAAATGTGTAGTTAAAATTAACTGTTAACATTGACTTTAACTTTTTAACAAAATTTTAATTGATAACAAATAAACCCTTAATTCGCTTCTATATATTTATGTTACATCTATCAATCGATACATATTCTCCACTAATCAACAGTTTGTACATAAGCACACATTGGATGGTCAGTGAACTTCCCATACATGTTTGTTATAATAATTGTTACCATTTGTTTAATTTAACTTAAAATATTGTTAAAAATTAAAGTTAAAACTAAACAATTAATTTTAAATATACAATTCATAAGACTTGTAATTTGAAATATTTTTTAACTATATATTTCATCAATTTTTATTAAAATATATTAATTTTTTATTAATTTTTTTGTTAAATAGACCATAAATTAAATAATGGGCTTTGCTAGATTGCCAAATTGCATTAATCCATGATATATGGATGAATAAAGGGTATAAGAAAAGTCAAAAAGGAACTTTTTTTTTTTCCATAATTAAATGAATTGAATATAATAAAAAAGTAGACTAGGCAATTGTTAGTCAACTCCTACAAGTGGATCAATAAAATTGATTATATTATGAAAATAATTGAAGAATTTTTTTGAATATTATATTCTTTCACTACTAAAACGGCAGAAATCTCCGTCGTGCTGATGCAAATAATTATGTTGACAATTATAATAGTGTTTGTTAAGGAATGGGTGAATTAATTTTAAATATTATCTTCTATAGTACTAACTAAATCGTTAATTGATTATTATTGTAATTATTGTTAGGAATGTCAACGAAATTCTACTATCTATGAAAATTGATATGTATTATATTAACTATAAAATTCTACTTTCCCGTATGTATTTATTTTGCTTAGAATAACTTAGCCTAATTATGAAAAATCTTTTGTATAAATTTATAGATTTTGGTTCAATGAAATTATTTAAACTAAAATATTTTTTTCTTCCTTTTTTACATGATATCAGATAAGGGGGACGATTTCCACGTTCCCTCCCTCTCTTCTTTCTTTTGTTTTTTCGTCATAACGAACGAAGAGTTTTCGAATGGAGGCAGGCAAGATGCCACTAACCCTTATTCTCTCCACCATTCCAATCATCGTAGAATGATACTCGTTTCCAAACTCTTTAATGGGGAGAATTATTTGACTTGAAATATAGCCATGGTCATCTCTTTGAACGCTAAGTCTAAATTGGGCTTCATAGATAGAACAACCACAGCACCGCCAGCTACAACCAAACCAGGTGACTATGCTTCTTGGAAAAAATGCAATAATATGGTTCTATCTTGGATCCTCAATTCGCTCACCCCAGATATTGCCGATAACATCATTTTTTCCACCACTACTCAGGAGGTATGGGAAGACCTTCGGAGTTGTTTTTCTGAGAGCAATGCCCCACGTATTTTTCAGATTGAGAGATATATTGCTTGCCTTGCTCAAGATTAGATGACTGTTGGTTTACTTTACAAATTTTAAAAGGTTATGGGATGAGTTGGGCTCCTAATATAGCACTATTTGTTCTTGTGGCGATGATCATAAGAGATGAAAATTGATGCAATTTCTCATGGGCCTTAACGAGTCCTACAGTGATGTCCGGTGACAAATCATCTTGATGAGTCCACTACCTGACGTTGTCGAAGTAGAAACGCTACCCCTATACAGAGACCTCTCCCATGGCTGTTCGAATGGATGATCATGTTGCTCTGTCCGTTCAACATAATCAAGGCTTTTCTTCTCATTCTTATTCATCTAATCGCAAACCTTTGCATTGCTCTTATTGTGATTGGGACCACCATTTGCGCGAAACTTGCTAGAAGTTACGCGGATATCCTCATGGACATCCAAAACATGCATCGAACAAGTCTAATCAAGAAAGCACTCATCATAAACACAACAATGACCATCAGTCTTGGATTAATAATGTCAAGGATAATCCAGCTATACTAGAAATTCAATCAGTGACAAATAGTCTCTCTGATTTACAAATCCAGCAAATATTATCTATTATGAACGGTAAAAGGACATCTCCATCTGCCAATTCAAAGGCAAATATTGCTCTTAGTTGATCGTTGATAGTGGTGCCACTGATCACATTATTTATTCTCCAAATCTTCTTGTTGACAGTAGATAAAATCCTATTTTACCACCAGTTATTATGCTAAGTGAAGAACAGGCTCCTATTGTATCCATTTGAAATTTGCCTTTAAATTCCGTTATTTCTTTAAAAAAATGTGCATGTTGTACCATCTTGTAAGGTAGATTTAATGTCTGTGAGTCAAGTAATGAGTGATCTCAATTGTTTTGTAAACTTTTTTCCTAAATGGTGCATTTTGTAGGATTTGATGAAAAAGACGACGATTGATTTGGGTAAACAACGAGACGAGCTCTATTACTTGGCTACAATGAAAGCAGACAAACCATCACATAAATCTGCCGCTGCTATTACCACCAATTCATCCTCCACACACTTATGGCATTAATGGCTGGGCCATTTATCTTTCTCTAGATTAAATTTTATGGCAAAACATTTGTTAAATTTCCTTTCAAGTTTGATAATGCTTGTGAAGTTTGTGCCCTTGCAAAACAAACTCGTCTCACTTTTTCTACTAGTTCCATTTCATCTGTTAAACTTTTTGAATTAATTCATTGCGATATTCGGAGTCCTTACATAGTATCTTTGGTTTCTAGTGCTAATTATTCTTTAACCGTTGTTGATGACTATTCTCGTTTTACATGAGTTTTTTCCATGCATCATAAAAGTGAAACACAACATTTACTTTTCAATTTTTTCTCTTATGTCCAAACTCAATTCCATACTCATATAGCTAACATTCGGGTTGATAATGGACGGAAAATTTTCTCTCTGAAGGATTTCTTTAAACAAAAAGACACCACTTATCAACAAACTTGTGTCTATACCCCCAACATAATGGGATTGTTGAGTGTAAACATAGACATATCCTTAAGTCCACCCGAGCCCTTCGCTTTCAAGCCCACCTACCTTTATGTTTTTGGGAAGATTGTGTTTTCACCGCTGTCCGTATTATTAATCGTTTTACCTACACTACTCCTTTCTCGCCAAACTCTTTTTGAACACCTTTATCGAAAAATACCTTTTTATTCTCATCTAAGGATTTTCGGGTGTCTCGCTTATGCTATTGATATTCATGTTCTCCATAAATTTGCTCTCCGTGCCAAATGATGTGTTTTTGTTGGTTATTCGGCCGGTCAAAAAACTTATAAACTTTATGACATTGACATTCACGAAGTATTCACTAGTCATGATGTCGTTTTTCATGAAAATACTTTTCCCTATAAGTCCATTCCTCCTACTTCCCAGATCAAGCTCCTGTCATTTCTATTGTTGTTTCCGATACTTCCATTTCAGATCCTGTTCAATTGTTCCACAAACACATCCACCAATACCTCCTTCCGATATACACTACTACATTCACTTCTGATAGCCCACTGCCCATCCATGCCTTGCACCGTTCTCAAATATCTCTTGCCCCACCCGCAGCGTTGCGTGATTTTATTTGTAACCACGTAACATCTCCCGAATCATCGTCGCCTTCGTCATCCGATCCAAAAAAAAGGTACACAATATTTTCTTTGTAATTTTCTCTCTTATCATTGTTGCTCACACCAGTATCGATCATTTATTGTTACTATGAGTCAGTACACTAAACTTACCTCTTATGCCGAAGCAGCATCTCATCTTCACTGACAAGAAACAATGCGATCTGAATTGGCTGCTTTAGAAGCCAATCACACTTGGTCCCTTTCTTATCTTTCTCCTCGCAAGAAGTCTATAGATTGTCGTTGGGTTTACAAAGTCAAGCGTATCTCTGATGGTACCCTTGAACGCTACAAAGCTCGTTTGGTGGCAAAAGGTTATACCCAACTTGAAGGTGTGGATTGCCAAGACACTTTTTCTCCCATTGCTAAAATGATCACTGTCCGTTGTTTATTATCTTTGGTAGCTGCTCAGGATTGGACTCTTCATCAACTTGATGTCCATACTGTTTTTCTTCATGGTGATCTCCATGAAGAAAATTATATGTCTCTATTTCCTGGTCTTTAGCGATAGGGAGAAAACCTTGTATGCCACCTCAACAAGTCGTTATATGGCTTAAAGCAAGCCTTGCGTCAATGGTTTGCCAAATTCTCTACAACCATCCAAGATGCTGTATTTGTTCAATCCAAGCAAATTTTTTACAGTTTTATTTATATATGTTAATGACATTCTTATTACAGACAATGATCTCACTGTCATATCTATCGTCAAGCACTTTCTGAATAATCATTTTTGAATTAAAGGTTGGGTGATTTAAAATTCTTTCTTGGCATTAAAGTCTCTCGGTCAAAGAAAGGTATTTCCATTTCACAACGAAAGTACACTTTGGAAATATTAAATGAATGTGGTCCCTTGGGAGCTAAAGCTATGAAAAAATATGTATCTTCAACTAACCAGCTTGCAAACGTCTTCACAAAGCCATTTTTTAATCATTTTAAAAAATGATACACAAGTTGAGAGTTCTTAATATCCACTCTCCAATTTGAGGGGAGTGTTAAGAAAGTCAATGAAATCTCACAATCTGTTGGATTTATATGTATTATATTGACTGTAAAATTCTATTTTCTTGTTTGTATTTATTTTGTCTGGAATAGTTTAGCTTAATTATGGAAAGTCTCTTGTATAAATCGGTGACTTTTGTTTCAATAAAATTATTCAAACAAAAATATTTTTTTCTTCCTTTTTTTACAATTATTAAAATAAATACAATGTTAGTAGAACATGTGCCGTAAAATTAGACATAATAATAAAATAATTTCATGATAATTTTTAATATTGTTGCCGATATCTTTGAGGAGATAAGAAGTCAACATTCAAAGGGAAGAAAGTAACAAATTAACCAAAGTTCAAAACTGCCACGCAAATAAAGCCAACTTATGTAATATTACAAAATCCAACCAAAATGGGTTTTGTCGTCCTTAAAAGCGATTTTTTTTTTTTATCGACTTTCTTCCGTCTTGATAGGAAATTTTGCAATTTCAGAAAAAAAAAAAAAAAAAGTTACAAAACGTGTAGTCCTTTATCCAAAAGATTGAATCACAGCCATAAGGCACCAACTTTTCTTAACAGAGGCACAAGTTCACCGGTAATATGAGCCGCCATAACTTCTTCTAGCCCTCCAAACAAATTTCCGCCTACGAAAACCGCCGGAAAAGATGGCGGTGGCCGGTCGGATTTCTCTTCTAGTTTATCAATAATCTTGGAAAATTCTTCTAACACGGCAGCTTCATTTTCCTCATTTATATCAAATATGGTGGGATTGACCCCATGGCCGTGTAACAAAAGTTTGACAACATGGCACATGCAGCACCCACTTCTGGCAAACACCACCACCGGATTCTCCGACACCAATTTTATCATACTTGAGTTGTTGGCGGTGGTGGTTCCCGGCTGAGAAGTGGTGGTGCCATCGGTGGAGGTGGTGGTGGGAAGCCAGTCTTTATATGGGATTGCTTTTTGCATAGTTAGTAAGGATCTTAGAGAGAGGTAGGGTGGGGTAGGGGAGAGGTGAATGCATGGGTTGGTAGAGTTATATATAAAATTTGGTGGGGGTGGGGTTGGGGGTTGGGGGTTGGGGTGGGATGGAGGTGGAGGAGACTCTAACGTCAATGGCAGTGACATAATTGTGGACGTCATGTTTGGGGTTGGGTGGTGTGGGGTACACTGCGTCCTTAATTAGACCTAGCAGATTCCAAGGGACATCTCTTTGTGGACGGCTCTCAATTTGGTGAGTTGGGCATTAGTCATTCTATTACTTTGCAATAGACTTTTCAAATTTCAACCATATAATATTTAATTCTTCCTACAAAGATAAACTCGTTTTTCTTATTTATTTGTCATAAATTATAAGCCACTTACTTTATAAAAAAGTGTATTAAATTTTTTTTTCTAATACACTCTTATTTAATTTACATTACTATCAACCTAAATAAACTTAACATATTCTAATTATAATAGAAAATTATATAAATATATTCATACATTTACTCAATTAAGCAGTCAATAAATTCCACATTGCCTAGAAACACTCATCCCCCAATAACAAAGTCAACAATTGATTTCATTATTGTTTCAATATAATACAATTCAATTTCATTTGCATTCCAATTGTAACTTAATGAACATTTAAATTTATTATATTCATGAATGACTAATTTTAAATTAGAGCATAATAGGAAAAGTGTGTAAAAAATTTATAATTTCAAGTACATTAAGTGAGATTTCTTAAAAAAAAAAATAAATAAAAATAAGAAAGGAGCCTATCTTTATGGAACGGAGGAAATAATAATTTTAAAATTTGAATTGGATAGGTCTGTTTGACTTGATAGTGCTGAAATTAATTTTTTAAATACTTATAATAAGTAAATAGTAAATTGTAGATTCTACGAAATGTGTGGATAAAAAATATATTTAATCATCTGAAATTATAATTTAAATGATGACAAACAAGCACAAATAAAAATATCAAAGGTTAATCGGTTAAGATTTTGTAATATAAAATTGCATTTAAAACGTTAAAATTCAAGTGAAGTGACATATTTTACGTAAACAAGTTTGATATGAGTTAATGTTCGAGTCGATTTGAAAATTATGCTTAAAGACCAAATTTTTGATAAATTATTTGAAAAGTAATGTAAAATAAAAATTGAATTTACGTTTATAACCGTAATTAGGAGCAAAGAATTTCCTATATGTCAAAACTTGTTTGAGTAAGTAGAGTACTCCTAGTTTATATATGCTCAACTTGAATGAATTTGTTGAAGTCTAAATTCATGATGTCATTTTCATATAGAGTTTGTAGTTCGTCAAATAATTTTGAATAATGTTATTTATTGTCGTTTACTACTTGTAGTCATTCTACATAGCATTATTTAATTGAATAAATTATTTACTCCAATTAAATAATATATTTATAGCAATTAATTATGAATAATTTATCCAATTGAGTAATATCACGTAGGATGACTATCAGTAGTGAGCGACTATGAATAGTATTACTCAATAACTTTAGGGGTGTATTTAATTGGGATTTTTAAGGATTTTCAAAGATATAAAAAATTTAAAAGTATTCAATGTAGATTTTTTAAGACTTTCTAAAAGTATTGATGTATTGATATAATTGAATAGAAACTTTTAAAAGTTTTAAAAAAGTCTTTAAAAGTCACGGAGTATTTAATTAATTTTTTTTAGAAGTTTCTATAAGTCATAAAGTATTCAAATTGAGAATGACTTTTAGGGAATTCTTTACGTACCAAACTTTTAGAGACTTTTTAATAAAAAGTATGAATAACAAATCTCAAAATAAATCTCTCGTATACTCGTGAGATTTTTAAAGACTTTACAGCTCCAAAATAAAGAATGACTCTTATTTTTTTCTCGTATCTCTTCCGCTAAGAATTTGATTTTACCTGTTCTAGTATGCCACTTTTTAATTTGTGTAAAATTTGAATTTATTATTTTCCAGTATGAGTTTTTCTTGATTGCATAACATGAATTTAAATTCAATCGATTTTTTGTTTAATGAGTTCTTAAGATTGTAAAAAGTTGTTTTTCTTTCTAATTACCACAATTTGCCTTCATAAATTTTTTCAATGCATGATAGTGTGTGTTTCATCTAATATCAAAATATTTTGTCCTAAAAAAAAAATCGCGGAATTTATGCATTTTTTGAATTCAAAGAATCTTGTTTACTTGCAGTGACTGATTCCTATGTAGTTATAGAAAAACATAGTAATATTCGTTATATGGATGGCATCGACTTACATGCTTTTCTTTAAAAGTTCAATAAATGTGTACTGTCTTGCATGTTTGATTTTCATAAAATTATAAATTTTTTAGTAGTCTCTGTTTTTACATGTTAGATAGATTTTCATTAAATTAAATTTTACAATAACAATCAATTCTATAAGTCAGTTGTGGTCTTTTATAATATCCATTTGTGTTCTTCAAATTTTATATTTATCTAAAAATATCGATCAACTCTATAAATCTTTATCGTTATAGCCTCATATGTACTTAGTAGTTTTATATAAGGATTTTGGCGCAAATAGTTTCTAACTATGTCCTTAGTATGTTTTTGGTTCCTAGCATTTCATTTTTGATTACGAGATCCCTAACCTATGCCATTGGGTGCAAAAGTGGTTCCTATAGACGGAATCCTGCCAAATGTGCCGATAGTTGGTGCGTGTAGTGCAATCTCCATTATTTTGTCTTTACCTATAGGGGCAAAATAGCACTTTCCTTTATTTATCCTTTGGTTAGTTTCAGCAAACAATTTATATATATACATACACTTTCTCTCTCATTTGAAATAAGGTATTTGATGGAATGGTTTTGATCTAATGCCCTCGGTGGGCATTGTTATAATGCCCATCGGGACACTTGTCACTTCTTCATTGAATCAGTGTAAAGTGGGCTTTTACACTCATCCAGTGAAGAAGTGACAAGTGTCCTGGTGGGCATTATAACAATGTCCACCGGGGGTATTAGATCATCCATCAAATTTGAAAAAGTAAATGAAATTTAATCTTTGTTGAATGTGGGCTATCATTGGAAAGGAGGATTTGGTTTTTGGGTTTCCAGAGAAGTTTTCTCGCTTTCCAAAGAAGATGGGTGAGCCAGTGTTTTTATTTTTCTTTATCTGGTAATGTCTTATCTGCAAAAGTTCATAATTTTTGAAGTTTGTTTTGCCAAAGAAGATTGGTGATTATTGAAAGATTTGGTTTTTGGATTTTATCTGCGATCTTGGAAGATTTGGTTTTTGGGTCTTTTTGGTTCTTTTTGGTTCTTGGAAGATTTGGTTTTTGAGTTTTTTGGGTGCTCTGGTAACATGTTGTAATGTGTCTTGTGGTTGTTAGATAAATGAATGAAAATTGTTAGAGATGAAAATTGTTGGAGATTGTGCATAGATAGTCTCTAACGTTTTAGATGCATATGTGGTCCCTAGCGTTTTCAGTAAAGGTACACAAGTAGTTTATAACCTTTTCAGTAAAAGTGCACAACTAGTTTCTAACGTATGTAAAATGGTGCAATGTTAGTCCTAAACCTATTGAAAAAGTTGCAGGAACATTCCCCTCAAACAACATTTGCAGAGAAATTTTCAATTAACTGGTGTTATTACACATTTGCAAAACCAGAGAAATTTCCTTAAAAAAAAAAACATAGAATACCACATTTGAGACCTACAAACTATGAGTGTCATTTACACATTTACAAAACCAGAAACATTATATCTGCACATCAGTCCTTAAAAAAGGTAATCCAACACAATCTGCTTTTCTTCCCCTTGGATTAAATCAATTGAATGAAGATTTTCTCACATTAGTATGGTAAGAGTTTTTTTTTTTTTTCCAAAATTATTAAAACATTGTTAGGTAATATGAAGACATGCAAAGTAAAAAGGGGGAAAAAAAAAAGAAAAAAAAATATGATTTGACCAATTTATCCATATACGTAAAGACAAAATAATAGAGATTGCATTATATGTACCCAACTAATTGCACATTTGAACAGAATCCATCTATAAGAATCACTTTTGTACTTAATGGCATAGATTAATGACCTCCAAGTCAAAAATAAAAAATTAAGAACCAAAAACGTACTAAAAACATAAGCTAGAATTATTTGCGCCAAAATTCCATTTACTTATGTATTCAAATCCATGAGTCGGAGTTTGCATAAAAATCCTACTAAATGTCACGAGATGGCAAGATTATTCAATCAAAACAAGGGGTGTTGTCACTCGTCACTTTATTTAGCATTTGTAATTATGTCAATTTTTGGTCCTTTGATGGGTCAAATTATCAATCCGCCACGTTTGCAAAATGGTATTTATCTTCTACTGACGTCAGCATGATTATAAGATAGTAAATTCGACCCGACAATGAGCTGAGAAATTTTGCAACACTTGATATTTATAAGCCGACATGCATTTATTGTTGAATTCAACTCGTACATGTTTTGTTAGGTTTGAAATTATTTTTTAGGATTACTTATCCTACACTGTCCTCAATTTTTTAGCTTTGTAAAAATATTACTTATTTTTATTTAATTTTATTAACACATATCATTCCAATATTTTTATTTATTTATAGAAATGGTCCTTAAATGCATTTTTTAAACAATTTTATCATGATTTAAATAAATTAAAATAATAAAATAATAAAAATACAATGGAAAAATTGCGATTGAGACTAACTTTTTCAAAAATACAAATAAATCCTAATCTTTTTTATTTTATTTTTTCAGATTTTCACTTAAATTTTGGAGCTTATTGTTTTAAATGAAAGTAATCAATAATTATACGTTAATAAAATAAAGTCTAAAATTAAACAAAATGGAACTGATCTGGCATAAATCTAAAATATATTTCTCATAAATTTTTCTTTAAAGGTGTGTTTGATTAGTAAGTTTTACATGGAAAATATCACATTCGAAGAAAATATTTTCTATTTTGATTGTTTGATACAAATGTAAAAAATAAAAATGAATTCTAAAGTACAAATACTTTAAGCTTATTTTTGACCAATTCCGTTGAAAAAAATTTCTTATGGATTTAATAGTTTTTATTTTCTAACTTACATGAATTTTTATTTTCTTTTACACATTTGCCAATCAAACGCACCAAATTATGTGACAGCATTCGGCCATTAGCACACACTTCTGCCGAATAATTCTTAGAATCTAACAGTATTGGGACTCCAACAGCTCAGGGAAGATGATTTTTGTTTTTTATTTTTTTAAAATAATATAATATAATAAATTATTTTGTCCTTGTTAAATTGGTCAAATTTAGATTACAAGTGTAATTTTTTGTCAATTAACGGACCACTATATAAAATTTATAAAGATTCTAAATATTCTTTCGGTGAACATAATTAGAAGTTTGGAATTTTTTATTATTTTAAGGGAAAATTTGAAAAAAAAAATTGTTTAGAATTTATTTGTACATTTGAAAATATTAATTGTAATTTTTTCATTGTATTATTTTCTATTAATTTATTTAAGTCATGGACAAAATTGTCAAAAAAAAGTCATTTGGGGACTATCGGTAAGAATAAATGGAAGGATGAAGATGATTTCTGCTAAAAAAATTGAATGAAAATGATATTGTTACAAATTTAAAAGAATGTGAATGATTATTGAAATTAACTCTATTTTTAAATCCTTATAAGTTGTGAGTCTTATAAATTTATAAATAATAAAAACATCTTTAAGAAGCTCTTTAAACATAAAATACAAGCATATATAAATTTAGAAAGTAAAATTTTTAGAGTGCTCCAACAGCCTCTTTATTTTCAACATTTCATTTTGGGATTTTGGCACAAATGGTCCCTAACATTTGCCCTTAGTGTGGAATTGGTCCCTAACGTTTAATTTTTAGCAAACAAGTCCCTAACCTATGTGTTTTGATGCGAAATTAGTCCTTATGAGATGAAAAAGACAAATATACCCTTACTTTAATTAGAAGAAATTGTATATTGATTTTTAATCATTACAAAATGTGCAAATACGTCCAATACTTTTATTTTTTATAAAAAAATTAAAGAAAAAAATTAAAGAAAACTAATGAGTTTTTTTTTTTTTTTTTTGAATTAACACTTTAGTAATAAATATGTTAAATAAAATTATTATTTTATTATTAAGTATAATTTATTTAAAATTTAAACTTTTATTTTATTGTTGTATAAAAAAAATAACTTTGTCACAAACTTGATGTTCAAATACTTTTATTTAATTGAGTTATATGTCTATTAACTACAAATACTAGAAATTCAACTATATTCTTCATATTTTAATTTATCGTTTTATTTTCGTTCAAAAATAAATACATAATATGTAAATTAATTTTTATTAGTATTTTTATGTTAAATAAAATTGTAATAAGATTAGTTCAATGCTATAAAATTATATACGTCATTTTGTTATTTATTTAACTTAATTTTTAAAGTAAATAGGGAGAAAATTTTTTATAAGTAATTAGAAGGGAGAAAAATGATTTCTCCCTCTTTAAATAATATAATTACTTAATAATAAAAATAATAATTTTTATTTGACATGTTTATTACTAAAGTGTTAATTCAAAAAAAAAATCATCAGTTTTCTTTAATTTTTTTTATAAAAAATAAAAGTTTTGGACATATTTACACATTTTGTAATGATTAGGAATCCACATACAATTTCTTTTAATTAAAACTAAGGGTATTTTTGTCATAAGGACCAATTTTGCACCAAAATACATAGGTTAGGGACTTGTTTGTCAAAAAATAAACGTTAGGGACCAATTCCACACTAAGAGCAAAGGTTAGAGACCATTTGCGCCAAAATCCCTTTCATTTTACTTCTCCCAATAAATATTTATTAATTTTCACTATGTTTTACTTTTACACGATTCTTTTTTAATTGTTAAATGATTTTGAAAATTAGAAATTGTTTAATGAATTTAATTATAAAGGGGGGACAAACTCTTTATTTTAAAAAGTTAATTTAGAGTGTCTTTTGGAACATAATTTTAAATATTGACTCTATAAAATAAAGAGCATCTTATGTTTAAAGAGGAATGATATACTCCCCACCATAAAAAATAGATATAAAGGCCACCGAATACGTGTCTAGTGACTATTGAATAATAAAAAAGTACTTGACTTTGCACATCCAATGGCCACCGGAAGTGCTTGACATAAAAGTCAAGCACTCATCCAATGGCCATCGAACACGTGTCTAGTGGTCTTTATATCTACTCCTATCATGGAGAGTACATCATTCCTCGTAGAGTTCAATTTAAAGATTGGTATCTTTAGATTAAATAAATGAAAAATATAAATAAAATAGAAGTTGGATGGAGGAAGACATTTTAAACAAAAATGATGAAAATGGTCCAACTCGATTTTGTACGGCATGAGTTCGACTTGAGGGTCAATTTTACCCTTCTTCCAACTCGATAAATTCAACATGATATGAATTAAAGTATATAGTAAATAATTTATTCTTCGTCCTTTTTTTGGGACAACTAAATCTTATAATGTGAGTATGTTAGGGAGGAAAATCCATGACCATAACTAGAACTAGAATAGCTGCTGCTAGCCTAGGGGAGGGGTTGCAAAATTTAATTAAAACATAGCATAAAAAATTGCAATGGTACAAAATGATAAAATAAAATAAAACAATAACATTGTGCCATAAATTTACCGAGAATTTCCAACTCTTATGTAGGATATCTTTGACAACAAAATGTAGATATTAAAACTTGGAGATAAATATACACTTTATTATGAAATATTCAGAATTCTTGTTCGTCATCATGTCCAGTACTAACAAGAAGCTTGGTAGCCGTACCTCCCAGATATTCACATGTCACTCTGACTCTTTCAATGTCTTGTTCGTTTGAGTCCGACGTTGCTCCAACGACTCCGTGTTACAATCAAGATAATGGAGGACAGCAACCATGATAACCGAGGTAGCAAACATTGGTATAGGCCCGAAAAACCACAACAACAAAGTAATAGCAAAATACAGTGCCCTTAACCCAATAGACCAAAAATCACCTCCTTGAATTACGGCTAATTCGACGTATTTAACGTTAATGTCACTGTCTGGTGTGCTAATGAGATAATTTGCATGAATAAAACATCTCGAGGATTGAACAAAACAAGAAAATGCTAAAAGGAAACATATTAGGAGGGTTATGTATTTAATTGACATGGTTTCTGGCCTTGTGTCTCCATAGATTAATTTGCTTTGGAAAATGTTGGAATTGTTTGCAATCCAGGCTCCAATTAGGGCACTTAGGGTTAGAGAAATTGATGCCAAGAATGTTGCTGCACTTATGTTGGATGAGATGACATCTAGAGCTATTGTGACGTTCTTGCTGCTGGGCTGCTAAAAAAAAAAAACTCCACACAAAGTCAGTCGATCATCGTAACTGTAAAAACACATAATCCATGAACTACGTTTTAGTTCTTGTGGATTTTCTTGTGAATACTAAGAAATAGACATTAAAAACTCGTTTATTCTATAGAACGTAGAAAATTTGCACTCGATGATTCATGTAGGAAACCAAGATTTTTAATAAACAATTGAGAAAGACTCGTAATCTAATAGTCTTATTTATACAATGCAACAAGCTCCACGCAAATCTACCCAAAATAATCCGTTTTTTTTTTTCCTTCAAAAAAATAATAAAAACGTGCTTTCACTGAAACTAGACTGTCTACCTAAATTGGAATATAATTTTCTTTAACCTGAAGATAGACGATTGTCCCTAAAGACCTTGTACCACTTATAAGAAATAAGGGATAGAGTGAGCTCTCGCAACTATTGAAAATTAAGAAAAAATGGAAATAAAATGAACATATAGATTTTACGTGCAAAACTCCCTATTAGCTTGAAACAAAAATCCACGGTCGAGCGAGAAATGGAGAAAATAGAGGTAGAAAACTAACCTGCATTATTTTTTCGACCCAAACTTTCTTGTCGTTGTTCTCAAAGCCAATGACTGTGGTATGAGGAAGCCTAAGGCATCTGTAAAGCAAGAGGAGATGGTAAACAAACATGATTAGAAGCCCACTTGGGACCAAAATAAGATCAAGATATTCCTTCTTGAAAATCATGTTTTTTCCCCCTCTCTTTGAGCCAAAATCCTCAAAGAGTAGAAGAATTTGATTGCTTTTAATTCTTAAATTTATGCTTAAAATCTTGCTTTTAAGGAAGTGGCATTCTTGATTTGCTTGTTTAAAGCAGACTCTTGACTTTTTCTTGAGTATGTTACAATTACAAGCAATATTAATATAAAAGAAAAAGCCTTGTAATTCAAATTAATTCATCAAGTTGCAAGGATGCCAATATATTTTCATCTAAATTGCATGGTCACAGTCACTGACACCACGACACGGGATCCAGACACGACTCGAATACACATGATCATTTTAGAGAAGTAGGACACAAACACACTAGGCTCTATCGCGTGTGCATGCTTCATAGGTTTGCACTCGTGATCTAAAAAATTTGTGAAGTGAAATCAAACATGTTCTCAATGGCTTTGAAGGAAAAGTTATATGCAGTAAGTTTTAAGAAACCAACATCAATAGGGTAACGTGTGGGGAACTTCTTTGGAACACAAACCAAGAAGTGTCTTTTTAAAATCGATAAATTTCACAAGCAAGTATTTCTCTCCCGAGCCGCTCTCAGGCACCCGAGGTCTAATCGGGTCTCAGAAGAAATAGAAGAAACTCCCTGGATAATTTATCTTACTAACTCATGTAAATTAAAAACTGATGGGATAAATTTTGACAACTTTGTCCAGGGATATTGCCGGATGGGGTGCAAGAGCATGTGATCTACTTGACAACCAAATGAAGCAATGGAAAATAATGTTTACAACTTGGTAAGTGTTAATGAATCGTGAAGCAGAAGTTTTAGGTAACATACCAGGCAAGATACTGAAGTAAGGGACGAAGGATCCACTTGATGAAATAAGCATCCAATAGAGAATTCAACTCAGTTAGAAATTCACAAATGTGAAAAGCATCTTATTCCATTTAAGGCAATTTCTATGATGCTTGAGACATTGTACTACGCCAGCTGCTGCCTGCATGCTTACCACTATCTCTATTGGATTGTGCTCATCTCAACCTACCCCGATGTTTGGGAGCGGGATCCATGTAAGTGCACTAGGACAATATACGATAGGAATAAATAGAACTTGTGATTGATGCAGGGAAGAAGATCCTGTGTATGATATAGTTCAAGAAAGAGTCGACTCATTTCCATCTCTGTTCTTTCTGATTCACGATGGTATCCTTTGTCACAGAAGTATCACACTTTCTCTTCAATAATATTGACTCAGATGAAGGTTGGCAATTCAAGTTTGCTACCCTTGCACAATGTCATTGGTTATTCTAATGCTCTAATACTACGTTGAATTGCTTTATCTAAAAGTTTAAGATCTTTCAACAATGTTCGGGCATACGCATCTTATTTTTGACATTAGATCTTCCATATATTTGGTGCAGGAGATTCTGGACCACTTTTTCTGATCGTTCGACAAAAAGGTTCATTCTATTCACATAAACTATTGAACCAATAAATAAGAAAATAAAAACTGAATGTACACAACAATTTCTGTGGCTAGAACATACCTAAAAGACCTGAAAGCAGAAAATAAAAGCACTGCAGTTAGGAGTTTCAAGTACATACAGAGTTGGTTAAGCTATATAAATAGAAAGCTATTGACAATTAAAGGTTACATTGCACCCCTTGGAATTGGCT
The DNA here is from genome assembly GCA_030279155.1 of Forsythia viridissima. Taxonomy (NCBI): domain Eukaryota; kingdom Viridiplantae; phylum Streptophyta; class Magnoliopsida; order Lamiales; family Oleaceae; genus Forsythia; species Forsythia viridissima. The sequence goes on along the minus strand of CM059044.1, from coordinate 2,150,329 downwards.
CTCTTCAATGTAGCTCTGGTACATTTTTGTTCTTCTGATATTGATAGAAAAGATTCAGGCTCCAACAGAGACGAGAAACTACATTCCAGACCTGAAGATGGGCATTTCAAGATTCCTTTTAAGGGCTTTTTTGACGTACAAGCAACGTCCTTTCTTGAATAATGGCCTAAATTTCCCTTCCTACCTTCTTCATTAACAAGGTCATTAGTGGATAATTCCTCTTTGACTTTGGCATTTATGAGAGTGTTGCCAAAAGGATCCTCTTCACATTTCATCTTGACAAGAATATTATTATCGCCAAACATATCCTCTATTTCTCTTATTTCAACACAAATGTAGTCATCGTCTTCCTCGACTTGGCATTTATTTTTTTCCTTCTTAACTTTGGGCAATTTGAACCATCCTTCTTTTAACACAGAAAGAGAATTCAGATTCTTCAGAAAAGAGCTTTTCTTGGGTGAGGGTGTATCCTTCAATTTCTTCTTGTCATTGGCACCCAACAATCCCATAGCAATAATGCAGGTAATAAAAAGCTGACAAATTGCACATTTAATTTGCTCGTGTCTCTCAAAAGACGAAGCCTCTGTCAAGCCGGTCATTCTCTTGATCCCAAGAACTTTTCGTGCCAAATCAGCAAGTTCCCATCTTTTGTATTTGGGATCTTTAAGAATTTCTGCAGCTAGGTAACCAATATCCACTTTACTTTTAGTCAATCCCAATTCTTTAAATGGGAACAAATCTTTCTTCTCAGGAATACCAAAGCCAACAAAACGAATTCTTTCATCCATAAAAAATTTGAGGATCCAAGCAGGCAACTCGTCCCCTATACGAAACCTGAGGATCACACAACCAACACCAAAACACAACAGAATCAGCAGAACGGATGGATCACGAGGGTGGCACATAACATCAAGGCCAACAACAGGTGGACGATCCCAAATCTTTCCATCCGGGAAGAGAAAATCCATCATGCATAATGCTTCAAAATCCTTAGCTTTGAATGTAATCCCTTCAAGCTTAACTTCAAAGCAATTGGTTCTCAAGAACACAGTTCCTGCCATTCAATTTTCGCAAAATGTGATTCAATAAAAAGTATGCAACTATTTCGTGTAAAGCAATAAGGCTAAGATACAGGGGAATTTTATCAAACACGAAGGCGGCAAATGAAACTCTTTCAAGAAAAGATCAAATCTGAATCAGCAGGGAGAGGTATTTGAATTTCTGAATGGAATGCAATTCAACCGACAATGCAGGAAGTTGAACGAAAAGAAAAACCATTGATTTTTCGGGTTTAATAAGGATTTTTTGTTCTATCCACAAAATTTTAACTGATATTGGGGGTTTAGCCTCAAACCATTCAACTAAACTAACGGTCCTTAACAAATAAAGCATTCCACACAGGTTTTAGAGAAATTTCACTTTGCTGACGAAAGGAATTGTCCGTTTATTCCTTATAAGCTGGCCCGGTTTTGGGACAAGGTTTCGGACCCAAAGCTAAAAAGGGCGTATTTTAGAAATTAAAAAAAAAAAAAAAAGGTTTTTTTCAGAAATAACCATAATAAATTAACTATTTCTTAAAATACTATAATGTTTTTTTTTATTCTAAAAGTACTGTTTTTTTATTTTTGTAACACTTGTTGTTACATTTATTATTTTAGTTATAATAAATGTGTTACATTTGTTATTAACAAACATATTAGAATAAAAAAAAGTTAAATAGTATTTTTTAAATTATTTTATATTTTGTAGTATATGGTGAAATTATCACATAAAAAAAAGATTTAAGCACAGTCTTGCCAAGTCTCGGCCAAAGGCCAAAACAAAAAAAAAAAATGGAAAAATTGCCAATAAGTCATCTCTACATGACTTGTTTCAAATTAGGTCAAAACTTTTTTTAAAATTGTGATTAAGTCATACTTTACATCACTATTTTAAATTAATTCCAAAATCACCATTTTTAACCATATTTTCCATTGGCACAATTTTCCAACTCCACAAACCTCCTCCACCTCCGACGACAACTTCCTACACCTCCGGTGACCTCTGGCGAGTACTTCTACGACGCAGTGTCACTTTTTAAGTTCATATAGTAAAATCTGGGCCATCTATAGTCGTTTATACCTGATATTGCAGTCGTTTATACTCGATAGAGTGGATAATGATTGAGTTGAGATGTTTCTTAATTGCTCTTGGAAATTATTGGATTTAAATGCTGCAATCAAGATGTTGGAAGAAAAGTCAAAATCTGATGCAACTAATTTTTAGAAACTTCTGCTATAAGAACAACAATGTCGTGATTAATTCAGATGCATTACTGTCCTGGATATATATTGGGGAACAATTGACATCCTGGATATTTGCTAGTAAAGAGAAAGCACAACAGGGTAAGAAAATTATTCAGTTACATAACCATCTTGGATATTTGCTAGTGAATGATCTCTGTTGCAAAGAGAGAATTAAAAGAGAGCATGATGTCCTCCAAAGTTATGACTCTGTACTGAGGAAGTGGCAAGAAGATCTTATTGTTAAAAGAGAGCATGATATTTGATACTGTATTATAAAAAAACAATATCACATAAAACATTGTTAGTCATGTGTGTTGTTTGATACTGTATTATAGAAAACAGTATCACATATATTGTTTGATACTGTTTTAATCCATGATATTGTTTGAATTTATGTGGAATGAGTTTTATTTATGATACCGTGCTTTTATCTTTGATACTGTTTAATTATGGCAAGGTTTGAATATATGATACTGTTTGAATGTCTTAGTTTTGTCTATGATACTGTTTTAATTCATGATAATGTTTTGTTTAAGTAATGTGCATTAATATAATTTGATACTGTTTTAATTCATGTTTTAATCCATGATACTGTTTTGTATAATACAATATCAAACAACACACATGACTAATTAAATAGTATCAAAGATAAAAGCATGGTATCATAGTCATGTGTGTTGTTTGATGCTGTATTATACAAAATAGTATAACAAAAAGCAGTATCACAATAGAAATAAACATAGAATTCGTATACATGCTCAAAATATTTATTATAATATGTTTTCGGAATGGTCTCGACGAGACGGTCAAGACTAGTCACTTCACCACTGCGTATGATGGATTTTACTCGTTTGAAGTCGTTTCTTTAGTTTAAAATAGCAATCTTTAATTTTTTTTGTCAAAAAAGTATCACAAATTCTCTAAAACAGTATCACGGATAAATGTATCTTTATCGAAGCCACCCTTCATCTTTCTCTTGTTGAACATCCTTTGAATTTGATCATTTTTCATTAACATTCCTAGTTCTTGACTAAACAAGGTTCACTACAAGAATTATAAACTTGTAATTGACTACTCATAAGAGCATCTCCAATAGACTCTTTAAATATAAGATTCTCTCTATTTTAAAGAGTCAAATTTTAAAATTATGCTTCAACGGACTCTCTAAATTAACTTTTTAAAATAGAGAGTGGGTTTGGCTTTCTAAATTTGGAGAGCCAAACTCACTCTCTATAATTAAATGCATTAAAAAAATTTCAATTTTCAATACTCTATATAATGATTGAATTAAATAGTATATATAAAATAAAATAAAATAAAATAGAATAAAATCATATAATAATTAGGAGAGAGACATGTTAAAAGAAAATAAATGAAAAAATAATAAATACTTATTGAAAGAAGTAAAATAAAGTGTTAAAGATAAAGAGATTGTTGGAGCATTTAAAAAATTTTACTCTCTAAATTTATAGATGCTCTCTAAAATACCAAAAATACTCTTTATAAATAGAGAGTCTATTAGATATGCTCTAACACCAAAACTTTCTGAATAGTCACTACAAAATTGGTGTTTGAATGTATTTTATGTAGAAAATATGGTCATATCGAAAACTCCAACATGGTCATATCAAAAACTCCAAGGTTTTAAGCTGATTCATGAATCTCAAGATAAGCCATGAATTAGATATTGTTGAAATTTCAACTTGTTAGAGAGATCTGTCGAGGCTATGAACATATTCGAGATTTAATTAGGACATAAATTCTCATTGGATAGATAAATATAAATATATATGGTGTTTAATAGTAGACGAATTAATCAGTAGAGAATAATATTGTTTTTAAAATGTTCTATTAATAGTACAAAATCATAGGTTTAAAAGTATTACAAAAAAACAGTATCACAACAAAACAGTATCACAAAAAAATAGTATCACAATTAGCGTTTTTTACAATTAAGGGTTTGTTGGTCTTTTAGCTCTAAAATATGATTTTAATTGAATTAAGTTTTGAGCATATGACTTTAGAGCCCATAAGTACCAAAACAGTGACCGGCCTTGAATTTACCCAAAAAAAATTTGTAAACAAAAAAAAATGGTGATAATTTCACCATACACCACAAAATATAAAATAATTTAAAAAATACTATTTAACTTTTTTTATTTTGGAAATACTGTTATATATATATATATATATATATATATATATATATATATATATATATATAAATGAAGCCCACAGAAACCCAGCCCAACAACAATTGAATTTGAAGCTAATTGAGTCTCAAACCTCCTCTGTTCATTTATATCTCAGTTCTCACTTCTTACACATACAGGCGAGAAAAATGAAGCAACCGGCCGAACGCAATGAGGCATGAACCGCCTCTCTCTCTACCTCTCTATCTCGAATCTTAGCACGTCAGAACCCAAAAGATTATTATCTCACTCATCCATCTCTTTCTCCCCGTCTCGGCAGGTATCGTATTATTTTTATTTTTTTTAGTTTTTCTTAACCTTTGTTAATGTATTTGGTAATGACTTAATGTTCATTGAAACTTGAAATTCTGAATATTGTGAGTTATTTGGTCAATTTCTGCGTTGAGTCAATTGAAATTCTGAAATATTGTGAATCAATTAATATTATGAATTGTAATTGAAGTCAATTAATTGGGTCAATTTATAAATTGTGAATATGATTGTTTATTTGTGTTGTGAATATTATGAATTGTGATTGAAGTTGATTTCATCTCAAAGATTGACTCAATTTTAAGTTTAAAACATCTAAGAAGAAGAATAAGAAGTTCTGTCATTTCATAATTGCTGCTCAAGTCTCACTCTTAAGTAAGCAATGATTATCCCTCGCTTATTTATAGACTTATTAGAAATAGTTGAAGTCTTGCCAACTTATATGTGACTATGGCCTTGCCGGCTTTAATTTTGAGATTATTGAAATGTTTTATTATTTTTTAGACCAGTCATGCTTCCTAAATATGAGTTTGGAGCTAAAAAAAACAAAAAAGAAAGAAAATGGCATTAGTTCAAAGTCAACCAAGAGATATGTATAATTATTTTAATTGAAAAAAAAAATAGTGAAGAAATAGTGGAAACTTTTGTGATTGATGAACAACAGAATGTAGAAGAATCAACTGAAAATGTTGAAGATGAAATTCAGCATATAAATTTAAAATGAAAAGTGTGGCTTTTCTTTTAATTTCGAGGATCCCAGAAATTGAAAAAACATTGATAAAAAAATGAAGGATTATTTAGTTGAAATGGATCTAAAAAGAGTCAATGAGATCTTATTTCCCAAAGATAGTATACATAGGTATTTTTATTGTTCACAATATACGCGATTACTTCCAAATAGACAAACTATTGATAGAAAATGGCTAGTATATTCAGTATCTTTGGCTATGATATTTTTCTTTTGCTGTAAGTTATTTAAAACACCATCTACGATGAATAAAATAGGCCAATTGGGCAATGATGGATACAAATATTGGTATAATCAACAGCGGTCTATCAAAAGTCATGAAGGAATTAAGAACATATATGTTGCATATCTAGTTGGATTGATTTGGAAAATAGACTTCAAACAAAAAATACAATTGATAAAAGTATGCAATATGTGATTGATGAAGAAAGAAAACATTGGAGACAAGTGTTAACAAGGATAATTGATATTGTGATAAAACTCACCAAGAACAATTTGACATTTCGAGGAGATGATGAACAACTTTATTTTGAGAACAATTGTTTCTTTTTGTAAATGGTAGAAATGATTGTTGAGTTTGATCTAGTAATGCAAGAGCACATTCAGCGTGCTAAAGCACGTAAGATTCATTATACATACCTCGGTAAATCAATTCAAAATGAATTGATACATATGTTGGTAGGAGAGGTAAGAAGTTCAATTCTCAAGAAAGTTAGACATGCAAAATATTTTTCACTTATACTTGATTGTATTCGAGATGCGAGTTACGAGGAGTAAACGTCGTTTGTCATACGATGTGTGGATGATTTGAAAAATTCACCGATGGTGGAAGAATATTGGCTTGAGTTTTTTAAAGTAGACGATAAATAAGGACTTTGACTTTCTCTCGAGCTTCAAAATGTTTTAACCAATCTTGAACTTGATATTGATGATATTAAATGGCAGTGGTATGACAATGAAGCTAACATGTGCAGGAGGTACAAAAGTGTACAAAGAAGATTACTTGAAATTAATCCCAGAGTTTTTTATACTCAATGTGGTTGTTATAGTCTTAATATAGCATTATGTGATATGGTGAATTGTTGTCCTAAAACTATGTCCCTTTTTGGAGTGATACGACGTATCTACACATTGTTCGCTTCTTATCCTAATTGATGGAAAAATTTCAAAATTAAGACAGAAGGTCTGACAGTGAAGCCATTGTCACAAACACGTTGGGAAAGTCATGTTAAAAGTGTCAAACCTATAAAAGAGCAAACTGCACAAATAAGAGACGATGTACTTGACTTGGCAGACATTAGTGAAGATCCTAAAACGAAGAGTGGAGCTGAGTCCTTAGCAAAGTATGAACTTGAAATTTTTGAGTTCTTGATTGGCATTATAATTTTGTACAGGTTGTTGTATGTAGTTAATACTGTGAGTAAATTTCTTCAAGTCGAAAACATGGATGTGGATGGTGCTATCAACCTCCTACAAGAACTTGTTACATTTCTCGACGATTATAGAGAAAAACGGATTTGCTATTGGCATGGATGAAGTGAAAACAATGGCAAGTGAAATGGGAATTAAAGCTGTATTTCAGAAAAAACGTGTCATTCGAAGAAAGAAGCAGTTTGATGAAAGTGGTAGTGATGAGGTAAATCAATCAGTTGAAAAATCTTTTAGAGTTGATTACTTCTTTTTTATCGTTGATCAACTTCGATCTTCGCTTCAGTGAATAATTTAAAAGTAAAATATGTAGAAAATTCAATCCCCGTGGCTTCTTTAATTAATACCAACTCTAATTCAAGAATAACACACAATCAATTATTTAAATTATGTTCTAACTAAATCTAATTATCTACTAAAATAAGTAATTATAATTATACACAACTTTGAATTAATCAAATTATGAAATGTACTAGAATCCCGAATCTATTATTGGTAACCTACTTTAATTATCAATTGCTTGTTCATACTCAATTCTTGAATTATGTTGACAATCGATATTCTTTATATGCTAATTTACTCTCTCGATACAAATTAAACCAATTTCCATCTATGGTCCAACTATATTTCTATGATGAATTCAAATAGACAAAAAATGTGACAAAAATAAAATATCACCAAAGATTGCACCAAATATAGAAGTATATATCTATCTCCTATTGAACTTAATGTCGTTTGTTATTTGAGTTAAACATATGTAGCACATCTTGTCGTCAACATAAATCCCAAGAACTATTTTAAAATTGGCTAAAATTTTAAGATAACAATTAATTCAATAACAAATAATCAACAAAATATGTATATATTAAAAATTGATGATCTAATTTTAATCAATAGTCTCTCTCGATGGTCAATTGATTTTGTATTTATATGTGAATCTAATTATCTCTAACTAAATTTCGATCATATAAGCATGCATCAATTCAACAAAATAAACACATGACGATTTCATAGAGTATAATAACATTGACTATCAATTATAGGACTCTACGTTGTTTATTACCGTGGTAATTTATACCAAATATCTCAAAAGTAATATAAATCACAAACACATTTTAATAGTGATCAAGTATCAAAACGGAATTAAAGCAATAATAAAAATGAGCAATTTATTGGATTAAAGAGTCAACAAGGTTTCATCAAAATCATAGCTGCAAGGGTTTAGCCTATCATGTTTTGATTACAAAAATACAAGATAAAAAGTGATACACAACTCGGATAATTTATAATAAAAAAGGGAGACACCCAATCTCTTCAACGATCTTGGACGACGCTGTCTTCTTCTTCAAAATCATCCAAAGCTTCAATAATTTCTTGTAATTTGTCTCCAAGAATTTGATGATTTAATGTGGAATTCCTTCAAGAATTTGTGATATGTTATGATATGGAACTCCTCTTTAATTGACATAGAAGAAGTCTTTGTATAGTGCTTCAAATGCCTTGAAAGTCGTGTCACATAAAAGCCTTAGTTCAACTCAACTTCAAAAACGTTTCTGGGACTCTTCTTTCAGCTAAGGGCGAATCATGTGCGACCTACAGAGAATTTAGTGCAACCGCACCTAGGTTGCACAATGCATTGTGCTACCTAGGTGTGATCTTATTTTCAAACTTGTAATTTGGTTCCCAATTTGGCTTTTAGGTACGATTATGGTCATTTGTTCTCTAAATCTTCTCAAATCCATCCACAAACTTTCAATGTCATTCTAATTGGCCCTCATCTTCTAAAGTCTCTCCAAAGTGGTATTCTAAAGATTTGAAAGTGTCAAATTAGTCCTCGAATGTTTCCAAAATATGTTTTTTGCTCCTGAAACTTTCAAATTCATTCTTGTTGCTTTCTAACAACTTCAACTCATGTTTGTGCTATCCGGTTAAGTTTTAATTAAGCATCAAACTCTTTGTTTTGTTTAATCTATCTTCAAATTGGAGATTTAGCCTACAAAATTCAAATATAACATAAAGTGAGTAGAAATCTGCCCAAATAATCTACTATTAAGTATATTTAAGAGCCAAGATAAGCGTGTAAGACACACTAACCAGTATTCATAAAAGTGTCTTCTATATACATACATGTGTATATTTTTTGTACAAGAACCACCAGTTGTGTCCTCCACTTTCTTAGAAAGTTGGTATAAATTATGTATAAAGCAAGACTCTTCGTATTCCATTGTCATGAATAGTAAGCTTGAGGCCAAAGGAGAAGCTAACTAGCTGCATGGATGCTACCTGTGTAACGACCACATACTTTCTCCTATGACCCTCTTGCCTAAGGGCTATTCTGTACATCATTAACTTACGTACTGTCCACTGGAGGTTGGGCTCCAAATTGAATTTCTATCGCGTCTCCAACGATTCGAATTATTGACCTCCCCCCTAAAAAGAACTTATAGAGAATGTTGGTACACAGAAATCTAGTTTGTAACCCAACCTCCAGGGAACAATATGCAAATTAATGGCGCACGGAATAGCCCATAGCGAGAAGGTCGTAGGAGAAAGTCTATGGTCGTTACAAAAAAACGCGACTGCCCAATTAGTATCAGCATTATCCATAAGTTCCTTTTAAGGGGGATGGTCAAGAGTTCGAATTACTAAGAGCACGACAGAAATTCAGTTTGGAGCCCAATCTCCAGTGAACAGTACGTAAGTTAATGACACATGAAATAGCCCTGGCGACAGGGTCGTAGGAGAAAGTCCGTGGTCTTTACAATATGTGTATTTTACAGATTTTTATTTTTAAAAAAAATTCTAGATTTCTTGTTTCTTGGTCCCACTTTTGCACTGGCTGATTTTCGATCATTTTTACGTCTTTTATATCGTTTCAAAGATTTCATAGTGAGATTCGCAATGCATTTTTAGTATTGGAAAAAAAGACAACTACAACGATTATACGACTATCAAAAAGGACTATTCCAATTTATAGGTGCTGGGAACACACTTAAGTTTTCATATTTTCACTTTCAGAACCCTTTTTTTGCACTTGATATTGAAGCTTGTTTACATACGTCTTCAATACTATTTCAAAGGTTCCGTCGCGTACTATATACCAACGATCACAAAGATTGTACAACTGCCTCAAAAAGTGCTACTCAATTTGGTTGAAATGGGTTTCAATTTTTCGGTCCTTAAACCAACTCTTGTACCTTTATTCAGTTATGTCCTAAAATGAATTATAACTTCTTAATTAAATTCATTTTAGTCCCTAATTATTTTATCATATTCTGATTTTCCTTTAATTTTTAATTTAAAATAAATTACAAATGCTGCAACTTTCAAGACATTTTAAGGGCTAATTTTTGAAATCCTTGTTTTATTTTATTTTATTTTATTTTTTACTTTAAAATAAATTATAAAAATTACAAATTTTTTAGAAGTTACAAACAAACTAATCGACATCTGGCTTCCAAAGGTCGAGCAATAATTCTAAGCCTATTTTACTAATTTTTCAACATCAACAACATACAATATTAACGAAAAGTTGTCAAATTAAATGTATGTCACTATGATCAAACCCTTTGATCTATAGTTGCATTTTGCATGCATTTAATCTTCAAATCATCATTCATGGTAAATGTTCACATCCAAAAATGGCTGCCAAAAGGATCACAACACCTCTTCTGCTTACGTGTATTTTATCAACACACTTGAACGACCATGTTAGCATGTGGATCACGATGGTTAACCGAGAAAGGGGTAAGATAGGTACTTGAGTGTGGGAGAGACACGTAATCGTCGAAGAAGTAGCTTGCGTGCCTCTACACCATAGATTCTCTAAGTGGGTAGAAGAACACTTGAGTTAATCAATGAAGAAGACTTGGTTTGATATAGTTTTGTTCACTGGAATTTTATCATTCTTTTTTTTTTTTTAATAGATATGACTTTGGTATTTATAGGCTAAAGCCAATTAGCTAAGCTCCTTTGATACGTGACAAGTGACGTAATCTGAAGGATCCTCGTATCATATTCTAGGTGTCATATTAGTAGTTTAATGAAGATGTCACTTTCAACTGCATGCTAGGGTGCTATGACTGTGACAAGTCCCATTGGTAGGTTGTTTCATCAGTTTTTTCAAGTCTAATTCGCAGAGTGTTAGAGGAGACTTGTTCAACATGCCACCGGAGTCAGTCTTGATCGTCTCGACCTTTCAACATCCTCTTCCCAAATGTCTTTAGAATTTAAGAAATAGCACCGATGATAATGTCCTCGCCTTTAATAGGCAACTTTGATTTTGACCAGTCTACTTGAAGTGCCACGTGGTACTGAAGTACAAGAGTAAACATACTCCATCCGTTCTACAAAGATAGATTCGTTTCTTTTTTTATACAGATTAAGAAATTCCATTTAATGTAATTGAAATTATAAAATTTTCACACACTTTTTCTATTATGTCCCCATTTAATATTAATCATTCATGAATCTTATAAATTTAAATGCTTGTTTTGGGTTGATAACAATGTAAATTAAATAAGGGTATATTAGGAAAATGAAAAATTTAATACACCCTCTATAAAGTAAATGACTTATAATTTGGGACAGATAAATAAAGAAAACGAACTTATCTTTGTGGGACGAATGGAGTATTAAACATTTAAACTTTCTCTATCCCTCCCCATCCCATGTTTTAGGATTTTACTTTTATATGTGCTTGTCGAAAATTATCTTGAAAAAGTAATTAGAATCATACGAACTAAATCAAAACCAATGAAACCCATCTAATTTTGGTTTGATCGAATTGTAATGAAATCATTCCATGTGTAAATTTCCCAATTAGTTCAGTTCTTTTGAGAATAGGACCGAATCAATTTATGCCAATTCCTATAGAACAAACCCTACTATGACATTTGACAACAAATTTTCAAGCTTTTATAACCATTCGATATTTATGATGAAATCAAAGACATTTGGATTTTATTTCAATGTTTATCATATATTTAAAACATGCAAAAGCATGTAAAGATGCTCCTTATCTCTAAATATTTACGTGCATTGGGCATAATTTCTTCTTTTAATTATGTTCTCTCGAAAGAGAATCAAGAATTGACAATGGAGAATCATCTAGTTGTTAGTGGGTTGTACCTTTATTCGTTTCTTGCCCTCATCACTTCTTCTTTTCCCCCTTATTCGGCTGGGCATTTTAAATACACGTTATCCACGAGAATTGTTCGTTTGTACCTCAATTAATTAGGATTGAACAAAGGCAATCGACAATTTTTATCTCTTAACAACACTGTCTTTAACTTTTCAATTTTTGACACTGGTTATAACTAATGACGATTTTTATTTAACATTCTGATAAGTTGCAATGTGCGACTCACGTGCATGAATAGATAAAAATAATAATATCTAGATACGATTTTCATGTGAATGAAGTCGAAGACTCCAAATAATGGAAGCACGAACCATGTATTTATCCATTTTCATCGAAGAGAGTAAGAGGGGTCGATTTTGGAAATGTGAAAGGACATAGGCAAATGCCGTGATTATTTACCTTTATTTATGCAAACTAAATTGTGCAACCTATACATTTTCAATTAATTATTACCATTTGTAACTAATATAATCTTGATTACACAATAAACAATTATAATGTGTAATTATCTAACCGCTGCAAATATTTAAGACGAACTTGGCTTCCAACAAATTATGCTAGTAAATAATTGCCATATGAGAAGTTGCCTACAAGAAGTTGAGTCTATGTGCTTTGGTAGAGGATTGGCACGACCTGCTAAGAGGTCGAGTCAACATTTTAAGAAAGTAGGTTCGACTCAGCTCGTAGGCAGAGTTTGTTTTGGGCATGTCTGACTATATTGAACCAAGTGAACTATTGGACTCTGTTATATGCCTGTCCTACTTGGCCGCCCACGAGAGTGAGATAGTCCCACCCACGCGCCACGTAAGTACAGTAAAAACAAATACGCCCTCATCTAACCCTTTTCCGAGGCGGTTTGGACTGAGGAGGCAGGTCACCGAGGCCCATGGGTCGGAACGGCTTAATAGGCCGACCCTGGTTGCGTGTCCAGGAAGCCTCCCTACAACTTAACCTTGAAAAGATTGATGGGACAGTCTGCCAATGCGGCTTGTCATGGTCATAGCCCCTTAGTTTGCGGCTGAAAGTGACTTTACCATTAATGCTAATGACGTGACACTAAGGATGTGACTTGAGAACCCCTCAGATAGAGCCACGTGTCGCACATCAAGAGGGATCGTTCCCATGAAATTTGTTTATAAATACCAAACTCATTTCACAAGACAAGGATGTTGAAAATATTACTCTCATTACCTATATAACAAGTCCTCCTTTCTAACTACTTTGAGGTGTTACAACCGTCTGGTAATTTGTTAGAAGGAGGCCCTCAGGCTTTCACATTTGCTTTAAGAGTGTTTTCGACCTTCTATCCTCCTTCCATCCGGACGGGAGGTTATCTACGTGGTTGAATAAACCACGTGGCAGTCTTAGTGGGAGGAAAGCATACGTGGGCATAGGTAGCGTGGGGATCCTGTTGGCAACCATTTTTGGAGGTCAACAGATTGGAGCCGTCTGTGGGAAATGTGACAAAAAGATTCTATTTCCTTGAACAAAGGAATTACCCTGAACAAGGGATCAACCGACCCACAATATGAGTGGAAGCAACGAAGAAGAGAACCCAAGAAGAACCAGGCCCGCAACAAACGACGAAGTCAGGGCTGAAGAAGCTCCCCGGAGGAGGCGAGGTAGAAGGCCTCCCACGAATCTTGAACGAGAGATGAAAACAATGGCCGCCAGCGTGAGGCAGCTAGCTCAGCACCACGCGCAAATGCAGGGGTATATCCAAATGATGCATGCAAGGGGTGAGAACCGCCCCCAAGAATCTGATCCAAACGAGCCCGATGAGGAACAGGAAGTTAATAGCAGGCACCCCCATGACCAGCAAGCCGGGGGAGAGGCCTCTCATGACAGAACCAACGAGGGAGGGGACAAAGCCGCTGCTTCGGAAAGAAGGCCCCAGCCCACGATGTCCGCCAGTGTGTTCGAAAGGCTAGGCTAACAGGAAAGCAGAAGATGGCCACAAGAGAACCCGCAAAGGAGAGAACTGCCCCAAAGTCCCCCTAGAAATAGGCGGGAAAGGAGGGCGAGGGAAGCCGAGGCAAGGGGAGAATCGGATCACCAACCATACGCACCCCAGCCAACCGTGCAACCACAGCAGAACTATGGAGGCGGACAGCAAGCCCAATGCCGCGCCCCATTACCTCCAGAAGTTAACACCGGGGGAGAATATTCGAGGCCTACGAGATCATTCGAGGTAGACGACGATGATGAGAACCTTCCTTTCTCAGTCGGGATTAGGAACGCGTCCATTCCCCACGAGTTTCGCGTACCCAAGATTACCCCCTACACAGGCAGGGGCGATCCATTGGATCACGTGAACACATACAAAACAGAGATGAGCCTCCGAGGAGCCACTCCGGCCCTGAAATGCAGGGCCTTCCACCTGACCTTGTCGGGGGGAGCGAAGCGGTGGTATAACAAACTCGTTGCAGGAAGCATTTCCAGCTGGCCAGAGCTGAAAAAGACGTTCATAAATTACTTCTCTTCGCAAAAGCCTACCTCAGCCCCGGTACAACGCCTCCACAATGTAAGGCAGGCCCCAAGCCAGCCGTTGCAAAGTTACCTAGATCGCTTCAATGAAGAAATGTTGTTCTGTGAAAGGATAACAGACGCCGAGGCCTTGTCCGCCCTAAAGGCAGGACTAGACATGAACCATCCGTTCTGGAGGGACGTCCGCAATAAGAACCCGGCTACCTTTGACCAGCTAGTGGAAATGATCACTGAGGAGATAACCAATGAGAACATGATCCTCCACAGGAATCGAGGCGGGTTGGGAGCCAACCCGGCATCAAGGGCTGGGTATATCCAAAATTCCAACAGAGCGGTTCTCCAACACAATCCTCGACGGAGAAACTACCCATCCGACCCAAATGTCAGGATGAGTTATGTGGCCTCTGCACAAGAAGGCCTGCTCCCCCCTTACACAGCTCCCTTACCGTCGGTCCCCGCAGCCAGACTATACAATTATGGCACGCCCCCATCCACCTACTATGAGGCCGGAACCAGCACGCCTCCAGTAATTCCTCCTCCTCAAGGAACTCAGCCGAAGTACTGCTGCGTTCACCGAAGCTATGGACATAGCACGGACGAGTGTCGAGAGGTGGAAGAACTTGCCAATCGGAGAACGGTCAACCTGGGGGCCAGACGCAGAATGAACACCAGGCGAAGAGATCAGGCCCCGACGAGAAGACGTAGAACCTATTTTCAAGATAGGCGCTTCCAGTAATGGGATAGGAGGCCTCTGGGTCATGAGCAGCGATCGAGGCGTAGTTCGAGAAGCCCGGCCAGACAACCTCGGATTGAGCGCAACCCCGAGCCCCGTCTGATCAAGGGGCTGGAAAAGGCTCCGATTCAGGAGATTGACACCATCCACAGAGGACCTTACATTGGTGGGCAGACACGGAACGCCCAGAAAAGCTATGCCAAAGAGGCTGAAGGGATCCAGATGACTAACTGGCTCATCAATAGCAGGCCCTCAGGATCAAATAGGGCCGACCCTATCACCTTCACAGAGGAAGACATGAAGGGCGTAAATTACCCCCAATGCGACGCCCTGGTTGTGAGGGCAGTGGTGGCTCGGAATGGACTGGGAAGAATGTTGGTTGACAACGGCAGCTTCGTTAATGTCATCTTTCTAAGCACTTATGAGCAAATGAACGTAGATGTGCACCTGGAACCATCGACTGAGCCCCTCTACGGGTTCACCGAGGATTGCGTGACCCCGAAAGGGATAGTGCGCCTCCCCATTAGCATGGGAGAAGAGCCTCTCGCATCCCATACTTTCATGGAGTTCCTGGTAGTAGATAGAAGGTCAGCTTATCACGGAGTCCTGGGCCGACCAGCCTTGAAGGAACTTTGGGCGGTAACTTCCATCCACCACATCTGCATGAAATTCTCCACCGAATGGAGAATAGCAACAGTGCGAGGCAATCAGCCCGAGGCTAGGAAATGCTACCAGAACGCCTTGAGAAAAGCAGAAAAGAAAGAGGTTAACATGAATCTGCTAGACGTGGAGATGGCGGAAACAATAACAGAACCTGGAGATGTCACGATGGAGGAGGCGGCAACCCCCGATGACATTGACCCAAGAATAACGGGGGCTGATTCCCAAACTACCTCCAGCGGAGAATTAGAGCATTTTCAGGTGGATGGCAGAGACCCGACAAGGAAGCTTCAAATAGAGAAGGATCTACTTGAAGAGCCCAATGAAGCCCTGAAAAGGTTCATTCGAAAAAATCTGGACGTCTTTGCGTGGAGACACGAAGATATGGCTGGGATCGACGCGAAGATAAGTTGCCATCGTCTCAATATCGACCCCAAATTCTCCTCACATAGGCAGAAAAGAAGGCCACTGAATGCTGAAAAGTACAAAGCCTTGAAAGAGGAAGTAGACACACTCCTACAGAGCAACTTTATACGAGAAGCCAGATATCCGAAGTGGGTATCCAACCCAGTGTTGGTTAAGAAATCAAATGGAAAGATGAGGACCTGTATAGACTTTTCTAACCTCAACCAAGCCTGCCCCAAAGACAGTTTTCCGCTACCTCGGATTGACCAGCTGGTCGACGCCACGGTGGGACACGAGCTCCTAAGCTTTATGGATGCCTACTTGGGGTACAATCAAATTCCGATGTATCCACTAGATGAAGAGCACACATCGTTCGTAACAGACAAAGGTCTCTACTGCTACAAAGTCATGCCCTTCGGCCTGAAAAACGCCGGGGCCACGTATCAGAGGCTTGTCAATAAGATGTTCGCTTCCCAGCTCGGCGTGACTATGGAGGTGTATGTAGACGACATGTTGGTTAAAAGCCTCAAAGCGGAGGACCACATACACCACCTTGACAGGGCATTCCAAGTCCTTCGAGCATATAGGATGAGGCTAAATCCCCTGAAGTGCACGTTCGGGGTGGCCTCTGGGAAGTTCCTGGGATACTTGGTCAACCAAAGAGGAATCGAGGCCAATCTCGAAAAGATTAAAGCTTTAGTTGAAATGGTTTCGCCAAGAAAGCCGAAGGATGTGCAATGCCTAACGGGGAGAATGGCAGCCCTCAGCAGGTTTGTCTCTAAAGCAACGGATAAGTGCATCCCTTTCTTCAAAATTTTGAAAGGAGGCACCAGATTCAAGTGGACAACATAATGTGAAAACGCATTCCAGGCCTTGAAAGAACACCTCGGCCGCGCACCTCTGTTGTCCAAACCAAAAGCTGGCGAGCCCCTGCTGTTGTACCTTGCCGTCTCCGAAGAGTCAGTAAGCTCGGTCCTGATACAAGAGGAAGAACACCAGTTGCCCGTCTACTATGTAAGTAAAGCTTTGGTAGGGGCAGAGACGCGCTACCCGGATATGGAGAAACTGGCGCTATCATTAATCACAGCCTCGAGAAAGTTAAGGCCATACTTCTTAGCACACAGTATCCATGTCCTCACCAACTTCCCATTAAGGCAGGTCTTGCAAAAGCCAGAAGCCTCGGGAAGACTGCTAAAGTGGGCCGTTGAGCTCAGCCAATTCGACATTATTTATAGGGGAAGAGTGGCAGTCAAGGGACAGGCCCTGGCCGACTTTGTGGCAGAATTTTCCAACCCTCTCGATGTAGACGACCCTATGGCATTGGGTGAACCACCCACGTGGTGCCTATTTGTAGATGGCTCCTCGAGAGACATGGGATTGGGAGCCGGACTAGTCCTTATAAGCCCGGAAGGTCACAGGTTAAATTGTGCCATCAGATTCGACTTCAAAGCCTCAAACAATGTCACAGAATATGAGGCACTCCTGGCAGGCATCTGCCTCGCCGTGGAAATGAAGGTTCAGAAACTCTCCGCAGCAAGCGACTCCCAGCTCGTGGTGAGCCAGGTGAACGGGAGCTTCGTCGCCAGAGAAAAAGGGATGGCCGCGTATCTCAAGTTGGTAAGGAATCTCATTCCTCGCTTTGACAAATTTGAGTTGGTCCACGTGCCCCGAGCCGACAACTCCAATGCGGACGCACTATCCAAACTGGCCAGCAGCAAAGATTCGGAGCTCCTCAAAATGGTTCCAGTCGAACACCTCGTCCAACCTTCCATCAACAGCGTTGAGGAGATATTGTCAATTGATGAAGGCCCCACGTGGATGGACCCTATCATCGCCTTCCTCAAAAATCAAACCCTCCCCGACAACGCGTCGGAGGCAAGGAAGTTAAGAAGGCGATCAGCACACTTCCTACTCTCGGATGACGTTCTATACAAACGAGGCTATTCATTGTCCCTCCTCAGATGCGTAAGCACCAGCGAGACAGGATATATCCTCAGAGAAATCCATGAGGGAATATGTGGCAACCACACCAGTGGGATGGCCCTAGCTCAAAAGATCCTCAAGCAGGGGTACTTCCTGGCCCACCTTGAGGAAAGACGCTATGCTTTATGTGAGGAGATGCGACAAATGTCAATGCTTCACCACGATCCCGAGGCAGCCCCACCAAGAGCTTACTACCGTATCTAGCCCTTGGCCTTTTACCAAATAGGGAATAGATTTCATAGGCCCAATGCCTAGGGAGAGAGGAAATGCTTGCCACGCCCTAGTCGCCATCGACTAAAATGGGTGGAGGCGGAGCCAATGGCAAAGATCACCGAGGCAAACACTTCCAAATTCTTATGGAAGAACATCATTTGCAGGTTCAGAATCCCCCATTCTCTGGTTTCGGATAATGGGAGGCAGTTCGACAACAGGAGGGTCAAGAATTTGTACGAGGAATTGGGGATCGCAAAACACTTCTCGAGCCCCCACCACCCTCAGGCGAATGGCCAAGTCGAAGCTGTCAACAAAACCATCAAGTACACCCTCAAACAGAAGCTAGAGGCCTCTAAAGGGGCGTGGGTCGATGAACTCCCCCATGTTTTATGGGCCATAAGAACCACTGCCAGGACCCCTACCGGAGAAACCCCTTTTTCCATGGCTTACGGATCCGAAGCTGTGTGCCCCGTCGAAATTGGCATACCTTCTTCCCGCCGGCTATTGTTCAACGAACAAACCAACGACGATGCAATGAGAACGAGCCTAGACCTAATCAGCGAAAAAAGGGGCGACTCCCAAGTCCGACTGGCCTCTTACCAAAGAAAGATGGTAAAATACTTCAATAAAAAGGTGAAAAAGCGATCATTCCGCATTGGAGATCTTGTCTTGAGAAGAGTGTTCTTATCCTCTAAGGAGCCGGGCGTTGGGACCCTAGGCCCCAACTGGGAGGGTCCCTACCGAGTTATCAGCGAGACACGACCTGGCACCTATAGCCTTGAGGACTTATGTAGCAAACGGCAGCCCCATGTATGGAACGCGGAACATTTGCGTCGGTATTACCAATAGCATAGAAGGGGAGTCGTTACAAATATAATGTTTGTCTATCCATATTTGGTTCCGTTTTTTAGTTACAAATTATCTTCGTTCCGTTTTGATCGAAGCACTACCATTATCATAATAATATCAGCAAAACACCAGAAATGCTTCGGAAAATAACTTCATTAAAAACAAAAGGAGGCTCCATTACAAAAGTTACAAGAAGCAATTCCATCAAAACAAGCGCTAACTATTACAAACTACTTCCTAACTAGTCATCCTCCTCAACATCAGCCGGGGGGAACCTAGCCTCCAAAGGCCCGATATCAAGGTTCGGATAATCCGTCCTCAGCATGCTCAGAACCTCTTGGTGCCCGACCTTGGCAAAGTAGTCGAAGAAATTGGTGTAAGCCTCAGTGTTGTGGAAATTGGCTACAAAGTCCGCCTCCAAATTCCCCAACCTAGCCAACGCCTCATCCTTTTCACCAAGTAATCTGGCAGCCTCAGATTCGGCATCTTTTCTCCCCTGCTCAGCGGCCTCAAAGCTCCCCTGCAGACTCTGAACTTCCAGCTCGCGTGCATCGCACACATCCTGCAGTCGTCGTTTCTCCATGTTGGCTGCTTCCAATGCCTCGGAAGCCACCGCTTGAGCAGCGTTGGCATTATCCAACCGCCTGGTCAGCTGCAGGATGTTGGACTCGGACTCCCTCAGGTCCACCTGGAGCTGCTCATAAGCCAACCGGGCACTGTCAGCCGCGACCTTCAATCCCTCCAGAGCCTGCTGATGCTCCTTATCAGATTTGGACGCCTCCGCAACAAGCTCCTTATGCTCTTGCATGCGGGTACGGAATTCTCCAAGCGCCTTCAATTGCATCCCAGCAGCCCTTATTGTCGAGGCCAGACCGGCTTCCAGAACATCCCCCAAGTCTCCGTGGGAAGCAAACTCTTCCCACTTGGGGGTGAAGTACTTTTTAACTGCCTGGGCGCCCAGGGAAAGATAGAAGGGCACGTTATGAAGTGCCTCGCCCAAGATCTTCGATCCCGGAGCGCCGATCAGCTCCTTCAGTTTCTTCTTGGAGTCGTAAGACCCCCGGACAGGAACCCTAGAGAACCCTGAGCCGATTGGAGAGGGTCTTCAAGAACCACCTCCCCTGAGGTGTTTATCGCGAGGGTCCGCTGGGCGGTCGGCACACTGCAGACCACATGGTCCTCCACCACTTCAGCGCTTTTTCCCTTCGATTGGGAGGGGGCTCCAGCTTTCATTTTTCTCAGCAAAGGAACCTCCGCCTCTGTGGGGTCAGAGTCCCCTACCTCCACAGGAGTTTCAACCTCCTCTCGGGTGCCCTCCCGGCTGAGGTCCTCAATGACCTTCCTCTGTCTCACCTCTTCGGTGGAACCGGGGGCCAGGGTCCGGGGTTTCTTCTTCGCCAAGGTTGCGAGAGAAGGTCGAGGACGCGCTCATTTAACCGCTTCTGCCACGGAAACAAGTAACCATTAGTTATTGGCTCCCAAGGCAAAGAAAGTTCAGCCTTATTACCTTTTGACGTCATCAGGCCCATTTCCACCAAGTAGTTATGCCGATTCAAAAGAAATCCATATCGGCGGGTTGCTGGAGAGGCTTGGTAAATGGACTGAAGCAAATCAACGTCTTCGCTGGACAGCTCGCAACGGAGAAGAGCGTCTGCAATAGAAAATAAACAGATCGTTAGAATATACGAGAAAATGCCTAGACAACTGCTTCTACCAATCCTACTCACTGGCTATCCCATAGGAACGGGGTATGTCCAGATCAGGCTCCGGGTCATTGGCGACCCTCTGCCAATCTCTCGCCACCCAGAACCACGACTCTTTCCACTGCTTGATTGACGACGGACAATCCGTCACCAGTGGCTTGTGAGACTCCCAAGGGCAGAAGTAGTACCACCCCGGCTCCTCTTGTCCGCCTTTCTTCCTCGGCAGCTTTCTCGTATGGAACACGTACAAAGGCATCTCTCTCCGACTCTCCCAAATGAGTGCCGGAACCAGAGGTACAAACTCCCGACCATCTGGCTCCACCCATTCGGGGCCACCTGGGTCGGTGAGAGGCCATAAGCCCGCAGAATCCTCTGAAAAAACGGATGTAGAGGCAGGCGCATCCCGCTCACAAAAGCTTTCAAATGCAAGGCGGTGCACCCTTCCCTTGGGGCACATGCTCTCTCATGGGGCTCCGGTAACAGCAACTCAATACCTGAGGGGACCCTGTAAGCCTCCCTCAGTAAGCCCAAGTCCTTTTCATTCATAATGGACTGAACATTCCCGGCGGCCCATCTTACGGGGTCGGCGTTAGACGGATCCTCAGCTTCTCTCAAGCTCGGAGCCGAAGATATAGTCAACAACTCACCCGTGTCGACGTCCACGCCTCGGATAGGCATAACCCTCTCCATCGACGGAGAAACGAGAAGAGAAGAGTCGCCCCTTACAGACATGACAATAAAATGAAAGTATTTGTTTTTTAGCAAAGAAAAGATTTTAGGAAGAGATGGTTACCTAACACTATATGTTCACCGGAAACAAAGAAGGTAGACCAGTTGCCGGAAATGTTCGCCGGAAATGTTCGTCTGAAGATCTCTCAAAAACTCTCAAAAAGCACAAACGTACAAATGAAACTTCCACTCAACTATATATAGGCGATGACCGTTAATCCCCCACCCTCAGATCTTGCCAAGATCCATCCCCACCGTACAAACCTCTGAGAACATCCAAGCCGTCCGAACCCAACGGTCGCTCAAATCAAAGGTCAGCGTGCCTGCGTATACTCCACGCGCGCGTGGCTCGCATCTCCTTGGCAACACCAAAGCCCCCAAAATTAAATGCAAATATAATCATTACCTGCAGCTGTCCTTTCATCACGCTCGAAGAGACGTACGGCGAGAATTCCAATCGACAAAGTGCCCTGGTGACACGCCATCCCGAGCATGGGATTCGGCTATCCAAAAAGCCTCTCCCAGCATGGGACTCGGCTCTATTTCAAATAGCCTCTCCCAGCATGGGACTCGGCTATCCAAACAGCTTCTCCCAACATGGGATTTGGCTATCCAAAAACCCTCTCCCAGCATGGGACTCAGCTCTATTTCAAATAGCCTCCCCCAGCATGGGACTCGACTATCCAAAAAGCCTCTCCCAGCATGGGACTCGGCTCTATTTCAAATAGCCTCTCCCAGCATGGGACTCGGCTATCCAAACAGTCTCTCACAGCATGGGACTCGACTATCCAAACAGCCTCTCCCAACATGGGATTCGGCTATCCAAAAAGCCTCTCCCAGCATGGGACTCGGCTCTATTTCAAATAGCCTCCCCCAGCATGGGACTCGACTATCCAAAAAGCCTCTCCCAGCATGTGACTCGGCTCTATTTCAAAAAACCTCTCCCAGCATGAGACTCGGCTCTATTTCAAAAAGCCTCTCCCAGCGTGGGACTCGGCTATCCAAACAGCCTCTTCCAACATGGGATTCTGCTATCCAAAAAGCCTCTCCCAGCATGGGACTCGGCTCTGTTTCAAAAAGCCTCTCCCAGCATGAGACTCGGCTCTGTTTCAAAAAGCCTCTCCCAGCATAGGACTCGGCTCTATTTTAAAAAGCCTCTCCCAGCATGGGACTCGGCTCTATTTCAAAAAGCCTCTCCCAACATGGGACTCGGCTTTATTTCAAAAAGCCTCTCCCAGCATGGGACTCGGCTCTATTTGAAACAGTCTCTTCCAGCATGGGACTCGGCTATCCAAACAGCCTCTCCCAACATGGGATTCGGCTATCCAAAAAGTCTCTCCCAGCATGGGACTCGGCTATCCAAACAGCCCGGATAGCTATTTACGCCACGACCGAAAGCACCAATGATTCCAAGGCTCCTCATCCACATTAATGAGCATTCCGAGCCTTAGGAGACTATCCCGCTCACGCTCAAACTTTAAAAACGAGATCAGCATACATCCAAGTCCAGCATCCCACATGAATGACATAATCTGAACTTGGGAGACTATTGTTATATGCCTGTCCTACCTGGCCGTCCACGAGGGCGAGATAGTCCCACCCACGCGCCACGTAAGCACAGTCGAAACAAATACGTCCTCATCTAACCCTTTTTCGAGGCGGTTTGGACTGAGGAGGCAGGTTACCGAGGCCCATGGGTCAGAACGGCTTAATAGGCCGACCCTGGTTGCGTGTCCAGGAAGCCTCTCTGCAATTCAACCTTGAAAAGATTGATGGGACAGCCTGCCAATGCGGCTTGTCATGGTCATAACCCCTTAGTTTGCGGCTGAAAGTGACTTTTCCATTAATGCTAATGACGTGACACCAAGAATGTGACTTGAGAACCCCTCAGATAGAGCCACGTGTCGCACATCAAGAGAGATCGTTCCCATGAAATTTGTCTATAAATACCAAACTCATTTCACAAGACAAGGATGTTGAAAATATTACTCTCATTACCTATATAACAAGTCCTCCTTTCTAACTACTTTGAGGTGTTACAACCGCCTGGGAATTTGTTAGTAGGAGGCCCTCAGGCTTTCACCTTTGCTTTAAGAGTGTTTTCGACCTTCTATTCTCCTTCCATCCGGACGGGAGGTTATCTACGTGGTTGAATAAACCACGTGGCAGTCTTAGTAGGAGGAAAGCACACGTGGGCATAGGTAGCGTGGGGATCCTGTTGGAAACTATTTTTGGAGGTCAACAGACTCATTATTTTTAATTTTTTTTCCCAAAATAATATGATAGAGTTACATCAATATCTTCGCATTTTGAAGATAACAATAAATTAGATTACGGGTGCATGATCAATTCTCTTTAAATTGAACATAACTACTAACGGAAACTTTACATTAAAAATAAAATGGGTAATGCTCATTGGACATTCACTTCAACCAAAATTTAGACCACTATTGAGAAAATACCAAATACGCTATTTACAAAGACATAATTGATATTTTCTCAATAGTGATCTAAGTTTCGGTTGAAGTTAATGTCCAAAGAGCATTACACAAATAAGATATAATTCAATCATGGTACATTTTCATTGATTTTTATAAATGCTCGCTTAAAGGGACGTGAATTTATTTTTCGGTTGGAATTGAGATAAAGTTATTATTATGTCAAAGTGAAAATTCATTAAAACCATGATTAAAAAAAATAAAAATAAATAATTATTTCTTCTGACAACAAAATAAGATTTATGTAAAAAAAAAAAAAACATTTTTATTTAAAAGTGATGAAAATTTAATTATCTAAATATGTTTGAAGTACGGTTAAATAAATATTGCTGAAAATTAAAAATAAGTAAATTAATTATTCTATCATAAAAAAGAGTTATTTTGAAAATAATAATAAAATAATTGTGTCTACATATGTTTTAAATAAGTAAATTGTCTACGTTCATTTAAAATTGATTTTGCTCCGACTATCGTTATCTTTGAAAAACCACAAGAGCTACCGAAGGAAAGGGATGCAATCTCTTCCTTGGTCCTCTAATTAGGGAAAATCCTCGGTTACTCAAATGAGTTACACTCTCTTGTTATGTTCGTCTTGTTGGGAGAGCAACTATCCGACCTTTTGCTCTTTTGCTTAGGCAACATCTTTCCTCATTTCAAACCATGCTTGGTGAGTTTTTGCTTCTTGTGAGCTGCCATGTTTAATCTAATTTTGATTATTATTTTTCATATCATATTTATAATAGTGCGAAAAATAGATTTGATTGTAAGTTGTTTAAGAATAGTGACATTGTCTCATCTGATTCTTTCTGTTTAAGTTGATGGAAGGCAATCTTGTCGGTGTAGGCAATAAATAAATTTTATTAATCAATAATTTATTTGATGGTGAATAAGTGTTGTTTTAGTTCATGTTTGACTAAGTTTAAATTATAATTTAAGTAGATCAAATATGTTAAATATGTTTTTTATACATATATTTTGAACAATCTATAAATTATTACTCACTTATTATCCATATATTCAATAAAATTTACAATTTTAGTACTTAGAGCATCTACAAATGGATTATCTATATTTAAAGAGCATTTTTAGCATTTTAAAGAGTATCTATAAATTTAAAGGGAAATTTTGTTGGGATTTTGGCGCAAATGAACTTTGCTTTTAGTGTGAAATTGGTCATAACGTTTATATTTTGGTAAATTATAAGTCCCTAACCTATGTGCTTTTGTGCGAAATTGGTCCTTATGTGATGAAAAAGACAAATATACCCTTATTTTTAATTAGAAGAAATTGTATGTAGATTCCTAATCATTACAAAATGTGCAAATAGGTCCAATACTTTTATTTTTTTATAAAAAATTTAAGGAAAACTAATGATTTTGGAATTAACACTCAAGTAATAAATATGTCAAATAAAATTATTATTTTTATTATTAAGTAATTATATTAATTAAAATTTAAAATTTTATTTTATTGTTGTATAAAAAAAAAACTTTGTCACAAACTTAATGTTCAAATACTTTTATTTAATATAGTTATATCTTTATTAACTACAAATATTAAAAACCAACTATATTCTTCATATTTTAATTTATTCTTTTATTTTCGTTCAAAATTAAAATACATAATGTGTAAATTAATTTTTATTAGTATTTTTATGTTAAATAAAAATGTAATGAGATTAGTTCAATGTCATAAAATTATATACGTCATTTTGTTATTTATTTAACTTAATTTTTAAAGTAAAGAGGGAGAAAAAATTTTATAAGTAAAGAGGGAGATAAATAATTTCTTCCAATGATTTATCACTCTTTAAATAATATAATTACTTAATAATAAAAATAATAATTTTATTTGATATGTTTATTAATAAAGTGTTAATAAAAAAACTCATTAGTTTTCTATAATTTTTGTTATAAAAAATAAAAGTGTTGGAGATATTTGCATATTTTGTAATGATTAAGAATTCACATTCAATTTCTTCTAATTAAAACTAAGGGCATATTTGTCATAATGACTAATTTTACACTAAAACACATAGGTTAAGGACATGTTTGCCAAAATATAAACATTAGAGACCAATTCCACACTAAAGACAAATGTTAGGGACTATTTGTGCCAAAATCCGATTTTTTAAAAACATTCCACCAGCTTCTTTATTTTCATACACTTCATTTTACTTTTTCCAAGAAATATTTAATATATTTCCCTCTCTTTTATTTTTTTCATATGTTTTTCTTCAAATTTGTATATATTATTTAATTAAAGCTAATATATCAAGTATTAAAGCCAATTTAGAGAGTCAAGCTCACTCTCTAAATCAAAATGTTATATTAGAGAGTCCATTGGAACATAAATTTAAGAGTTGACTCTTTAAATAAAAAAGTATCATATATTTAAAGAATTTGTTAGAGATGCTATTAAAAAATAATTTTAATAATGCAAAAAAATTAAAATAATACACATAATAATGATAAGGGTTTTGATCTCCTACCAACGTTGAGATGACATCACATGATTGATAGTTCATGGTCCTACATTTATTATTTTTACCAATCGTGTGATGTCACTTCAACATAGACATTATAAGTGGATAAAATAAGTGGCTAAGAGATCAAACACTCCCGATCTCCTGCCCCCAAGTGAGCAGGAGATGCTGCCCAAGCAGGTGTCCGCAGGTGGGCAGCATCTCCTACCTCCAAGTGGGGATAGGAGATCGGCCACCAAAGATCAAAACCCATAATGATAAATGTCATAAAAGTATTTTATATAAATATTAAGTTGAACATAAAATTAGACCAATATGTGTGAAATGTCAACTCTATCTTTTATAATTGCATAATTCAAATTATTTATTTATTTCTTTTCAAAAGACAAATTTGACATTTTAGACATGGTGAGTCCACCACAAAAGTTGAAGGCCGTATAATTGGCAAAAGGGTAAATAGCACAAAACATCCCTACCTATTGAGGGTATTGTGCAAAACGTCCCTACCTTCAAAATTTTGGCATTTTTACCCTTACCTACTGGATTTCCTGCGCAAAATGTCATTCAATCCAAAAATCAGCCATTAATATAGGGGTAAATTAGTCCAACCACTTTTTTCACATATATATTACTTCTTTTAAATTTAGGGGCTTTCCATACAATTTCCAAAATTGCATGGCAGGGCCCCATCCCCAAATTTTAGATCTAATAAAGAATGAAACCAAGTTCCAACATCTGTTTGGAGTCACAATTCATAGAGACATTCAGCAGAGGGAAAGCGTACATTTCGACCATGGAAACCTCTCGATCAAACACCTCTCCTGTCCATTCCTCTCTCACCATGGACTTCACCCACCTTGGAAGGTCTAATCCACTACTCTCTACAATTTTGCCAGTTAACAACTCCAAAAGAATTATTCCAAAGCTAAAAACATCAGCCTTTTCGCTTAAAGTTTTCTCCGGTGCTGTATATCCATTCGACTTGAAGATACTAGCTATACTCGGGTCGAGAAACTTTGAGTATCCATAGTCACTTATCAATGGTTCTTCACTGTCACTCAATAGGATATTTGAAGGCTTTATGTTACCATGAGGGATGATCTCATCGTGATCATCAAATCTTCGGTATATGAATTCTAGGCCTCTTGCTATTCCGGCTGCTATGGATAGCCGAAGTTTCCACGGAAAATTCCTTTTGCCTTCAATGTAGTCTGCAAGGAACAAAAAAACTGTTAGTCACCAAAGTCGCCAAATTTCTGAAAACGAATGCATACTAGGAGTTGGTTATCTAAAAAAACTCCCAAACTGTAGGGAATCTGGGCTTAGTTCATGATTCAGGATTACTCCAAAACTGGAGAAAACCCACTTTGCAAGTGATTGTATATAACTAAATCTCTCTATTAAACTTACTATCAAACTGGGTTAGGAGGCTTCCATTCCTCTGATATCTATAAATCAAAAGTTTTTCCTCATCAGTGGAATTGTAGCCAATGAGAGGAAGAATGTGTTGATGCTTCAAGTTTCCTATTTTTCCCATTGTCAAGCCAAACTCCTCGAAAGACACCACGAGTTTCTTCAATCTCTTGACAGCAAACATGGCATTGTTCTTGAGTTGCACCATGTAAAGGCTGCTCCAAAGGCCTTGTGTATGCAAATCAGCTGCAGCTTCCAGAAGATCTTCCAATTTGAACCATTCTTCCTTTTCGACAAAGAACACAAGCTCTGAATGTCTTTCTTCTGGCTTTGCCTCGTCCATTACTTTGATCGGTGGAGATTTTGAAGGCGACTGAGCAACTGCCTTTAAAGTCTCCGCTTCTTTTGCTCGTCTAACTGCCCTCATGCTCAAGAAAATCACAATTCATAGAGACATTCAGCACTATTCTAATTATAATACATCTCCACAAATATATGTTTATATGTGATTCGTACTATGGATCTTTATTTTGGGTGAAAGGTTTTAATTTAATTTGGTTTCATTCTTTATTAGATCTGAAATTTGGGGACGGGGGCCTGTCATGCAATTTTGGAAATTGCATGAAAAGCCCTCTAAATTTAAAAGAAGTAATATATATGTGAAAAAAGTAGTTGGACTAATTTACCCCTATGTTAATAGCTGATTTTTGGACTAAAGGACGTTTTTCGCAGAAAATCCAATAGGTAAGGGTGAAAATGTCAAAAATTTGAAGATAGGGACGTTTTCCACAATACCCTTAATAAATAGGGACGTTTTGTGCTATTTACCCATTGGCAAAATACAACATATACCCCTAACACCCCACCCCCCACTCCCCACTCCCATACCCTCTTTTGCTCACACCGCTTTTGCCGCGTACACATATACCATTCACCCTTCTGCGCAGAGAATCCTTTGCCAATTGCCACCACAAAGAGAGTGAAATCATAGAAAACCAAATCGATTACTCTCTCCCACTCCTTCCAATTCTGAAAGGTAATAACCATCTCTCGATTTCTCACACACATACACGCACAGACAGCCCACTGTGTTCTCTAGCTTTACTTTTGGCAGAATATTTCACTTTTCTCTTTTTCTGATATGTAATTTCACGAAACTTTCTGATTTTACTCCACTATTTTCTTCTGCTTTTCTGTTTTGAAAACCCTAGATTTTTGAAGAATCCACTGTGATTTGCTGCGAAATTAGCGTTCTAATGCCCGATTTTTAGTCAAAAAGTATTCGGTGATCATAGTATCGATTTTTAGTTTATTTTGGTTGGCTCAGCTGTCGTAACTCTCTTTGTTTTGAAGACCCTAGATTTTTGAAGAATCGACTTTGATTTGCCTCCCAATTAGCGTTCTAATGCCCGATTTTTAGTCAAAAAGTATTCGGTAATAATGGGCTTTATTTTATGTTTCTAATACTGGACCAACGTTGCCTTAAGTTTTTAGTCATGGGTTTTTTCGTTTCGATTTTAATCGTGGGGGTTTCAAGCGTTTCTTGAAAATTCTTGTATGTATTTTCGCGATCTCGACCCCAAAGTAAATTATTGGTAAGTGGCTAGTTTAGTGCCCTTACTGCAGGTTTCAGAGTCTGGGTCTCCGCAGTTTGAGGGTAATTTGATCCGTGAGTGTGGATTTTTTACTTTTGACTTTCCATTTTACTTTAAAATTACAGCATTTTTGTGTCTTGTAACCGCTTTATTTTGTAATTTTTGTAGGCTTTCAGATTTTCCCTTTCTTTATTGTGGGTTAGGGTTGGGGAGCCTCCTCTGTTCTGCCTTTGATATTTTAATTTTTTGGATTTTATTTGTAAATTGACTGTTTGGTCACCCTTGCAGGTGATTGTGGAGATCTGAGGGTGATTTTTTCCTACTGCTTGGATGGGGAAAGATTCAAAGAAGGGTGCATGCAATTCAGCATCACATAGTCTCTTCAAGGACAGGGCAAAAAATCGTGTGGATGATCTACAGGGTATGTTCAGCAATCTTCAATCTGCCAGGAAGGAGAGCCGCACAATTGACGTGGCTATGCTTGAAGAGCAGGTTCATCAGATGCTTCGGGAATGGAAGGCCGAGTTGAATGAGCCCTCCCCAGCTTCATCATTCCAGCAGGTAGTTATGCGAGCCTCCTTTCATTCAAGATATATTCTTGCATCTTGGCCTTTTAAGGAGAATATATGCATCACGAACTCCTGACTTCTTGTTAGGTACATACATTAATTTCATTTAAAAAGCTGTTACCATGGAGTCATTGAATGTGGGCATTTCTCAACATCTGGGAAACTAATCTGTGATAATTAAGTAGCTGTGTGCGTGTCGTAGCATTCTGATGTCAAGTGTGTGTGTGTGTGTGTGTGTGAAATTGTGGGCTGATGTTCTATGGGTTTTATCTCTCTACATGTTTATAATCTAAGTTTTGCTTGTCAAAATTACATATGGTTGTGGGTCTGGGATGTTTATGGATAATGGAT
Organism: Forsythia viridissima; assembly: GCA_030279155.1. Classification (NCBI taxonomy): domain Eukaryota; kingdom Viridiplantae; phylum Streptophyta; class Magnoliopsida; order Lamiales; family Oleaceae; genus Forsythia; species Forsythia viridissima. The sequence continues at coordinate 2,119,590 of CM059044.1, read as the reverse complement.
ATGTGTGTCTGTGCATTTCACTCTTAGCCATGTGTTGAAAAATGGTGAACGACAATTTTTGTGTGTGTTTTATGTTTTGAATTCTGGAATGTTTTGTGGTCATGAGCAAACATATGCTCACACTCACACGGATAAAAGAATTGGAATCTTGAAATTCAGTATTGGATGATGATTATGTAGGGAGGGAGTCTGGGCTCTTTTTCATCAGAGATTTGTAGGCTGCTGCAGCTTTGTGAGGAAGAAGATGATGCAACCAGTGCATTAGCTGCCCCAAAGCCGGAGCCTGATGTGCAAAAAGTCATGGACGGATCTACGTCTCAAGAGGTAGTATTTGCTTGTAAATCTTTCACTTTAGCTTGGAGTATCTGTTTAGCAGTACGATTATCGTAATTTGAATAGCTATTTGGCACCCCCCCTATTCTCAATAATAACTTGAAAAAAGCAACTGTCATTTCATTAGTAGTAACTTACACTTCATCAAGAATTTTTTTTGCCAAACTTAGAAGTAAGCTTTTGTCAATTATATTAAGTTGGGCTTGTTGGAAATACTCATGAGCTTATTATGGCTGTTTTTTCACTTATTTCCTGTATTGTTTTGGGGAAGTGTTGGGGGGTATGTACTTTCTATAGATATTTATTATTAGATAGAGTTGTAATTCTTGTTTATTCTTTTTTTGGGTTACTATGATTGAAAATTAGTATATTATTTAAAAATAGTGTGGTAACTACCGTGCTATAGATTTTTCATATGTGATTAAATGCTTTATGCCTCCTTGAATTTTTTCCTTATAGGACTATGTGTAGCTGTGGCCTTTCTAAAATAAAACTTATTCTGAATGTTTTATTTTTATACTAGACAAATTATGGTCTATTTTATACATGATTTGTCAATGATACGAATAATGCTAGGTGCTTGGTACTTTGTTATGCCATCAGCTATCTTGTTCTCCTACATGTAATTTCATTTTTGAAGTATGCTATCTACATTTTTCACTTTCCAGTTTTAGAACTTACAAATTTTGTCTAGCATGCTTTTCTGTTTCTTAATTATGCACACTATCATAGTTGTAGTTGCTAAGATTTATGTTGTGTTCCAACCAGAAGAAATTAATAGTGATGGCTTGCGTACCCATGTTTCATTAGTTGGGCAGCAATTCTTTTGAATAGCCTGTTGAATTTGCAATTTCATTTGTTTCCTCTGTAGTTTTCTCCAGCTGGAATCCATGTTTCTGTGTGAAGTCACTCTTTTAATTCATCAAACTGAACCCGCTTGCCCGGACCCGTCTCTTTTTCCCTTCAACTACCACTAACTGGTTCACGATGTGCTTCTCTGAACATCCCATTTTCTTCTGATTTCCTGACTATCTAAGCAGAAATTAAGTAGTTTTTTGTTCTTCTGAATGATTCTAGCTGAGGTCTTTAGAGCTCACTAACTGGTTCACAACGTGTTTCTCTGAAAATCCAGTTTTCTTATGATTTGTTGACCGTTATGGCAGAAATCAACTAAATTTTCACTTTTCTGAATGATTCGAGCCAAAGTCTTTCTTACTAGAGAACATTATAGTCGGCCCAGCTTCTTGGTATCATATTCTCTTATGAGGTGGTTTCCTTCTCTATCCCCCCCCCCCCCCCCCCCCAAATAAATGATTTTAATGTGTTGCTGCCTTTTTTTGGGGCCTGAACTTGACAGAACTTCATATTATCATTTGTTTTTGAGAACACTGTCTTTAAATGAGTACCTACTGACCTCATTGCCGAATATCGTAGCAGAACTTGTAATTTTTGAGTTGAGTTTGATGATAAACCTATGTAGTATGACCTCTAGATCATTCTAGTGCACGCTTCTGAAGTTCAGTGAGTAATTTTTCACACGAAAGGATGTTGAGGGTAGTATAGCCCCAAAGAAATTGGCTTTATATTTATGTACTGCTGCTAAGGATGGTACTTTAGCATCTGATAATTTAAGGAGAATGTTTTTGAGTTGGTACTGTTAAAGAGGCTTTTATTGTGTGAGTTTTCCGGGAAGAAATGGGCAGGATCCTTTGAAGATGTTGAGTCTCTTTATGGAGCATGCTGCCTATTTCCTGCATCTTTTGGGGTTTCAAAAACCTTTCTTAGGTCACCTTTCTAGATAGACAGATGAATTCATTAGCGAATCCTAAGTTCCTATCTAGTTTTGTTTTCTCAGTGTTTGCTCATTTCTTCTATACGGTGGTTTCCCTACTCGATTCGCTCTTTAGATTTCTAGAGAAAACAAGCACCTCTAGATCATTCTTATGGTATACACATTCTAATTCCGTTTTCTGTGTGCACTAGTAGAGTTATACAATTCTTTTCTTTCTACATGGTTCCCAGTTGATCTCTTTGTATTGAAGTTTACACTACTAGTTTGTTTCATATTGCCTTTGTTTGCATGTAAAACATAAATAGAATGTCTTATGCTGTCTTCTTCATTGTTTTTAACTATGTTCATTCTTTTTTGGATCTGTGGCAGTGTTTCAATGTACCCAAGGGACCTCAAGAACAAAGCATCCAGATGGTTGACCAGTGCAAAATCTCAGGTCCAGGAGTTACCAACATGGGAATTAATGTAATGGGTCCTGCAACGCAATTGGACTATCATTCATTCGAATTTCATCAAGACTTTGAGCAGCACTACTTCTCTGGGTTTGATGGCACGTGTTTTGTTGGGGAGGATGCTTTGCCTCAAATTTCTGGCTACTCACAAAATATCTGTCCTCCACCTTCTGCTTTCTTAGGGCCAAAATGTGCCCTTTGGGATTGTCCCAGACCTGCACAAGGATCAGACTGGTGTCAAAAGTCCAATGACTACTGCAGTAGTTATCACTCTGGGCTTGCACCTACAGAAGGCTACCCGGGTATGCTTCCAGTTGTACGACCTGGAGGAATTGGGTTAAAGGATAACTTACTGTTTTCTGCTCTTAGTGCAAAATCACAAGGAAAAGATGTTGGTATTCCAGAATGTGAAGGTGCTGCTACGGCGAAATCCCCTTGGAATGCACCTGGTTAGTAGTTTCTTGCTGTCTTTTCTTCTGCGCCTGCTTATGCCTCGTCATTTTTGGCAGATTCTAGAAGAATATTTCAATTTTCATTTGTAATGACTGATTTTGTTGTGTGTGTATTGGCAGAGCTATTTGATCTTGTGATTATGGAAGGTGAAACAATCAGGGAATGGCTGTTCTTTGACAAGCCTCGCAGAGCTTTTGAGAGTGGTAATAGAAAGCAACGATCATTACCTGATTATAATGGACGGGGTTGGCATGAGTCGAGGAAGCAAGTGATGAATGAATTTGGAGGTTTGAAGAGATCCTACTATATGGACCCACAACCGATGGAAAATTATGAGTGGCACCTTTATGAATATGAAATCAACAAATATGATGCATGTGCTTTGTATAGATTGGAAGTCAAGCGAGTTGATGGGAAAAAGAGTCCTAAAGGGAAATCGAGTAATGATTCAGTTGCTGATCTGCAAAAGCAAATGGGAAGACTGACGGCTGAATTTCCGCCCGACAGCAAGCGCCCTGTTAAGGGACGTGGAAAGGTGAATATGAAGGACGGAACTGGTAGCATTTATTCCGCTTCTAACGCAATAGAGCCTACAGAGGAAGGGTTCGATTATTATCTTGTTGACAATTTGAATGGCTACTATTTGACTTGATTGAAAGACATTGAATGCATCTGGAATAAGAGATGGTTTGATATTGTAGTGTACATCATTACATCATTCACTCAATCCACTCGGCCATCAGGCAAGCAGTGGTGTTTTCGAGTTTCTACTCAATTATTTGCTTCTGGTCCTTCTGGGTTCTAGTTCACATCTCGAGATCTCAGATTCCCGGGTATAAATAGTTCATTGTCATCTAAAGTACAGTGCACAACTGACTTTTTATCTTGGACCATGTTTTAACTGTTAGTAGACTGCGACAAATGCCTAAGATGGCCACATGTGAATGCACTTGGGATATAACTTATGTAGTTGAAGGCTGAAAATATTAGCAAACATGTATGCCGCCATTACTGATCATATAAAATGCATATCTTGACTTGAGTTCGCTTTATAAATTTTGTACGCCTTACATTTGTATAAGTTGGAGCCATCAAGGTAGAAGTACCAAATTTTGTATGCATTGCACGTTAACAAGTGGCCTGAGTTAACAGACTAAGGTAGAGGTGGCCGTGTCGAGCCATCAAGGTAGAAGTACAAAAATTTGAAAAACTACAACCATGATTCAAATAAATTATTTCAGCTCTTGAAATGCAAGTTATGTCAAGTTGAGCAGCCGTTATAGCTCTAACAAATGTTTTTCCCTTTGTTCCGGGACTTCAATGGGTCTTACTCGTAAAATGGTAAATTTTCTTGTTACAACCATTGAACATGATAAGACAATTGAAGAGGGTAGCCTGACTAGGATATAGAATAAGAAACAAAATTTCTAGATAATCGATCTACAACAAGAAATGGACAAGTGAATTGAACGATAATTAGTTTAGAAAATTTCTACCTATTGCAACATAGAACCCTCAGCAATAAGTTTAGTGTTTAACCTTTAACATTTTGATTCACAATTTAACGTTGTTGTTGTACAAGTAATTTTGATGGAAGGCTTCTATTTGAAAATTTTGATGGAAGGCTTCTATTTGAAGAGTGATGATATAATACTCACAGTGGACACTAATTATGATGCGTACTGTCTACATGATATTGCCACATTGATTATTTTTTAAAAAGTTCAAAAACTTGTCAGCAACTAATACTATTTGTAGTCGCTCAACACCGATAGTTGTCATATGTGTCATTATTCAATTGGATGAATTATTACTCTAATTAAGTAATGTATTTATAACCATTAATTATAAATAATATGACACATACGACGACTATCTGTAACGACTGCAAATAACGTTACTCTTTTAAAAAATAACAAATGTGATAGTATGCACTGTAATTACTAATTAGTGCTGTATCAGTGCTCACTATTTGAAAGTCTTAATTTTTGCTATTAAAAAAATAGTTGTACTTTTAAATTGAAAATTTTAAAAAAATAAAAAGAAAAAACATCTTTCAAATATAAAACCTAGCCGAGCTTCCATTTTCGACCTGCAAATTCAATGGCTTTTTCCGCTCCCACTGTCTCTTCCTTCACCCCTCTATTTTCCCTCCACTCTCTGCCCTTCAAACCCTCAATTCCATTTCTCCCCAATCTACCCGTCAATTCCTACAAATATCCCCACTCTATCCTCTCCTTCTCCTCCCATTTCTCCTCTCACCGGCCATTATCCCAATTCACATCCGAACAAGCCATTCTCGAAGCGGTAGCCAACGCCGACACCAATGAGAAGTCTCTCCCAGCCGTCAGGACCTATGAGAATGACTTGGCTCGGCTCACTCTCGTTGGTTCCGTCGACTTCCAGCAGGCGCTCACCGCAGCTGCCGCTGACGGTGGAGAAGCCGCCGATGAGCATATCTCTGCTGACCTACCTGCTATGGTTGTCGAGACTGTGTTTCCAGGGCATGTTGACGAGCATAGTACTGTTTCTACAAGACTGGTTAGTGTGAAAGATGAATTTACAGTAAAATTAATTAATTTTTTATTTTGTAGTTAATGCTGTATATTGCCAGTATAGTAGTTGAAATATGGAAATTGTTTTTTTTTTCTCTTTGATTCCCTTTAATTACTGATCAAATTTAACAAATTGAACAGTCTCAATCAATGAAGTTGATTGAATGGCTAATGTTTAGAACATATCTTACAGACTTACAGTATATCATGTTCTATTATAATCTTAATGCTTCAGTCAATGCTGTAAAAAAATAGCTTAAACGCATTACACAGCCGTATCTTTGTGTTTTGTGTTGCTGGGAGAATGATTTCACTACTAATGGGAGAGATTGCTTTGTGCTTGATTGACTACATCTTAGTACATGCACTGATGCACGCTACTTTACTATATTTCTGCTCCGCTTACTGTAGGACTGATTCATTCATTAGTTAACGAGTTCTCAACATTTTTATCCTATTTTGGGAAATTGAATCCGAGTCTCTTCTTTTACCCAAAAATATTATAAAAGATTTCCCAAGTCTTCCTCCTTTCTCAGCCTTAACATTGATATGTGTAGATTCTATTCTTTTCAAGATTGTTTTCTGTGATCTTCTTTGTACATGGCAAAACTATCTTATGATATTGCTTTTTAAGAATATAAAATAAAATAAAATAAATAATGCAACTATTTTTATTAATGTGTCCGTTTCTAATTATACAATTTTCTTCTACTGCTGCATATCCTTTCTAATACTTCAGTTTCAAATGTTAAGTGCCTGTCATTGCTATGTTGACCTTTTGAGGTTTCTCTGCAATTTTTCTTTATAATGTTTGGTATGAATTTCACTTACCGAATGGGTGTCTTCATGTTTATTTTTATTAAAGCGCAGCAGGTTATTCAGCCGATTTTTTTTGGTCAAGTAGTGAATTTTATTTTGGATCAGTTGCAATTGTTGTTCCTATAACCAACAAGATGACAATATCATATTGGAATATCTGCCTTCTCTCTTAGTTTTTTTTTTTTTTTTTAAATTTTTCATTATCATCTTATATTTGTTATTTTGTTAGTTTTTACCATCTAGGAAAGTTAAAGAGAAAGCTATAAAACTCAAGAGCCCTCTGACAAAAGATATGTTATCCAGTACCACGTCGGAGAATATACTCGCAATGACCTTTAGACAAGTAGTAATACAACAACTCTGGAATCTTGAACTGGCACTTTTCAGACCTGGAACAGAAAGAAAGATGAACAACCTTGAAAATCCAATAGAGGTGAGATATCCTCTCTCTCTGCCTCTACCTACCGGATTATGAGCATTGCCGCTATATTACTTTGTTGTAATATCATATTTAATGTGTCTGTTCTGCAGGTGCCACGTCATACTGATGGGTTGAGTTCTCTTATTCCCTTTCCTATGGGCAGGTACCTGCATCTTTTACCCTCATTTCCGTGGACGATGGAGTCATTTCTGCAATTGCAGAAGTTATTTGCCTTGCTTCCCTTGAAAGCACTGAGAGAAACTTCTATCATTACTCAACAAGCAGAGCATCAAATAAGTTTTTTCAATGGTTTAGCAAACATAAACAGATTGTATCAAAAGATTCAACTGTAGTTTTGCACAACTTACTCGAACATGAGATGCTTGCAAATGCCAAGGTTCTGCTAGAAAAGTTTAGTACAGAAAGAGCAAAATATAAGCTTAAGGAGATGAAATTGAAGAACAGTCTGTTAGCATCACCAGCATACTCTAAACTGGAAAAGATGGGTGGTTCTGAGTTTGGTGCTTGGATAAGTGAATATGTACCTTCATACAGGCTGGAAATTGATGTAGGTAAACTTAGAGACGTAAAGTTCAAAGGGTGGAACAAATCTTCAACAAAAGTCTGGGAAGTTATTCTTACCCACTCCCAAATGGTATTTTCACCTCTTTTTCTATTATTTCTTAATTCTATGGTCATTTTAATTTGCAGTGAAGATGTCTGCTGAACTACTTCTTTCCTTTGATATGCAGGTTGGTTTAGCTGACATACTCGATATGTACTATGAGGACGTATATACACTGCCTGATAAGAAATTGTCATGTCATACAATTGTAAAGTTTTCCAGGTTGTCCCACAATAAGGTATCTTAATGCATTTTCATTTTCATTACTTTGATTCCTTATTTCCAGTTATAAATTGAAATCATATACGACTCCCCGTCTCTCCATCTTGTAGGAATCTTTTTCCTCTTTATACATCAATTGGGATTCTTAAATGTGTTTGCTATGATATTCATTATCATCTTTCACTTAAAATATTTTCTAGTGTATCATGCAGATTGCTCTCTTTGTTACAGGGCAGTTCTCTGTTGAAGTTGTTCTCCATTGCTATTGCTAGTGGATTTTTCCTTGTTACCATCAGTATTTTCAGTAAACTTTGTCTGCCTTATCTGCCTGGCAAAAAGAGGTTTATTCAGGAAAATTGTCCACCTCAGTCATCTCATATTAGCTGTGTTCAGCATCAGTCTATGGACTTCTGTGAGGTATTCAGGCAATAACAGTATTATTATGTGTCGTCTGATTGTACTTCAGGCGACATATTATTTCTCTGGTTGACTTCGTTTCTCTGTTCTGTATTATAGTTCAGTGCTTTGGTGGCTACGGTGCATGGGAACCAAGAATTATATAGACCAGTACATTGTCAATTTCTTCAATAAACTTGGATATTTTATCCCTCATGTTCAAGATTTATGATCGATTGCTGATTATAATAATTCTTCTAAATGGGTCAATGTCCTGCATTCTTCTCAAACTATATGAAACATTTTTTATGACATTGGATATTTAGTTAGTGTCCAGCTTGGCTACACGAATGAAACTATGCGTATCATGCCATGTTTAAGTTTGTATTTGCCTTTTCGAAAATGTATGCGTGTATCTTAGAGTTTCACTTGATGATATGAGGGTTTGGTAGGAGATAATAAGCCACAACACTGGTTGCTGAGGTGAAAAGACACCTTTTGGTTCTGATAGAGAATGTAATGTCACAGACAGGGGGGAGGGAGGGTGAGAGAATAATCTCAGCAGGCTATATGTTGCTGGTCACTGTTAATGTGTATTAGTGGGACTGCATCTGTACTTTTCTAGCATATTTCTGATGTTTGCTTTTTATTACTAGTTGGAAGCTCACTGTGTCTCAATAATTAGAAGAATCAAGGATTCCTTTGGTTGGCCTGGTGAAATAATGACGGACTCTGGTTGTTGTGCATGGACTGGAGAACTTCCAATAAATCTGAGGAAAATGGACAATATTGACTCCACTATTTTATCCACTTCTCTCTTGTCAGAAGCAACTGATGAAGAGGAAAAAGCATCCTTACAAGATATTGCTAGTTACCAGGTAGTATTGCTAAAACTCGTGCATCACAATTCCTTTATTTCTTAAATTTTGATCTGAAAAGTGGCCTTGGTGATGTGAAAGAAAATTATTGATGCTAAAGAATAATTTGCTTTAAGAGGTACGGATATGTGTTCCTACCGGTATGTAAGAATTAAGGTTGGCCAGTGCCTAAATAAATGGGTAAAATATGGAAATATTATAGGTTTTTATTTTGAAGTATGTATTACTCAATTTGCAAGTTGATCATCTACATTAGACTCTCATGATTCGTATTGGTTCACATTATGTGTATGCCAATTTAGGGGATTTAATAAGATTAACAAATAACTTTCTAAAATGTTTCTAGTGTAAAATATACTAAGTCAGCTAGTTAGTGCATATTTTCTATATTATTATGCCGGGGTCATTTTTTTTTTTTTTTATATGTTTGTAATATAACTTTCTTATCTTGGATGGATGGGGGTTGATAAAGACTAAGCAGAATTTGGATAATATTTCTGGTCATGTGGTACAGAGCTGCTGCTATGAGATTCATATTGCCCGTTTACGGGGGAAATCTCCTAGTTGCCACACAACTTTCCCGATTGTTATTTGATTGCCATTGAACTTTAAAAGTTAATCGAGCTGCCACTGAACTTTCTCAAATGTTTTCCAATTGTGATTGAACTTTAAACATTTTCCGAATTGCCAATGAACTTACAAAAATGTTATTCCATCTAGAGGTGGGCAAAAGAACTGGAACCAATAATCAAACCAGAACCGAACTAGAACCAATCGGTTTGGTTTGGTTTTATTTGGTTCGGTTCGGTTTCACGTAAATATCAAACGATTCTGATTCCTAGAACCAAGAACCGACTAGTTTTGGTTTTGGTTCTAGACCCAGAATTGAAAACCAGAACCGGTTTTAATTTATTAATTAAATATTTTTAAATTTTAATAATTAATAATGTTGCTATTGCCCATTGTTGACCGCCTAACCCAATTAAATAATTTACCAATTTTCTTAATTTTTTTAAAACAAAAATCAATTGCTTCTTCATATCTTTATTTTGTCTTCCAAATCAAAATCAATTAATCTTTAGCGACAAAAATTTATATTGTAATTTGTAGCATTATTTTAAAGTTTTTAGTTACCAAACCAAACGGTTCAAATAAAATTAATGGCTTTTTTCTTAAAAGTAAATCCAATTCTCTTATTTTAATCAAGAGCAGTAGAATATATGAATCGAGTGAAACTAAAAAACAAATAGAACTAAATGGAATCACGCCCACCCCTAATTCCATCTGTCACTCGCCGTTTTAAAAGTTAATGAACTTGATAACACAACAAACATAATGATGGATGGGATAACTTTTAGGTATGTTCATCTAGTCTCTTTTAACTTTTAAAATAGCGAGTGGTGGATAGGATAACATTTAAGTATGTTCAGTGGCAACTCGGACAATTTTTAAAGTTCAATGGCAATTGGGAAACATTTGAAAAATTTCACTGGGGGATATTAGAACTTTTTACGGGCATTAAACACTTTGCAACTATCCCCGTTGTTTGGTTCTGGAACAAGGTTTCAACCCCCATTTTGGAAGAATTCAACTTGTAGTTATAAATAGACATTGGGCCTAAAATTGTTGTACAAGACTGCTGTTGATATTGAGGAACAAGATGATGGACCATCTTTTCTCCTTTGTTGATGTGAAACAAATATTTCTGATTTTATTCTTGACATTAATATGCTGTATAATATTGTCTAGAATTTTGAAGCATGATACTAGTATGTGATCTTAATTTTAGACTTGCTTTCTACCTCGTACTGAGCAGGTGGTGTTATCATTTGATGGGAGTATCATAGGATTTCAACCAACTAGTCGTGTTGCCGTTAATCATTGGGCAGCAAACCCGTTAGCCAAAGAGCTTTATGGTGGAAAAAATCTTTCTCCAGGTGAATACTTCATTTCAACTGTTTGCTGTTTTGCATAATTCTCCGTTGACTTTGGAGGACACTTTCGTGCAGGCTTACTAGAACCCAGTCTCAAGATCAGCCATCCAAGTGGGGTGATTGCATTGGAACTGTTGATGTCAGTGAATCCCGATTCCTATTTTGCATATGTCCGGCCCATTGATATTGCTGGAAAAAGTTAATGGACAATAGAACAAGAAGTTACTCAAAATTAGGTAATACTTTTTACTGGGAATCTTCGTCATTAATGCATGCTAAAACCCTCGGTTTATTATCGTAGGTAGTTTCTGTTAGGGAAAAAACCAGATGATGTATAAATGTATCAATGTATTTTTTCCTTTTTACCGTGCAATTAAAATGAATGTTATTAACTCAACTCAAGCAATATAAATATCAGAATAATATTTAAAGCTAAACAACACCAGAATTATTTTTTAACGTTGTAAAACCTTTAAAGATAAAGGAAAAATCGACGGGGCAAACCGATAGTAATCTACTATCAATTGAATAAATATTACAATATTTCTTCTCCAGATTTATGCCATAAATTAAGAGGTAATTCAACACACCAAATCAACAACACTTTATTGGCTAACTACAATAACTATCATCTAACACAATAAATGGAACCCTAAAAATATAAAGCCAATAAAAGCAATAGATGGAACCCTAAAAATATAAAGCCAATAAAAAGAGAAAGAACTCACCAAACAATTAATGGTGGAATACAAGAAGAGATGAAGAAGAAAGCCCAAAAAATCTTTTCTCCTACCTTCTTTTAATTTCTGCGTGTGTATATAAACAACGTATGTATTTTTCAGCCTCTGCGCGTATCTCTCTTTGCCTCTCACTATATGTATGTTCTGTTGTGGGTGTATATATATATATATATATATATATATATATATATATATACATATTCAATCCAAAAAGTGATACCAATTCTAATTCAATAAGAATTCTTTGACCAAACAATTGCAAGCTTGGTCCTTAGGTTTTAATTAGAGTTTCACTAACTATTTAATTCTCATGGACGGGACCTATTTAATTAAAATAAACAATTGGGTCAAATAATTAAAACCTAACAATCTCTCCTTCCAGTCCATGAGGGAGGTACACTATAAAACTTCAGTCAATCACTTAGAGTTCATCCCCACCTGCTTAGTACAAAACATAAGCTTCTGCTTGGTGACAATCTTGGTCAACATATCGAAAATATTTTCATCAGTGTGAATCTTTTCCAACTGTAAATATTTTTTTTCAAGTGCTCCACGGATTCAATGATACTTCACATCAATGTGTTTAGTGCGAGAATGATATGTAGAATTTTTGCTCAACTCAAGAGCGCTCTGACTGTCACAATAAATTATATTCACTTTGCTTCACATTGAACTCCTCAAGAAATCTTTCATCTATATCATCTCTTTTTTAGCTTCAGTCACTGCTACGTACTCATCTTCGGTAGAAGATAAATTTACACATTTTTGTAGTTTTAACTGCTAATAAATAGCTCTCCCTGCAAAAGTAAACAAGTACCCAGATGTAGATTTTTTGCTATCAAGATCTCCGGCCATATCTGCATCTGTATATCCTGTCAAAACTGGCTGAGCTCCTCCGAAACCCAAACACAAAGTAGAAATCCTTTTAAGATACCGCATGATCTATTTTACTGTTTCCCAATGATCTTTGCCAGGATTAGACAAAAATTTGCTTACCACACCAACTGCATGTGCAATATCTAGTCGAGTACATACCATGACATACATCAAACTACCAATTGCTGAAGAGTAGAGAACTACTTCCATTTTTTTCTTTTCTTCACTAGTCGAAGGACATGATTTTTTGGTGAGTTTGAGATGACCACCAAGAGGTGAGCTAACTGACTTAGCTCTTTTCATACTAAACATTTCAAGTACCCGCTCAATATATTTTTCCTTTAATAGTCACAACCTCTTAAATTTTCTGTTTCGAACTATCTCTATATCCAAGATTTGTTTAGCCAGTCCCAAATCTTTCATATCAAATGACTTATGCAAAACTTCTTTCAATTTCTTAATCAACCCTGCATCTTGGCCAACTATAAGCATGTCATTAACATCATTATCAGTAGGAACTATATTATCTCCAACAATAGGATGTGGTGTTGGAGACATGAGATCAGGAATAACTGCAGTCATCTTCTTAGGCTGCTCAACTTTATCAAAGTCATCAATCGTCTGGTCTTCATGAAAAATCACATCCCTACTTTTCACAGTCTTCTTTTTCTCTGGATCCCAAAATTTGTAGTCAAACTATTCATCACCATAGCCAAAAAAAATACAAGGAGTACCTCTATCATCAAGCTTTGACCTATGTTTCTTAGGTACGTGCACAAATGCCTTACATCCAAACACTTTTAAATGAGAGTAGGATATATCTTTACCACTCCACACTCTTTCTGGAATATCAAAATCTAAAGGAACAGAAAGAGATCTATTGATCAAGTAACAAGCAGTCTGAACTGCTTCACCCCAAAAAATTTTAGGTAGTTTGGCTGTTTTCAACATGTATCTGACTCTATCAAAAATGGTACGGTTAATTCTTTCTGCCACACCACACCATTATGCTGAGGAGTATTAGTCCTTTTGCAAGCTTGGCCCTTAGACTTTAATTAGAGTTTTACTAACTATTTAATTCTCATGGGCTGGACCCATTTAATTAAACTAAACAATTGGGTCGAATAATTAAAACTCAACAATCTCCCACTCCAGTTCCAAGTGGAAACTCTAATTAAAGCTTAAGGACCAAGCTTGCAATTATAGGGTGCAAGGAATTCTAAATTGATTGGAATTTGTTTCCTTGTACTATTTTCGTGGATTGAATATGTGTATATATATATATATATACACCGAGGGCGATCTAATGCCCTCCATGTGGGCAAGATAAGGTGCCCACATGCTGATGTGGCAGCATGTGGGCACTTGATGATAAAGTGTTTATCATCAAGTGTCCACATGCTGCCACATCAGCATGTGGACACTTTATCTTACCCACATGGGGGGCATTAGATCATTGTTCTATATACACCACCTCCAGAGAATACGCAGAGAGACTGAGAGAACATTGAAAGGCAGGAGAAAAATATATATATATATACACACGCAGAGGTTGTTTGTTGATTGGTGAACATTGAACACGTAGAAGATTTAAAAGGAAGAAAAAGAATTGTTTGGCAAGCAAAATTTGGACACAAATTTTGGGTTTTCTTCTTCATCTCTTGTATTCTACCATTGATTATTTGGTGAGGTCTTTCTCTTCTTTATTGGATTTATATTTTTGGGTTCCATCTATTGTTTTAGATGATGGTTATTGTAGTTAGCCAATAAGGTGTTGTTGATTTGGTGTGTTGGATTACCTCTTGATTTAGGGCATAAATTTAGAGAAGAAACATTATAATATTCATTTGGTTGATAGTGAATTACTGTCGGTTTGCCCGGTCGATTTTCCCTTAATATTAAAGGGTTTTACGACGTTAAAAAATAATTCTGGTGTTGTTTAGCTTTATTTATTATTTTGGAATTTATATTGCTTGGGTTGAGTTGATAACATTCATTTAATTGCACGGTAAAAAGGGAAAAATTATTTAGATACATTTGTACAATTAGTTTTTTCCCTAACAGTTTCTCATCCGAGTCATTGTTAGAGAATATTTATACCTTTTTCAGTTTCTTGTTTGTCAACAAGTTAACTGATCATGAGAAGTAGTCGCATACTGGAATTCAATGATAGTTCACATTATTAAGTTTTATATTGATGGTTTTTCTATTAACCATTTTATGTTGTTTTGTCTTTCATGGCGTGTTGGAGCTCCTCAGTTTTACACTCGTGCAACTTCATCGATTTTTCAGTCTTGGAATTTCACGCTGAACAAAGAATGAACCAACTTCAGACAAGCAGCATATAGATATACAGAAAGAACTTGCCATTGTTTGAGTCGTTCAAGAAGAATATAGTTACAGGCACAGCTGCTGAATTGGAGGAACTACAGAATCCACGAGAAAGCACGACAAAATAAGCAATCTGTTTCATGAACGATATCCACCAGCTAATTGTGGATTCCTACGTATTTATACCAGGCTACCAGCAGCATCAGAGAAGCAATCAGACATTTATTTAAGATTTTTTTTTGGGGGTAAATTCTTTTGTTTTGGTTTCTTCCAGTGCTACAAAGACGTGCAAATTAGTGTAGAATTTTGTTCCAAAATTGAATGAGAAGCGGACAATGTAGTTTAGTCTTGAATTCTGTTGCAATGGCTGCTTACTTGATTTCCTCATGGGATGTGTTTCATTTAATCACAGTCAATTTGTTTCTTCATTTCTATCTTAATTCTCACTTCTCATTCTATCTGAGAAAGTGCCAACACTGTTGACTTAAACGTCACATATTAATCGTGGTGTTCCCAGCCGACTCGCCCATAGGCCCGATACGACCAGTATCTTTTGGTATGCTGTATGCTGTATGGATAGGCCTAAATAGTGTTCTTAAATCCCTTTGTGGTTTTAGTTGTTCCTACGTAGCTCAGCCCGCAATGTTCTAAATAGTGTTACAGTGTAATGTAACATAATCTATATTACTCATTCATCGTTGTCAATGTCAAAACAAATTCACTACCAAAAAGTTACCACCACCATCAAAAATTTGTTACCACCGCCAATGCAAATCACCAAATCTGTACCATCACCCATCTCGTCACCACCACCACTTCATCCAAAGCACTACTACCTTTACCACAACCGCCACCACCACCTTCAATCATCATTAGAGCTGCACCATCATCGCGACCCACCACCAATAAAAATCAAGTAGTTTAATTTCTTCGATTTTTACTAACGTATTAGTTTGTTTGAAGGGAACCAAGAATTCTACAGCAGGAGTGGCTACAATTTAATGCCTAAACAATTTAGTCGTATTTTTGAGACTCAAGTCAAGAAATAAAGTTAAAATATAATAGAAAGGAAGTAATATGAAAGTGGTTGTAGTAGGTACATACATAAATAAGGTTGTTTGACCTCATATTATAGCATACAATTAACTTGAGTTTAGGTCTTGTCGCATCTATTTATAAAATTTTATGTGTCGTTCTTGAAAAAAAAAAAAGTAAATTCGACTTAAATTTATTCAAATATATAACTGTCTATTTTCTAACAATTTAAACTTCTATACCATACAAATTACTATAAAACATAAAGTTGGTTCATTAAAACTTAAGTACATAGTTAGTTATGATCCCCATGGAACAAAATTACAGCACGAAGTAGAACTATATAGATGAAATGAAAACAAGCAAAAACTAAAAAGTAGCAACCCTTTCTTCCATCACCACTTCTTCTAAATCTGCGTGCATGAAAACACAGGAAAAAATCAGTAACTGTTTTGCTTCTGAAGCCATATAAATAGCACATAACTTCAATGTTTAAAAGTAGAGGTCCAACACCTAAAAGGCCCAACTTGACCATGCCGTAGACTGACTAAACCTTACAATCCGAAAGGTTCGACTGTAGGGGCTTGTGGCGTGATCGATCGGGCCATGCCGGGACGTCTAGACAGGCATGCTTATTAAAGAAAATAAGAAAACAATACGAGAATTGTGAATAGAAAACTTGGCCAGAACCAAACCCTCAAATCGGTTGATTGTAAGTGGTGAATCAGGATTGTGGTGGATAGTCCTATTATTGAAAAAATAAAAAATAATTACGAGACTTGAGAAAAGAAAATCTGCCGACCCCTAGAGTTAGACCATTTCGAGTAGGGTCGCGTGGCATGTTCGGATCGTGCTGGACATCCCAATTATTAAAAGGTCTAAAATATTAAAGAGAAGTACAAAAAAATAAAATAAAATCGATCCAATTGACAGCTCTATATTAAAAGTAAAAACTAAAGGGGTGATGATGAAATACCAATTCAATAGTTCTGTCATCTGCAGGTGATGGAGTGAAAGCCCTAACCAAGTAGTAAAAAGCCCCATGCTGGAGAGGCTCAAGTGTAACACCCCATTCATTGGTCAAAACAGGCTGACCAGAGGAGTGTATAAGCACTATGCCATCACTAAATGCCTCCCTAACATTGAATAATTCTCCCACTGCAACCTCAAAGCATACATCATCGATAAACAGTACCGTTGATTTTGTGGGACCCCCTCCTCCTGATTCCCCTACACCTGCACCATCACACATCAGATCGTAATCCCCTCCCCATAGGTGTCTTTCTTGCACTCCAAATGTGAAACTTAAATGCATTCCATGTGTTGTGTAGGGTTGATCACAGTAGGAAACAATGCAGACGTCAATCCATGCATAGGTTCTAAGGGACAGAGAACACAATTTACGGGCAATATACAAATCTATGCTTGTTTGTTTCCAAATACGACACAAGCGCACGTTTTCTCAACATGAATCACAGTAAGATTTTTGCTTATTTTTCTTTCTCATCGCTTGTTTAGTGAAGTTTTTTAGCAGATTTTGATAAAAAATTGATGAAATGTGTACTTCAAAAGTTAATAAAAGTTGTGAATCTTATGAAATTTGTTATTATAATTAATTATTGAAATTTAGAGCCCGTTTGTAGCATGATATTGTTTACCATTATTGGTTAAATAAACAATTTTAGTTAGATAAACTAGTTTATAACCTACACCAAACGGACTCTAATTTTAGATTTTTAGCAAATTTTTAAATTCCACAAAACATACTCTTAATATAATATTATACAATCCTCCATACCAAACATATTTTTCAATAAAGTAACATGCTGACATTTGGTATGAACAGAGACGAAATTTTGTTGTTTTCTGTTCAGAAGTCCTTTAATTTTAGCTGTATTTGCACAAAGATCTATATGAAATGCTAGAATACTTGCTTAATTATCATAAATATTTGTAACGGATGGCATAAAAGTTAGTGTCATGGAAAACAAAACCCTACTTTTTTTTCTCCTCAAAAGAAAAAAACGAAAAAAAGAAAAGAGAAGAGTTTCTTGTCTAAATACCTTGAATTTGATTAATTGGGGATGGAACACAAAGAGTAGGAGGAACAATATTAATGGAGTGTGTAGAATTTGGTGCTGTAGTCACACTGTAACTCAGTTGTTGTTGCAGTTTCATCTTCTCATCACGATCATCCTGATTAGCTTTTTTGGAAGGCTCATGATTCATCAGCATCAGTTCACTGAGTAAGAGACTGGAGCAACAATTTCCAACCGTATGATTTGCAACAGGATCAGGAACATCTGGAAAGCAAAACCCTTGTGTAAAAGCAGCAGTTGATGGGGCTTCAGAGGGTTGTTGCACCGGAAAAAAGTAGGGTTCTGCCAAGAACTCGCTTGGAGTTTGGAAAAATGATTGGTTGGCTGAAGCAGTTGGAGAATTGGACACGTCTATCAATGTAGTGGAACCAACTGAGAAGATCACCTTTTCTGTGGAACTCGGCGAAGATTTATTGGACGAAGATGAAGACAATGGTGGAATTGAAGCGGTGGCGGCCATGGTGGTGGTGATGGGCTGTGCGTAGTGAGTTTGTGACTTGGTGTGATGGAGTTGTCTGTTCTTCTGTTTGCTTCTTGATTTTCTGTTCTGAAACCAATAGAAAACATTGGCGTCTCCAACTTGGCCATACTGTTGCAATTGAGCTCTAATCTTCCTTATTTCATCTCTTGGAGGATTCACCATTCCTGAGTTGAAAATGGCTTCAAGTATGCGGATTTGCTCAGGTCTCGGGTTCCATCTCGGCTTAGGATCAGGAATTCTATCTTCACATCCGGGCACTGTGGAATCGGATGTTAGAAACTATAAACAAATTGAGACAGATCAAAGCCCATGATTGGTGAGGTCTTGAATTAATGGAAAAGTGAAGTTTGAACATTCAAAACTGATTTTACCAGATTGGGAAAAAGTGAAAGCTGAAAACCTTTTCTCTCCCCGGACATTTCATTTCGAGTTAAGATGTGAAAGGTCGTTTATCCTTTTATAACAATGGTGCATTTTGAGATTTTTGAGATATGTGAAGTATGAAATATATGGGGAAACTAGTGAAAAAGAGAAATTAACATATAGAATGTGATTGGTGAAGTCTTGAATTTATAGAAAAGTTGAAAGGCATTTCATTTTGAGTTAAGAAAGTGCGATTATCTCTATAAAACGGTGGGTTTTGAGAAATGAAGTCAGAAACTAAATGCAGAAACGAGTAAGAAAAGAGAAATTAATCGAACAAAAATACAATCTAAAAACAAAATTGAGTGATTAATTACCTGATGTGTATGGGGTTCTGTGGCAATTAGTTGATATGAGAGGGGAGTTGATGTCAATCTGCCATTGGGGTTTGGACTTGAACATGCTAGGCCAATGTCTATTTGATGAAGCCATGATTGTGAAATGACAGAATTTGAAGCAGAAAACGTAAGAGAAAAACAACCTTTTTTTTTGTATGAAAATCTCTACATGGATCCCTTTTTATAGACCCCTCACCTACTGCTACTGTTTTCAGTTCATTAATGATCAATAAATAAAATAATAAATATTGAAGAAAAAGAAATAATTAAAGAAATGAAAAAGGCAAAACCCACAACAAGAATCGCCTGTAAAACTGTAAACTAAAACAGAAAGGAAATTAAAGTAGAAAGAGATTACGTACAGAGGCCCATACCTTGTATAGTACAAGCAAATTCCCCCGGAAGAGAAGCAACAAGAACACGGGAAGAAGCACTTGCTGTGGCTTATATTAGAATTTTTTTTTTATTGAAAATGTAAATGTATTATAGATCAAAAGAAACTGTACATGTACACCGGACATCCCTATAAATACAAAGTGAGAAAAATAACATTACCTAGCACTCGATCATAGAACTAAGTACTAGGCTAAGCGAAAATAATGTAACAAAAACACTGGGCATCCTCAGGAGAATAATTACATGACAAATACACAAGGCATACTCATGAAAACAAGATACAAGTCTAAGGAACAATATGTAAGGAATCAAAACAAATCAAAACATTAGGATACAAAGAAAACATAACTTTGTATACATGTGTTTTGATCCTCCTAACAATAGATTCAGGGACAATCTTGAAATCTTAAAAAATCCATCTGTTTCTAGCAATCCACAAATGGTAAACTGTTGCGGCAAATGCTGTCATTTTTTATTTACTTTGCGAATCCGTTCCTCGAGCTTCCTTCCTAATCCATTTGAAAGTACTAGCAATGGTGGACATGGATCTATGAAATCCCAACCATTGCCTAATATTCATCCAAACAAATGAGCTAAGTCAGCACTGAAAAAAAATGTGGCTAACTGGTTCTTCCGCTTCTGCCTATCAATTTCCATATATAAAATTATGTCCCTCGTGAGAAGTTTACCTTTAGCACTTAACCATAAAATGAAAGTGTTCCGGGGTAATGCAAGGCTTTCAAACGTCCGTGGTCCAAAGCTTTTTTGTACCTTTAAACCGAAAATACTCTTATGCTTCCAAGGTACGTACTCATTTTTCCTCCAATATTCCACTGCATGAGCCTGGAAACAGCCCCATTCAGCCGCGCATAATTGGTCTCTGATGACCATTATTCGTTTCAGCAAAGGCGAGTCCGCCTTCTTTGGAGTGCAACTCCAAACTGAATGCCCCTAAAGATATACCTGATTTACCTACTGAATCCACAAAGTGTCTTTTTTACAATGAATGTTCTATAGGGTCTGAAAGTAAAACCGTGTTCCAGCAAGCAATCTGCCGAAAACCCAAACCCCCTTCATTCTTCGGTAAGCATACTTCCTTCCACACTACAAGGGATTTTTATGTCCCCAAAGGAACTTCCTACAAAGGCTTGAAATACGAGATAAAACTGAAGCTGGAATGGGGAAAATGGAAAGCCAAAAGCACTCAACACCTTGTAAAACAGCCTTGATTAGCTCAGCTCTACCGGCATATGAAAGTGATGCACTCATCCATAAATTAATATAAGCCGAAACCTTGTCGATGAGCAGAGCAAAGTGCATGACTTTTAACCTCTCGGCAGTTAGAGGGATCCCTAAGTATCGAAAAGGCATTGATCCAAGAGGAAAAGCAGTAACATTCTGCTGAAAATCTGTACCCGAAATCCCAGCCATGTACAGGGTTGACTTCAAAGCGTTAGCCCGAAGTCCCGAATCAGAGATGACAGGGAGAGCCCTTAATGCAAGATATTATTATTATTATTGTTTGCAGTTTTCTATGGATCGGAGGGTTTCTGTTTTCCTGCTATTGTTACATTACGTATATGTTGAGTAAGATGGATTTGACAGTAAACGTTAGACAATAAAAAGAAGTTAAAATTTTGTTAATTGTATCGTTCAATTCCATCGGCTACTACTGTGTATAGAGATGGCAAAAATATCCGATCCGCCCCGAACCCGATGGATACCCGATCCGAATGGAGCGAAAAATACCTGATCTGCGGATCGACGAGGCGGATCGGGATAAATATATGTGATCTGCCGCGGATCTCGGAGCAAATCGGATCGGGGCTGCCCCGATCCGTCTCGCCCCGAATTTAAAAAAAAATGATTAAAATATTGAATTCATATTTTGTTTTATATGTGATTTGATAATTAAAATATTTTTTAAATAAAAAATTTATCACTTTCGACATATTGTAGACCTTGCACAAGGTTTAGTGAGGAGGATAATGTTGTTTAAACTCTTATAGTATAGTAGTAAAACTTGTTTCAATATATTTTAAATTTTTTAAATGCCAAAAAAAAAATATGGATCAGTATACGGATCAGGGCTCTGATCCGTCCCGATCCGTATCCGATCCGCCTCGAAAAATGACGGATCGCGGAGCGGATTTGGATCTCCTACAATTATTGCGGGACGGATTTGGATCAGACCGATCCGCCCCGATCCGCCCCGTTGCCATCACTAACCGTGTACTAAACATGATGTTTAAATTTTGTTAATTTTTTTTCAGCCTGTCCGTCCACTCCAGCGGACAGACTAGCGGCTTCTTCTTGTTCAGGCTTGCTTGAGCGAGCCCTTTGGCCGCCTGAGTGGCCAAAACCTATGGTGTTTCCTCCCCTGGCTCATTCGAGCAGCTAGAGGGGGTCTTAAAGCCCTCTGTTTGCCTCCGTTTTCCTCTGGTCTTTGCTGGATTCCCAACATTCTTTTTAGTGCAATATCTCATGATTTAGCTTCATTGAGTCTTTTTTTTTTTTTTTTATCGAAAATGTAAATGTATTATAGAACAAAAGTAACTGTACATGTACACCGGGCATCCCCAAGAATACAAAGTGAGAAAATTTACATTACTTAGCACTCGATCATGGAACTAAGTACTAGGTTAAGCGAAAAAATGAACAAAAATACTGGACATCCCTAGGAGACAATAATTCATTGAGTCTTTATTTCACCTCATCTTGATCAATGCTGGGCTTTGTCCCTAAACACATGGAAACAAGATAAAATTAATGTAGTGTGTGTTCTGTTTATTTGAAACGCACATTAAAAGTCTAATCAAGACGGTTTATAAAATACATTTATCATTTAGTAAGGTGGATTCGACCATATGTGCTAGACAATTTAAAAAAAAAAAACTTAAAAAGTTTAGATAAGGAAGTTGTTTTTTGACTCGAAGAAAGCTCATTTTAAATCTCATTCAATGCTAAATTTATTATATTTTTGGTATTATGATAAGAACAAATTTTTTTTTTTTTTTTTTTTTTTTAACTTCGTATATTTCAAATGAATCAATTTGATTAATTTATAATAATAATTTTGTTAAGAATTGAGAAAAATGAGAAAGAAATATAGTTAGAGTACTCGTTAATAATAATTTTAAAGGTAATACAAATATAAAAGAGTAAAATAGAAAATACAAATTATTTTTATGTAAAAACAGTGAATCTCTTAAAAAAAATACAAACTGCGTGTATTAAGACTTGGAGTTATATCTTAAAAGTCAACCTTATTAAGAGGATTAGCCCAAATTCTTATATATTGGTTAATATTTTGGTATATAACCGATGTAGAATTTATCCCTTAACACATGCCTTACAAGATGGTAGCTCGGTTAAGCACACCAATCTTAGAATTTGATTGCTCGTTTGAGTTTTAAATAGACCGAATTGTTCGTTTGAATTTAATAGGCCCTGATACCATATTAAGACTTGGGGTTCTATCTTAAAAAGTTGACCTTATTAAGAGGATTAGTCCATGTCTTTATATACTGATTAAAATTTATTACTAGCAATATTATGCCAGTACTCCTCATACCTCATCCAACATGTGCAAACACTGCAAGTTATTCAATTATGTCATTTTTTCCTCTTTCATTGCCTTTTCTTCTTTCTGAAACAAAAATGGAGATTGACATAATTCAGCCATATTATTCAACTGATTCAGTACTATTTCTTTTACTCCTCAGTCTCAGGTCTCATGGATCATATTATGGGTGTAAGCAAAAATTGCTAAATTGAAAAATTGAAGTGAAATCTCTTTTTTGATACTATCAATTTTAGTTTAAGTTTCGATATTTTAACAATAATTTGAAACTAAATTGAAGTGTTCAAAATTAACAAATAAAAATCAAAACAAAAATAAGTTACAATCTTAACCTCCAAAATAAATTATAACTATTAAAATTTTAATCTGAATATGGACAATTTGGTCAATTGTCCTTTACCAACAATTACTCTAATTTGACAAACCAATCAATCAATTAGTAGATTGATAGTTCATAGTTGATACACCAAACTCTTTTCATGCCCAAGAAGCACTACAAAACCATCAATTTTCACTTTCTCAAGTCGAGAAGCAAAGCGGCAGCGGCGACGACACCGGTGAAGATCCTGAAGATCTTCTTAAAGAGCATCAAGTTGTATTATAACTTTGTATTTTGTTTATTAGAGTTTTATTGTTTCTTTTTATTAGCTTTTATTTTGTACTGATTTATTTTTAAAATGTAAACGAAACATTTTGTCATAGTTTTTATCGTGATTTTATTGTGGTTTTGTTGGTATTCAAATTTATAGTTTAATATATTTAGTGATTTTATTGTGGTTTTGTTGGTATTCAAATTTATAGTTTAATATATTTAGTTTTTTGCATAGAAATATATTTTGTAATCAATAAACTAATGAATTTAAATTAAACAAGAAAAAAATACTTCAAAGAATTACAGTTTAAAACCAAACTAAACCGTTAGGTTTATTTTTGAGATTTTATCAAACTATTTTAAACGGTTTGATTTGAAAATATCTCAAAACCCGTTCAAATCAGATCGTTTGCACCCTTAGACGATCTCATTCGATTCGATTCGATTCTTATAACTACAACAAATGTATTGTACTGAATATCAGTTTACGTTTGGTAGGGATTAAAAATCCATTTTAGTTTTTTTCAACCGTAATTTTTGACTTTTCAACCCATTTTTAACATGAAAAGTCAACAATTTCAACTCAAATAAACCACTTTTGGTTTATAAACTGTTTATAATCTCTATCAAACGCACTCTCAATGAGACTTTGCACATGGAACCAAATGATTCCATGTGCAGTGCGATTTTACATTCAACTTGATAGTTTGTTTTTATGTTTGACAAAGTTTCATACTATATGTTCTGGCAAAAAAAAAAAAATTGATTATTTTAAATACGTGTTAATTTATATAAATCCATAAAAATTAATCTCATTGTCCAATTTGATTTTGGGATTATAAAAAAATTAATAATCAAATTAAATTCAATTATATAGTTAGAATCGAAAACTCTGAGCAACTGATTCTCAGATGTAAGGTTCAAAACTAATTAAATTTTAACTTGAACAGATTAATCAAATCGTCTAATATAATTTAGTTCGAGTGATTTTAAAAAAAGAAATACCCACTCTTACCGCACGTGATTAAAGACGATAAATAACCAATATATATAATTCATCAGATATTATATTTAGTCATACGTACAATATACCAAACATGTTGTGAATATTCAATTCAATTATTATGTCATTTTTCCTCTTTCATTGCCTTTTCTTGTATTGTTTCCACCTATTTGTCTACAACAAAAATGGAGTTTTGGCATTAATTGAACCATATTATTCTTCAATCAATTGGATACTATTTATTTCACTCCTACTTATTTTGGGTAAAAAAAAAATTACTTTTCATCATGCATTTCTTTTGCAAGCTATTTCTACTTATGTTGACCTTTGCATTTATTCCAATTTTTCTTGGTCATGCATGCAAAGAAAGTACAATGGCCACATTAATTTCATTATGCATACTTCAAGAAAAAAAAAATTAATTATTTAGTAAATCAAAGCATTTACCATAAAAGGAAGGTTGGTGGGCTTGATTAATTTCTAGATATAATGCTTGTTGTACACCCACACTTAAGTGTGGGTGTACAAAGAGCGTAATATCACGAGAGTGAGTAGACTTTCAAAATCCGTCTCCAGTTTAAATTGAAAATTACAACTCGTCTACATGAAGTTGAAATCTCTAATAATCGTTTGCGTGTTAATTGATCGATTATATTGAGCAAGCACATGATTACGAAGAATGTTCATATTTTTTATAAAATCAAAATTTTGCGCGAAATGCGCCAACAACATTTACTTAATGCAAACGTGCGTGCATGTAATTAATACATCACAGCTCTGATTTAATGTAATTAATTTGCTGCAATGAAATAACAATATATTATTAATATTTATTAATTCTAAATTAAACTATTTGTTAAAATATATTCAGAGAGGACCAATTGCACATAAAATAAAATCCTATGCACTGAAAATTTTGGTGCATTCAATTTTATAATTTTAGAAGTCTTACGTGGCAGATATTGGTGGCATGTTTTTCGTCCTTGGCGCGATTTTTAGAGTACGTGTCGAACAATCAAAAAAATATGATGCTCAATACAGTCAATTTCGAGTCATGTTCCAAATGTGTGTCTCATTGGATGTCCCACCAATAAAAAATGTACACATAATCAAATAAATACAAGTTAATTTTAACAGCAAATGTAAACACATTAAATAACTGTATTTATTTGATAATGTGAACATTTTCTATTTGTGGGACAGCCAATGGGACACACAATTGAGACAACAGATCTGGACTCGTCAATTCCAGCCTTCCTTCCCACACGGGGTACTGTTTTATGGTACGGCTTATCTCGACTCGGCCCTCTTTCACATCCTAATTACAAAATCAAGAAAGTTACGTAATAAAAATTTGTTATTAATCATTTTTCGGAATGAACATGCAATCGATATCGCAATTTATCCAATGTGCAAGTGCAACATTGGATGTGAACAAGATAACAATTGCCAATCACTTCTCTTGTAATCAGTTCTTAACATATATTCCAATGAATTAGAATCTTTGTATGTTATAAAAACAAGGATATATAAAACCTAATTAAAAGTTAAAATAGAAATTAATTAATAAAATAGTGAGTTTATGAAAATTTAATTTCGTCATCTATCAAAGCTTCCCACGAGTGTGGGGAAATTGAGTGTGTATAATACAACAAATAAATTTTCATTACTAATAAACACTCGATTACATAAATTCTTTTCATCTTTCCATTCAATAAATCCCTAGACGTACCAAAAAGCCTGCTGGAACAAAACCTTACATGGCACAATCACACGTATACAATAGTCACAAATATTGTGACCACAACAATTTACAAGAGCTAATAACTACACAATGCGTTCTATTGAGTCATAAACTGGACAGTAAACTCTCCAAATACTCATTTCCAAGGTCCTGAAATTCTAACACATCAACATTACTCCTAAATGTCTCATTTTCCCAACTGCTTATCATTCTTTTCTGTGCTGGTTGTGCAGAAATAAACGAATCCCATTCCATCCCCTGCTCCCTTTTTCGCGTATCAAAACAGCCCAGAAAAGTATCGGTCGAATCTATTGGTCGAGAAGACGATGAAATATTCGTATCGTTTTGATCACAAGAAGGCTTAGCTAGAAAAGTATCAGTGGAATCTATATATTGAGACGTGGATGAAAAATGTGTGACGTTTTGTTCACAAGAAGCCTTAGCCACTGTTTCAAGTGGGAAATTTATGTATGCCTTGGGGCCTCTAATTCTTAAAGCAGCCTTATCATAAGCCATTGCTGCTTCTTCAGCTGTTTCAAAAGTTCCAAGCCAAACTCTAGCTCCCTTTCTTGATGAATCTCTTATTTCTGCCGCGTACTTTCCCCACGGTCGCCTCCTCACCCCTCTGTAGTGCCTCGTAATCGGCTTCTCAACTTTCGCAATATTAGACTCTACTGGATTCAAACGATTAGCACTACTGCTGTCTGAACTAATATCGTCCAAAGAATCGGCATTTCTTGGGAGAACGATTTTATCGAGAAATTCTTCCCACGCCTCGGCTCCCATTGACACCCACCTGCCTAAACTTGGCAGCCTCTCTAACAAATTCTCCATTGATCCATCAAGATTAGGCAAATCTTGCCATGAATCACATGATCCAACTGTCTCCTTTTGTGCAATATCAGTTCCCTTGTCAGCAATGAAATTAGCCCACACATTCTCCAGAATTGCTTCGGATGGTACGCTATGCTCCCTTTCTATGGTCATGCTACCCTTTTACGGATTAAACCCTAATCCCTCTTCACGTGTCTCTCTCGCACAAAACCCTCCCTAAAATCCTTTACACGTAGCAAGAATATTAAGTAGATCTGCAGTCGAAAGAACGATATGAAACAATGGTTACAGACTTCATAATGGAGTTTTATAGCTATATTTTATGGCTGCTTCTGATTTATCATTTATCCTTCTTTAATAATAAATGGATTCCAGTAAGAAACTTGCATTTTAATCTATGATTAGCAAACTTCTAGGAAGATACTAGGTTGTAGACATTAAGAAAAGTAGTTGGCTTCTTATTTTAATCATCCTGTGGGTGAACATTCTCTGTACACTAATCATTTATGAGTGTTATCCCATGAAGAAGCAATGTTTATCCTGTATTATATTGGAAATTCTCTGTATAATCCTCATTTAATGGTGTAAATGGCGACCTTAAGATAGCATATTATTGGTAACTTGCTAAATGTAGTCAAAATTCGATATTTTAAACCATGTCGTCCCAAAACTTAAGTTGTTAGCTAGGAAAATTTTTATCTATTCACATTCTATATTCAACTTGTTCTTTACATGCCCCGACTGAATTTATATTTTTGACAAATAAGTAACGGAAAATTTTCATAAACGGGTGACACTAAAAATTCAGTAGCCTTACATGGTTTACAAAATACAAGTCAAAACTTGATGGTGTGAAAACATGAACCGGTTTTACTGAAAATCCAAGCATGGCATTACTTCAATTTCAAGATTTAATAAATTAATAAAAATTGGAGACGGATTCAAACTAAATAGGATTTTTAAAATACAAACCACACGCTGAACTCACAATATAAAATTACAAGAAATTAAAGAGTTCATTTCTTAAGGAAACAAATTATTAGATTCAATGCATTGTAGCAGAGAAAACTAAAGTAATTGTTGCAAGAAACTTCAATTAACTGGATACGCTTTAAAACTTGCAATATCGAGATGATGTTTGACTTTTTCCGATTGCATTTTCAAGTCATTGATTTGCAATCTTTATGCCCCTGCCAATCTTGTAAGGTTAATTAACTATGTTTCTAAAATAAACTCAAACATCGATGCAAAATCAGCGTCAAAGATCAAGGATCAAAGAGTCGAGCTTGCTGGTCAGGTCCAATTTCTATAGCACCAATAATTATTTTCTGAATAGCCTGCTGACCTAGAAAGAACCCTTTATCAGTTCTTTCCAATCCATCGTACCAATTGGGACCTCTTCTTAATCTTGTTCAGTGATGTCTAGTCCAACATACCGAACATGTCACTGAGATCTGAATTTTACATGCAATTTCAGGACAAAAACTTCATAATTATTCAATTCAATTCTTACTCAGATAGGAATATGAGAAACTACTACCAATACATAATTCAACATGAAATCACAGGTCCAAAGAACTCTTTTTTCATTCAGTTTGGACTTCTGTAGATATTGTTTCACGCCTATGTGCCCCTTTCGTTCAGCTCAGAAGGTACAGAGAAATTGCTCAGTAACTGGACTCTAAGTGATTTCATTGAATCAAGTTCAAACCGGACTTCCATTTGTTTGTCTATTGCTTAATAAACACCACAAAGTTATGGTGCTTCCACTGCACCGTTGGTGTTCCTGAAATATATAATGTCACAAGTTTTGGTAATGTGAGAAAATTGTGGACAGTGATCACTATTTACTGGTAACATGCACAAGGTTTGATTACATGAATGTGTGTGAACGGTCAAACATTTTAGTGTGGTAAATAGGGCCGTGCTCAGGCACCAGAAAATCAGGAGGGCTGGTACAGCCTGCAGGCATGGCCTGCCGGAGCTGAGTCGTGCTTTTCCACGCCTGGGCCGTGCTGTACCAGGCCAGCCACTGGGCCCATCATTTGTTCGGTTTGTTTAGATTAATTTCTTAAAAGGCAGTGGAGAATGGCTCTCTACAGCCCTTTGTAGAGACCCCAACTTCATTCTTTTTAATTTTAAATAGAGGCCTGCATGGGCTATGGGCCTAGACACTTAGGCCCCGCAGACTACCTTTACAGGTGGACCAGCCCACAGCTGGGGCACGGCCGCCCTTGAGTTCATTAAGATTCTTCCACACTCACCAGGATGATTGTGCCGAATCGAGCTGCATTGTCACTGGACCATCATTAACTAAGTTAACCTTCAAACCACGAGAAGGGGGGAATAAGTAACATGAGTTAGATGATCATCCCTAAAAAGATTACAATAAGAAAAGGAGAAGCATAATTCCAAGTTATGAAATCTCACTTTCATCATTGCTCCAAATACACCATCTGCATAAAGAATAGTCATTAAGCACTATGCATTTCTTATAATATTAATTGCAGACATTATTACTTGATACAATGTCTTCAACCATGATCAATATATTTACATGTCATCAACGCAGAATCCAATTACCACCTAAAAAGTAGTATTCTTTGAAGCAACCTAAACCCAATTTCAACAAAATTCTGAATTCCAGCCTGAAGAAATACATAGTACATTGCATTTTCACAGTGCACAAACAACAAAATGGAGAATTCAGAAAGAAACTAAAGAAGATCAAATAGTTAATCAATGAGAAAAATCTAGCACACAAGTAGTAGTTTCATAGGATTGCATCAACTAGCTAAGAAGCACGGACACTCCTCCGCCACGGGACACCGACACGTATCGGACACTTCGTTGGATATTTGTTTAGGGTTTAGAAAAAATAGGTCAATCTTTATGGGCCGGTCAAAATTTTAAATGGATTAATTATTTGTTTGTTAATGTTAAAATGGGTCAATCATGTTTTAGTATTGTTTTTTATGCAACCAATAAGTATAGAAATTTTTATTTTCTTTAGGCTATAAAATTATAAAAATTTAATCGACGTATCGGCAGCGTGTCGTGTCGATACTTTTTCGAAAATTGCGTGTCGACATATCCGATACGTGTCATATCGGACACGCGTATCCGTATCGGTGCATCATAGTCAACTAGTAACATCATTTAAAGAAAGATGTTGCAGTAAACATTACAAGGGAAAGCAACTAGGAGAATATCCATTAGAATGTGGTATGCATATATACAAATCAAAGATCTCGTGCATGCATTGGATCACCAAATGCACTATCTAAATTTTAGACACTCGAAGTTTGCCATAGCTTTTATCAATTGCACTATATGCCATCCTGATAAACAGATTTACAGAAAACGCCACTGCTTTCTTCTCAAATAATAACCGTTTGTGTGTATACCTTTTAGGTGGGTATTCTGATGATCAAAAGGTCCCACTATAATAAAAAAAAAAATCCATCATAGTCACATCCAGAGGTTGCATTTTCCAACATTAAATCAATAAAAGGCAATCTGACCTATGTGAAATTCCCACCTTCACTCAAGGAAATTTATATAAAAGTGGGCTTGAACATTCGATGCTCAAATAGCACAGCCATCGCTAGTTACTTAATATGGAAAGCTAATGTTTAAAACAATGAATTAAGGACTTCAAAGGCAATAGAGTATCCAAGAGTTTTAAGAACGCTAATGTGCAGTCCGGAAAGGCTTGAAAACAACTGCCATAGAGAGCCTACAAGATGAGCTTCTGGTCCTGGGGGATGCACATAAATTAAATCATTTTCGGATTAGTACTCAACCATTTCTCCGCAATCAATACCAGAGAAAATTAAGACCATAGAGGAAATGGACAATTGAAAAGATTACCGCACTCTCGATCCCCGATTTATTGGAAGCCTTGTAGTGCCACATATATAGCCAAACAATGTAGAGGTAGATCCATAATAAAATTTCTGATTCATCAGTATTTTGGCATTCCAATTATATTGTACAAGTCCGTAGAACGTAAGCAAAATAACTAAGCTCTAAGAGCAAACATGTAATTTAGAAAAGCATTGTAAATAGACAGAATCAAGTAACATAAAAATTTTAAGGACACGTTAAAGAAAATGTGAAACAAAAGGAAGCTGAAAATGCAAGAGTACCTTTAATTGCATCCATCTTGTAAGCTCTACGAAAATTTTCAACTAAAGAAGAATAAAAATGTTTTGCTTTCTCAGGAGGCATTGCCACATGAAAATCAGGCTTGTTGCCTTTCAGAACACCATACAATGTGAACTGACTTACTGTACGAAATACAAATTAACCAATCAGCATCAAAACTAAATAAACAACAATTGATTTACCTTTACAATATAACCCACAAAGTATGGTAAAAATTAAACACGTTAATTTATATTTGAAAAGAGCAATTACCTAATAAAACTTCATAATTTCTTTGCATTACCTGTCAATTAACAATATAGCCATGAAAAAAAAAAAAATTCTGTTATTTCGAACCTTGAGCTAAATGCTGAAAATGATTCTATCTTTCGAAAGATGTAGAGAGATATTATGATGATCAAAGACAGTTCATGCCTCAGATTCATTTACCTTTTTCTTGCTCATGTTAAAAACCAGAAGAGTTCCAATATATAAAGAACAGAATTTATCAATTTACTTTGAATACAAAGCCAAAGTGTAATAAAAACTAGAAAATTTAGTTATTTCTCATTTGGAAAACTTGAAAAGGCAAATGTGAAAAAAATATCACTTTGACTACGAATTATTTCCATGATCTTTCTCGTTAGGTCACGCTTTAACACTATTTTGAAATTATATAATTGAACCTGAATATAATACTATGTGCTAATGATGGCTTATTGGCTCTCCTGTGAATTTAAAAATACTGCCATTTCCATAAGGGTCTGTTATTTCAGGAGGAATTATGCCAAGAGGTTTATAAATATTCATAAGTAAACCGACTTCAGTTCTGGGAATTGTATTGGTTTTTAAGTCTCCTCATTTCACAATGAGCTAGGAAATATGACTCTTTATGGATTCATATCGTCTTAAAAAAGTATAGTCTTTTATCTTTTTAGATTAATTACAATGGTTGAAAAGACAAATAATAACTAAATTCCTGGCTTCCTGCATGGGAGCATTTGTTCAATGCATTCGATAAATTGTACTGGCAATGTGCCAGTACCCGGAGATGATTCACATACTACTAGCATTGTGTGTGTGTTCAGTGGCAAGAATTAGAAATTACATTTTGGTCCCAAGTTTTCCCAGTTTTTTCATTGGGATACAATCTCATGTTCAACACTTTGCGACATCTGCAACCCAACGAAATAACAGTAACAATCAAAAGTTTCACCACTAAATACCCATTAAAAAGTAAAAATCATTCGCTAACAGATACATACATGTACTCGGCATCTGATTCAACATCCGATTCATGAAGCCCGACGAGGACCAACAGTCCCGGTCCAATCGCCGACACCGTGCGCCCTTCCACCTGCAAAAAAAACATCTTGGGCATATCAGCAACAGAAAATAAGGCAAATGTGACTGTATGTACTGTGTGTGAAATATTTTTGGCCGACCTCAACACTGGCAGAGGCCACACGCTGTATTACGGCTTTCATTGATTTGATTATGAGATTCCTTCTTCCCAAGCCAACGCGATTCCTTCGCTTATGGCGAGCGATAGCAGAATAGAATAGGGGGAATTTGTTTAGTTGTATGGGTTTGTGGAAATGCAATCCCTGGTAATGGATTGGGAAAAACCCCAAATTTGTTGACATGATAAAGTAACTGCCTTTTCTTTTTTATTTCTTTTTAAATTTAGGCGGATGAAATTGTAACTAGGGTCCCTAACTTTTTCAAAAAGTGCTAATAGAGCTTGAATCTTTTGTTTTTGCAGTGCAGTCCCTAAACTATGGGTAAATAAGCATTTGAAGAACATTTGGACACTTTCTGTCCAAATATCTATTAATTCAACGTCAAATTGAAATTTGACCATTTTTAAGAAAGGCAAAGTCGACATAACTAAAAAAAAAACAATTTTAAAAAAAAAAAATTAAAAGTCATTAAAAAAAGAATCACTTCGAAAAATCTTCACGAGTAATATAGATTTATGTATCGTCAATATATAGGAGTCGATTTACCAAAAAAAAAAAAAAAAAAAGAGTTATCTCAATAATACAGGGAAAACTACCTATCGTGATAAAATAAAATAAAAAATAGGTATAGAAGACAAGCAATAGCAAGAAATAAAATAAATATACTATAATTACCTGACTAAGTATTGAATACAAAGTCAAAGGATCTAGATGCTTAGTTAGTTTAACTTATTTAGTAAATGCCTAGACACTATAACACTTGACATAGTGGAGGATGATTACATATCTAAGCAATCACCTTAATTGGTTAAACCTTCCAACTTAAGAGTGATAGTGGACTTGAGGGAGTGAGATTCAACTTTAAGTTGAATAGCTCTCAGGGAGAAGTGATATGTACTTGAGTACGGCGTAAAATTTACGAGAGGAAAAAGAAAAATATGATCATTAAGGGTTGGAATTGAAAAGATTGAAGAATCTATTTGTTTGCATAATTTTATCCGGGTTAGAGTGAAGATTGGAAATATCTATTCACGCACACGAGTCGAACATCAGCAGATAAGTGTTAAAATCTTTTATGTAGCAATATTTAAACAATTTTCTTGAATAAAATGCTTAGATCTAAACTTAAGGCAAACGTGGTAAGAAGTCTAAGGATATGCACAATCATTTTTTGTGTGTTTTTGAGTCTTTGTTTTGTCTTGGTTAAAAAATCTAAAAGGTAAGTACTGTATTATTGTAAAGATAATTGAATTATAAATCTAACACTTTTAATAAATTGCAATTCAAAATTTCTTACGATAAGTTATCGCCAATTGAATGTTAGCTACCCAAGATAGACTTTATGTATGCTCAAATGGACCCTGAGCAAAGATTTCAATCTTCTATGTCTGCTCTAGTGGATGGGAAAAGGAGATAAAGAACTTTGTTGATGGATCAATTGGAGACTTCTTCACACACATTTTTGAGTCACAGTAGAGATGATATAAATAGGAGGCCCAATACACAAAATTGGGAGAATAAAGGGTTCGTTTGATTGGCAAAAGTAGAAAAGAATAGAAATTTCTCATAAGTTAGAAAATAAAAATCAATCTCCTCTATAAGAATTCATTTTCTATATAATTAACCAAAAATAAGTTTAAAGTGGTTGTACCCTATAATTTGAATTCCATTTCCACATTTGTATCAAACAGTCAAAATAGGAATTGAATTACTTGGATATAACATTTTCCATGGAATTGGAAGCTATCAAAAAGACCCGGTCTTGAATGATCTTGTTTCTTCTTCTTAAGTTGAACTCAAGAAACCCGTTTGATGTTTACATTGATTGTGAGAATTGTGTTTTAGCCTATGTTTTTGCCTCTCGAATTTTCCAGTTGAAGAAATTCCAAGAGTTCAAGTGATCTTCTATTAATTGAAATTCGAATGATGTATTCTCATTCCAATATGTGTTTTTATAACTCAATAATACTCAGTTAAATGTCTATACACTATGATGACGATGATACATTGTTTTCTATGCTTTCATCTTAAATTATTGTTTTTGACATCAAATATGTGTTTTGTTTGAATGATTGCTATGAATCTGCTGTCTTCAATTATTTGAACTAAATGAATTGAACTTATGACTTATATTGTTCCGAGAGGTCAAAAATAGGTTTAGCACATCGTAGCAATTGTCACACACTCTAATACAAGTCATTTCATGTTTCTTTCATATAGATTCAATGCATGTATTACTTAGAATCGCGAATTATAAAATGTATTGGTTGTAGCTTACTTATTTATATTGTGGTAAATCTGTATTACAGAGTTTGTCATAATATTTTTACTTTTATTTTTCCTTTTGGATACAATGATATTAAGTATTTTTACTTTATTTTGAAACCTATAAAGGTTACCTTTACACTGCTATCAATCTCTCCAACAAATTTTTAAAAAAATTAATGTTAGATTAAATATTAATACTTTGAGAAATTTTATTATCAATTTAAAATGACAAATAATAAAATAATCCAAACCATTACATCATCGAAATTAAAATTTTAATTTTCTCTTCTTTTTTTTTTATACAATAATCTCGACTCAGCAATCACTTATTCTTAGAATTACAGTTCAAAGATCAAATAGTCGAACAATAAAAAAATAGAGAAGCTCTGCATTCCTTGTCTTCGTGTAAGAAGAATATCTAATATTACAAAAAAAGTATTTAGATATAATATGATTATGATATAAAGCCATGTGATAGTGTCGATTTTCGATTTGAAGGCTTGATTGATGATTTATTTGCGCGGACGTTGATTATTAGTTATTAGTTAATTTACAACTCTTCAATTCTCAAAATATGTTTTGTGAATTTAGGAGCGGAACTAAATAAGACAATTGATTATTGAGAATTTGAATATTTTAAAAGTGATAATATTAATGTACATATTAAATATTATTGGAGTACAGTAATTTTAATTTAATATAACTTTAAATTAAATCAGTATACAAAATATTCAGTTTATTTATATTTCTAATTTAATAGAATATCAGTAAATGAATCTGTTAGGTTATAACGAAAATTTAATTAATATTTTTTAAATTATTTTAATACTCTAATAGTTTATTTATTAGTATTCAAATTTTTGATTGGCTAACAAAAATATAATTTTTCTCGACCTAGTATTAGAGGCAGGGAAACGAATTAATTAATTAGAGCTTACTTTGTCTCCCAAAATTGTTTTGAACAAAGTGGTCCCGGCGGGGCTCGAACCCGCGACCTTCGGCTCATAAGACCAACGCTCTAACCAACTGAGCTACGGGACCAACAATGTCAGAATTAAGTTTTATATATAAAATAGTAAATATTCAAAAAAGGTTTTTCTTTACCCACTTGTAGAGCATAGTCCCTCAAACTCTAAGCAAACGACGTGATTACCTAATACTTCATATTTAGATTATGCCTTCAATGCTATCGATATTAACTACGAACTTACTGGCGAAAGCACGATGGATTTGATTTTTTAGCTTTACTATCAGAGTCTTTTATAGAATATTTCGTATATAATTTCGAAAAGATTCTTTCAACAACAATAATTTTTTTTTTAATAAATTCAATTTATTGAAAAAAAATTATGTCTATAAATAAACATATAAATATTACCAATGGAAAAATTACAAACAATTTTTTGTGTCAGTAACAGTTAAGAATAATTTAAACTACCAACAAAGCTTCATAAATTGATAAATTAAAAATTATGTTATTAAATCTAATTTATCGACAAAATATATGTTGGTAAATAAAATAATTAAATTAAAAAACTAAATATTATTGACTAAAAGATCAATTAAAAAAATAAATTTTCTCTTAATTATAAGAAAAGTAAAAATAATAACATAAGTTATAGGCGTAATATTTAGTTACTTATTAAAATAATAGAATAAATACTAGTAAAATATAAAGTTTTATGAGTTGATGGTAGTTATTGACGTAGTCCCAGTTTTGGATCGAAACGAGTGAAACAATCGTATCGAGTCTAAAACTAAAAATGGCCTATTTTTTCAAAAAATAAAAATAAAAATAAAATTGAAGTCCAACTTAGCAACAACCTATACATTTCGCAACAGTGGCAGCCCATTCATTCCGTAGTCATTCTCCGTCTTCGACTCTCTCATTTATTTTGCAGCGCACACTAACACAAAAGAGAAAAAAGATGCCAGTCGTTAGGATCGACGGCTCCATCATTTTCTTTTATTCTCAATAATTAGTTTTCAACATATGTCACTTCATGAACTATTATCTTATAACTTTTTATACGTTTCCAATTTTTTACTTTTTTCTGTATAATAAGGAAACGAAAACAGTAATTTTATATAAATACAGGGTTATGCATATTGGTTATAATTAAAAAGTTTAGAGGAAGTGTGCTCAATTTATATTTGAATTCATGTAGTTCTAAGTATCTTCAACTATATTTTAATAAATTATAAATATTTTATTAATTATAAAAAATTTAATAGATTTTAGTAAATTTCAAATTCATAAATATACGTAGAATATAATGTCAAATTATGTTAATTTTAGTAGCGAAAGTATTTCGTTTCAACAATTAGAAATATTAACTATTTCCTTTACAACGTCTATTCATTAGGCGACTGGAAGAGGTGATCTCAACTATTTACAGTTCCTCATGCACTTATGAAATATCGATTTATCAATCAGAAACATTTAAGTATATCTTTTTCAAATTTTTATTCATATTACATGTTGACGTCAGAATTTGTACTATCCCAACAAATCTCCAATCACTCATCTGTCAACATATATGTTACATGCACACTAGGACGACTGTTAAGCACCAAGATCATCGGTAAAAAAAGGTCTGGCGATTGTTGGTACTCTGACGATCAAGTCAACTGCTGATATATAGGATAATATACGGGGAATGAAAACAATTGGGCGTGGGAGAAACAAGCAGATAGATATTTGAGCAGAATTTAAAAGTGCGAATAATGTTTATTTTGGAATAATTGGAGTCCTTGTATTTATAGCTGCGAAGTCCTAATTATTCTGTCTAAGCAATCAATTAGAACTCTGATTAGATTCTCATTCCTTATAGGATAAAGGATAATTGGATATGGATACAATCTCCAAGATTTCGGTCCTTATCTGATTAGATTTCCAATATTGTGTTGCCTAATTATTGAGCTATTGGTACTCGTTTTATTTGTGAGAATCTTTATGGCAATTATACACAATATTTCTTTAATTACTTCTTTGGTTATTTCAAAATATCAAATTACAAGAATGCGAAGACCAGCGAAGCACTCTAGATTAGCCATGAATATCGATGCCCTTCATGGGCTTCGCTGTGATAGATTCAAGAGTGTTAAGACGTTTGATGGGCCTCCGAGACCTTCTGAGAATTTACGAGGCCCTTGCTGGACCCCCGAGGCCTTCGCCGGGTCTATGAGACTTTTGTTGGGCCTTTGATGACATGGATGCCTTACTAAAATCGGGTGATAACATTACAAATGCAGGTTTGATTATCAACAAGACATGCTATTGACAATACAATGTTGTCTTATTTGTTTAAATCAAGTTATTTCACTTCATTACTACATATTCATCCTACATTAAGAGACTAGAACACCGTCCGTCCAAAGTATTTATAATTGTTGCCAACTAAGGCTGCGACGTCAACTTGTTCATAATCGAAAAGACATCACAAGAGAAAGGACGACAACATGATATTATCGCTCTGTTTAGTTAATTAATTAATTTTTAATATTATTTTTTATTTTTTTAAATAAAATTTAAATTTTAAAATATAAAAATAAAATAATCGGGATGGAGACCATAATCCACATCTTTGCTCTGATTATTGACGGAGCGAGGATTCTCCTTATCATTCAGGATGGGACGGGAGCAATTTTTTTTTTTCATCCTTACGTAATAGACATAAAAATGCAATTCACAATCAAAATCCACTTTTTACGCTTTAATAGATACAAATAAGGCTGTGATTTCAACTAAGTGATTGCAATATTTAGAAGAGTTATGCTACTTGTAAACTCCTACTTACACCTGTTTATATGGCAAATAATGATTTGGCCAAATCATTAATAATTTGATCAAATATTCTACTTAAAAAATGAGAGTGTAAGTGAGGATGTAAGTGAAGATGTACAAGTAGCATTACTTTCTACCATGAATTTTAAAATTTCCGACAGATAGTTCATAAAATTAATGCATATCAGATAGGAAATAGGCAAGAGTAATGTTTTTAAGGAGAACTTGCCTTTAAGTTAGCTACATGTGACTTTTTCTAAATTAAGTTCAAATACTTTTCAAAATTGATATTAAGTCATACTAATTTAAACATATTTCAATTAATTCTATAATTATCCATATGACCCATATTAATTTAAATTAAACACGATTAAAATTTCAGTAGCAACGCACGTTTTCAGCCGGCTATTGCACTTTGTCGCCAGCCTTTCACTACTCGTTGCCGGCCACCCAAACATTTTCTACTGTTTTCGTGAGTGATAATAGTATATTCACATTATCACAAACAATATGTTAGTAAGAACAATATTTCAACATATTAATGTAACAATATCACAGATAAAAGTATCTTAATATTTCAATATCAGAATCACATTAGTACCAGTATATTTGTAACTAATGACAATATTACATACACTTAAAATAAAAAATTACAACCCAAAGGAAGAACAATATCATAATAATTAAATTATTAATAAAATAGTATTAGAAGTACATTTGTATCAGTATTATAGATAACAATATCGTATGGTTAAAGATAGCAAACAAGTTAAGCCAATGTAATAGTGTCAGAAGCACAAATATTATCAAGCACATACTTAAGTGATCATAAATGTTATGTTTTAATAGAAAATCATAGCACGGTGTCTAAATAAAATAGTATAATAGAAAACAGTATCTTAATATAACAATGTCATAATAAAACATTTTCATGTTTGAATTAGTGTTTTTGTAATTGTAGGGTTGCGTTGATCTTTTAACACTGAAATATGACTTTATTTGAAATAAATTTGGGATATATGACTTCTGAGCTCATAAGTGTATGATTAGTGACCGTCCCTAAATTATCCCTTTTTTGACAATTGGTTTCGGAAAAGGCTTATTGGCGTACTTTATATTGATGATATGTTTGGAGACTATTAAATTTAAAATTCAAAATAAGAAGATTTTGGGGCATAAGGCATGCCAATTAATAATACATCCTGATGATATGTTTGATTATCCTCAATATTGATATCATGTTTAATCATCAATATTAGTTTATTGGCGTACTTCATATTGATGGTATGTTTGATCATTCTCAATCAGGCATGTCAATTAATAATGCACATCAAATACCAATTTAGAAAAAAAAAAAAAAAAAAAAAAAAAAAAAAAAAAAACAGAAGGCAATAATTAAAAGAGAAATGCTATATGAACTGCCACTTAAACAGAAAATATCGTGAGAAATGAGTTGTTGAATATATCTCGTGATACTATTACAAAATGAGAAAAAACGAAACACCAACGCCAAAACAAAATTAGAGAACATCATCCCAAGTCCATTCCCCGTTTTAAACCTAGATCTCCAATTTTCCCACCTGATTAGCATCCTAAGTCTTTCCCCCGTTCATCTACCGTCGAACATCATCTTGCCGGAAGCAGAATAGGGTAACAAACACCAGCAGAGCTTTAACTTTCTACATTATTCGCAGAGCTTCATCTCCAACAGAGTTTCAATTTCGACAATGTCCACTGGTGAGTCGTTCTTCCATTGATGAAGCTCGTGTACTGCTATTTAGTCTTTAATTTGATGGTTAAATAAACAGCATTTGAGCTTATGTTTTTTTTTTTTTTTTTTGAGAAATCTGCAAGTTCAAGCTCGTTCTTCCATTGATGAAGTTCAACAAGCATGTTGGTTCTCCTACATATTAATTTAAAATTTGATTACTTTGTATAGGTACGGATTATCAGTGTTGTGATGATGGGAATGAAGTTAGTTCGGGTGGTGAAAATGTTGAATTTAATGAGTTGGCGCCGAGAGTTGGAATGACATTTTTGAGTGACGAAGAAACTTTTGAATTTTACAAAGCTTATTCTTATAAGGCTGGTTTCCCAGTCAAAAGAAGGAATTCCAAAAAGGGTGACGATGGTAAGTTGAGATATGTGACGTTTGCTTATTGTCGAGAAGACAAACGAATTAGCACTGCAAGTAGTTCAATGAAACAGAAACCAACCATCCAATTGGATTGTAAAGCTAAGATTATAGCTACTGCTGATATGTTATGAATGTGGCATATAACTGGCGTTCATCTGGAGCATAACCACGAAATAAGTCCATCAAAATCCAGGCTTTATAGATATAATCGACAATTGAAGGAAGAAGTGAAACAAAAACTTGAAGTGAACGATGTAGCTGGTATCCTTTTACATAAAAGCTACAATTCAGTCGTTGTTGAAGAGGGTGGATACGAGAACCTTACATTTTTCGAAAAAGATTGTAGGAATTATATTATTAAAGTAAGGAGATTAAGACTTAGGGAGGGAGATGCAGCTGCAATACAGACATATTTCTCCAAAATACAGGCACAATGTCCTGGCTTCTACTTCAATGTTGATTTGGACGATGAGTTTCGATTGAAAAATGTATTTTAGGCTGATAATAGGTGTAGACAAGCATACAAGAAGTTCGGCGATGTCGTAACATTTGATACCACGTACCTAACAAACAAGTACGAAATACCATTTGCTCCTTTCGTGTCAACCATCATGGGCATTCGACACTGCTTGGTTGCGATTTACTGTTCAATGAGGACACTGACACTTTTGTTTGGTTGTTCCGGACATGGCTTGAGTGCATGGAGGGCCAAGCTCCAATTGGTATAATAACATATCAAGATAGTGCAATCCAAAATACAATTCAAATTGTTTTTCCTGATACGAAACATAGATGGTGCATCTGGCATATTCTTAAGAAGTTGCCAGGAAAATTTGGGTACCATTCTTTTAAGGGGTATATACTTTTAACCGTTCACGACGTAGTATACGAATCGCAAGTTCTGCAAGAGTTTGAATAGTGATGGAATGCAATGATCAATATGTATGCATTGCAAGACAATGTTTGGTTGTTAGGACTTTTATATAGAAAGACATCGATGGGTCCCATGTTATTTGAGAACAAGTTCCTGGTCGGGGATGTCAACAACGCAGCGAAGCGAGAGTATGGACGCATTCTTCGACGGGTATGTCAACTTGAAAACATCGTTAAAGCAATTCGTTGAACAGTACGAACGGCTTTGAGAAGTAAAGTTGAGAAGGAATTCTAAGCAAATTTTAGGTCGTACTCGGTGATGATCCCTTGCCTAACTAATTACGGATTGGAGAAACAGATGCAACAAGTGTACACAATTGCGAAATTTAAGGAAGTTCAGACTGAGCTAATTGGAAGGATGTTTTGTGATGTCTTAACTTGGGAGGATGAATTTGCTGGAACGTGGTACATAGTTCGAAAGGATGTTGTGGACAACGAATCTATGGAGAGAAAGAAATTTACTGTTGTATATGTGAAAGATCAATGTCAAATAGTATGTAGTTGTCACTTGTTCGAATTCAGAGGGATACTTTGTAAACATACTTTTTCAATCTTGATCAGAGAAGAAGTTAAAATTGCTCTAGGATAGGTATATCTTGAGAAGATGGAGAAAAGATGTGCAAAGAGCGTACACGCGGGTCAAGATTAATTACTTCGGATGTGTTAGTACTCATGCGTAGGTCCGATATGATCAGTTGTTCAAGATGTTTGGAAAGGTAGCAAATTTGGTTGTCGACGATGATGTTCGCACTCGGGAGTTAATGGAGTTTTTGAAAAATTACATGAACGAACTAGTCATATCGAAACCTAGCATTGCTTGTGGTAGTAATCTTCTGTCTCAAAATAGTGTACAGTTGGCCTCCGAGTCTAGAGAAGTTGAAATAACACAGATGTGCCCCATTTTTTACCCAACTTGCAAGAAAACAAAGGGCACTCCTAGGATGGTTCGTAAGAAGGGTCCATTAGAAAAAAAATACCAAGAAGACAAATGTTGGTTAACGTATTATCGACTATTTTTCTAGAAAATAATTTTTGGTTCCATTTTTATGATATTACTGTAATGGAGTTTTGTTTGTCATCAGGTTATTTAGAAGTTAACCAAAGGCAAGAGACCTTCACAAAACAACGAACATGAAATGCATGAGACGATTCAACAATCAACCTTCGCGTACTCACATATGTTGATGGTAATAGATACTGGTGCTCGTACTAATTTTTATATTCCAATATCGTTATTAGATTTGCTTAGTTGAATTAATTTACAGGATTCGCAATTTCAACATTGGGAATGAGCACTTGGGATGCCCACATATGCCCTTCAATGTCACCTCGAAGATAAGGAAGCTGAAGAAATTAGTCAATATAATTGAACTGGTTGTATTTGTCTACTGCTTATTTATTCATTGATCAAGTTGTATCTACTGCTTTGCCAGAAAGGAAGAGCCCTGAACAAGTTTCTACTGCTGTAAAAGCTTTCATTACATAGTATCATTTTGTTGTCTAAATGAACTTGGTTGTATTGTGACTGTGGATGTATGTACTGCTTTGATTTGTTAGAGTTTTAGAGATTTGTTGCTTTGTTAAAATTTTGATTTATAAACTGGTGTTTGTGAACATTCTTGCTGGAACGCCTTTTGCTCTTTTTGTTCCATTACTGTTAGTTAAATTTTGAATAGTGTTATGTAGTTTTCCCTGTCAATTATTAAAGGTCAAGATGCACCAACGGACAACTGCTGGTTGCTTTAATCCCAGTTAGTGATACCGGTTATATATCT
The DNA here is from genome assembly GCA_030279155.1 of Forsythia viridissima. NCBI lineage: Eukaryota > Viridiplantae > Streptophyta > Magnoliopsida > Lamiales > Oleaceae > Forsythia > Forsythia viridissima. Next base: position 2,075,723 of record CM059044.1, on the reverse strand, counting down.
TTTTAGAGTTTAGTTTCTAGCTTCTTTACATATTTCAAAACATATGATTTTACTAGTTTCAATATTTTAGGTTGTCACATAATTTAATCATAGAGGTAAAGTATTATTTCCTTGGAACTTTAGTTTCTTGAAAAGGTTGTACTCCAAAAATCTGCTTTCAGTTGGAACTTCAACATGCAAAACTTGCAACTCTTGACTGCAATTAAGGCTGGTCCATCCAAGAGTTATGGACTATATTAATAGACTTCACAACATAAAAGGATTAATTGGTTCAACTGCTTCCATTTCAACAACCAACAATTTCAATTGGAACTTGACACTATATAAACAACCAACAATTTCATTGTTTCCATTTAAACAACACAATACAGACATGAAGTTCCAAACAAATACTACACCAACTTAAAGATTACATGACATTCACTAATTGATGCATTTCAACACTATATACATACTTTAATAATCTATTTTGGGCCGTAGTTTTTGCGAATGGTGATATGAGTTACTGATAGGTCCACGTCTTCTTCGTCTGATATTTGTGCACACGCTCTCAGAATACGAGAAAGCTCGTCATCTTCATCTTCATTTGTTCTAGATCGAATGGTGCTTGATTCACCCTCTTCCTACTTGAAATAATGGCATGTCTCCATGCTACAGTTGAAGAATAACTTCCATCTAGTGGATTTTTTGTCATCCACTTTCAGCTATTGCACAAATCCTCGTCCACATTTTGGGCACGGTTTCTTCTTTAGAAAAGATTTTATGCCAACGCAAATGATCCTTGCAACTATAACATACTCCGTCGTTTGGTCCTCCCATTTCAACGCTGTCAGGAGATCAATCCACAAGCATATTAGGCAAGGCAAGCGATAAAAATTTACATTCAAAATATAATCAATACATTATGTAGTTTAGGCATTGAATGGAATACAAACCTGGGCAAACATTTTCTAAAATCCCTCAATATTTTAGGCATTAAAATCTACTCCCAAAATCTATATGCTAAAATTGATACATTTTTAAAATAATTGACATTCTTGCTAATTCAAGAATTACAATAAAATTATGGAATTTAAATAAGAATTCAAAAAATAAATTTATACACTTCATACATGAACCAAGGCAAACATGTTCAACCCTTCACTGCCATTTCAACAATAATTCAAAAAATCGCAGTTTATACATGAACTTGGACAAACATTGAAACCCTTCACATGAACTGAAGATTAATTGAATTAGGAGAAATTCAATATGAACAAATTGAAGATTACAAACTAAGGGGGCTTACCGAATTAGAATGACGAAAGGTCCAATTTTTAGGCTAGCCAAAGTAGTGGAGGACGATAACGAAGAAAACCCTACAAATCTACAATTTTTCACTCTGCCTGGGAGTACTGGTAGACGGGAACGAATGTTAGACTACATTTACACAAATTTTCACTCCTGCTGGTGGTGGACAGGAACGACGAGAAGAGAAAATCCAACTTTGAAGTTGATGTTTGAGAAACAATTGAAAATGAAACTGGGAAGGAAGGGCACGTCTGATAAAGAAATGTGGATTTTAGTAAATTTTTGGTGGGCTAAGGGCAAATTAGTCATTTTAGAATTTCTGTCCAACTTTCTGTTTAAGTGGCTGTTCATGTAGCATTTCTCTAATTAAAAATCTTACTGAAATGCAAAACAAAGTGTGCAAAGGGAAGAGAACGAGTAAGTTGGTCTAGAAACTTGAAACTTGTAGCATCCATTGTTCAAAGTAAAATTTAAAATCCAACATAAAGAAATGTAAAATTTAGTAATTAAATCAACCATGCTTTTGTATAAAGCAATCCATAGAGAAATTGTGATCCAAAGTTGTTATGTCATTTTATTAGTAAAAAGTGATAGAACACATCACTTTTCTTAGTAATCAAAAGCGACAATGTGCGACATTTTTATTAAAAAGTGACACACCATGTCATTTTGTAAATGCACAAACTTAATTTAAATTCAACACAAAAAGAATAGAGAGTAATATCGAAACTTGCAGCATCCATTGTTCAAAGTAAAATTTGAAATCCAACATAGAGAAATGTGAAATTTAGCAGTTAAATCAACCATGCTTTTGTATAAAGCAATCCATAGAGAAACTGTGATCCAAAGTTGTTCTGTCATTTTCTCTGTAAAAAGTGACAGAACACATCACTTTTCTCAGTAATCAAAAGCGACAATGTGCGACATTTTCATTAAAAAGTGACACACCATGTCATTTTGTAAATGCACAAACTTAATTTATATCCAACATAAAAAAAGTAGAGAGTAATATCGAAATATCAATTAAAAAGTTTTTATAAGCTCATTATATTCTTAAGAAAAATGTGTTCTGTTAAAAAATAACTCAAATTAGATTGTATGTGACATCTTACTTAAAAATTGACAAATCAAGTCACTTTCTTATTACATTAATTCATACTCAATATAAAGAAAATGATACATTAATATTTGATTATCTTCAATAAGGCATACAATAATGTACAACAAATATCAATTTAGAACAAAAAAAAGTGATCTATTGAAAAGTTTGTGATCCAAATTTGTTTAGTCGCTTTGTATCCATTGTAAGTAAAAAGTGACACAATGTCACTTTTCTCAGTAATCCAAAGTGACACTGTGTGACGTTTTCATTAAAAAGTGACACATCATGTCACTTTTTAAATACACACTTAATTCATATTCAACATAAAAAGAGTATGGAGTAGTATCGAAATATCAATTAAAAAGTTTTTATAAACTCATTATATCCTTAAGAAAAAGTATTCTATTAAAATAAACTCAAATTGGATTGTGTATAACCTTTTACTTTAAAAGTGACAAAGCATGTCACTTTCTTATCTAGTACATTAATTTATATTCAAGTCAATATATTTGATCATCATCAATAAAGAATGTCACACAATAATGCACAACAAATATCAATTAAAACACACACAAAAAGTGATCTATAGAGAATTTTTTGACCCAAAGTTATTCTGTCGCTTTGTATCTATTGTTCTTAGTAAAAACTGACCGAACTTTTCTCTCAAAGCCTCAATTCATATTCATATTTACATTTTCATAAATACCTTGTATACATCTCTGTAATCGATATTCACGCACTTTTTTCACAAGACTTTGCTCAATACCAATGATCCAAAGTTGAACTTTTATATATATATTAGGGTTAATGACACTAATAGTCCAAATTCTTTCAGGTTTGTAACGATTTCATCCTCATTCTTTTTTTAACAGATATCATCCCAATTCTACCATTTATTCTCACAGATGGTCTCCAAATCACTATTTTTCACTATTCTGACAATTCTTTGACAATTTTGCCCATTGACTTAAATAAATTAAAATGATAGGAAAAAAATACAATAAAAGCATTGCAATTTGGCCCTTAACCTGTATAAAAGTTAAAATAAATCATAAACTATTTTATTTTATTCAGATAAGTGTTCTTCCCCAACTAAAAATAATAATCTTGGGACCCATTTCCAACTTATTGAAACAACAGTAAAAAACCTACATATTATTCGACAAAATACGTGAATGGAGCTGCCAATAATGTATATTTTTGTGCCAAGGACGCAAAAAGAAGATCTAATTGGCTGGCGGCCCAAATCAGCAGGAATGGAAGGGAGAAGGATAATGTTTTTTATTTTTGGGTTTCTGGGAATACTAGTGGAAGGATGAGTTGATGCGGAGGTTGAGGTAAAGAGAAGTCTAGGTGGTACCGAGTGCGGATCGGGTGTGAAAGAGTGAGGGGGAGGTTATGGTAGAGTACCATGATTTCGAGACTAAGGAGAGATGTGGGTGATGGGAGCGGGGGACACTGGCCAGGATATGAAGTGAAATGTTATCTTGGAGGTTAGAGATAAGCAGTTGTGGTGACGGCGGATTTTGAGAAGACACAATGGTGCTGGTGGTTTCCATTGTCATTGTTGGAGAGAGAGAGAAATGAGAGATAGAGATATGGTAGAACACTTATTTGAATAAAATAAAATAGTTTATGATTTATTTGTACTTTTGAAAAGGTTAAGGCTCAATTGCAATACTTTCATTGTATTTTTTCTTCTTATTATTTTAATGTATTTAAGTCAAGGGGCAAAATTATCAAAGAATTATCAAAATAATGAAAAATAGTGATTTGGGGACCATCTGTGATAATAAATGGAAGAATATGGATGATATCTGCTAAAAAAAGAAAGGGGATGAAATCGTTACAAACCTGAAAGAATGGAGACCATTAGTGTAATTAAACCTATATATTAATACAAACAAAAATATAAAAAATCAGAAATTTATAATAAAAGTGAATGAACAAGGATGTGTCAAGATTGGAATCTATTACGTAACGCACTTATTGAGCATGTTACTGATTATTTTGAAAAAACAAATTAGAAAATTATGTAATTTATAATAAAAACTATGAAAAAGAAATCAAATGTATCAAATTACCTCGACATTTCTTATTTTGAATTCTAGTTTTGTGCTAAATTGGAGAAGAAATAATGAAAAATTCGTTACAATAATTTAGAATAGATCCGTTTTTATTTCTAAATTTGGATTTGTCAGGAGGAAATTTTTATTCGTTTCTAATTTGGACTTTAGCGGATCGGTTTTGTGTTTGATTTGGAGTTAATTTGTATTTTGAGCATATTTAATATAATTTTAATATTCAATAATCATTTTTAACCTAATTTTTCAAAAGAACCTCAATTTTTTGGATATTCATGTAATTTGCCCTTTCACCAACAATAAAAGGGAAAATTGTCGTGTTCGTCTTCAATTTATTGTCTGAATAGCTATTTGGTATCCAATTTTTTTTTGTTTTGTTTTTATATTAATCATCAACATTTCATTATAACTAATTAGTTTTGGATGACCGTTCAAGTTTTTATTAAATTGTCAATTGACCTTTACATATCAAACTTTACAAAATTAGATTCAATTTCCCAATTGTGGCTAGTGATTAAAATTTGAAGTGAAACGTGGGTAATGTAACATGACAATTTAATGAAGTTTTTCGAGTTCATTAATTGTGTCATTTAATAAAAAATTGAAGATTAATTCGAAAAATTAAATTGCTACTCAAACAATATGTGGGGTGGAATTCCAAGAATTTTGATCTCCTGCTCACATGGTGGATAGGAGATTAGGCCTCAGAGTTCCAATTGTCAATTGACACTCGCTTAACAAATTTTATGAAGCTAATTTTTAGTTAAAGCTATTGACTAAAAATTATTTGCTATATTTGCTAAATTATTGATCATATTATAATAATAATGAAAGGTTCAAGGATTAAATTGTTATTTAAGATTGAGGACCAATAATGCAATTTTTCCTAAATGTAAATTACAAACAATCAACCCAAATGTTTTCTTGAATTCAAGAAAAACCCCACAAAATCTTCAAATTTAAGTACTGTACCAATCAATCCGTTAAACGATAAGGCAGCAACAGAACCTCAAAAATCCACTCAAGAAATAGCATAGCAAGAAAGAAAAAGAGCCCAGAAAATGGCTTGCTGTTTATCAACAGGAACAACAATGGCGATTTACAGAGGCAGTAATTTTGGTGGCCCATCAGCTTCACTTTCTCTCCTCACTGGTTCAAGAACAGGAGCCCTCAATATGAAAGCCAAGGCTGCAAATTCTTCTGGGATGCTGCTTCACTGCTCCTTCACTCTGTCTTCTTCTTGTCTTTCTCTCTCCTCCAGTTCTTCCTTTTCAGGTAATATTTTAGTTTCTGCCCAATTTTGTTTTTTGGGTAATTTAAACTGTTTTGATGTTTGTTTAGTAATTTTGTGGAGAAGTAGTGGGTCTTGCTTTAATTCATGATACTTATTGATTTCGCTTTGTAGATATTGGCTGTTTTTCAATTTTTTCGTAACATGTTTATTTATTGGGATAGGCAATTCAGTGGTGAGTTAGTGGTTTCAATGTGCCAATTGTACTGGAAGAAATTGATGAATGTGAGTGGATACGTGTATTAGGCCGTCCTAATATTCGTACTATATAAACAATGTTTAGGGGGTCGTTTTCATGTGTGAGAGGTGCAAGAAAAATATTGTAGTCTTCTTCTTCGTTATGGTGAAAATTTGCAGCTGTCACTATGTTTTCATACTGTTTCAATTGCTCTCTTAAGAAGGGATTATGCCTTAATTGGTAACAATTATTGGGAAGCTCAAGATCTTAAAACTTAATGCAATAGCATCTCCATCCTAACTAGCAAAACCTAACAAGTACTAAAAGAACTTGGTTTATTGTTTTCTACTGTCCCTGCTTATTTATTGTTTACAAAATTTGGAGGCAATTTTTGTTTTCCTTAGTAGAGATTATTATTTGCGATGCATTAATCGCAGGATCATCCTTGAGTTTGGACTTGAATTCAAGCATTGGCGTAAGTACTAATAAAAGGCGTGGCCTAGTAGTGAGGGCAAAGAAATACGCTCTTTGTCAAACAAAGAGGAACAGGTCAAGGAAGTCACTTGCTCGGACACATGGCTTCCGGAAGCGTATGAGTACCACCAGTGGACGAGCACTAATCCAGCGCCGACGTGCCAAGGGACGTTGGGTCCTGTGCCCGAAATCCAACAATAGCAGTGGCAAACGTGTTTGATCCTTCATTGTTTTGGCTCATGAGGTTGATTCAAATAGGTAATGCTATGATTGAAGGATGTGGATTGGGTTGTCTTGGTTGTTTCTTCTGTTCTTTTTTTCTCTTGGTGATTTGATCATTTTGTTGAGAAAATTCTTGGCAACTTAATTTCAGCATTTCTCATATCTGCTTTCTGGATTCATCATTACATAGAAAACTAGGACAGAACATTTATGTTCCTGGATAAACTAGGGATTGCAATGAGAAGAAACAACAGAATGTGGTTTCCATAATGAATCGAGATGCAATTATACATTGATGATTTGATTCTTCATACAATTGTATATACTATTACCATGTAACACACCAGTTGCACACAACACACAAATATACAGTACTAGGAATCACTGAGGTCCCTGAGGAATTCATAGGAAAAACCAAATTCACTAGTCACAACAATCTAAGCAGTTGGATAGGAAGCTTGCATTGCAATACCACATAGTCCTTCCTTAGCATCAATGTCCCTTTCCATTCTGATGTATCCTTCTTCACCCCAACTTGTTCCCCATGAGTTCTTGACTAACCAATACTTCGTCCCGTCTTCACTCGTTCCATACCCTACTGCTGTAACACCATGGTCTAAGTCCGTCCCACAGTCTCCAGTAAAAACACCACTCGTGTAGAACTGAAAAGCCATTCCACCGGCATCGATAGCAACAGATACTGGATGATTAGCCACAGCTTTCAATAATGCAGATTCATCGTTAGCGGTGACATCTTCATATCCGGTGATCTTAGCTGCACGTGAGGCTTCCTTCTGGCTGTTGCACGTGCCATCAGTTCCGTCGTAGGGGTAGTTAGATTCAGTGGTGAGGCCATGGTTGTGTAATATGAATTTGAATGCATTATCCATGAGTCCACCATTACATCCTTGATCTTCACCACTTACGTCACAATCCACAAGTTCTTGTTCAGACAATGAAATCAATTTGCCCGTTTTAAGTTGGTTGATTCCTTCCATGGCTGCAACAGCAGAAAATGCCCAGCAGCATCCTGTTTTTTTGCATTTTCAAACAAGTTATTACAAATGAAAATGCATCTTGATGTCAGTTCACTTCGTTCATGTTTGTTTAACAATATAATATACAAGATTTTAATTTCTTTATATATTCTTTAATACTGTCGAGTACATATGTCATTAGCCATAGACAAAATTTTGCCTTACCACATTGGCCCTGGTCCTTGACACCGGTTACGGCCCCTTTCTTTCTCCAGTCCATGCTTGTAGGAACTGCAGTTACATTTTCATACTCAAAGCCTGTAGTACTTGGTGACTTTTGTTGGAAGGACATCTTGTACCCATTACGAGATGCACGAAACTCTTCATTTGTCATGTCAGCAAACTCATTGACACCTAGCTTGTAACGCTGAGTTCCTCCATTGTTGAAAGACTCGATAAACTCCACATTCTTCTTGAATATCTCAAACCGAGTTGCCTTCTCTACATCGTCTTTGTACATGCGTCCATACCGGGCTGTCCATTGCTTGTGTCTCTCAGCCATAGATGCTTCTCGGAGACCGCGGGAAGCTTCCAGAGAAGTACACATCCCTAGCACTATTACAAGTGCAAGAATCAAGATTTTCTGAACTAACAGTGCCATCTGTATTCAACTTTGTATGCAATGATAGTTTTCAAGTTCTTATGTAGGATTGAACAAAATAGAGAAACAAGATGTGGGTATATATAAACTGCAAATTGCTCGTTCATTAATTTCTGTTAATTAGCATTCCCCCTATGATGTGAATCTTATCTTATGATAAAGAAACAAATAATTCAGCAAGTTTCGTACACGGTGCTCCATTGAGACCTTGTGTTTTGTTGTACATAGGCACCTCTCATATTCACCCTATTGCGTAATCCTTTTGATGTTTCTTCATCACTTAGGAGTTAATATTTTAACTCATAAATTCTGTCGTAAGCTACTTTTGATAAACAAGCTCTACAATATTCGATATGCTAAAAACGATTAGTCATGATTAACAAAGAGAAACAAGTAAGTGTTTTTATATCAAATAGAAGTGGTAGAATGGACCTAGTCCAACAGGATAACCCAGATATTTAGTATTGACAAAGAGAAGCAAGTGTTTTTATGTCAAATAGTGGTGGTAGAATGGATCCGGCCCGACAGGATAGCCTAGATATTAAGTATTCCGGGCCGAGCCAAAAAGGGGTCTATTTAACCCGGCACAATTAGCCCACTGGATAATCAGATTAACGTCCATTGACCCTTTTTTTTTTTTTTACAAATTGTGAAAATATTGTTCAAATCTCCACCATCAAGACACGTCGAATCTGCCATGACCGGAGATATTACAACAAATGTGCCAAAAACCAAGGGACAAATCCTCCCAGTTAAACGAGAAAACAGGGAGAAATAGATGGTTGACTATGAGGCGGGGAGAAGAAAAAGATGAACCATTCTTTTTCTATGGGATAGGGAGAAGAAGATGAACATTTCTTTTCATTTTTCCTTCATTTTTTAATTGCTTTGGGAATATATTTTAAAATTAATAATAAAAAAAATTAAGGCCTGACCGTGGCCAGCCCGGTTTGATTTTCACATGTGGCCCATCCATGCCGGGCCGGGAGTGTCAAGAATTACTAATCCTTTTAGATCGATATAAATCCTTTTCCCAGTCGCCCGAACACTAATCACACCTGGTAAGCCGTATAAAACACGGCAAGTTGTGGATTGCAATCAAACTCCGTTGAAACTACTCTATTATTTCCAAACAAAATTCATCTATCATTCAATCTCTTTCTACCGTTTGGAACTCGTGACTATTTATGAAATAATAAATGCTTCGGTCGGTTTGTCTGTTGCATCAGGTATAATTTGTGTCACTGTTGGTCCAAAAACATCGAGAAATCAAATGACGAGTGCAGGCATCAAATATAAATACGAATTTAAACCGTATAATTTGCAGATGAGGTTCCCATTCTTTGGGATATACAGCAACTGGATACCCATTCAAACACAAGTTTCGTACTTCGTAACAAGAATTCATGAAATTTCAACTCAAAATCTCAAAACCTAAGAACAAAGGCTTCCCACTAAGATAATCCACTAGTCGGATTCAAAGAATCTTCATCCAAGGGGGAATGATGGCACTTCTTATTTGGCCCACTAGGGGCATTAGATCATTCCCCCCTTCATCCAATACCTCCCCAATTCTTCAGACATTATGCCCTTGGGTTCATCTGTTTCTGCATTAATGCATATGAATGTTCATTCTTTCACAAACTTCAACATCCAAGGAGAAACTTTCACTTCATGATTCCCAGAGCAAAACAAAACGCACCATTATGTGTTAAAAAGCGCTGTGAAGAACGAACTCTGCTTCCTGTCTGGCTGGATGATGAAGCATATCCCCATCCCCACCGCTGTCTGTGAAGAACGTATTCTGCTTCCTGCCTGACTCTGGATGATGAAGCATATCCCCACCCCCACGGTCATCTCACTAGCTGACCTCAATCCCTGTTATTTTGAGTCCAAGCATAATGCTTCACTCTACCAGACGGATTTTATTAAGCTTCTGGCTGCCATTTGGTAGAAACATTTACAAAAAAGAAACCCGCTGCTGAATCGTTTGTTGGGGATATAGAACAAAAAAATATAGTAAAACTGAATCCCTGCAAGCATATAAAATAACACGAGTAAGGTTAAAGAAAATCTTCGAAACGGATGGAAAAAAATCTGTGGAGAACTTCAAAAAGGTCAATGCTTTGTTTCCATATAATCAAATATCCAATATCCCATACGTCCTTCAACATGCTGTGCTTAGCATTAGTTTTACACCTCAGTTCTTTCAAGACTTGCATCTATTACTGGTAAAATTAGTGTCCGACAAAAACAAAGATAGATAATTATCTATAAATGTTAGAAGCTGGGATTGAATAGCTGATGCACTTTGCACATGTAAAAATATATAACAGTTTGTACAACAATTAACTGATCACTGTACCTTGACCAATCTTGAGTGCGCTTTTTCCATCTCTTGATTAGGTTGGCTCCGTGCACGCTCCTCAGTACTAAATGCTGGAGGTGAATGGTCTTTGCAAGCAAGGTAACTGTGCTTCATTTTTCAGGCTCCAATAAACATCTTGTCTAGGTTGCTGACAGAGAAACAGCACCATTTTTCACAGCATTGCTTGCTCAACTCACGGTCTCACATGAGTTTCAAATCATAGCAGCCAAGAAAAGCGCACGGAAGCAGATGCAGAGGTTTACCTCCCCATCCAAGAAAAAAGCTGTTATGCACCATAAACCACATCACCCATCAAAGCGGAACCCATAACCATATCTTAGTGCAAATTCAGGACCATGGCATCATATTCCACAAAAGATTTTACAGAGATCCTCAACAGCTTTTGCAACATTAATCATCCCCTGAATTAAAAAGTCAAGCATGGGATTCTACAACAAAAAATTAAAATAAAACTATTGTTCCATTTGTACCTGAAAGCAATTTAATCACAATGATATGCAGGAAATCTAAGATTTAAAATTTGTTTCTCAGAAAAAAAAATAAATTTAGCACACATTTAATCTCATTGCCCAATTAGGAAATAAAAAGCTTCAGTGCCCAAACCCAAATGTATCAAAGCAGAGTAGGACAATGAAGCAACAAATCAACAAAATTTCCAGAAATACGAGGATCAGTGCAACTTTGGATCACAAAAAAGAGAAGCGGTTCTACATTACAACAAATGTAAGTATTTGAATGTATATGCCCCAAATTGCTTTGGTAGTGAAGATTGAAGAAACCCCTAGGTCACCAAGATGAAACCTTAGAGCATCTCCAATGCACTCCGTCTATAATTTTTTAGACGTGCCACATAAGCATATATAGACGGAGTTATAAAAAATCATCTCCAATGCATGCTGACAAGGACTCCGTCTATCTGATGTGGCACATTAAATTATAGACTCCGTCTAGAAGTCCGTCTATATTTAGACGGACTTCTAGACGGAGTGAGTCAGCAAATTTAATTTTAGACGGAGTGCATTGGAGAAGAATTTTAATTTGACCGTCTATTCTATAGATGTAGTGCCACATAGATTAGAAGTCCGTCTATTTTATTTGCCACGTAGGCTGCAATAGACGGAGTGCATTGGAAATGCTCTTAGCATCCACACCACCAGTCAGACCTTCTCAAATCAACAACAGTGCCACCTTACAAAATTTCTAAGGCATGCAACATCAATGAAAAAGAAGTGTTCTAACTTTCCCCATTAACTCATGTGCATCTAACATCTCTTTTTTCAGGTAACTAACACACATCATCCTTATTTCCCTTTTCCCAGTTTTCTCAATTCTGATATGGAACCAAACAACATATTCAACATTCCAAACATGTTTATCACTGCAGACAATCTTTAATAGCTTATGAATGAGATGCCTGACACTGGACATATGCACTATAGCTTGCAAATCGCAAGGCACAACAGGAACAACTATCATAATTCAAAAATGAAAGTCTACCAACTACGTCCTGCCAATCCCAAAAACTACAAGAAGTCAATTTTAGAAGTGAAAATAATGAATGCAAATATGAACATCTCAAACATTATGCATGAAAAAAGTTCAGATCCCTGGATACTTCTAATTTTATCACTGCAACATAAAAACCATGCATTCTATGATAACCAAACAGTATGACAAGAAACACAAATTTTGAGAGAGAGATACCACCACCAAGCTTCATTTCATGTCCAACACAAGTATTCAAAATGAAGTTGCATTTTACATATCCAGCAATGCTGCCAGTAGAGATCTCAATGAAGTTCAGTGCGACATGACAATGAGCATTAGAAATGTATTAGAAATCTTAATGCATAAAACATATAAAAACGCTAAGATTCATTCATCAACCTAAGGTTAGATGGGAGATGAAAAACCTACATAAATGCAGTGCAAGGTCATTATAACTCGAGAGTACTTGTTGGCTCACCTCATCAGCATGCACTTAATATTATATGCTAATTTAATATGGTACACGTGATGCTAAGGTCATAATTCAGAATCATTACGAAGTGATCTGAAATTTAATTTGATCTCTAACCTCCAAAGACATTTAGGAGGCTTTGCTCTGTCTCCCAAATGAAACTGTGAGAAATCAGATTTTTCTTTTTAGTTTCACTTTTTACATTCAAGAACATATACACCATACGACAAAGGTGCCAAGTTTCAAGAAGTCCAAAATACTTCATTAGATGTGCACCCTTATGTTTGAACAATGATAATTTTCAATACTCATTGAGAACACTGCCAACTTTACCTCATATATTTGAAAGCAAGAGAAAGATTTTTTTTAAAAAAATCTCTCTACTTAATCCCTATACGTATGAATATGATCGAAAGCTTGTAGAGAAAAATGCATATCTTCACCACATATATTTAAAGCAAGAGAGATAAAGTATACATAAAAATAAAAGCTGAACTTTAATCTTTATGTTTACTTGAATGTCCATGTGTTTGCACTTTCCATCCAAGTATAGATCATTTATAGTAGTGCTTTATAGATTGAATTTGATATCATGTCAAGTAGAAAAGGAGGTCAGCAAAAAGAGATCAATCTCACAGGATAAGATGTAAAAACCAAGCATCCAATACTGCCTGTACAAAAAATATACAGTACAACACAATATCTAATAATTCCTACAGTAAAACTCAACATTACAGGTCCCGTGCCCTCGACTTGGGGTAAAATGGTGAATGGAATCAGAAGAGAAACAGATGTTATAAAAAGAAAGAGTGACAACTGACGGCGTAATGTGGCCATCCCCCACCACCCCTAAAAAACAAAAGATATTCTTTTTTTTCCCCTGAAAGAAGGGAATTTTTTTATGGGGATGAGTGGGGTGGGGGAAGAAACAGAATGGTCAATCCTTACTTTATATATATATATATATATAACTGAATTGTAAGTCATAGCCGCATAGATTCAATTTTTTATTCACTGAAATGGGAAACGTCATCTTTGAATAGCTTCAGATTTGTTTCCAACGTGTATAAATGAATTGTAAACCAAAGGAAAAGAACGGAGATCATTTCCATTATGCCACTTTTCATGTGACAGAATACGAAGATATAAGAGACTTCAGACTCACTGAAAAATGAGACGAGGGGATGGGGTTTCGGGAGGGAAGAAGAAGAATGGTTAATCTTTAGACTTTATAAATATTCAAATGAATCGCAAGTCATAGCTTCACTCAAATTTCTATTCAATAAGCGGAAAAACCATATTTGAATAGCCTCGTTCAGAATTTCTTCAATGTTCATTAGTCAAATGTATTTCACTGGAAAAGAATGGAATCATTTCCATTATGCCACCTTTCGTGTGACCAAATGCAAAGATAGGGAAAGTGGCATAATGCAAAGATAGGGGGGCTCGAGACTCCTTACAGAAAGGAGAATACATTGAGCCTGCATTTAACCAAGGACTTTTTTTAACACTAAGTGCACCTGTCAAATTGCAAATTGCAAATTGCTGCTAACGAAAATGGACACTGTCTCAGATACCACATTGATACATCAAGTAGCATATTTGCCAAAAAGGCATACATGATAGGAATACCGAAAAAAACTTAAACTAGTAGTATCAGAAGTAGAGCAAATTTTCAAATACTTTGCAGCTCGCTCTTCACATAGTACAGCAATTTGTTCCAACTAAACAAATTCTAGCTCATTCTACCAAACATAACAAAGAAGTCATAAATCGACAGCTTATATAGGAGCAGATAGAGCAGAGTTGAAGCAGCCACAGATCTCAAGCAGTCCATTTATCAACCAAAGATTTCATAGTCTGCAATCACGTAATCACCACAACCATTTAAAGCATTTGCGCCCAAGAAGCTGTCAAAATACCTGAACAGATACCCATGCATAACTCAATCCATCGTTCAAAATTCGAACAAAAAAAAAGAGTTATGCGAGCCATATTAACTAATACATTTATAATGAACATATGAAATGAACATTCCAGTATCTGAATATGAACTTTATTGAATGAGTTTATTCTTCTGTTTCTTTCATAATTTTCATCCCAAGCAACATCATAACTTACTGGCGAAAGAAGCCTATTAGATTTCATCGGTGGAGGGTCTTGTGGAGGTATCGCCTGTGTTTTGGGAGACTTGGGAAGAAGGAAAAAAGGAGAATGGGCGAACGATTTTATCTCACTTTAGTCAGAGCCACTTGTCCATTATAATAGAAAGAGAGAATGACATAACCAAGATTATCAAATATTTCCAAGTAGAGGTAACTCAATATATGTCACATACTTCATAACTACTATTATAACAGATACAATCTTCTCACACAATCCAAATAAAATTTTATTGCTCGAATCTAGCAATTTTAAATGTAACCATCAATAAAATCATGTAATAACAGAATTACCTCAATAATAGGGTGGCATACCCTGGTACGGTGGAAACCTGGGTCCTGGACCACTCCCTGGCTGATGCTGCTGGGATACATATGATGGCTGAGGCCCGTAGTTCCCGCCATCTGGATAAACCCCAGAACTTTGTATCCCAATAGTACTAGAAGGCATTCTGTAGCCTCCAGCATTGCTCAATCCTCCAGTGAACTCCCCTGGTCCAGCTCCACCAACAGCAGTACCGTACTGTGACTGACCCCCTCCATATCCACCACCATACCCTTGCCCACTTAGCCCTCCGGGCCCTCCAACAGCAGTACTAAAACCTGGGTTCTGATGCACAATTCCAGCCTGCTGCTGCGGTTGAGGCATGTTTGGGCCGGGTCCATACCCCATATAACCAGTTCCTGATCCATAATTTGATCCGGGCATTCCCTCCCCAGGCATTCCAGTGAAACCAGTATTCGGCATCCCAGGGACGACTCCCCCTCCTGGCCCCACATTTGGCCTCTGCTTTTTATTATCTGTTGCCAATTTACAAACCACTTGATGCCCATCAATAGTCTTCATCGGCTCTAGCAACGAAGCCTTTGCACCCTCCTCAGTTTTATAAACAAAAAACGCAAAACCTTTTGCCTTCCCAGTCTGCTTATCAAATCCCAGTGGCCCTTCCTCAATCTCACCATACATCGAAAAAAGCCCCAACAATCTCTCAGAGGAAATCTCAAACGGCACATTACCAACATAAATCTTCCTCATTGAAACATCAGCCGAGTTGGAATTCCCAGAATTTCCAGTAGCAGCGAGCTGAGTCACAGTAATACGCCCATCAATTTTCTTATTAGGCTCCTTCAGTGATAATATCGCAGCATCAATGTGCTTAAAAGTAACAAACCCATACCCCTTGGACTTGCCCGAAGCCTTGTCAGTAATAACAATAGTGTTGGCCTCATCAAGTTCCCCGTACGCGGAGAACACCTGCCGAAGCTTCTCAGTGGTAGTTTCCCAGCCGAGGCCGCGCACGAAGAGCTTGCGCTGAACAGGATCGGCGTCGGCTACCGTTCGAACGGCCTCTAGGACATCAGGGTGGCGAAGAACAGCAGCGCGTATTATAGTTAACAGCTGTTCCTTCGTGAAGGGTTCGAGGATTTTTTGTGTGTCTTCTGGGGACAAGATGCTGGGTACCGGTGGTACAAAAGCGGCTGCAGTAACATTGAAGTCGTTGGGTATGGAATACGCGCCGCCATTCTCGTCGGTCTTGCGTTTCTTTGTAAGATCCATCGATGAAATTAGAGATTAGAAAGAAAACCCTAGGATTTCAGAAAAAAAACCCTAAAAGAAATGGTACAATGAAACGGTATATGAAAAGGCTGAATTCTAACGCTATATATCATTGGGCTTAAACCGACATATATAATACGACGTCGGATTGATTCGTGTTTGGGATGTTACGGTTCAGCCTTCATTAAGTGGATCCCGTTGGGTTCACAAAACCCGAAGTCGAACCCGATCAGCTGCTATAGCCAATAGGACTGAACCAAAAAAAAAACCCTTCAAACCATAAAATGAATCGATCTTGTAAGGGCAATTATCGTATATATACTAGAAATTAAATAGAAATTAAAAATATTAGATTTTATATATAAATTGAAAAATACTTATGAATAATATCTTGTTAAAAATTGCTAATTATTTATTAGTCATAATTAATGAAAATTACCTAAAAATAAAATAAGAAACAAAAACCACTCTCTATCTAAATAGATTATCTCTCTTCTCTATAACATTTATTTCTCTTGTAAACTACATTCTCTTTCCACATTATTTCCTATCAATTCAATCAAGATTCAAAATTGTATAATCAAAATCTCTATGTTAAGGAAAAAAATATTGCACAATTCTATCAATATGTAGTAACAAAACACTGCATCAATTAAAGTTTCAAAAAACAAGACAACGTGTTGTTTAAACAAGGGATAATTGCATCAAAAGTCCCAAACGTTTCAGAATCGTTAGGGATATGCCCATACCTAAAATAATAGCACCAAACGTCCCCAACGTATGAAGAAATATGCATTGTATGTCCTTCTTCACACTTTCCGTCAGATTTCACCGTTAAAACAATAAACTGGACCGCACGTGCTATTTTTTCCCAAACAACGCGACTGACAAAGAGCCATCGAGTTCTAAGCTCGTTGCAAGTTGATTCGAGTGATTTCAACAATTCTTTGATATTCGAAATTTCTGTGTGATAGTTTGATCTGAAAAGCATGGCATTGAATGAGTAAAAGCCAATGGAAAAGCTCTGAGAAGGTGGTTGAGGAAGGATTGTGCGTCAGCAAGTATTGTTGGATCTCAATCAAAGGCAAGGATTTCATATGTTTCTTCATTGGTTGGAGAGATTTTTGTGAGCTTTTCGATAGTATTTGCATTTAGGTCTTCTCTCTTAACAAGGGCATTGATGATTTCTTTGTGCGAAACACCAAGTGATTTGAGTACAATTGCTGTGTTTTGGGACTTTCTTGTGTCCAGAATGAAAATCCGGGAGGCTGGACCAAATCTATCCCCTCTCGGGTTTGTTGAATTACTGTCTTGTCGATGAGATTTTCAATTGGTGGCAACATATCCAAAGAGAGCTTTTATAAGGTCACCATCAAACCTGTATTCAAATCTTAAGTTTTGAGAAAAAATGGATAAAAAGAGATAATTTTTGACATGACAGTAGTAAATAATCATTACTTGAAAGAGCCTTGATCAATTTTGTCCCACACCATAGAATGTTCCACATTTGGATTCACCTTATCCCAGTGCAAGGGCTTCTGTAATGACTACGGACTTTTTCCTACAGGCCTTTCGTCCAGGGGCTATTCCATGCGCTGTTAGCTTACGTAATGTCCGGGGGCTTCAGTGATAAAACCACACCACTTGCTTTAGGCGGTGGTGGTTGAGAAGTATGTATATTTGACGGAACCGAATGAGGTGGTACCGGTGGAGAATGACGTATATTTGATAAAACCAAAGGAAGGGGTGGTGGTGATGGTGGAGAAGGACGTATACTTGATGAAATCGGATGAGGAAGAGGTGGTGTGCTGCCATTTCTGCCTTTGGAACTGTTGAGGTAATTCCCACTCGCCTTTTTTGGGGAAAAAAATTGTACGTGCAGTCCAAATTTTGGTTTTAACGGATAAATTTGACATAAAGTGTGAAGAGGGACCTACCATGCCTATTTATTCATACGTTGGGGACATTTTGTGCTATTATTTTAGGTTAGGGGCATATCCCCAAAGATTTTGAAACATGGGGGACCTTTGATGCAATTATCTCTTTAAACAATTGACATTAATAAAATATAGTAACAATTGTAACTTAAAAATTATTTCAAATTTCAGTGACTATATTCACTAACGGCAGTAACAATGATTGTTCGACACCATCTGTATCACTGACACTGAAATAATAAAGTGTAGTAACAACCATCATCATCGTTGCCCCTGCAATAATATTGATAGTAATAATGAAAAATAACAAAGTAAGTAATCATTACGATATAATTATGTTTGATTTGTAACAAGATACACACAGACACAAATCATGAAACATAAGTTGTTAGAACCATGAGTTTTTTATAGTGTAAGTAGTTCGTATATACATAAATTCAAATATTTGATACAAATATTATAAAGTACATTGGCAATAACAAATGTACATTTTTTCTATTAGTAATTTATAAGAAGAAAAAAATAATTAACTAATTAAACAAAAAGTTCTTTAATATATTAGACATCTTGCCAGAATATTTTGTATGGAGACTGTCGTTCTTAGATTATCTGAAGAATTGATTTAAAAAGCACAAAAAATAAAAATAAAAATAACAGTTTGCCCAGAAGCAGAAAGATAGACACTTACTTCTTTAGATCCATCAAGAAGTTCATTCATTGCTAGATTTGATCAGAAAAATTATTTTCTTCGAGTATAATGATTCACACACAATGATTTATTTTCCTTTAACAGATAAGAAATTGATAATGGAGGAGAGAGAGAGTTAGAAATGAAGCAATGTGAAATATAGTGTAATTTTAATTAGAAACTTAATTGCATGATTTTCTTTTAATAACATTTTAAATTCATAATTAACTTAATAACAATGGCAAGTTGTAAAATAATTAATAGATTTATATATAACTAAATGAAACTAATCATTTATAAATGTCTAATAAAAAAATAAGATATATAGTAAAATTGATAAAAATATATATAATCTAGTAAAATTTAAAATCTTTAAAAAAAAATAAAAAGAAGGTGGACTACCTAATTATCTCGAGTTAAAACTAATGGTTCATGTCCACGTAGATCTGTCAATATTTCAATTTTAAAACAAAAAAAAAAATTAGATTTTAATGTTTTAAAAACTATTTAAACTAAATCGAATCGAACCGTTTCTAATTTTTTAAAATTAAAAATAAATTAATTCTACTTACTTGTACATTTACAAAGTGAGCAAAGTACAAATATAAAATGCAATATAAAATTTATTGCATTGACTTATTTAATTTTTGTTAAATTATTGGCCAATAACCTACAAGTTTGTTATTCAACATAGTTATTTACTAATTTCTATCAATTTCTTCCACATTCTCATTTCTTTCCATGACAAATATTAATGCAATGTAACAATTGAGACAAATTTTAATACAATGTAACGTTTATTTTTAAAAAGACTTGTATTGATAATTTTAGACCAACTTACATTTTTTTTTTATAACGATTGGAATCCTTCTAATTAAGATTTTACCCCAACCGTTCTCATTTATACTGTCCACTTTAGGAGAACCTGAGCCAATATTATCCTATCACGGATTTCTTTCACATCCCCGACGATTAGAACCCAAGACATCTTCCTTATGAGGCACGTAAATTGAATACTTGTACGAATTGGGCAACTATTCTAATGGGATATTAGCTATGCAATCAGGATTAACTGGGAATAAAAACCTCGACATCTAGGTCATTAGGAATGGCAAAAAAGCTCGTTGGCTCGCCGGCTTGGTCCAGCTCGGGCTCGTCTCTAGACGAGCCCGAGCTGGGCCAAGCCCAAAAAAAAAAGAGGGCCGAGCTCGTTCGGCTCGACCAAAAAAAGAGCCGGCTCGTGGCTTGTGCAACGGTCACTTAACCGTTGGATGAACATCTTGTTTTTTTTTTTTTTTTTTTTAATTTCATTATTTTCTTTTAAATACCCATATTCTTACTTTAATAAAAAATTGTACATGTAACATCTTGTCCGTGTACAATTTTAACTCCGCATACTTTTAAAGTAGTCGGTCCCAAACCCGGTAAAATGATGAGGGTTTTCAACATAAAGGATTTCCGATATTGTATTTCTTTCTTATTTTCAAAATTTAAAAAAAAAAAAAAAAATTGAGGACCGGGCCTGACCGAGCTGAGCTCGTGGGTAGCTTAGCGCAGCTCGTTCGGCTCGTGGGCCGAACCGAGCACAGATTTTGGGAACGAGCCGAGCTCAGGCTCATCCCTTTGGGCGAGTCGAGTTCGTATTTTATGGGTCGAGCCGGTTCGACTAGGTCCATTGTCATGCCTATAAGTCATACCTACTATTCACTGATCTACGACCGTTATTAAAGCTTACTACATCGATGGGATTGTTGATCGTAGATCAACCTCATAGACGATAATCCCAAGGGTATGATACATTATAGCTTCATAGTTACAAGTCATTTTCTCGTTACTTTGGATCTCCTTCCCCTTCATCTTTAGGGCTCCTATTGTTGCTCGCTTCTTTTGTCATTTTGAATTGCATGCAATGATGTGGTGATGAACCTCTCATTCAAAATTTAGTGCTCCGAATTGTGTAGAAAGGTTTCCCATCAAATGGCTCACCAACTTGATCAAAAACCGTATGCCCGAACAGGCCTGAAAAAGAAAGTCAACCTAACCAGTTGCCCAATTTATACCAACATTTAACTTAAGTGTCTCATAAGGTAGATGTCTTTGGTTTGAATCGCCGAAGACGCGAAAAAAATCCGTGAGAGAGTAAGATAGACTTAGGTTTTCTCAAATTTGACAGTATAGATGAATACAACTGTGGTAAGATCCCGATTAGAAGAATCCAAGTTGTTACCAAATGCGCTACTATTATGTCGATAAAAAACCGTGGTTTTAAAATTGAACTAAAAGATAAAAAATAGTTTAATTTGAAAATAGATAAAAAATAAAAAATAAAAAAAAAACCACATTAATCGAACCGTGCTCACCATTAATCATCAGTTGATTTTGAACCCTTCCGTTAGTCATTAAATGGTATAGTTACCCATAATCTTCAATCGATCTCTAACCCTTTCATTAGTCCTGACCTATCGACTTTGTTGCAACTTCATTTCTGACTTAATTAACAGCAACCCACAAAGGACCACAACCTTTTGACAAGCTTTACATCAGGTTTCACTATTAGAGTGGGACACACATGTAAACTTTAAAAGGATAAAACAGTCAAAATACTCTTTAAAACATAGCACAACGGGTGAACTAAAGCGTTTTTGTATAATTCTTAGAAAGAATACCTTGTTTTAGAAGTGTCGTCATATAACTTGACAGTTAATTAATTTTATATTCTCTTAATATCACAATGCAATCAAATGTGATCAAATTACCCTTAAGAAGTTAAACTCTCATCTGAATTTCACTAAAAACCAAAACTAGTTTCAAAACTACGATAGTATTGCACGCACCAAGTGACCAAGGCCCTACCAACAAGTGGTAAGCTAGAGACGTGCCTACCGTACAAATATGCTTTTGTTTTTTTTGTGAACTAAAAAAGGTGTTTGATTCCTTTTATTTTCCATGAAAAATAAAAACCATTTTCCAGCTTTAGTCTATTTGATTGATAAAATTTTCCATAAAAAATACATTTTCTCACCTATTTCACATCTTTCGTTTAATTGCAACTTTTGTTTTTTCATAGAAATTTTTTTCATTGTTTTCCACTTTTGACCATATTTTCCTTGTTTTCAAGAAAAATATTTTCTTTGTGGGATCTATGAAAATTTGTTAACCTTTTCCAACCCATTTATCTTCCATGGAACATTTTCCAATCCAAATTTTCTTGATAATTCATTGGTAATTCATTTCCATGGAAAATATTTTCTTTCCACCCAAATTTTCCACTTGCAATCAAACACAACCTAAAAGCACAAAATATATCAAAAATTTGAATACCAGATCCGGTTATGTGGAGGATACAGAGAAGTACTTGATCTTTAGACATTCATAGGCTCTATGCATCAAAATGTTGCAGCATTTTGCCTTTCGTTAGCAGCCTCATGATATTTCAATTGACATATTAGAAGATACAACTCCCTCGAGGAAGAAAGAAAACATTTTGTTGTAGAGTATACAGGGATTCTTCTTCCGGATCCTATAAAGATTTCATCGAAGTTGCTCATCCAAAATCAGCTCCGTACATATTGCAATCTGATGCAGAGCATTGTGTTACTTGTGTCTAAGGAAGAACCACATCCTCTAAATTCAGGAGGCTTCACATTCCGCCAGGTTTTACAGTGTGTATGACACCTCAAAGCTTTGTAACATTGCATTATCCCCTGAATTAACAAATCAAGCATGGGAATCTACGGTGAAAGAAAAAAAATAGGCCGTTTTATTTGCACAAAATCAATTGCTACA
This sequence comes from Forsythia viridissima, assembly GCA_030279155.1. Classification (NCBI taxonomy): domain Eukaryota; kingdom Viridiplantae; phylum Streptophyta; class Magnoliopsida; order Lamiales; family Oleaceae; genus Forsythia; species Forsythia viridissima. The sequence continues at coordinate 2,052,964 of CM059044.1, read as the reverse complement.
AGGGAGAAATTTGTTTTGCAGAAAAGGGAAATATATACAATCCGATGGCTTCGATCAATTACGGAATAAAAAAACTTCAGTGCAGGACACCAAAATAATCACAGTAGTGAATGAATGGTAATCAAGCAACAAATCAACAATGTTTCAAGAAATCTCATATCAGCATAACTCTTGATAACAAAATAAAAGAAAATCTTATTTATATGAAACAATTTATCAATGAAGCAGGAGAATACAGGACATAATTCATACTGCAAGGCACACGAGAACTACTATCATAGTTCGTTTAGCTCTATCAACCACATCCAACCAATTCCAAGTTTTTCCGAAGGCAAAAAAATAACCGCTAGAATAATGCAAATCTAAACATCCCAAACATTGTGCAAATAAGATATCTGGATGTCCTGGGTACATAATTTTCCACACTGACAATAAAAATCATTCATTCTATGATGCCAAACAACCTGTAAAGCACAGACACTGCTCCAAAGGATGGAGTGTCGGTGTATAGGACATCAACACTCATACACTCCTAGGACGTGTACAATATGCCAAAGTTTGGAATACATTACAAACTGATCTTACATGAATCCTGATTAATTTGACTCCAAAGGCAAGTAGGTGACTTTGATTTCTCTAATTCCCGAATGTAACAATGAGAATTCAGTTTCCCTAAACATTCACTTTTTACATTTGAGAACACAAACAATGTGCAACAGGAATTACAAAGGTAGCAAGTTTAAAGCCATCCAAACAATAAGCTTGACATGCTCTTATGTCCAAAATAACCTTGATCACAACAGAAGGATGAGCAAAATGATACCCCTTCGGCCTTCTGGACTAAAAAGGTGCACAACTTTACTCCAATTGAAAGCAAGAGAGAAGTTTTCAAATCCAAAAGGGAATCTGATTCAAAGATTATTGAGACAAAAATACATAACTTCACCTTGTACATTTGAAAGCAAGATAAAAATTTATCGCAAAAGAAATGCCTCAGGCCCTTAACTTCAATCCATATGTTTACTTGTAATTTTATGTTTTAGGACTTTAAATCCAATTATCAATTGTTTAATGTAGTGTTTCATAGATTGATCTGATATGATGAAGAGGAAACACAGTTCGTTGAAGAGATTATCAATCCACAGGATTGGAAGTAAAAAAGGCAGGCATCTTCTACTGACTGTAACAAACATACAATGCAAAAGCACTAAACAATATCCTTCACTTTTAACGCTCCACAGTATAGGTTTAGTGCCCTCAAACTGGGTAAAACTGGGACCAGAAAAGCAACATATATGCTATAAAGAGCAGGATCGAAGGCGTGATTGTAGTCCCCTCCCCATCCTGAATAAAGAATTTTTTTTTCTTCCTTTTTGAAGGAAGGGAAGGAGTTTGATGGAGGGAACAAGAGGAAAGACTACTCTTTAGATAATATTACATATTGCACGTCATAGCTAAATAGTCATTTAAACTTTTAAATAAATTCATACGGTGAAACATTGTACAGATTTTTCTCCAATGTGTATAAATGAAATGTAAATCGAAGGAAAAGAATTGAAATCATTTCCATTATGCAATTTTTCGTGTCACCAAATACAAAGATGCAAGAGACTAGGGACTCCGTACACAAAAGATAGAACCCTATTCCTATATCAATCCAATGGCCAAATTTTTTATGCCAAGTTGACCTGTCAAATTGCATGTCATGGCTAGGCAAAAATGGCACTCTCTCAGATATCAAAATACTACACATGAAGTAACATATTAGAAAGCATGGCAACTCAATAAATTATAACTAAAGGCATTAACGATAGAAGTAGCATTCTACAATCTATAAAACATTAAAATGGAAATATCACAACTAAAATGATCATATCAAATGAAAAATGAATTTCGAAGCACTTGTCACATAATACAGCAATTTGTTCCACATTAAAAAACTCTAGCTCATTTCTAGCAAACATAAGTAGATAGCTAAGAATTCATAAATCCACAATTTTAGGAACAGATACAGATAAGTGAAGCAGCCACAGATGTACAGCAGTCCGTTTATCAACCAAAGATTTCATAGTCTGGATTCACGTAATCACCAAAACCATTTAAAGCATTTGCGTCCAAGTAGCTGTCAAAATACCTGAACAGATATCATGCACAACTCAAATCATCATTCAAAACTGAAATGAAATAAAACAAGAGATATGCTAAAGACTCGAACCCTGTTAAAGAAAACATTCGACATTAAGATATTAAATATGAAATCAATCAAAAAATTCTTTCTTGTTCGTTTAGTTCATAATTTCTTCCAAATCAACAACATAATCCACTACCCAGAGAAATCTATTTAATTATTAGTGGAGAGATTTGCAAAGGCATCTTTTGTTTTTGTTGAGAAGACAACAGGGTTTGTCTTGCTTTATGCCAGAGAATTCTTCAGCAACTTCTCTAATTCAATGAAAAGAAAAGGATGCAAAACCAAGATACAAGCATTTCCAAGCAAAATAATGCATGCAAGATACTTCATAACTACCATTGTAACAGATGCAGTCTGATGACATCCTATCAATAAGGTTGTGCCGCCAGTAAGTAGAAAGTCATTACTAAAAGGAAATGTAACACATATGCAACACGATTTACCAATAACCACTAATATCACATGTGAACCCTGTAAAATTATGTTAAAACACAATTACCTCAATAATAGGGCGCCATGCCCTGGTATGGTGGAAACCTTGATCCTGGACCAGTCCCAGGCTGGTTCTGCTGAGATGCATATGATGGTTGAAGCCCATAGTTCCCGCCATCTGGGTAACCCCCCGAACTCTGTACCCCGACATTACCAGATGGCATTCTGTAGCCTCCCGTATTGTTCAATCCTCCAGTGAACTCCCCCCCTCCAGCTCCACCAACAGGTCCAGGTCCAGCAACAGCACCACCGTAGTTTGATGGACCACCTCCATACCCACCACCATACCCTTGCCCACTTAGCCCTCCATGGCCACCAATAGAAGTACTAAAACCTGGGTTCTGATGCATAATCCCAGCTTGTTGCTGGGGTTGAGACATGTTTGGGCCTGGTCCATAACCCATATAACCACTTCCTGGTCCATAATTTGAACCAGGCATTCCTTCGCCAGGCATTCCGGTTGCATTTGGCATTCCAGGGACACCTCCACCGCCCGGCCCCATATTCGGCTTCTGCCGTTTATTATCTGTTGCCAACTTACAAACCACTTGATGCCCATCAATAGTCTTCATGGGATCAGCCAACGAAGTCTTTGCACCCTCCTCCGTTTTGTAAACGAAAAAGGCAAAACCTTTTGCCTTCCCAGTCTGCTTATCAAAGCCTAGAGGTCCTTCCTCAATCTCACCATACATCGAGAAATGCCCCAACAATCTCTCTGAGGAAATCTCAAACGGAATATTGCCAACATAAATCTTCCTCATCGCAATGTCAGCCGAGCTCGAATTCCCCGAATTGCCTGCTGCAGCAAGCTGAGTCACAGTCATGCGGCCGTCAATTTTCTTATTAGGCTCCTTTAGTGCTAATATGGCAGCATCAATATGCTTATAAGTTACAAACCCGTATCCCTTCGATTTACCGGAGGCCTTGTCAGTAATAACAATGGTATTGGCCTCATCGAGTTCGCCGTACGCAGAGAACACCTGGCGGAGCTTCTCAGTAGTAGTCTCCCACCCGAGTCCGCGGACGAAGAGCTTGCGCTGTACAGGATCGGCGTCTGCGACAGTGCGAACCGCTTCAAGGACGTCAGGGTGGCGAAGAACAGCCTCACGGAGGATGGGGAGGAGCTGCTCCTTTGTGAAGGGTTCAAGGATTTTCTGGGCATCCTCCGGGGATAAGATGCTGGGCACCGCTGCTGTAACGGCGGCTATGCTAGCACCAAGATCGGTGGGTGCGGAATACGCGCCGCCATTCTCGTCCATCCTACGTTTCTTTGTGAGATCCATCGGTGAAACTAGGGATTCGAGAAAAACCCTAAGAGAGAGAAAGGCCTCGGACTAGAGTAATGGAGAGGATAAAAGAGGTTTGATTTCAGAAAAACCCTAAAAGAAGGGATATCCTTGGCATAATATACGCTTGGCGAATGATTTAATTTAAAAAGTTGCTCAAATATTAAAATCAACACCAATAATTAATTTTAATAGTATATTCATAGTTAACTCGGACCGACCCAGACAAAGAGAAGGGTCATCGAGTTTCTGGTTTAATTGGTAATCCGATGGTTAAACCGGTGAGTCAATTAATATCGAACCGATAAGTCTATTTTTGTTAAATTATCGCAATCAGAAATTTATTTAGTAAAATTTATCTAGTATCATCAACTAATTCTTGTAAAAAATAACATAAATTATTATCATGTCATTAATAGAGTGAAAAAGTACTAGGAGAATCTTTTGGATAGAAATCATAGAATATAGTAATAAAAAAATTAAAATTTTTAATTATGTAATGACCCGGCCAAGTCACCGGGTTTCGAGTCACCGCGTTATTAAAAAAATCGACGGTTTTTCCGAGTCATAAACGGTTCAATTGCTCAACGGTCCAATTAAAAGAACCGGATCGGTTGGGACACCCGATCACCGATTTTCCGATTGGACTGGTCGGACCGGTCCGAGTTTAATAACTATGAGTATATTACATGATACTTATAATTTTTATTAATTTTTTAATTATATATTTTATCAACTTTTATTAAAGTCTCTTAAAACTTATATATACATTTTTGTCACCTTCGAGTATTTTTGCACATATCTTCGATGTACTAAGAAGAGAGAGGCAACTAACAAAATTTATTATACTTAAAAGTGGTAAAGTTTCTTGTTGAAAATGACTCGATTATAAGGGTGTGTTTGATTGATTCCATGAAAAAGAAAAGATTTTTCATGTAAATAGGAAAAAAAAAATTACCTATTTTGGCAAGAAAATATTTTCCAATTTTTCCTTCTTAACCATGCTTTAACTGATTGTGACTTGGAAATCATTTTCATTTTCCATGTGCAATCAAACAGTCAAAGATGGAAAATATTTTCCACTGATGTGACAAAATTTTTCATAGATTAGACATTTTCCACGAAAAATATTCCAATCAAACACACCCTAAAAGTAAAAAAGCTACTTCAACAAAAGATCAAATATTTAATGCAAGTACAAGCATCTCCTCGGCGGATTGCTCGTGTTATCAATGGAATTCGCAATTCTTTGTTCTTATAAAAGTTTGTTCTCTGGTTGAGCCCTAAGGTCGAAATTAACAATAATTTATTATTAACACCCTTATTACAATTCACAAATAGTCTTTACAAAGTTTGACTAATTATATGCCAAGTGTTTTGTGTGAGAAATTTTACGAGAAACACGAGATTTTCGCAAATAAAATTGGGTTAAAGTTAGGGCTTAAACTGTCTTAAAGTGAGACAAGTATACATCTCATCCGCCATTCTGAGTAACGTGAGATTGAGATTTGTAATCGCTATCTTAAAGTTGTGCACCAATAATACAAATGGAACAAACACGAGTATGATAGATGATATATCTCGTATACAACAAAGCAGTGGTCATCTCCTCTCCACCCTTTAAACAAGTTTGTTATTTAGTATTGGACAATAGAAATAAAAAATCTTGTACCTTACCAAACATATCATCAGCGTACAAAAAATGGTGTTTTTCGATAATTTAATAATCACTGCCAGATAAGATTGAAGAAAAAAAAATTAAGAAGAGAGTAAAAATTCTTATTCCTGCCCATCAAGCTGTCCAAAGAGTCCTTTCCAATGAGATGCTGCTTCCTCAGGGGATCGAAAAGACCAAATATGAGGCTTCATTTTATCACGAGTCTGTATTATTTCCTGCATTCACAAGTTCTGATTGTTACTCCAATTTAAAGCAATAAGCTTACTATATATGTCATTGTAATCAACTACGTATAAAAGCTTTTTAGCAGCCAAATAATACGTAATTAATGAAACGTAGCCTAATGACAAAACCATATTCCTCGATTTAAAATTTCAACTGGTTTCAACTAAATATATACTTGTAACACGAGAAGAGCTTGGGGGAAGGACAAAAGATACACTGAATATGTTTGTAAAAGGCATTGTCCAAATGCTGTTGTAGGCAACATATAAAGAGATTCTGGGGGAAAAGCTGAATTTTCTAGAAAATTATCCCATGAACGATAGAAATCCAATTTGGGGGTAATGAACAGTACACGTAAGCTAATGGTTGTGGAATAACCCCTGAACGAGAAGTTTGAGAGGGAAAGTCCGTAGTCGTTACAATTATAGACAATTTATGTATCTTCAATTGCATGATTATCAGATGCAGTCAAACAGAACAATATACGACCTCTGAGGTCAGCACATTTGATAATAGTGAATCCAATCAAATTATACATTTCTTTTAATTTAATAAAACTTATCATTTTGCAATTTGCACACAACAGTTGCATAGATCTTTCTCCTTCCCTTCCACGTTCTCTCTCTAAATAAGCATTTGCCTTAAAGGAAAGGCGGTCATTTGTACCAGATCACCCCTTATTCATGGGATAAAAATGGTGTTTAAACCCAAATCACCTGCCTATAGTAGAGACTAACACCACTTGGACAACATTAAGATTCTATTGATGAAAGTTGCAATTTTACCACAATGCACAAAGATTATGCACTGTCTTAAATATAATTTATTGTGAACTCTAAATCACTTATATAAAGGTAATGCATCAAGGGCGTGTTTGTATGTAGTACTGGACGAGACTCAGCATTATAATAGTTTATATTTTAACTTCTTTTTCTTCTTTGATACTATTCAGTACTTTTGATTCCACCATACCAAACATGCTACAAGTGGCCAACATCAGAGCAATATTCAGCAGCAAGTTTGAGACGTACCTCTACTTCAGAAGATCTTTTGGTTTTGAGACTCAAACAATCAACAAGGGCAGTCCACTTTTCAGAACAATTGTCAAGAGCACCAAGCCGATAGTATTGCTGCAGCTGATGGACTGGCGCTGCCAAAAGATGATAGCCCATAAATTTGATGATTATAAAATGGATAACAGATGTCAAAAAATAAGTTCAGACATTCAACGGGGCGTGCATATAAACAAGAAACCTTGAAAAAATTAGCAGAACATTCTTATGCCACCCAAACCCAAAAATTTGCAGGATAAACAGATTGGTAGTTCCGCATATATATTTTGTGTAGCAAATGTGCTAAAACCTAAACCGTACTTAAATTTGAATTTTCCTTCTCTTCTCTGAAAGAATAAATTAAATAACGAAATATTAAAAAAAATGTAAAGGCTTGGACTATTCTTCTTAAAAAGGTTGACATTTTAAGATGGAAACCAAGTTTTAATATAGTATCAAAGTAGACAAAGGTCCTGGTTTAAGTCTCACTGTCACCCATTTAAATGAATTGTGCACGTGTTAGATTTTGATGGGAAAAAAATCCTATCTACACGTGAGAAGGCGTATTAAAGATAATATTTAAATGATATACACGTGATCCAATCTATCAGCTTATGCTTTTAAATCAAATGGTTGAACACATTCTATTTTCACAATAAAGAAGCTAGATGCAGTCCTCAGCATTTCTTGGAAAAACTTCAAACAAAACTTTTTAAGTTCTAACAGAATGTGACACTGTCAATATCTAAAGTTTCCCATATAGAATAAAAGAATGCATTTCAAGTTTTATTGCGGGAACAACTGAATTTTTACAATAATTAATTAGAACTACGAATTCTCACCCATCCCAGGAGTTCTGGGACTGAACCCCTTAATCTGTTCATAAGTATATGAATAAATACTATAAAAAATTTAAGCTAAAGTAAATATATTTGATCACAAGAATCTAGTTGTTCAATTCGGGAAATTAGGGTAGCAGTGCAAAGCATAGCCGTAGTAATATTAAGAATTATAATGCAATTTATTAAGTAATAATGAATACTAGAAAGAAGGGGGAGTTTGCAGTGTACAATAACAAAACCAGAGGGCGTCAAAGTCGGTGGTGCACGACAATCGCCGTCGTGTGGCGGAGGAGGCTTCTTCCTTCTCTAACATCATCCAACTGTCTCCCCTTCCCCAGTCAAATGGATCGGCAACCCCCAACTGGACTACAAATTTGCAAGTTGAGCTAGTAATTTAGGGTAATTACCACAAATACCACTAAAAGGCAACAGGAAAAGATTAAACAAATACCACAAATTTGCATATTTGGTGTGGATTATAAATTAAAAAGTGGTTTATTTGAGCTATTTTTTTTTTTAAAAATCAAATAAAGTGTGAAATGATAAATTTGTCTTTATTTAACAAAAAGTTAATTCAAATAATTAAGGATAATTTTGCTAATTTACTTTCTATTTGATTTAAAAAGTAAAAAATAATAACTCAAATAAATAATTTTTTGGTTTACAATCCACACCAAATATGTATTGAGTTCTGGTGACAAAAATAATAACAGGTTAACAATAAAATAACATAAAAATAAATCACAAATGGTAAATGATATCACTTATTCTCCAAACAATAAATAAAAGTTTCATTATTAGGCACTTCGTATGAAAATTGAAAAATTAGTACCTAATTGGCTGGTTGTTCATAAGTAAATAAGTTTAAAATAAATTTATTTTTAATAGGTTTGAATTGAAAATGATAAATTACAGTGAAGTAAATACTTTAAAATGTGTAAAAACATTTTTAATTAATTTTTTTTTTAAAGTAACATTCAAACATGTTTTTGGAAATATTAAGTTATTTAAAAGTAATTTTTACTCTTTTCAAAGCTTAACGAACATGCTCGAAACTAGGAAGAAGAAGAAGAATGGAGACAATGTGTTGATTGCTCAAGGTTATTTTGTCAATTGTCAATATACGAGAATTTTAGAAGAAAAATAAATACTGAAAAATCCACTAACAATTTACTTTTCATATACAAATTGAAAATCTGGCAAGACGATCGAGATTTTAGTTGATAAAGAGAGTAGTTAACAACTCTATCAAATGTTCTCCGAGTAGAAGTATAAATAGCTTATGGTTATTTTGTTGAGTAATGTAAAAGTGGGTCAAATTTATTAAAATCGGCACTTATTTCATTGTTCACTTTTAGCTAGAGTCTTCAAAGGTCAAGATAAAGCTCCAGAGAAGTGCCATAGCAGTTCAAATCCAAGCTTTCAAGAAAAGAAAATGATTTAAAGTTGAATAAAAAAAGACGGATTCTTATCTTCGTATAAGACTATGATATGGGTTGCTTTGTCTTCAAAGTCTCGATGCCGATCTTTGTTCATTCGAATTAAAGAGTAATGCTAAACATCACTCATGTTACATAGCATTATTTGAAAATAAAATTTCCTTCCTCGAAATTGATTCAATCTAAACGAACCAATTTTTTTTTGATTGTGATGACTTCATTCGAGAAGTAAGACTTCCAACCATGAATAGGGCAAGTAAACTTGAATCCCCCATTAGCCACTGGGGGTCGAGTGGTAAGGCTATGATATGTAGGGAAAAATATCACTCATTTTTCTATTAGAGGCAAGTGCACGAAAGACAATTCCTAACGTCACACATCTGCTGCCTCTCTTATGAAAAACTAAGATAAGAAATGGAGGGAGCAAAAACTTAGGCAAAGAGTTTAAGAGAATTGTTAGAAAATAGTTAATAAATAATAATTAAGCCGATTCATAAGTTGTTTAATGTGAGACAAAATGGATTGTTAACCAATTGGAAGACTTATAAGCATTTAATAATAACTTATAAGCATTTAATTTACACATTATTATAAGAATATTACACATTTATCTGGACAAAAATAAAAAATAAAAAATTAGACATAATACTGATGTAATCTGAAATTGAGACCTCGTTATTCCCTTAGTTATTCCACAGGACATTTTTTGACAAGGAGCTGTCAAAAAATGTGCATATATGTCAAAAATGTATTTAAGTGACAAAGAGTTCGGGACAGCAAAATCCGAGCTCGTAATTTTGAGAATTTTAGACATTTACATCATTGAAGGGTTTAGCTTGATTTGTGAATGACGAATATGATAATCTATTTATTTAGGTGATTCAAGGGGGAAGAATAAACTTTTTTCAATAAAAATTAAAAATAAGTAAGTTATTTAGAGCATGTCTGACAAATGATTCACTTTCTTATAAGTTTTGGAACCCACAAATTGTGTGATTCAAAATGAACACAATTATAAATCCCACACTTTATAAATCAAATCATTTAAGAATTACTTTTCAAAATAACTACTTTACTTAAAAAGGGGGGGGGGGGGGGGGGGGGGGGGGGGGGGCTTCTACTTATTTTTAAACTTAGCTAAACAATCAAAACATACACGTGAGGCGAGAATTGGTTCAAAACTAGTATGATCGAGAAGTCTCACGATGATGAGCTCGAAGAGTCAAAATACGAAACCCTTTGCCTCTTGCGCGGAAAATACAATTCTTGAGTATGTTTGGCTGATGCCGAAGCCTTATTGACGATATTACTCAAAGCCCCGCGCACGGAACTTATAAGTTCCCGAGCTTCAGTATTTTCATTCTTCCCTTCACCGCTGCTCGTGAAAACAAAGACATTCTTCGTCCGACCTCCCAAGGTAGAGGTCTCAGCCTTCACCAAATGCACGGGAAGATCATCAAGGGCTCGTCTCAACTCCGAGAAGAGATCAGGCCTGTAGTCGCAACAAAGAGAGGCCCGGAAAGAGGAGGATCCATTGCCTGCATACCCCTCGAGTTTTTCGACCTTTACTTCATCAAACTCCAATGGAATGTTTAAACCTTCACTGGCTTGTGCTGCATTTGTCTGCAGCTGTTTCACTTGGCTGATAACTTCAGCCAATAACATGGCTTTATCCATCTACCAAACAACAATTGAGAGATAGAATTCAGCTTAATCATTATAAGCTTTACAAGAAATGAAGACGAGTGTTCCCCTCCTTCCCCTTTAAATCAACACTAACATGCCAATTTAGAGGTCGAGTTGGAGTCATAGGCCGATGAGCAACGACTCTGGTTTTATGTAGACAGCACATGTTTAGATGTGCTTATAAGTAGAGCTGGCAAATGAGTTGGGTTGGGCAGTAGAGCTGGCAAATGGGTTGGGTTGGGTCAGCCCAACACGCCAGAACAAGGTCACACATGAAATTGGACTGGGCTGGCCCAGCTCAGTTTTGTATGGGCCAGAAATATGCTAGCCCAGTCCAGTCCATTGGTCCAACTTATCTTAATTTTTTTTTAAAAATAAATTTTTTATACACAATATCATTTGTAACATATGTATCAAATAGTGATACTATAAAGGACTAAATTGATATAAAAGTATAAATATGAGGATCAAGTTGCAAAAATTTAAAAGTTGAAGGACTCAGGTTGCAAATAAAAGAGGACAAAATTGAAATGAAAGAGGAAGTATAGGGACTAAAGTAAAACTTTTATAAAGATGAAAGACTTATTGTGCAAATAATCAAGGACTCAAATGTAAATTTAAGTGAATTCACGTGAAAATATATATTTTGTGGTATAGATTTGATTTTAATTTATTATGTTATTAATTAATATAATTTTAAGAATGTAGTATTTTTAGAATAAATTTGTTAAGTTGATAAAATTAGAATTATTTTTAAAAAGTGATTTATTTATGAAAAAATTCATTGATATTATTTGAATTATGTATTGGGGCTATTCACAAAATGAGTTAATTAGTGTTAAGGAGCTCAAAAAATTTAAAAAAAATTAAAAAAATCAAAATCAAAATCAAAATCAAAATTGGGCAGGCCCAACTAGCCCGCGGGCTAGATGGGCCGGGCCATTTTGGCCCAGTTTTATTTGAGTTAGGGCCAACCCAACCCAAGAAAGCAGGTTACATAGACCGGCCCGCGGGCCGGATCAATTTTGCCACCTCTACTTATAAGTATCGAGATTCATCTTTTTGTTGATCAAATTAAACAAATTGTGGGTCCCACATAATAATTATAGATCTTACTTATCTAACTTCAGAAAAAAACAAATTTTAAGCATAACTAAGCAAGCATTTTAATCGGATAGTCATTATAAATGCAACAATGGTTTAACATAAATAAATAAATAATATTGAAAATGTGTACTATAAATTTTAATACTTTTGAGCACATATTCCAATATATATTGCCTCCGGTGCTGTACATTCGCATTTAGTGACAGTCGATATGTTTATAATTTCAACGAAGTAGACTATTCTTGTTAAGAAAGGTTGATGTTTGAGAGAGTGTAGCCTGTCTCTAATTCTTCTAAAAGTCATATAGTATTAGTATGCTGTTTATCGGTAGAATTCGATCGTAGAAAAATAAATAGAGATTGATAGAAAGAACAAAGTTAAGAAAGAAAGATTTGGAAAATAATAATGAAGAGAAAGATAATTGAGAAAATTGAAAAAAAAAATTTAGAGAAGGTGAAGATAGACGTATAGTGAATTTTTTGGTCAATAGAGGAGAAACTCCTACGGTCGTGATAAATTTAGCAAAGGTTTTTGTATTTGTGAAATTTAGCAAAGGTTTTAATCTTCTTCTGAAATGTTCAAAGAATATTTCATTGTTAAAGGTGAAGAGAATTCGATCGTTATGGTGACAAACTCATACTACAAAGTATGCTTAAAAGTTGTAGGAAGATATACTTTTTAGAAAGTAAGTTTTTGTTAGTAGAAAAGTAACTTTGAACACTTTTGTCAAAATAATTAAATTTGACTTATTTTTAAACACAGTCAAAATTACTTAAATTATAATTTAAGTCTGTCAAACATACTTTTTATTCAAACATTTTATATGATTCACAATATGCTATCCACTTATTATCTATACATTTCTTAAATTTAAAACTTATAAGCACTTAAAAGTATTTTTTAGCTATTCGAAACATGTTATTAAGCCATACCCTTTCGAATTCCAAAATGGTAAAATGCAAAGAACTTCACCAGTCAACTTATTTTTCATTAATCTATCCACACACCTACCAACAAAAGAAAAAAATTTCAAACTCGTCCCAAAGTCCCCCAAAAGAGACAAACAAGACTTACCATATCTAAATCAAGTATTAATGCAACTTAATATTGACAATAACTATAAACAAGAATATCAAATAGCATGTTTATTCATGATAGTCATAAGCCAAAAACATTACTAACCTTTTCATTGCTTGGTACGAGACCTCGAAGCGTGATCAAATGAGCATTAATCCGTTCTCTCCTCCTCTTCTCCGCCTCGCTATGGCTCTTCAAAGCCATCATTTTTTTCACCTCGGAAACTCCACTTCTCTTCTCCGAAGTTTTCACTAGCTTCTCCTTTTCATTATCCAACACTAGTGATTGTGCAATTGGCATAGACTCACTAAAATTCTCCAAATACATACTTATTCTCATAATGAACTTTAGAGAATAATACAACGAACAAGAATGATTTCAACTCCTCGAACATGAAGACATACTTTCCCTCCCAATGAAAAAACTAACACGCGTATCTCGTTGCTATTGAAGATAAACAGTTTATAACTTCATTCAAATACTTTTCCTCTTAAGTTCAAGAAATGAAGCATTATATATGTGTTTTGTCTCTATAAAATCAAATCTAAAACCAAGAAAAGTTCAATCTTTTGGAGAACCACAAAACTCAAATCTTGATTACCATGTAAACATAAATTGAGTATCAGAGAGAGAGAGAGAGAGAGAGAGAGAGGCAATATGATTGTGAAAAATCTAGGGTTCAAGGCTTATTATATAAGACTTGTAGAAAAAGACATAAAGTAGCCATCTACCAATTAATTATGAGGCAGTTAATGGAAGTTTGAAATGTGGCCATTTTTTTAAAACATGTTACTTTCTTTCATAGCCACTAATTTTGAAATCTCTTATATAAACACAATAAAATAAAATAGAATTAAAGAAGAAAAACGTGAAATATTTATCAACCTTGTTTCTATTTAATTAATACCATTCAAAGCATCCAGTTTCTAGTTTTTTCGTATACTCTGTTATCTTTCAAACCTGGAAAATTGGCACAAATGGTCCCTAACGTATAACATTAGTGCGCAAATGGTCCCTAACCTTTTATTTTTAGCGAAATGGTCTCTAACCTATCCATTTAGGTACGCAGTTGGTCCTTTTTAACAGATTCTGTTAAAAATCCATTAAAACCCTATCTATTTAGGTGTGCAAATCGTCTCTCTCATTTTTTTTTTGTCTTTATTAGTGAGGGTAAAATTGTCAAGTTACATTTTTTTTCTTTTTTTCATTTGGTGCAAATGGTCCCTAACATTTACCTTAGTGTGGAAATGGTCCCTAACTTTTGTTTTTGGTGCAACAATTAAAAATATCCTTAGTTTTAATTAAAAAAATTTGTAATTGGATTCCCAACTTTTGCAAAAAGTGAAAATGAGTATGACACTTTAATTTTTTTTATTAAAAATTAAAAGAAACTAACAAATTGATAATATAATAAATTATTTTGTATATTTTATGAACTATTATAAAATAACTAAAATTTGAGCTCATATTTATTAACAAATGTACTAATTAAATTTATTTTATTATTATTAAGTAATCATATTATTTAAAATTCAAAACTTTAATTTTATCATTACAACATAAAAAGAAAAATAATTTTCATTGCACAGTAAGTCGGCCTCGTTTGAATCCACGTCGATACACACAAATGAGACAACCTTGCAATGAATTTTGTTAGACTAACCTCAAGTCATCTTGAGACAAATGGTGAACGGAGTGACAAGTAGAATTCAAAGAATAGTTAATGCAAAAACATTTAACTCGAGATAAAATGGTCAAACCAATCAAATTCACTACATTTATATCTTTAGAGACACGTTTAGTTGTAGATTTTAAATAGTATTCTATCCATTCACTATATTTTTTTTATTCATTTGTTCTAAATTATTGTATATTTTTTTTTTTAAGAGTATAATTGTTTTCTTAGTCTCTTAATATGCCCCTATTTTATAGGTATTATTATCAACAAATATGAACTACCATAATATTAATATAGGGGTATATTAAGAAAAACGCAAGTCAATATTTTTTTTTATTTCTATTAAAATTGAAGTAAGTCTATACTTGAAGGACGGTGGGAGTACAAGATAATATTAAAAAAAAAAAAAAACAATTAATATATTTAATTTTAATCAATTCAATGTATAAAAGCCGCAAAGCCAACACACACAACTCTTTTATGGTTGACTAATAAACTCTAATTGGCTTGAGTTTATTTATTTATTTTTACCCTTTCTCATCATCGATTTGAACACTGAGAATGTTGGTCCATATTCAATTTATCACAAATAAAAATTAGCAGAAATAAAAGGTGTCTAATTCTTTATAATTGTACAATTTACCATTCTAAGAAAAATTACACAAATTACTCAATTATAACATGTTTGGAAGTATTTATAAGTACTTATAAACTGATCAAACATCATTTTTATCCACATAGTCTGACCTACAATTTTTATTTATTTTTTATTCACACATTTTATAAGCAATTTGGGTTATTTGATTTCTACATTTTTCAGAAACAGTGTTTTTGAAAATAAAAATAAGTTGAATAGTAAAATTGGAATTCGACAAATGAGTACTGGTATATATAGTACATGGCGGCCCGTATATGTTGAGATTACCATGTAGCTGGACTTTGCATAGGCCCATTAGTTAGTATGAAATTCTGGTAAGGCCCTGACCCTTACGGCCCAACACAAAAATCATCTTTTCACAATGCTATACGACATCGTTTGGTTGGATTCTAAATATTTAGGGTTCTTGAACGATTAACCACTTCACTGGAGTGAATTCATTAGATTTGCTGATCAAAATCAACGGAGATTGGTACGCCTTCTAATCCATTTCCCTTTTTGAAATTATATATATCTGTGTGACGTTGGTTTTCTTTGCAATTTCTTGGAATTTGAATTTTGAAAGCCTTGAATATTATACTGATAATTTATTGGTTTTTTTTTTTTCGAATAAATTATGATTAAGAATATATAAGCTTGTTTCCACTGGAATTATATAGTGAGGAGCCTTTTGAATAATGATTTAGTTGGTTTGGCTCGATCTATTCATGTAGTCGACCCCAAATTTATCATGGCTTACTTGGTTATTGTTGTTGATGAGGATCGTTTTTAAATTATTAGGAAAGAAAATATCTTTTAACAGGGAGACCTTCATACTCTTGCTAGTTTAAGTTATAATTTTGGTATATTAACTTTCAGAAATGAAATATTTCTCATGAATACACTGCTTAGTGTAGCATAATTGCACGATTCAAATTCCTGGCCTAATTATGGTTCATTCTCTAATTATATAATAAGAAATACTTACTTATTATTGCATTGGCAACTCTATAGCTGTCATAAATCTGATCTCTTGTCACTAATAATGACCTTTTTCGGAAGTCCTGGCCTCCAAGGTACAGGTGTTCCACTTGTCTAGAAGCAACAAGCCTTAACATGCCAGGCATTTGATTCTGTCCGTTTTCCCTTCCCTTGTCTCTGACAGTGTTTTTCAAGAATTTTTTCGAGTTTTAAATCTGTCTAAGTAAGATGCTGTCAGCCCCTTAAAGCTGATATTGGCGATAGCATGGGCATGTCTTGCCCTCATGACAAGGCCCTGGCTGAAATGTGCCTACCGTGCCGTTCGGTTGCAAGGCAACGTTGGTGTCAGTTGTGGGCGAAAGTGATAGGCGGTAGTGAATGAATATTGCACACGGCACGGACGAAATGCCCAGCATGCTTGGCAGCGGTTGCGGGCATCGATTGCAGGTACTGTGCGCAGGCCGGATTTAGGCAGCAAGGCATGGATGGATTCTAGCTTGCTGCCTGGCTAACTCTAGTCCACAAATTCGAATGTCAAAAGTCAGGTACGTGTTGGGCGCATGGTGGCGGTTATTTCCAGGCTCCATCAATTGATAAGAATTGGCTTGGGAGTCAGCTTCTAGGCAGTTATGGCTGACAGGCGTCGGCTTTACCCTTAGGCAGTTGAGGGTGTCAACTGCACACGAATTTTATATGGGCAGAACTGTTGAGACACAAAGGATAGAGTATTGTGATCCTTTAGACTTCCCTTTGTGTGTATTCTCTTACATTCTGGAGTAATAAAGAGTTGGGAGTGATTCCCGTAAATACTATGTTCCTGTCCCTTTCATTTACATGTAAACAATGTCCATATTGTATGTGTGCATTTCTGTGCATTCGAGCAGGCTGACTGAGGGAGACCTCAATGCTATCACGGGTGGAAAATTTGGCCAAGTATTGAAAACGAATCTGACCTTGTGATAGATACGATGATGAAGGCTTTGAAATATTTCTATCCTTTTATTTTCTAATATATATTTTTTTATTTTCTGTCAGATTGGAGAATTGAATTGGCCTCTACGATGGAAGTAGCACCTTCTAACACAGATTTGGGATCTGATCGAAAACCTCAAGTCATATACCGCTGCAAGAAATGCCGTAGGATTGTTGCTTCGGAGGAGCATGTTGTTCCCCATAAACGCGGAGAGGGACAGAAGTGCTTCAGATGGAAAAAGAGAAGCTATGAATTAGAACATCCACCTGAATGCTCGTCTATTTTTGTGGAGCCGATGAAGTGGATGCAAGTAGGTTAGTCAAAGCCTGGACCACCACGCTTCCCTTTGATAATAACTCTTACCTCATTGTTAAAATAAGTAACTTATTTCAGATGTTTAACCATTAAAAGAAAATTTTATTTAAAAACTTACTTATTTACTTATAAGTATACTTTTTAAGCTTAGCAAGCATGCTCAATAATCTTACATATCTTGTATGGTCAATCAATTTGCAGTAGAAGAAGGATGCATAGAAGACAAGCTTCAGTGCATTGGTTGCAAAGCCCGATTGGGTTCCTTCAATTGGGCAGGCATGCAGTGCAATTGTGGGGCATGGATCAATCCTGCATTTCAGCTGCATAAAAGTCGTTTGGACGAGTGCCGTAGTTGAGTTTTCGTCTCGTAAATTGATGACAAGAAATCCAGCAATGAACGCATCCTTAGATGATGTTGCAATACAGAACATACTGATGAATGATGAAGTTTTCTGATATGATCACGTCTGATCTGCCTAGTAGTTGTATTAAAGGTGCTACGTCATTGACTAAACTTTGACTGCTTGAAATGTTTTAGACATTAATTTTCAGGCATTCTCAAGTTCGTTATTCTTGATATTGTATAAATCCTTGAGACTGAATGTTGATTCCCTCGAGGATTACATGGTTTTGAATTCTGTGTATGTAAAGATTTCGTCGAACCAATTTTAGCTTCCATTCATGCCTCCATTCATAGTCATTGATTTTCCTTTCTTTTTTTCCCAGTTAGATTGCTAAATGTTATCCTGGTCAGCGGAAAATAATGCTCTTCTGGCATGTTTTGTATTGAGAATTGAGAAACACTTGACATTATTAAAGAAGAAGAAAAAATCTTTCAATGCAATTATATGATTGTATTATTTTCTACTGAATTGAGATAAGTTCATCAAAACAGGCAATTGAAGGAAGGAGGAGCACACAATACAGAAGAACATCAAATCAATAAGTTAAAAAACCATGAAGTACTTGATTTCATGGATCATGGAAAACTAAAGATGGATTGAGAGCGCGCTATTCAAGCTGCTCTTGAGCACAGCTAAACATGCTATGATTCTTGAAAGTGGCTTTTACGCTTACTGGCCAGCAGCAAATGCCTCGACTGGGAAAGTCTTTGTGATTCCTGCAAGGCTCTTGAAGTGAACTTTGCCACTGGATGTATTGTCCAGTGTTATTTCACTCACTGGTGGCCACAGCATAAGCTCCTTAGCCTTCACTCCTTTGAGTTTCTTGATCCTCTGCTTCTCGACGAAGCCAGTAATTTCTGTGCTATAACTCACAAGCTTGCTAATCATCTTGAAATTGTGTTCAACTTTCTTGTTTTGCTGAATCCACATGTATCCAGAGCTCCTCACAAAACCTACTTCTATAACATCAGCCAATGGGAGAAGTCCTAATGGGAGTTCAAACTCTTCAAGAATGGAAATGGCCATTTTCAGCCCTTCTTCATGCCCCTTTTTCACAATTCCTCCTTCCTTTTCTGCCATTGTTAATGGGTTTTTCTCTTTTTGTTTCTTTCTTTTTGAAGATGAGAAATTGGTGGGATTTTCAGGTTTAGGGTTTCTTGAAATATATAGCGTGCAAGTTCTTGCAAGAAACAAATGGAATGGAGATTCCAAAGAAGTGTACTTTGTATTGTCCACCAAAAGTATTAGTTTTAACTTCAATATTTGGCATCATATTTGTGCAACTCTTTTTATCTGCCCAAATTGATGCCGCATGGTCCAATTGTAACAACGTTTTTGGTATTAAGCACATGGATTCACCATAATGGTAATTGTTGAGTGGGACGGAAACGGCCAAACATTTAGTTCATGTTTGGTACAAAGTATTATACTGTACCGAACTGTACAATGAACACAATTTTAGCTTTCATCTCTTCTTCTTATTGTCTATTACTTTCTCGATCTTACAAATGTATGTTTGGTACATGGTATTTTAGAGACTTTTTTTTTTTTCTTTCTAAGTATTATTCAGTAGTGTCAAATTTACTTTACAAACATGCATTAAAAAATAAAAAATTTGATCTTCAATAAAAAGGTTAAGTAAATTTTAATTTATACGTGATCTAACTATTAAAGGATAAATCGAATAAAAATGAAATTATTAATTAACAGAATGAACTGTACCTTTATAAGGTTGACTTTATAATGAAAAATTTATTGAAGCTAAAAATCATTTCTTTTTCTCTTGAAATTTTAACACTAAGAAGAGAGAGGAGCATTAACCGTAACATGTATAATATAAAATACTTGATAGAACTTTTGATCTTTTACAACAACAATAACAGATTATTGAAGTTCAAGACTATTGCTTAACAAATAAGAAAAATGTAACTTAGATTTTAAAAAGTCACCATTCGTGAGAGTATTACAATATTAATATAAAAGGTAGACGAAGAAGGTGCAAACAACAATTAGAAATAGACACATTTTTCCATAGCAGACAATGTTCCAAAATTTTCAGGTTTGTAATGAACACGTTTTTCGCATGTGACAAACCCACCCTTCAATGCTTACACAATTGGGTTCTTCCAAAAGGGCAAAAATATATATACATGACTTGAGCACTAATACGATATCAATTGAAGTTTCTTTCTGGCTGATTCTTTAAAATCAGTCGATTCGAACTTCCACTTAGTTTCACCATGATCATAAATAATCACCTAGATTTAAATAAAATGTACCTTTAAAATATTGAAGGGGGTAAAGAGAATGTTTAATTTATAAGAAAAACAAAATAATTTTATTCTACAGTTGCAAAGTTACAAACTAGCAGCAATATATGAGGAAGAGTCTTGTTGTTTCTCTTGTTGCTTTATGGTGTCTGCAACATGAGCAACCACTCCTACTCCAGCATTATGAAACCACTCATTTTTCACCTAAGATTTGAAAAACAAGAATTAGAAGCCAGAATCAGCAGAAAACATCGTCAAGTTACTTATTTTGAGGGTAGGATAAGAATTACTTTCAAAATAAGCAACTTTTTAATCGAAAGTAAGAAAAAAAAAGTAACATATCAAACGTGTTTGGAAACAAAAAAGTGCTGCAATCTTACATGAATATTATTGTGTGCAAAAAAGGGCCAGAATGCAGAGTGAAAACTGACATCAACTTTCTTCCATCCCAATTGTTGTAAACCACATATCATTTCCTCTGTTATGAATACAAAAATTGTCATTCCCCTTAATGGTTGTGAAATACGCAATTGGAAACTACAGTATATATGGAATAGATACCTTCCATAATTTCATGATATTCTGCTGTGTTCTGTGTGCTTGGTTCCTTTTGAGCAGCCTCCTTCGCTTTGGCTGCTTCCGGAGGGAAATGGGGACCCTTGGATAGAACTGGAGGATAATATTCCACATCGACAACATGTTTGTAGCCATCCAACGACCGTCGAGGAGGCTGCCAATTTCAATTTCAGAAATCTAATAAGAGTGATGGAACACAAAGTGCATGCTTGGTATGCATTACTAGATAGCAGTGGACGATATAATACATAACATTTTAGCTTCTTCATCTTACATTATGTTGAGTGTTATCCAAATCTCCTTAAGAATATGGCTAAAGAGGTTCAAAAATGGATTAATCTGAATAGTTCCATGATTGTGCATGGAGGTTTGACATTTTTTTTCCTCAAAATTATGGTAGCCTAAACGATCTTATATATTTGAATTTCACTATAACAAAGAAATAGAGTTGGTAAGGAAGATCCTGCAAGCTAATAATTATCTTTTTCAATTTTTCGAACAATGTCATGCAATCATCTTTTTCCTCACAATGACTAAAAAGTGCATGGAAAAAGTACAACAATGGGCATTCTTTGCTTTCCCAACAAGTATAGAACACATCCTTTCATCCAAAAATGTAGAAGAAATAAAGGGTTCGAACAAAGGATAAGATTCCATGCTCATTTAAACAAAAAAATGTCCGTGCGTCTTGAGAGAGAAGGCAGATACATAGAAAAATTTATGAACTTGTGGTAGAAACTTTCCAAATTAAATAGTACAAACTCATTTATTGATATTCTCACTCAGCATATCATTAAGAATCCAATAAATGTTACACATACCATCAAACCCTAGACTAAGGTAAAGTCTCCTCTTTCAGATTCTATGCCAAACCAGTATATTTTATCCAAAAGGAGCAAAAATAAGAACTCTCATTCTTTTACTCATCTCATGGGATGTATAAATACAACTACAACAAAAAACTAATCTTTATTCTCAATAAAGATGGAATTATTTTCCATTCCGTTCTCTTCATTGCTAGATCTAGTGGAAGATTTGAAATAATATAGATCCTTAGCAAGTGCAATAGGGGTTAATTTTGGTCTATCTCTTTTCAAACTTGCTCTACTCAAATTGATTTTGGCAGTGTGCCATGGGATATACAAATATATTGATAATATAAAATTCATTGATTCCACGAAATCAATTTCCATTAGTGGAGACGCTAAATGAGTGAAACTTGACCTAATTTGGTCGGGCTACTAATATGTTCCTTAAACCAATTTAAATAATTCCAGAAAAAACCTTACCTTCCATATTTGTCATAACTAAAACTCTACGGTTGAAGACGTATAAAGTTATTGTGGGTAAATAATTCAACATGAATTATTTAATTACCTTGACAAGTTCTGTCTCCCTTCTCACTGACGATGTCCGCCAACCAACCATATCTGGATTGTGTTAAGATTTTCAAAACTGAATGGGACAATAAAAACATTTTAAATAGTAATTAAACAGATGATTTTCCAATGCTAATCACTGATCAATAAAAAACATGCAGTACTAATTACATGACATGTTTCAATGCTAATTCAATAAGATGTATGCGTACGGATACGGTCATAAGAGACATTCGCATAAAGAACCCGACATCTGAAAGCACCGAGTGCAGATCTGCAAGACAGAAGCACTGAATAAGCTTACAGTCGCTCTACAGAAAACATTAAAAGGCCAATTTTACTCACATAAAATTTCCATCTTCACAATCTGTCGTCATTCGTAATAAGAGAGGGGGTTTGTTGGGTTTGCCATCAGTGAGGAAGAGTTGACTGCCAGTTCGGCCGGTAATAAAGGGGGCAATTGGTGCAGCGAGCTTCTCTAAGATAGGCACTCCCAGAAGAAATGGAAGCTGAATCATACAAAATAATTAACTGTCCCGAGGTCAAGTTCCAAAACACTACTATTGATGATTAATTTTTTATAAAATCTTACAAGTCCATGTAAAATTTACAAAAAAATAAACTTGAAGCCAAACTGTATAAGATGCTATGTCACTCGACCAGAATGACAAAAAAAGAATGTTTCGTCAGCCTGAAGAACAACCAGGAGGGAGGGAGAGAAAATAAAAAAACAGAAGCATGTACAAGTAAAAAAAGGGGAGCAAAAACAGTTCATTCAACTTCGCATAATGTACATAGATGAAATACAAGTTAATTTTGCCATCAAGTAACAAAAATGGGCCCTTGACAACATACCTGCTTCTTTCCTCTCACTCCAAGATGAGGTGTTGCCAAGGTAATAAAATTAATTGGCTCCAACCCAGCAATCAAACCTTTATTTGAAGAGAACAACGTTTTTAAGTTTGTACCAGTGGATCTGGCTATATCATCAGACATATAAGAGACGTTGGGGACATACAAAACACCAATTGCGTGTCTTGCAAATAATCCACCAAGAGAATGAGCCAAGAAGGATATCTTTTTAAGGTTTTCTGTTCTTTTCACAACCTGCATGACCTGTTTATAGAAAAACTTGTGTAAAAGAAAAATTATAGTAAGTTTTACAAAAGTTGCATTGTAGACCCACGAATTTAGAAAAGGTCAACTATTTACAGAAGGATCAAACTCCATGGAGTAGAGGATAAAGATGTGGCCCAGATGGTTCCTTAGTCAAAACCAGACATCCATATTTCACAAGCTAAACTACGCCATCATAAAATAACAAATGAACAAACAAAGCCTTCTAAAACTCACTTCATCTGCTAGTCGTTTACCAGCTCCGTCAATTCCAGTAAAGGTTTTAGTGTACATATTAGACGAACTTGCTGCACCGAATAAGCAACTTAGTATTAGACCTGAATAGACTTCCAGAACTTACCGATCACCAAAGCAGTGCATTTGAATTTTAATTCGAATCTAGAAATATGGTAAGTTCAAAAAACCTATACAGAAAAGAAAGAAAGAAATGTACCAGGCAGTATATCAAAATTTTATATATCCATCAGATATCATGTTTTCTTAAAGTCAGTACAGATATCTTTTTCTGCCATCTTCTTTTTCCAAGACAAGTAAATATATGTTTTCGAAGACAGTAACTTGACTATTAGCCAAGCCTACACCTGCAACCTTCATAAAAAATATGCACCTAAACAGTCACCATATTATCTCATGATATGCATATTCTTTGTCAACATTGAAATCTCATATAATACTACTCTATCATTGCCCTTCATCACCATTTAACTCCCTAATAGTCCACATCCCACTAAGTGTCCAACAAGGTATAGGGGATCGGAATTGGGACAGTCAACAAGACGGAGAAAGTATGCCTCTCCCCCATGCAAGCATCACAATATTACAAGTAGCAACACATTACAAATGAGGTACATTTTTCTTTTTCGCTTTTTTCTTTTTTGCTACAGAATAAAGTGTCAGCATTCTTGAAATGCCCAAATGGGAAAGCGGAAACACATACATTACCCTATCACCTCTGCATGATGTCCAACATAGGAGGCATTTATGAGTAAAATAAAAGGAGGAGACTTAAAAATCCAAATTAAGACAGAGCATATGGGTCTTTTGCCTACTCTTCCTACCCATTTTAATTATTAGAAGGTAGGCTATCACAGCATCTACATGTATTTTCGATGAAACCAGGTTCAAGTCCATAAATTCCTCCTTTGGACAATCCCCTCAGCTGTGAGGCCTCCTCATCAAACCTATTTGCTCACATTAGTTCAAGTAGAGTTGGTGTTGTTTGTCAATTTTATATCCATGCCATCTAAACCAACTCAATTTTACTCCTTGACAAAATAAAGAATAATAGCAATTAAATTTTCTAATATCACTTCGAAACAACACCATATTACGTAAAGCAGAAAAATAAATGAATCTTGTACTAGTTTAGCGAAAAGAAAATTTCCCAGACTTGCACAAACAACATACCATAGGTCAAAAACTTTTTCCCTAATCGCCTCTTTAATTCTGCTTCAAAATACGTCCAGTCACTTGGGCTGCAATACTTGGACATTTTTAGTCAAAGTCAAAATGATTAAAATGTACACAAATCCACATGGATTGAAAAAATACACAAACTTCCGTTGTAAAGTTTTTTAGCATGTGTTGATGAATAGTGCAAGTTTGGCTAAGGTTAAAAATTTCACTTATAAGTAGTTTACTTTCAAGTAAATAAGTTTCAAATAAATAATTTTTTTGTTGTCAAAGTTGGAAATAAGTAGGTCATTTATTTTGAAAGCAATCCCTGCCTTACTGACAATATAAGTAACTTTTTTGTTCAAGTAAGAAAAAGTAGCATAGCCAAACATGTTTAGAAACTGACAACATGTCAATGGAAAAAATAGGAAACAGATGCTAGCATCATTTAATGCTCATTCTCAACACTACATGGCATTCATTAAATAGCACTCAGTGAAGTGCATCCCATCAACCAATATCATTCTATAATATTTTTGTCATTTTGACGAGTATAACTTTTTAAAACGTTTGTTGTTGTATGTTAATAAGTACCAACTTTTTCAACGAAATCTAAACCAAATCAAGAAAAAAAAAAGATAACAAAAGACAAATTAAAGCTAACGTGAAGACCTTAAAAATGAAGTTGAAGATACAGACATGCATGTGTTGTCTCATGTCACATATTTTCTATTTTCTACTTTTTTTATGTGCTTTCTACTATACCTTTCTCATTCAAAACCACCACTATTGTTCACACTAAATTGGAAGCTCTCTCCTTTATACATTTTCCAGATGGATGTCAAGCAAATCATCTCTCGTGGACGGGGCAAAGATTCTTATTTGCTTCTTCATATACAAGAATATGCATACCTTGCTAAGATGCCATGAACAAGAACAAGAAGATGATCAGGTTCATTGTCCATGTTAACAATGCCCCTTGGTGATGCAAAATTTCCTTGAGCTGTATTCATGGCTAGAGCTTTGAGGTTTTGAGGCTTCCAGATTTTGTTTATGCCTGCGAGGTGCGTATAATACCTTCAGAGTAAAGAATAAAAGAAGTTCAAATGTGCTTTCAATTACTAAGGATACACACCTTGATGATGCAACTACATTAGATTCAGCCCTTTCCAAGTACACAGCATACATTCATTTTGGCAACCAATATAATTCTAGTCAATGAAGGGCACTCCATTTTAGGCCAAAGAAGGACTAAGGACTCTTATGCAACACATCATGATGTACAAGTAGGACACATTACGTGCAATTTGAACAAGAAAAATTAGAAAATATTGGCAGAGGCTTGACTCAAGGCATAAAAAGGAGACTACCAGAGCGGAACATACGCGTCAGAAATGCAAGTCAAGCCTTTGTTCACTTAAGTAGAAGCTCTCGGCTGCTGGAACTAGTTTACTCATTTCCTTCAGTATAGTTTTATTCAATATAGTGTCCCAAATGTTAATATTCTCCATTTAGAAGTCATTTTAAAACAAGGATGAATTACCATTTACCTATATCATGGGCTAGAACTACATCCAAATCTAACATTCATACAGAAGGCTTAAAGGTCACAGACACTGAGCAGGATATTCCATTAGAAGAATATAACTGTTATTTCACAGGTATGAGGTATGATGCATTCTCCTATGCTTGGCTCTTCAGCACTTGGGAACATATCTCAAATAATTGTCTTGTTCTTTAGCACAAGCTTTGCAATCATACACCTCCCGAAACTGCATGGACAAATATTACTATTCACAATCGCTTCCCAAATAAACTTGGGAAGGCGATAACTCCATTTAGTATTCGTTCTTGGGAATGCCAGCAAATTTTATGTTTGTGTTCGTACTTGATGTATTATGTATGGTGACGTCGTTAGACAAATCCAAAATTCCAAATTCCAGTCTTAAAATTGGTTTTAAACACAATACAAAAAAACAATTCCAACGTATTTCAAACAAAGAAACAGGTAGGATTAAAAAAAAAGACTGAAATCTGTTGGAGACAATAAATCCAAACGCCATCGTTTTGAATCAGTGCTCCATGAAAGCTGAATTCTCCAGTAAAGAGGCCGTGAAACGACGTCGTTCGGATGATTGTCTCTAACAAAACCAGATTACCAGAGAAAGAACAACAATTTACCAGAAAAACTAATAAAACTCCAGTTCTGCCGTCGGCGATAACTAAACGACACCGAATTAGAACACGAACAATACGGCGAAGGCGAACAGGAACCAGAAGAAGAGGACGACGAATTATTATTCGAATTCTCTTTCCTTCGGCTAACAATTCGAGGCAAATATTGTAGCAAAGGCGTGGAAGACGCCATTTGTACAAAGGCACACGCAATCCTTTATATAGTACGTGAAAATTACGCAGCAGATTCTAGAGAGATGAAGCCTATCTTTTAGGTGAATTATTTGAAATTGTTACGTCAGCATCTTCCCCATACTTGATTGCTATCCTCTGCAGAATACAGTGTACCCATACCCATTGCCCATTCTCCGCCATTGGAGGAAGCATTATTTATTTTTGAACGCATATGAAAACATGTGAATACTGATGAGAGGAATTTAAGGACGAAAATGGAAAAGGAACCAATTTGTATGAAAATATCATTTCCAATATCCGTTTATACTAGTGAAGCTGTAATTGCTATTTCTCTTTATTCATTTCAGCCTTGTGAGAAAACTACGAAAAAAATGCACAAAACGTATGCTTATTGTAAAAAACTGTTTTTGGTGCATATAGAGTTGAAATAATGAATTTGAGAGAGCGAAATTTAACATATCTAATGCTACTTTTTAATTTAAATGTTTAATTAATCTGATGATGTAGTAGACAAAACTTATATAACAGTACTTATTATAAAAAATCGTCTAGTTTTAAATATGTTGTTAGAGCTAGGGGTGAACACGGTTCGGTTTGGGCGGTTTGTGGTAAATTTTCAAACCAAACCAGTTAAAGCGGTTTGAAATTTTTCGAAATCAAACCAAACCACTTCACTTTCGAAACTAAACCAAACCAAACCACTTTTTGCAATTTGGTTCGATTTAAAACCACGGTTTAGCAAATAAGTAAAAAAAATATCGAACAAGTTAAATCATAAATATTAGTCTACAATATCATAATAAAACATAAATATTAGTATTAATAAAAGACAAAAAAGTATTAGAATAAAGATAAGAATATAGCAAATATATTCATTAATTATAATTAAATGATATAATACTAGTAATAAAAGAAAATGAATAGAAATATCAAATACGATAATACATGATATAGCTTTCTCTGAATCATCTAATGCCTCTACTCATTCAAACATTGACGAATCACTATAGATTATTTGTTACTATGCAATCAGTTCTTAGTGCAAATCACTGCTTCAACCATCTTTGTATTCAACAAACTCCTAAAGGAATCAAGAATCTGACAACTAATAGAGAAGAAGAAATTATTGGTATTTAAATGGCTAATATATCTTTGACAATTTGAGAGACAATCTTGTACTTAATTGCATTCAATTTCTACTAAAGTAATATGTCGAAAGACTCGTTGTCAAATTTTCACAACGATCATTTAAATAAGAGTAATGTTATTTGTAGTCGCTCACTACCGGTAGTCGTCATATGTGTCATTACTCAATTGGATGAATTATTTATAATTAATGGCTATAAATACATTACTTAATTAAAGTAAATAATTCATCCAATTGAATAATGTCACATATGATGACTACCGGTAGTAAGTGACTGTAAATAGCATTATTCTTTAAATAATCCACCAAATCATTATTTTCAGCTTGAGCTTCTCAAACAAGACTAGCTTTAAAATTGATGGAATGATTTTAGAAATACCCAGAAGAGTTTGTAGAGAACTTGAGCTAACAGATTGAGTAGCATCTTTTGATGGGGCTAATGATGAAGTCAACATTTTCTTATAACATCTAATAATCTGGCAAAAAATAAACTAAATTGTTACAAAGAAAATAGAGAATTTTCCTGAATTACAGATCGAATCACTCCTTAAAACCCATAGGAAGTTTGGTGAAAGAAAATTAGAGTATAGTAGTTGTTTAGGCGAAGGCAAATCAAGAGTTTCGGGAGCGGCGGTTGGGATCGAGAAAAAACTATAGAGAGAGAAACAATGATATGAATAATGAATGGATTTTAATTGAGTTGGGTATTTGGTTTAATTAGATTGGGTCTAATATGTATAATAGATGGATTTAGTTTTAATTGAGTTAACTAAAATTGAAATTAATTTTTTTGATTTTTGATTTTTTAATTTTTTTAATTTTTTTATTTTAAATGGTTTGGCAGTTTGAAACGGTTTGAAAAAATTGAAACCTAAACCAAACCACTTCGAAGCGGTTTGGTTCGGTTCAGAATCAATACGTTGACGGATCCACATGGACCCAAACCAACGGTTTCGAAAAGGCGGTTTCGGTTCGATTTTACGGTTTGACGGTTTTTTTGTTCAGCCCTAGTTAGAGCATCTCCAATGCAACCATAGATTATATTAAAAAGTACGCCACGTTACTCCAAATTACTTACATAGTACTATTTATGTAATGTCTATCAAAACGTGTGTTAAGCTTTTTTATTTAATTTTTTTATAATTTATCTTTATCGAAATGTGTGTTAATAATTCTTTATTTAATTTTTTAATTTATCTACTACCAATACCTCTTGTACATGTTAACTAAAATTTTTCTAATCCCTATTCTCCCTGTCTCTATTTTATTTGCCTTTCACCAATTTTTTCATTAAATTGTGTATATTTTTCAAGTTTATTTTCTCTCTTTCCTCTTTCCAATATCTCTCTTGTCACGTAGATTTTTTAGAAGGTATTTAGCATTGGAAATGTTCTAAAAAAGTTATGTCCATAGCATGACACGATTCATATCGAGTCATGTTGATTCTCTTTACATTACTTTGTTGAACATTTCTTCGTAGGCACCCAAAAAGTAAAAGGGTTAATTGTATATTTTGTCTCCAATTTTTTAAAAATGTTGGAGATATGCCCATAATTTTTAAAAATAGTACTAGACATCCCCAATGTTTGAAAAATTGACATGATATGTCATTTATGACGACATTGCCATTTCCTTTAAATAAACAAAAAACAAAAAAAAAAGATAGAAAAATAACCAAATATACCCCCAAAAAATAAAAAATAACAAAAATATCATATTCTTTATCAAATCTCAAAATCTAAAATCCACCACCACTCCCAAAATCCACCATCCCAAAATCAGAGCCGGAACCTACATAAACACGAGATAAACGTCGAGTCGGTGAAGTCCAAGTCCTCGCAGCATATTGGACAAGGCGTGGGGACTAGCCGAACAATCTTACATCCCCAAGCAGAATCTCCACGACCAAAATGGCGCTCTGAGTTCAGGGGGAAGACTATACTGCTTCGACAAACTGGACAGGCCCTGAGGACAAAAAAGCATCATCAGGACGCCAT
Source organism: Forsythia viridissima (assembly GCA_030279155.1). Classification (NCBI taxonomy): domain Eukaryota; kingdom Viridiplantae; phylum Streptophyta; class Magnoliopsida; order Lamiales; family Oleaceae; genus Forsythia; species Forsythia viridissima. The sequence goes on along the minus strand of CM059044.1, from coordinate 2,022,630 downwards.
GCCTGGCAATTTACTGGAGACCTACGTGTTGCAGTTCCTCTATTCTCTGACTTTGACTTTGTAATTTCAACGCTCGAACCTGATCGGTTTCATAATTCTGATCTAAAATCAGATTGGTAGCATTTGCATGTTTGTCCAAAACCAGATAATCTGATCCTGACTTAGGGGTATGCTCTTTCTGCCTGCCATTGGTAGCGGCCAAGGCATCAGCCACAACCTCCCAATCATCCAAGCACCCACTATCGTCATCATCCTTTTCATTGTCTTCACTTATGCTACTTGAAAAACACCAATTAATATTACCAATGCTGCTGCATCTACCACTTTTAGTAAAATTGACTCCTGAATCGTTACTGCACAACACACTACTGGTGTAGCGAATGAGGTTGTTTGCGAGGGATGACTCCAAATCACTGTAATAATGCATAGACAATCCATCTCCACAATTCTCCTATGCAATTGTCGACTTTATTTCTAGCTTCTCTGTCTGTCGGCGGCCCCTTTCATTGTCCAAATGCACTGACGGCCCACCATGTTTCCCTCCACCACTCACTTCCTCCTCATGGCCTCTTTGTTAATTTTTTTTTGCCACTTCATTACTTTTTATTTTTTATTTTTTTGGGTAAATTTGGTTATTTTTCAATCATTTTTTTCTTTTTTCATGTTTTTTGTTTTTTTGTTTATTTAAAGAGAAGGTAAATTCTGTCATAAATGACCTACCATACCAAATTTTTATATCAGCTTGAAATTTCTTAAGGTTGTGGGCTTGGTTAGGTTGGGTCGAGTTCTTGTTTAATTGGCCAAACCTTTATTGAGTCCTGCTGGTCTAGTACAATCCAATTTCTCATTTAATTGCCTTTATTGAGTTTGATGCCAAAAAATTAGTGTTACTACTATATTAAAACATTTCACATTTGCTTATATCGAAATGTACGACCATCGTGATTATCCGCCCAATCAACATTTGTAAAAAAAAGTGAGGGAAAATGCATTAGTTCTGTTGAGAATGAGATGAGGGTGAATGGTAGGTTTCAAGTAATAAGGAATTCATTTGGCATCAATCAAATGCATCTTAGAATGACGATGCACGAACTACAAGAGTCTATTTTCAACATATGAGACATCTAGATGGGTTATGGATAACTATTGAAATGCACCAAGGATTTGTCTATATGTTGTGGCATTAGTACTAGAGAAGCCATCATGTAAAGTGAAAAGTTGGGTACTCGACATAGGTGTAGAGCAAAGTTTAGGACCGTTCATATTAGTACGATAAATAAATTTCATATACATTTTGTACAGAGTAAGAAGTAGACCAGCAGAAGAGAGGAAGACTTCTACACCACGGAAGTAGTGCAAAGAACCGAGGTCCTTCATTGAGAATCATTGTGATAAGGCATTGATAAATTTGGTAATTGCATTGATGTTATTTCTATTGAGTAGAAGATCATCAAGTAAATCAATAATTTTATTGTGATGGAGAAGTATAAGAAGAGAGAGGTGTCAATATGATAAAACATTTGAGCTTGTAGTACTAGGCTCGGGATAATTGTTTGAGCCTAAAAATGGCTTTCTTTAGGCGATAAATGTGAGTGGAATTTAGGGCATCAATGATGCCTAGAGGTTGACTCATGTAGATATCCTCAGTTAGAGAGCCATGGAACGCAATATTCATTTTCGAGTTGCTTGATTGGCTAGTCATGGTGTATAGCTATTGTTAGATGCGAATGGTTGTGGGCTTGACATCGGGGCTGAAAGTGTCAATGAAATCAACATCGGGTTGTTGGTGAAACTCTTTGGCTACAAGACGTGATTTGTAGTGAGCAATGGAGCCACCAGATTTCGTTTTATACGATAGACCCAATTGCAACCGACAACATTTTTGCTTTGGTCAAGAGGAACCAACTCTCACATTCCATTGCAAAGAAGAGCGTTTAATTCACTGGACATGACGTGATGCTAATGACTAGATTTAAGAGCTTGTGAGACACGAGTTGGTTTTGAAAGAGTCAATGAAAAGGTGAGTGGTAGTAGTAGTGGTATTGGTAGAGTGAAGTTGTTTAGGCTTGAAGATATTGTTTTTAGAGCAGGTTGTTGTGGGATGTACGTTAAGTGTCAGGTTTGAGTGTACAATCAGCGGGAGGAGATGAGATTGAATTGAATATTTTAAGTGATTGGAGTAGATAACACACTAGTAGGCGAGGCAGGTTGGAGCTGGGGGGGGGGGGTCCTAGGAGAGACCTGGACCCCCCAACTTCTTGGGTTTCCTTTTTTTTTTTTTTAGTTTTTAATATATAATTTAACTTTTACCTAATATCAATTTAATGGATGACAATTGGATCCATTAATCCAATATCAACTAGAGCTTGTTTGTTATAATTTATAAATTAGTTTATTTGACAAAAAATAGTAAAAACTATCAGGCTACCAAGGTAAACTTTTTGGTCAAATAAACTATTTTTTATTAAATAAGCTATTTTGGTCAAATAAACTAGTTTATAAATTAGACCAAACTGACTCTTATTGGAAGACAATTTGACATGTTGGCCTAATAAAACTAAATACAAAATTACAAATGATTGACACATTCCTCAAATGATAATACAAAATTGATAAAGGCACTTTGCTTGTTAATACATATCATGTTCAAATAATAATTGTATATAACACTATTAAAAGGGTTTAAATTTGTGTCAATCGACTACGTAACTTAGTTTTATATAAAATAGATATAGATTATATTTTTGTGCAATGACTTCTTATAAGTTTTTTAAAGATTATGACTTATAAGAAAATATTAGATTCTCATAAGAATTGATTCAGTAATTGTGGTTTGAGAAAAAAAAAAATTTGGGGGGCGCTGCCTCCGAACTCCCGTGAGAGGGTTCCCCCTCCCCTGGCCCATCCCTATTTGGGACCTCCCAACTTCAAAAGTTTGGTTCCGCCACTTAAGCGAGGAATGTGAACATTGGTAAAGGGGGTGGAGTTGGCACGACAATGGAAGATGAAGGTGGCCTCTGGTGTCAAGGAAGCAGCTTGGAAGATAATGTTCAAACAGGGGATTAGAGTGATGAGAGAATGCAACTGTGACATAATTGGATTTGAAGAGGAGGAGAGATAGACTAGTGTGCGGGTAGAATGAGAGTGCCGAAATTGATCGAGCGGGGAAGATTGGGTCAGGATAGAGACACAGAATGAAAAATGGTTTTCGACAACTTGTACATTTCGTGAAGTGTATGTACAAAATCATTTACTGTCCATGTGAATATATCTAAGAAAAACACAATATGTACTCCTTCAATGCTCAACTTTTACATCAATGCATAGACAAAGTGCAAGAGTCAAATAATTGGGCACCAACGGAAAGTTCAATGCAAAAAATATTAGTTCTTTTGATTAAAAAAATTAAAATAAAGAGTTGGGACCAACATGGACCGATAGACCGAGCTTCACTTAATGTAATGCATAGCTTGTGATATAGAATTTTAGACCAAGCTCGATATGTCTTTTATGTCTAAAAAAAGATATGTATCAATGTTTGAGGGTTGATCTAATGTCTATGATGGGCAACAATTAAAATGCACACCGAACACTTGTTCTGTTGGTATTGGAGGATGAAAAAGTATTTGACTTCTTCCAATGCCCACCGGACAAGTGTCTAGTGGGCATTATAATTATTGTTCATATTTGTTAAACACTTTTTTATCCTCCAATGCCTATTGAACAAGTGTCCGGTAGACATTATAATTATTGCCCACCATGAACATTAGATTAAGACCCATCTATGTTTTACTACTCTTTTTACACTTTGAGACATAGACAAAAAATGCCTTCCGATTTTACCTCTCAAAAAGTGTTCCACACGAATTGCATGCGACTTTTTCGCTGCCAAAAGGATAAATAATTCATTAAGGAGTACAAAAGAACTAAAATGTTGGGGACTCAGATGTCAAGTAACATAAATTAAGATATAAAATATCACATTACGCATAAGTTGAGGAACGTACTGTAATTTTTCCCCTAATTGAATATCCCAAACCCAAAGGTTTAATTGTGAAAACTGAAGTCGTTCAGACAAAAGACTAAAGTCACTTGACTATTGCCGTTTCCACCGAACCTGAGAATGTGATTTTTAAAAAGATTAATTGTAGTATTCGTCCCTATTTTTTGAGCAATGTAGTGGATCTACTTCTAATTTTTCTTTGTCCAATTTTTGTCTCAAACTCTTAAGAAATTAGCAAACTCAATCCTGCGGATAGTTTTCGTCTAAAAATATGTTAAATTAGTGTAAAATGACAATCTTATTTTTAATTTAAATAAACAAAAAGAAAATAAACTAACAAAAAAAAAAAAAAAGGAAAAAAGAAAAGAAAAAATCAAAAGATGAAAAAAAAGAGAAAAAGTTAACCCCACCCCCCACCCCCATTCCCATTTTCCTTAGTGACGAAACCCCTTGTTTTTGCGATCACGGACAATCAAGAAGGAAAACCTTACTTGTACAAAAGAAACCAGAGGGGTTTATCCCATAGTTTTCACCCAAATGGCAGCGGCAAATGCGACTTAGCTGGTTTTTGCTATTAGAAAAAAATTGAGGTATGAGACTTTTTTTTTTCTTTTACTTATATTCACAATCGTTGAGAGTTTTTTCCGCTACGGGAAGAAGAAAAATTTAAACATCTGTGTGTCACACTGTTAGTATCTTCAATTTCATCTCTTCTAAAATTTGTTGTTTAATCATCTTCCTCAACCAATCATCTCTAAAATTTGCTTATCTCTGTAATCCATCTCCATCAATCGATCATCTCCAAAATCTATTCACCGTTTTAATCCATTATCATAATAAAGCCTACGGTCACATCCCACTACAAAGATGCAGTATATTAGTTATGTATTCTTTTTGTTTTGTTTATTTAAGTTGAAGGATAAAATTATCATTTTACATCTATTTAATAGATTTTTTTATTCAAATTGTCAGTAGGGACTGAGTTTGTTCATTTCTCAAAGGTTGGAGACAAAAATCGGACAAAAAACGATTGGGGGTAGGTTCGCTACTTTTCCAAAAGTTTGGGACGGATAATGATATTTACCCTTTTTAAAATTCCCAGGACCGGAGAAAGTTATACAGTTGTGCCAAGTAGGCCCACATAATAATTGTCCAGGTCATTCCACGTCAGAAACTATATTTCCACCATCCATTCTTTCCACTACCACACCACCGTACAACACACAAAAGCGTGTATTTACTCTGGAATTACATCTTTTGGTCACAATATCCATCCAAAAGTCGCCCCCCGGGGCATAGCTCAACTGGTGGAACAATCAACATAAGGCTTGCTTCCAGCGGCAGGGTGGGAGTTCGAATCTTGGTGGGAACCTGCGGCTGGATTTTATTCGGTATGGAGCAATCACTTTGGAGGCGGCTCCTTGTGCGCAGAAGTGTACGGTCTGATGAGGGGAACCTGGGAGCCAGTTGAGGCATAACCCGCGATTTACCTCCTCCAAGGTTCTAGGGGCAAGGGTCTTGGGGGTCCAGGATATAGTCTAGCGAAGCTAGGATACCTGGTATCAAAAAAAAAAAAAAAAAAAAAAAAAAAAAAAAAATATATATATATATATATATATATATATATATATATATATATATATATATATATCCTTACAATAATATAAGAGCCTTAAACTTTTTACTGTTCACATTTTCGTCCTACACGCCGTCGTTTTACAACTTCTTTTTACAACTTTAATTTATTTTATTTTCGACTACTTTTGAGGCTTAGCAGACTTTTATTGACTATTGGAATTAGAATTCAAATTCAGGTTCGGTTCAGATACTGGATACTGGAGTTCCGTCCTTTTACAACTTTAATTTTAATTTGTTTTATTCTCTATTACTCTTCAAGCTTTGGAGCAGATTTTATTCACCATTAGAATTAGAATTCTAGAATTCAGAGTGGAGCTGAGTTTTGAAAGATTGGATCCTACAGTTAAGATTTTTAGACACTGTAAGTATTATTACAACAGTTAGAGATTCATATGCCAACACCAGTTTACAAAATGAGTGCGCATTCACGTATGGAATACTTCATTTGAGTACAATTTATCTATTGCTTTTAATAAGAGAAAAAACGAAAAAAAAAATTTTTTTTTACCAATTCTAGGCAACCAAGTTGGTTGCCAAGGTTGCTCGGCAACCAAAACTGGTTGTCGAGTAATATATCAACACAGCCAGATATCAAAATCAGATAACTAACATAATTAGGCACTACATTTAAACCAAAAGAGGCCCTCAACATTTTAATAAACAACGTCAAACCCACATAAAGATCCCTCCTTTTAACATACCCAGATATCTTCTATCCAACAGAACATCGGCATAATTCATTAAATTAACAGAACCCATGTAAAAACTCACAAGACTGTTCAATATATTCACATTACAATCCATGCCAATCTTCACAGCATAACAGTGTATTGGCTTACCCTCAACAAAAGCCTGAACGTTGTTACAAGCTTTAATCAAAGAAGCATAAATAAAAGGATCATTGTGAAATTGTAAATGGGATTTCTCATTGGAATTTTTTGCACGGGTTAATAGCATTTCTTGGAATAAAGATAGTGCCTTTAACGGGTTGGTATTTGAGGTGTGTCTGATCATGTGATTCCATTTGAGAGAGTCTTTTTGATCTTGTAAAATACCATTTGATTTACTATAGAGGTTACCCTTGTAAAATAATTTGAAATTCTTTCTTGTTCTTGCATTTCAAGTGTCTTAAACTCAAACAGCAAGGACTGTAATGGTACATTTTTTCACATTTTCTTTTCCTTGATGCATTGTTTGTAAAATGTCTTAAGCTTGCTTTGAAGTTTATGCACACTATTTTTTCAATTGCATGTTAATCATAAAAAAGAATTTAAAAAAAAATAAAAAATACAGTGCTCAGAATTTGATTGCCGAGCCATCTCGGCAATCAAATTGATTGCCGAGATGGCTCGGCAATCGTTTTGGTTGCCGAGCAACCTTGGCAACCAAATTTGGTTGCCGGGCAACCAAATTTGGTTGCCGGGGTTGCCGAATAATGTTGCCGAGTAATATATCAACACAGCCAGATATCAAAATCAGATAACTAACATAATTAGGCACTACATTCAAACCAAAAGAGGCCCTCAACATTTTAATAAACAACGTCAAACCCACATCAAGATCCCTCCTTTTAACATACCCAGATATCTTCTATCCAACAGAACATCGGCATAATTCATTAAATTAACAGAACCCATGTAAAAACTCACAAGACTGTTCAATATATTCACATTACAATCCATGCCAAGCTTCACAGCATAACAGTGTATTGACTTACCCTCAACAAAAGCCTGAGCGTTGTTACAAGCTTTAATCAAAGAAGCATAAATAAAAGGATCATTGTGAAATTGTAAATGGGATTTCTCATTGGAATTTTTTGCACGGGTTAATAGCATTTCTTGGAATAAAGATAGTGCCTTTAACGGGTTGGTATTTGAGGTGTGTCTGATCATGTCATTCCATTTGAGAGTCTTTTTGATCTTGTAAAATACCATTTGACTTACTATAGAGGTTACCCTTGTAAAATAATTTGAAATTCTTTCTTGTTCTTGCATTTCAAGTGTCTTTGACTGTAATGGTACATTTTTTCACATTTTCTTTTCCTTGATGCATTGTTTGTAAAATGTCTTAAGCTTGCTTTGAAGTTTATGCACACTATTTTTTCAATTGCATGTTAAACATAAAAAAGAATTAAAAAAAAAAAAAAAAATTACAGTGCTCAGAATTTGATTGCCGAGCCATCTCGGCAATCAAGCATTTAACATTTTTTTTTATTTTTTTTTTATTTTTAAAGGAATAATTGCACAAAAGGTCCATATTGTTTTAAAATCGTTGGGATATGCCAACAACTTTTTAAAAAAAATCTTTAATTTCTTTTTCTTATTTTTTTTTTCTTTTACACTTAATTTTCATTCAATTTTTTACTAATCTTGTTTTTTTATTTGACCTTTTCCAAATTATTCTAAATAAATGCTAAAAAATGCCATTCAACAATTTCAAAATTGTGAAATCTTGGTGGCAAATTGAATGTTTTTATTTTTTTTACACATTTTCATTCAATTTTTTTATTAATATTTTTTTTTTATCTTAAGCAAATAAGCAAATTGAATGTTTTTATTTTTTATAATGTTGTCACATTAAAAAAAAAAAAATTCGTCAACAGTAAAATTCTCGGCAATCAATTGTTCATTGCCAACAACTCGGCAATGATCCAAATCCGACATCTTTAAATCTGGGTTCCTAATTTATAGAGATTTTGAATTTTACCATCTTGTTTTTCTGGTTGACTCCGTGATCATTGATTCACTTTTGTCCATTATTAGTGACAATAATATTGTTAAAAAATGCCATTCAAATGTATAAATCCAATGTTTTTATTTTTTTTACATTATAATGCATTTATGAATATTCTTTGCAAAAAAGTCTGTACGAGGAAATTAGCAAATTGTTAGTTGATATGGTAAGAAGATGTTTCAGTCTTACTGCAGAACTTTCTCAATATATTAATAGACAGTGTGCTGAAGATCAATGAAGGGAAAAGTGTATAAAAAAAATAAAATCATTTCATTTGCCACTTGACAGCGTGGATTTTGTAATTCTTGAATAACAATTGATTGCCGAGAATTTTACTGTTGACGAATTTTTTTTTTTTAATGTGACAACATTATAAAAAAATAAAAACATTCAATTTGCTTATTTGCTTAAGATTAAAAAAAAATATTAATAAAAAAATTGAATGAAAAAGTGTAAAAAAAATAAAAACATTCAATTTGCCACCAAGATTTCACGATTTTGAAATTGTTGAATGGCATTTTTTAGCATTTATTTAGAATAATTTGGAAAAGGTAAAATAAAAAAACAAGATTAGTAAAAAATTGAATGAAAATTAAGTGTAAAAGGAAAAAAAATAAATTAAAGATTTTTTTTAAAGTTGTTGGCATATTCCAACGATTTTAAAACAATAGGGACCTTTTGTGCAATTATTCCTTTAAAAATAAAAAAAAAAAAAAAAATTAAATACTTGATTGCCGAGATGGCTCGGCAATCAATTTGAGCCAATTCGGCAACCAACTGGTTGCCCAGCTAGCTCGGCAACCAGTTAGCTCGGCAACTATTTTTTTTCCCCCAACCGGCATCTCCCAACCAAGTTTGTCAACCCATCTTGTGAATCAATTGATGTCTCCAAAATGACCAATTTTACTTAGCACCTATTTGTATAAGTCATTTTTATACAATATAAGCTTGAACAATTTACCCATTTCTTCTTAAATACATGTGTTTTAATTGGCCTCTTGGAATTTAACTTTCAGCCACTTATTCTTATTATTGATCAAAAAATGTTTCCCATTTTGTTAATGTAATGCTTAATAAATAGATTTACGTTCATGTGCTTCTTACAAACGTTAAAATATTAGTTTTTTTACAATACTAAATTCACATTTTTTTCTAAAATTTTCACAAGACAAAAAAATCTTTTGGTTAACAAAATTAGGATAAATTAATCTAATTTTTCTAACTTATAAAAATACAATTATAAAAATAAAGGATTGTATATTAACACAATCTTAACAACATTACCAAGATGACAAAAAAATTTCAGATCAATTGAAAATAAAAATAAATATTTTTTTTTTACTTTTGTCGAGTAACTCGATTTTAAAAAAAAAAAAAAAATTTTTTTTTTTTTCACTTTTGTCGAGTAACTCGACTTTTAAAAAATAAAAAAATAAAAAAATTTTTTTTTTCTTTTGTCGAGTTACTCGATTTTTTTTTAAAAAAAAAAAAAAGAAATTTTTTTTTTCTTTTGTCGAGTTACTCGATTTTTTAACAAAAAAAAAAAAAAAAAAATTTTTTTTTTTTTTTACTTTTGTCGTGTTACTCGACTTTTTTAAAAAAAAAAAAAAAAAAATTTTTTTTTTCTTTTGTCGAGTTACTCGATTTTTTAAAAAAAAAAAAAAATTTTTTTTTTTTTACTACTTTTGTCGAGTTACTCGACTTTTTAAAAAAAAAAAAAAAAAATTTTTTTTTTTTTTTACTTTTGTCGAGTTAC